>LNAC01000015.1:6495529-6675627 GCA_002007465.1 Ailurus styani | reverse complement strand
CCCCCCCCCCCCGCCCCACACACACATACACACTAGAAGAATAAGTCCACGGAGGTGGGAATTTTATCTATTTTGTTTTTTTTCCTAAATGACCAACATCAGGAACCATGGCTGGTACAGTGGGAACTCAATCGATATTTCCAAATAAATGAAAAAACACACAAACCAATCTATGTACTATGCAGTTCCTACGTTGGAGGAAAGACAAATGAGACATGAATCATGACCACAAAGCACTTATAACTAGTCGAAGAGATAAAAGTTGAGCCTGAAATAATCAGCTGTACTTCTGCATCTGATTCAAAACAAACGGAGGGGTTCCAGGAAGATGAAGTATTCTTCACTTACAGAAACATACGACTTCAGTAGGAAACTCCAGTGAATTGATCAGATACTGGAAATATTGGTTTTAATCCAATCTCCCATTATTTGAGAAGTTCACACACACACAAAAAAGTTATACTCTGCTCCACTGTCAAAGATAGAATTTGAGGGCGCCTGGGTGGCTCAGTGGGTTAAAGCCTCTGCCTTCGGCTCAGGTCATGATCTCAGGGTCCTGGGATCGNGAGGCCTGCATCGGGCTCTCTGCTCAGCAGGGAGCCTGCTTCCTCCTCTCTCTCTGCCTGCCTCTCTGCCTACTTGTAATCTCTCTCTGTCAAATAAATAAATAAAATCTTTAAAAAAAAATAAAAAATAATAAAAAAAAAAAGATAGAATTTGAGGCTGAGTAGCTCACTGTCTTAAACTCACATGGAATTTCTTAGAGCCTGATGTTCTTATTACATTTCGATATTTATTCTTTCATCTCTAAATTCATAGCATAGACCAGCACATCAGACACTTTCGAGATGACAAATCATTTGTGAACAGCACTTAATTAAATTTTTCTTTTGCCTCTTTTTTTCTTTTCCAATTATCACAAAAACATGGATGTGAAAATGTCCCTTTTTTCCCTTTGTCTCCTGTTCATGAATCATAGCTTTAAAATCAGAAATCTTACTTTTTAATTCTCCCAAGCCTCAAATTGAGCATTAGATCTTGTTTTATTTTGGATATAACTGAAAATAAAACAAGCTGGAGGGGGGTGCTTACTCCCCAAAATTTTCAAACATGTGAGATTACTTGAAACCATGGAGAATTTTACCTGTTTTCCGATCTCTAAACAACCTCTATCCTAATAATAAATATTTAATCAATTCAGACATTCCTGCTTGACTTTCCAGAAAGTTGGCAACCTTATACCTCCCTCCTGCTTTGATAGGCTCATTCATTTTTCCACCTGCTCAGGAGAGAAAAATAGTGGGGAAAAACTAAAGAGTTAAAAAAAAAAAAAGACACCCTTTAATGAATGTGTTTAATCGCTGACATGTCTTCTTTCTTTTTGTTCGATGAAACTGGCACATACTCAGCGTGGCATTGTTCACTTTGAAGTGGCTTTCCATTGTTCTTCTACCAGCCTCCTTCAAGGCCTACTGACAGATGACCTATCAAATGCTTCTTCCTTTGTCTTTCAACCTCCTTACCACCTCTACTTTCCGTTCCTTCTTCTTTCTTTCCTTCTTTCTTTTCTTAATCTTTCTTTTCCTTTCTTTTTTCCTTTTTTTTTCTTTCTTCCTCTTCTTCTTCCTTTTTTTTTTTTTTTTTTTTTTTTTTTTTTTGTTGTTGTTGTTGTTGTTACCATTGTTGAAAAGGCACAATCTGCTCACCCTCTGGCTCTTCCTCCTCCAGGGGTAGCAGTTGGTAAGCCCAGGCCTTCCCCAAGCCGGGGGCTGTTATGCAGAACTTGTCTGGATCCCCATTATCCAAGGGGAAGTAGCGCATAAATTAGTAGGTAGTGTTTCTAAAGCTGTCAGGGATAAATCGTGCTGATTTCCTGACACTGTCATAGGCAAGAAGGGTGATTCTAAGATGAGCTCTGACACCCCTGTTGCTCTTGAAGACAGAGACCCTAAAGTCTCCCGTGAGGTCTGAGCCAGGAAGAGGCTTGCAACTGACTTACAAAAGAGCTTTAGGAAATCAAATTGAACTGGCTCTGTGGTTAGAAGGCAAGTTTCAGTTCAAAATAGGTAAGATGACTTCTGTCAATAAGAACAATTGTTTCGTGAATCACCTGCGGTATGAAGCTGAAGCTGCTTGAATGACGCACAAGTACAATGTATCTGTATACACAGATACTTGGATCTGTATACCTGGCAGGATCTCCACTAGGGGGTGGGAGTAGGGAAGAACTAACCCCTACAACTATGGGGTTATCTTTTCCCTGGAAAGGCTAGTAGACTGCAGGGGCTTAATCAGAACTTCTACAGATCTTCCTGGACACAAACCTTCTGAAGGTCCCTGTCCTCATTCAGCTTGATCTTCCGTCTGGACAGGTGTCTGCTCTAGTCCATGCTCTATCTTGTGACTGTAATCCTTCTTTCAGCCCTTCACCTCAAATTTGGACACTCAGGTTGTACCTTCCAGTATGGTCGACATAGACAATGTATATAGAATTCAATTATTTTCTTACTAGATGACCTAGCATAAAACCAAACACATACCTAAACATATGCCTATAAACAATTATTTGAGATATAATTGTAAAGATTTTCCATCAAAATATTTGGGGGGTATCTTTAAAAAAAGTTTTCTTTTATATATTAGGTCTTCAAATTATAAGCACAGGTCATCCTGAAAGTGAACTTTTTTTTCCTTTTTAAGATTTTATTTTTTTATTTGAGAGAGAGACTGAGAGAAAACAGGAGTGGGATATAGGGGCAGAGGGAGGGAGAAACAGACTCCCCACTAAGAAGGGAGCCCGAGGCAGAGCTTGATCTCAGGAACCTGGGATCATGACCCAAGCAGAAGGGAAATGCTCAGCCAACTGAGTAACCCAGGCACCCCTGAAAATGAACTTTTGCAGAAGAGATCCTCTCCAAGGCCAGTGGAAGTGACATGTCACAACAGGCAACTGCTGAGATGCTAATGAATTATTTTCTTTTTCCAAATTTTGTGACTTTTGTTAGAATAATTTGAATGTGTAAAGAAAGGCACTATTAACAGCAGATAGTGTCTGCATAGACAAAAATAAAATTAAATTTTGAACTGTACTAAATATTTGATTGGCAGAAACACAAGTCATAAATATTTTTTTGTCCTTTCTGCAGTCATTTCTGTTTAAAGCCTGCTTCTCTGCTTTGCTATACTCCAAATCAGTGTAAATATGAAAGCAAACCCCTTAAGAGAGCAAATTCCAGTACTGCTGTGTGTTTACCAAAACTGAAGATCAATCATTGCATTTAGTATCAGATCTAATAAGTACCAGTCACATACTGGAAAAACAAAATCTATTGTTAGTTTCTAGGGCTGTTCTTCTAGTCTCCTTGTATGGAAACCTCACCACGCTTTCAAATGAGAGAGTTGAATATAAGTGAGGTATATAAACATTTTCAAACTAATGGTGGATTAATTTGAGTAAGTCAACGTCTGAGGAACAAAGCATATGATTTAATTCTTCTTTTGATAATTCCAGCATCCTAAATAAAATGTCAGTTTCACAGCAGGGAAAGGAATGGCTCTCTCCCAATATAAACAAGAAATGCTTGTTTAGCTGCTGTTGATTTACATGAGAAATTAGACTTCTGACTTCCCTATATTTGGCTGACTAACCTTAAAGTTTGTCCTAAGCTATAATTATCAAATGTCACGTAGGCATAAGTTACTTCATCCTTACCTTTGATATTGTCACATCACAGAAAATATGTAGCTATTGTTTTTCAATGGATGGTATAAATCAGGCTCCGATTATCTAAACAGTTACAATTCACTAACTTCTGGATGACATCCAAACTCTTCAAGCACATCTGCTCCACACACCAGAAAAATGTACAGCAACTAGTGCAGCACCATTCAACATAACAATTTAAATATTTTATGTAATTAATGATATGTAATTAAACTTAATGTAATCACATTTGGGTTCTCTGAGGTAACTATTTTACAATTAGTGTTTCATCAACAAATAGCTTTTCTGAGGCCCAGCACAGCTCTTCCTATAGCAGCAAGCCATACCCAGAAGTGTCCCCGTTACAGTAAGTAAATTGTGGAGCCAAACCAAACACTCTGGCTCATCAGCCCCCAGCTTTTGATCATGTTAGAAACAAGAGGGCTTTGCATGCCAAAACCACACATCAACCTAGATGTTAATAGCTTCGCCTTCAGCTTGCCGGCAGTTGGAAAAGGGACAAGAAGGTCCAACCACTCAACGGCCATTCTCATAACTTTACAAGCACAGTCAATTACGTAGAGGTCCATAAGGAGACGTCAACGTCCTATAGTCATGTCCCAACAGGGCCAGAAAACTGTCTGCTGGTCTGCCTTACTTCCTTGGGTCAGGAGTTTGATGAGGAGAGGGTAGAGGACAGCATCTGAGAGGCGCTTCTGTCTTCGGTGACGGAGAAAGGACATTTGCAGAGCATTCGGGTAAGGGCTGTGTCTGGAGTCATTCCCTACCCCCTTCGAGTTAAAAAGAATTGGAACAAATGGGCTCTTTCTCTTACACAGAGGGCGCAAGTCTGTAGCTGTCTAGAATCGCTCTCTAGACTCCATCTGAAGCCCACTGTGCCTCTGGAAGGAATCCAGATCTCTCTTCCACCCACTCCTTCCTCTCAGTCTTCTCCAGCTTGTCCATGCCCGACATTAAGTTTCTTTTATTTCTTTCCTTTAAGGATTTTTATTAACAGCAAAACAGTACATGTCCACCGTAAATGTCAAATTAAACTTCCAGGCTATAATGATAAAGCAACCATCTGCTGACATAGCCCTACTCAGATAAAAATTATACTTTCGGGAGTGACCACATTCAACTCTTACCGATTCTTTCCTCATTCCAAATAACATGATTATTTCTTTACTTTTTCCATTTTGAATATTGTCTAATGACTTTCTACTATGGAAAGTAGGAATATAGGGCAGTTGTTTTGAATACTGCCTCACCCCATCTAAAACACACTTCTCCTCTTACTTTCTTGCAATATAAATGTAGCATAATTTAAAAATACATTAAAACGTTACTATGACTATGTTCATTATAGGGTCACATAGTGTGCAATGATCAAACATGCTTTCTTATACTAATTTTAATTTTAGCTAGGGCTAATATACTTCTTACTTGCCTAATTTTCTTTTTTTTAAGGTTAGCATTTTATTTTTCTAATGAACATATAATGTATTATTGGTTTCAGAGGTACAGCTCTGTGATTCATCAGTCTTATATAACACCCAGTGCTCATTACATCACGTGCCCTCCTTAATATCCGTCACCCAGTTACCCCATCCCCCACCTCCCTCCCCTCCAGCAACCCTCAGTTTGTTTCCTATGATTATTTGCCTAATTTTCTATGCAATTTTCATTAATTAACCCTCTAAACTCTTCCAGAAAACCAGTTTTTTTTCCAATAAAGGTGAACACATCAGGGTCCATTAAGAGATGCCACTACTGGCCACCCCAGCCTTGACAGCCTGCCACTGAGCTGTCACCTGAAACTCTCCTCCTACCATTGTTCAGAGATTTCTCTTTGCATCGTTTCTGGATCCTGAGGCTTCTTCCCCAGTGCCCCCACTCTTTGGTAGTAGCACATTCTCAAGTAGCTTTGTAAAAAAGACTGCAGAGGAGGTAAAATTTTTGAGAAATAAATGTTTAAAAAGACCTTAAGCCTATTTGAAATTTGGCTGCACACAGAATTCTACTTTGAAAATCATTTCTCCTAATACATTGAATGTATTCCTTCAGTGTTTTGTCAGCGTCGCTAGTCAGAAGTATGAGTACACTTTGATTTCTTACTCTTTGTATGGGAACTTTTTATTCTTTTCCTTCTCAGCATGTTTATCGCCGAGGTATTTATCCCCGCAGTTCTGGAATCTCATCATTATGTCCCTTTGGGGTGACTCTTTTCTCATTTACTGTGCTAGGCACTCAATATGCCCTTTCAATCGGGAAAGGCATGCCCTTCTTGAATTATTTCTTTTACTATTTACTCCTCCTCTGCTTTCTGGATTTCTTTGTTGAGAACTGCTGTTATTTAGAAGTTGACTCTCCTAGAACAGGGTTCTCCAAGTCTAGTCTAGACCAGTTGCATCTGCATCAGCTAAGAACCTGTTGGAAACGTCCCTTCTTAGGTGGCACCCCAGACCTTCTGAATCAGAAACTCTACTGGAGGGGCCTAGCAATCTGTGTGTTAATAAGCTATCCAGGTGATTCTAATGCAAGTAAAGTTATAGAATCACTATTTCAGATGAACCCTCTAATTAATTTTTTGTTGTCGCTTTTCCTACCTTCCATGGTTTTTGTCTTTCCATCTGTTTGTGAAGAACTTCCTCAACATTATCCTCCAATTCCTCCATTGCATTTTTCATCCCTTCTATCAGCAATAACATGTTTTAATTTCTGAGTACCCTGTCTTATTTTTCATAAGTTTTCCCTCTTACTTTATGACTAAGTGTTCATTTTTTATGGTTGCTTTATACCTTTTCTCAGGATATTAAGTTTTATTCTACTTGTTTTAAGGTTTCTTCTGCTTCCTGAATTCCTTTCTATTTGTTGCTTTTGCATTCTTTATTTTATTTTACATGTATCTGGTGATCCTTAGATGTCCAAATCTACTTAAAAATGAATAAATGAATAGATAGATAGATCTTCTGGAAACCTTGTGCACATTAATGGGGCATGTCAACAGTAGGCTTCACTCTAGCTCTTTGGTAGGCAACTCCTAAGGTCAGCACCTTGGCTCTTTTCCTTTGGGCAGAGCAATTTCTCAGAGAGGAATTCTCCAATCTTCTGTGTGTGTGTGGGGGGGTGGCACTGAGGAAACATTCTATTTGCCAACATGAAAAGAGCCAAAAGGATGGAGAGGTTGTGAGAAATCACCATCCAGTTTGCAGAACTTTCACCTAATCCCCCATTCTCAGTACCATTTCTCCTCCTCACTCCATTTGTTTTGGGGATCCCTAAATTCTGATCCTCTCTGATTTAATCTCTCTGGGAAGTGGGTATTCCCTCTTTTGCTACAGCTGGGGAAATCTAATTGCTTGGCTCTGTGGGATCATGGAGAGGTTGTTGGTTTGATGTTCCATATTCAGTCCCACCCATTCTACTTGCGTTCTGCTTTCTTCTGCACCTCCACCATCAAAGTCATCTGTTGTCTTGATTCCTGAGCCTTCCTGATGTTCTGAGGCTACTCTCGCTTGTTTAGCATTAAGTCATTATTTGTTCTTCACAGACTTGTTCCAATCAGGTTTGCCTGATGGTCAAAGGAAAGGGCCTTGCCTCTCAGCCTGAGTGAATGCCTGGCTGTAGAAACTCGAATCTGAAATTTGATGGTTAAGAAAGACCCTATAGGTGATATTGAATTTTTTTCTCCTTTATATATAATTGAAGTCACAACTTTGCCACCTTGACCCTGGGATCGCCCAGGTGACTCTCAGATTCACCTTAGTTTCTTTTAAAAGTTTGATTCCATGGTGCTGTAAACTTGAACCAGAGCAATGCAGTCACATGGGTGATTTACAGTCAGTATTGGTGCAGGTGCCTCCCAGAAGCAGGCAATCAGATAGTATTTCTGCTTTACCTTCCTTTGATTAGTCCTTTCATGGATTTTCCCTTTCACAAGATTTAGTTGGGGGGTGGAGGGAGGGTTGGAAGAGGGGGGGAGTAGGATAGAAGCATGCATATAAAAGCAATATATTTATGGAAATCTCTCCCCCCCTTTTTTTTTGCCAAGCAAAAACATACTAATTGAACAACTATGGGAAGAGATGGGACAAAATAATTGGTGAAGCCCTCCTTCACTTCCTCTTTAAAACACAAGTCTACTAGGAGTGCCTGCATGGTGCAGTCAATTAAGCGTCGGACTCTCGGTTTTGGCTCAGGTCATGACATAGTGTCCTGAGATCAAGCCCCATATCAGGCTCCACACTCAGTGCAAAGTCTGGTTGAGATTCTCTCTCCATCTCCCTCTGCCTCTCCCCCTGCTCACTCTCTCTTTCTCAAATAAATAAGTAAATCTTTAAAAACAAACAAACAAAAAATGTAAGTCTACTAATATATTTACTGATCAAGTAAAGCTGTGGTGTGATGGACTAGAAAGACACTGAGGTGGAACTCAGGAGAACTGGATCCCAGTTCTCTGCCATCGACTGGCTAGCCAAGATTTAGAAGGCAAGAACTTCTGGATCCTTTCAAATCCTCATACAACCTGAAATGGTTAGACTCAGGCAAATCATTTAATCTATATATCTCAAGGGTCACATCTGTAAAACAGTAATGACAGATGACAAAATACCAAGTAAGTTTTCCACGTGCCCATTGCAACCTGTGCATCACTAGTCCTTGATATGCATCCATTATCAGTGGTTACACTGGTTGGATGAAACCGTATTGTTGCAAAGCTTGGGGTACCCCTTCCCATTCCACTTTTATTTATTTTTAATTATAATTTAACTTTAAAAATCTATTCTAAAAAAAGAAATATACTGGGTTCAATGGTTCAAAAGCTTATGTGGAGCTTTAGTGAAAGCCTAAGTGAAGCATAATTGGGAAGCTAAATTATTTAATACATTCCAAAGCTCAGGGCATCTGCACATGTTCAACAGTTGCACTTGTTTCAGCCTGGTTCATTTGGCTCCTGACTATATGAGTTCTTATCAGAATGACTTTTTAGATTAAAAATTTAAATAGCTTCAGTCAGTGAAGCATTGCATAAACACAAATAAAAAGTGGGGCATTGGGGGAATGCAGCTAAGCTTTGTCACCACTAGAGATTCACTTAGAGTCACTGCATGAAATGTTCTGTGGGCCTGATAGAGAGAAGATAGTCAGTAGCTTCCTCTAGGCAGAAACCTTTTTAGGAAACTTAGTCCTATTTCTTTGCTTTATGTAGTATCCTGGAGGTAAACACTATGGTCTTTTAGATTATCATTTACTCTGCAAGTGGGAGGTCTATTTCTAACCCTTGAACATCAATTCGTTAATTTGTAGTTACTTCATGGACAAAGCTAGTATCTGGCTGTGGTCTAAACACTTGACAGAGAGTCATTTATTCTGGCTTCACTTCCTTGTCCTGGCGGTAGTTAAACGTAGATAGAAAGGTAGATTCTGGCAAATATTCAAATGCCAGAATGTTTATCAGGTGTGGACAATTGACACGGGCTAAAACATTTTCATTTCAGAGAGAGTTCTTTTAGTTGATAGATTATCATCAAGGTACTTTTTCAATTTTCAAGCAGATACCCCCCTACTTTTGAAGAACTAGTGATGCATTATATTGAATAAGGGATGTTGATTTAACCTCCATAACAATTAAAGGTATTAGTAAAAACAACTCATAGGATAGTCAAGTCTATAAATGTCACTTGGATGTTCAAAGACCAACAGAAATATACTCTGAAGTGCGGCGCCTGGGTGGTTCACTAGGTTACAGGTCCGAGTCTTGATTTTGGCTCAGGGCATGATCTCAGGGTCCTAGGATGGAGCTCCGCGTTGGACCCTACACCGAACACAGAGCCTGCTTGGGATTTTCTCTCTCCCTCTCACCCCTCCCCCACCCCCCATTCTCTCTCTCAAATAAATAAAATCTTTAAAGAAAGGAAAGAAATATATTCTGAAGCTGTAATTAGTCTTGTCCAGAATAGGTGATCCAGGTAAACTTATTTCATGTTTTCTGCTTCCGATTACTCTATAGAAAAACACATGTAAAGACAAACCAAAACTCTGCTACAGTAACTTCTCATTGAATGGAGTCCAGTGACCTGAAGCGGAACATGTGCAGAACTGAAGTGATGTGAAGTGACCTTTTAACCCCATCATGCTTCTTCGATTAATTAGGAAACAGAATTCTGTAATCATGACAGTGTAGAACTAGAAGGTGAGAAGAAGATCACTTTCAAGTTCTGGGTCACTGACACAAATAGAAAGTATTTAGCCTTTAGGTGTGACTACTTAAATGCTTCTGAAACAAAAATGGTGAATGGGGCCCATGCTGTGCCAAGGTCATTCAGATAAAAGGCTTTATGTAAAGATAAAGAGTATATTTTTAAGGGTATGGTTATTAGATCATCTATTCAAAAACATAAGCCAATGACTGCATGAACCAAAGCCCTTTTGAGAATTAATTGCAACTTGAATGAAAACTCTGAGGATGAACCTTGTCCAGGCTTCTAGGTCTGTGAAAGTAGATGCATTGGCAAGAAAAACGATAATTGGGGCCTCACCTGAATTAACGCTCCTCCCTTCCCCATAAATTTGTTTTGTGACACTAAAAAATATTCAGTTTTACTTTCCTCTGTAATGAATAACTCAAAGCTGAGAATTAAAGACAGAACCACCTCTAGGCAAAGAGAATCAAAAGTGTAGAATTATGAGTTGATCATGCTGGGAGTGAGTTCTTCTACCATTTTACACTGTACACGTTCAGACCGAGAGAGGTTAGGTGATAGGCAGGGGCTTTTGGCTAGTACAATCCAGATCATAAGCACAACATTCAGGATTCCTGGCAATAAGGAAAAAGAAGAAGACACAGTTCCTACCCATGAGGTGGTCTCTATCCCATGCAGAAATCAATGTATAAACACAGAATTACAATGCAATCTCTCTAGCCAAGAAGGGATTAGGACACGCATCTCTTGGTTTATCAGTGGCATTTATATCTACCCAGCTGTCTTTAACACACTGAAACTTGGCCTTAAGTGAAACAGATCTGTTTGAAGCAAGACAAGCAGATTGCAGTGAAAGAAAACTTAACATCACTTCAGGCACATTGCAGGTATCCACGAGAAACGCTGGAGCCCGACTGGTAAAAATAAAATCCTCACTGTTAATATAATACAGTGATCACATGCACTGAGAAAACCTTGACCCTCACCTAGGGGGCCATTGGAAAATTCTTTCTAGTACAGAATCCCAGGAAATGTTTCCAGCTAGTGCTGAAATGTAGCCACCGCCATGTGGCGAAATCCAGCAGTATAATCTCCACGAGCAATCCTCAGACCAAAAGAAGCCAGGAGGAGAAGGGACACGGCCAGTTGGAGCACTCGTGCCGAATGGCAACCGCATTTGGCACTTGTTTCACACACGCTGTGGGGAACATCAGAGAGAGTGTGGCACAGTGAATCACGTGCTGGTCTCAGAGCACAGCCCGACTTCTGTCTTAGCACAGACTCGTTCTTTTTCCATAATACCAGTCACTCACTTTATTCTCCACTTCGCCTTGGCTCTATTGGTCCATGAGGGGAAAAGACAAGCTCTGACGGGCATCAGACCCAGTCAGCCTGCATTTCACCTTCTATAAATATGACAGGAACAGAATAAAGAGTTTCTAAGTCTCTCCTCAGTAGAGACTCATGACAGGACAGTGTGCTGAGAGATCTGAAGACCGCATCTCTGGTGCTCATGTGTGGGGACGTGAATTTTGATTTATTTTTTCTAGTACTAAGGATGGATTTCTACTTCAAATGTTAATCTATTAATACCATCCTCTTGGGAAACCCTTGGGGGTCAATGATGGTGTTTATAATTAATAATAGGAATAAAAGAAAAGACAAAGGATAAATAACAGGCTATATGTGCAATGAAGTTCGAGGCGCTGGCCTTATTTATACTGTGCTCTGATCAAAAAGATTCTACCGAGCATGTGCCTCAGGGTCAGGATTGTGGTAAGTCTCCTTGTGGACCTGACTTAGAGGGCAGCACTAGAAACTGTTTCTATTCTCTTTTCATGTGCACGGAAGCTGCCCTGTGTTTGACAAGGGACCGCAAGGGAGGCACGAAAGAGGTGGTGCACTCTGTGAGGACAATGTGTGGTGCAGTATATGGGAGAGGGTCTTTCAACTGTCATGCGCTGGAGGGGCTAGGGGATGGAGTGAAGCAGTGAAAATATCCTCTCTGAATATTAATCTTGCAAGGTGAGGCATGCTCACAGTGCACACCACAGCACAGAGCAGAGAGAGGCCTCCCTCCAAAGGCCTGTGGACGTCCAGGAGAAAGCCACAGCACAAGAACATGAGGGGGCTTGTTTCTGAAGTTGGGTCTGTAAGGTCTTTCTTGGGGAAATCAGTGTCTTGGGGTGCTAAAGTGCTGTGTGCTCTGAAGCCCTGTGCTCCTAAGGACATAAATGTTCTCGAGATAGAAAATGAGATAAAATAAAATAAAATGGGATTTTGCCAGGACATCATTTGTACCAACCAGTAGGTGTGGCTGTGTCTCATCTGGATTACGTGAGTCAACACGCAAATGCCCAGGTGCATGGTCAGGATGACACTGGGATAGCATGTTTGAACTGAGAGGCAGATTTGTTTTAGCATAGTCTGAAAAAGCCTCATGGAGGTGGTGGTTCTTGAATCAGAGCCTAAGTTTGAATAGAATTTAAATAAGAGAGAAGAAAGGCATACCAGAGCAATAGCAGCAGGGTAAGTAAAGGCACAGATGTGTCTGAAAGAAAGGGAATTAAATGTCTGGGACCATCTGTCCTGAGTACAGATTGAGCACTGGATAAGCCTGGGAGATGGAACTGCATTGTTAGGATAAGAGAACACATAAAGCTGCTCCTCAGGGCAAGCCCTCAATCCATGTCCACCATCTTGGGTGTCTAGTGCACTGCGCATACAGAAACCCTGAGAAACATCCTCATAGACTTGTGTGGAGAGAGGACATATTTATTCTATTTTTCCAGTGGGAAACTGCAGATATGAAGAAAATCACTCCCTCACAGGGAACAGGCCAAGACACCACTCAAGATCAGAACCCAGGTCCCTCCCTTGACATTTTTGCAATCAGTTCCTGCTACCTGTGTATGAGAAATGTACCCTGTCCCAAAAGTCTATTGCAAAGAATTGTGCAGCTTGATATTCACTTAATACTTTACTTCATCATCTTGTGCAAGTAAGCTAGTAATTAGGTGTACTAACTTTACACATTGTATTTTACTATGTACATGTTGAGTGTATAATATATAATGCACAGTAGGACTATATAATATATAATGTCTAAAATAACACATATTGAAATATTTTATATGGCATATAAATACATATTATATTTCAATATATTATACATTCTCTGTATATTTTTTATGCGTATTATATAAATTTACATATATTATAAAATATATAATACACTGACACATGCTTTATAAAGATAAAATACATTGATACATATAATTAAATATGTATGTATATATATTTAATGGAGGGGACAGGCAGGGGAAGAAGTCAATTTAGCACTTCAAAAAAAGCCTATTTATGCAAAAAATTTCAGGAATATATCCTATTTATAGGGAAGAAGTTACTAAATAGAAGTGCATTACTGAAACTTCTTAAGAAATGTTTTTTGGGGCACCTGGGTGGCTCAGCCATTAAGCATCTGCCTTCAGGGATGCTTGGGTGGCTCAGTTGGTTGAGCAGCTGCCTTCGGCTCAGGTCATGATCCCGGGGTCCTGGGATCAAGTCCCTCGTCAGGCTCCTTGCTCAGCGGGAAGCATGCTTCCTTTTCTCTTTCTGCCTGCCTCTCTGCCTGCTTGTGCTCTCTCTCTCTCTGACAAATAAATAAATAAAATCTTAAAAAAAAAAAAAAGTGTCTGCCTTCAGCTCGGGTCATGATCCCAGAGCCCCGCATCGGACTCCTTGCTCAATGGGAAGCTTGCTTCTGCCTCTCCCACTCGCCCTGCTCGTGTTCCCTCTCTCGCTGTGTCTCTCTCTGTCAGATAAATAAATAAAATCTTTTTAAAAAATTGTGTTTCATTTTGTTTTTAAGAGCTATTTTAATTTTCCTGCAAGACAGAACTTAATTTTGTTAAGTTCTCATTGGAGAAAAATTTTATAACTTTTATTTGTAATACACTTCCTCTGCTTTTGAAAAAAAATCATTATTTAATGAATCTATATATAAAACACAGATTCTATAGACTATTTTTAACATTGTCTTAAATAAAAGTGAACATTTTGCTTTGTTTTGTTTTGAAGGTTTTCAATAACAGGCAAAGTAGATAATATCATTCCTTCCGTGGCTCAGAGAAGACACTGAATCAAACTGCAGAAACTACTGTCCATTCACTCAAGGTAACAGGAAAGGAAACCTAATCTTTTTTGTTTCAAAGGTTCTACTTAGATCCTGCCATTTTCCATGAAGGTAGGAAACACTACAGCTCAATTGTTCATTTGCCAATGCATTAAATGAGATCGTTTTCACCTCCTTTTAAGATGGCCTGACTCAATGTTCACCCACAAGTAAGCTCACCAAGTCTCTGGTGTCTTGTTTCCACCAAGCAGAATTGTGCTTTTCATCCACAACTGTGCCTGAATAAATTTTAATTTACTCTTCTTGGCCTATGTTCTCCCCCTCCCTTTAAAAAAATTATATACATATAAAGGCAGAGTAGTTATTTAAAGGTGTAGGTGATTAATGGATTAATGTGAAAAGGTGCAGATTCAACAAGCCAATATGGCACAATCACCTTTAGGAACATTTCAGTTCCACAATTCAGCAGGGACAAATTTATTTTTGTAGTCTTGTATGGAGTATTTAAGGCTGGGTGGTTTATATTTATGGCTGCTGCAGATAAACAATAAAAGCAATTGAGTGAAGCAGGTGGAATAGACTCCTTTGCTAAAAAGAGGGGTTCTTAGTATTGACACAACATGAAGAATTTTCAAGTTATTGCAGAAACTTCATGCCTGGAGTATAAAGCTTGAAGTCTCTCATAATTTGGGTTCACAATTTAACCCTGAAGAGATGAGGAGGTATGTTATGGGTTGAAGTGTGTCCCTGATATATTGAAGTCCTAAGCTCTAGAATCTCAAAGTATGACTATATTTGGAGACAGGTCCTTACAGAGCTATGAAGTTAAAATGGGCTGCTGGGGTGGGCCTTAATTCAATCTGGTATCTGTATAAAAAGATGAAATGTGGACACAAGAGACATGTGTGCACATAGGGATGCGTGGGCACAGAGAAGAGACCACGTGAGCCCCCATGAGAAGGGGGCCATCTGCTAGAACAAGGAGAGGGGCCCCAAAAGAAACCATGCTGCCAACACCTTGTTCTTAGACTTCTAGCCTCCAGAACCATGAGAAGATGAAGCTCTGTTGTTTGGGTCATCCCATGTGCCGTGTTTTGCTGTGGCAGCCCTTGTACACTAAGATGGCGTGAAAGGTGAGGCTTCCTGCTCAGTCCTTCACCACCATTACCCTCCACCATGATGATGACTCTTTTTTGGCTCCAATCACCACTAAACTAAGGATCTGTTAGCCACTCCTTCTTCCCCACCCTCGATTGATTCATGATTGCCCTTATGATTAGGTATTTTTTCCCTAACCAGACTGCCCACAACTCCAAATCACAGTCCTTACCAAGGCTTTCGGTAACAAGAATTGATATGTACCAGGGTGGCTCAGTCAGTTAAGTGTCCGCCTTTGGCTCAAGTCATGATCCCAGGGTTCTGGGATCGAGCCCCACATTGGGCTCCCTGATCAATGGAGAGCCGGCTTCTCCCTCTCCCTCTGCCTGCCACTTTGCCTACTTGTGATTTCTCTCTCTCTGTCCAATAAATAAATAAAATCTTCAAAAAAAGAAAGAATTGATATATACTGTATTGCTGACAATATTCAGGGAAATTGATCCTGTAATGGTACAACCTGGTACTAATTTCAAGGTTTCCAAATAAAGATTTTTTTTTTAGCTTCTGATAAAATGAAGGAATAATTCATCCAGCAGGAGTCGTCCTGTGTATGTAAGCTAGGAAAAGTAGTAGCATAAATGCATCACTTTAAAAATGTAGTTTAGATTTTATCATCTAAAGAGAAAGAACAAAAAGGCTTGGAGCTCTAAACCTTCAAAAATGGATTAAGATGTAAGAGATTGAAAACTAACTGTTCCATGCATTCTCTTGGGCAACAAAGAAGGGACAAAAGCTACCTGGTTAAATATCCTTGGTCTTAGGCTGAAAGGTACAAAGTAATAATCAGCACCCATACTCCAATAGTGTTGAGGTAAAGAACCTGGAGCAACCGACAGATGGGAAAGAAGTTAACAGATGATCAGAAAGGCAACATTTCACCCTCTCTTTGGAATGTTCTTTCTTAACTGCAAAACTCCTACTCATTCTTCAACTCCCTCTACCGCACATCCTCTCCTCTGGCAAACCCCAAATACGTCCAAAAGCTCTATGGTTCACTAGTCTTTTGAGCAGATTTCAAATACGGCATTTATCAGACTGTGTAGTACTTACTGTTCTATTTAAATTAAAACCATTAATTGAGGATGTACTGGTAATTTTTATGCCACTAAGAAAAATAACTGAACCATGGCACAATCCTTTCTTGTCACATAGAATTTTAGTTTATACATTTTTTTAAATCACATGTCACCTTGGTCATAGATAAAAAGGAAAATACAAGCAGAAGTATGAGTAAGTTATTCTTAGAACGTCCTTATACTCAGAGTCTGATTTCTTAATCACTTTTGAATCAGAATTGTGGATATCTGTGATTTTTTTCATATAGTTGTACTCCTCTCTCACGTTAGGGAAAACCGTGATACCGTTTTGGGATTTTTTGTTTTTGTTTTTGTTGTTGTTGTTGTTGTTTCTTTTTTTAGAATTTATTTATTTTTCGGAGAGAGCAAGCACGCCAGGGGGAGCAGTCTGCAGAGGGAAAAGCAGGCTCCCTACTCAACAAGGAGCCCAATGTGGGACTCGATCCCAGGATGCTGGGATCGTGATCTGAGCCAAAGGCAGATGCTTAACCGACTGAGCCACCCAGGCGCCCCAGTGTTTTAAGAGGCGCTCTTAAAACAGTGCTTCCCCATTCTGTCCAGAGTTGTCTTCCAACTCTCTGATGTGACGCTGTGTGCATTTGCGCAGACTGTGATCATTACGCCAATCCTTCTACTTGCCCAACAATGACTATAATATTCAAAGGTGGTAAAATATGCAAATGTGTGACTTAGAAGCAAAGAAATATAATAATTATATTCACTTTCCTCTTCATCATTATTTTTCTATTTTATTATTCTCTGTGTCTTCAGAACCTCGGATAGTTCCCAGCAGGAGAAAAGTTTTGGATACTTGTGTATCCCAGCCCCCATGGAAAGACAATGCTCCCATAATCGGTGCCTTAATGACCATTTTCTGAAAGGAGGACATGACACAAATTTTAAAGTATTGTTCCACCACAAATTCATACCACCTTCTAGCCAAGCTACTGTTACTGCTGTAGCTGCTGTGTGTGCGTGTGCGCGCGCGCGCGCGCGCACACACACACACACACACACACACACAGAATTCACTGATTTCTTTGTGAAGCATTCCGGTTCCTGGTGGCTCACTAAGGTGAGTAGATAAAAGACAAATGACAGAGCCAGTCCCAGGGTTATGGACTCGATGCCTCTGTCCCTCCAAATTCCTATGCTGAAATGTTAACCCCCAAAGGGGTTATAGTAAGAGGTGAAGGCTTTGCAGGGGATGAAGTCACAGGAGTGAACCCCTCCTACAAGGAATTGATGTTCTTCTAAAAGAGGTCCTGCAGAGCTCCCCCGCCACTTCTGCCATGCTGAGACACAGTGGGAAGACGGCCATCTAGGAGCCAGGAAGTGGAAGTGGGTTCTCGCAGACACCAAATCTGCCGGTGCCTTGATCTTACACTTCCCAGCCTCAAGACTGGTGCGAAATACATCTGTGTTGCTTATGACACCTGGGTGGTACTATCTTGTATACAGCAGCCTGAACGAGCGAAGGCACCCAGTGAGAGCGAAGCACGGTGAGGTAAAACACTCAACGGGGCTGTGGAAAGAGCTATGCAGAGCCGCAGACTATGATTGTTCCACTGTCCCATTCCTAAAATCGTGTCCGACTCACTGTGACTGTGTCCCAACTAGAGTGTGACACGTTTGGCTTCTGGAACGGACTGAAGGAACTCCCGTGAGTGTACTGGAAAATCCAGAGAAATGGAAACCCACACTCTGGCTGGGTCCTTCTTGCAACAAAATGGGGTGGGAGAAGGTCTGAGACTTTAGTTCCTTGCATTTGGAGGGAGATGAGAAGTATTTATCAGGGTGAGACACATGCCCTCATCCTGCACACAGCAACCTCATCGCCCAGCTATTCATGGATGGGTTCCCTTTGCTCCAGTGTGGATACTCTAAGCCCCCCTCCCTCCTGCCTTCTTCTGAGAGCTTTTCTTCCTTGGGCAATGAGCATATGACTACAAGGATAAAACCTGCATTGATTGACGTGTTAGGTCTCAGCCTCAGCCTGGTGTGTCAGGTCCTCCTTCTTGCCTCTTCTGCACTTTCAAAACTCTTCTTAATTAAGCCAACTGAGGCACTATGTGTTTCCTGTGGTTGCACTGCTTTCTCCAGCCTGAACTTGCTCACGCTGTGACCCCTGCTCCAACTCTTTTGAGCACCATTTTCCAGGCTTCCTTGTCTGGAAAGACTTTATTTATCCTCCCACTGCAGTGCTCACAATCTGAAACCAGCTAAGCCCTCGACCTCTTCTTGATCTTTCTACCTCATGTAATAGTGGTAGGAAGTGTGCATGTATCTTGTCATCCCTGATCCTTAGTCAGTTACTGAGTCAACTGCCTCTCGGCATCTCACACCACCTGAGGGCTGGAAAAGAAAGGACACTCTACAAGCACTAGCCAAATGCTGTTGAAATGAATAAATGTTGTATTTGCTCCTTAGGAAGGGATAAATAAAATGCATATGATATGATGCCGTATCATACAACAGATAAAAGAAACGGACTTCAAATACTTAAGGATATATATGTATGTATGTATGTATGTATGTATGTGATATATATATATAGATATATTGATACACATGCACATATATATAAAACTATTGAATAAGTGAAACATTATATTGACCCTCCTGTGTATCTATGCAATCTTTTAAAAATATTATTTAATCAATATAGTATTTGGAACTAAATTCATCTTTAGTCCAAGTTCCTCCACTTATTTTGAACAGATTATTAATGCGCCCTTGGAATTATGTGCAGATAGAAATGTGCATGTTTCTGCACAGAGGGGGGAACAGTAAAAAGGGGGCTGAGAACTGGGGAGGGTGAAGGTTTTCAGATGATGTTGGTGATGGCTGGGACAAGGAAACACAATAAAGTGATAAGGAAAGCGAAGGGAGGGGAGAGAGAAAGGGACGAAGGGAGGGGAAGGGGGAGATATGGACAAACAACTAAGAGAAGCAAGGGAACTTCATCATGATGACGACCATGTTTATTATCACCATAACATTAGTTCTAGAACCGTAACAGATTTCTATTTAGTAAATATTTTTTAAGAAGAACTGTGCTGGATTCTTTACATATGGTTAACTCTTTTTATTTTAGTCTTAACATCAATTAATACCCCAATATTAATCTTATCCATAAATCTCAAAGGGCTCTGTTACCTAAGATTATAGAGCATCGGGCGCCTGGGTGGCTCAGTGGGTTAAAGCCTCTGCTTTCAGCTCAGGTCATGATCTCAGTGTCCTGGGATCGAGGCCCGCATCGGCTCTCTGCTCAGCAGGGAGCCTGCTTCCTCCTCTCCCTGTCTCTCTGCCTGCCTCTCTGCCTACTTGTAATCTCTCTCTCTCTGTGTCAAATAAATAAATAAAATCTTTAAAAAAAAAAAGATTATAGAGCATCAAATCATGATCTGCTGTCCTCCAGAGTTCCAATTCTTAGCCACTGTGTGACTGTTACATTTAATTGTCTTTTCCTTCCCTTTGATCATCAGGAACATTTCAGTGATGGCTTACTCCATCAGCTTTATTGGACTCTCACAGCCAAATTTATAGAGCTGAAGACATATAGGGTCAGTGGGGCCTTATTCATCAATATTTTCCCATTGTGATATATGACCAGATATTCACTGGCATTTTTTTCTCCACCTCTGACCAGCTACTGTTTTTCCAGAAGCTGCATGGAAGATGAAGTTCCCAGAAGGCCAGTACACTTTCCTAAGTGCTTAGGAGAGTGAGATTACTACCATGTAAATCATACCTAATGTGGATTCATAACCCAATCCTGAGATCTCCTTTCTTTGAGAAAACTGTTAAGAATTCATCCCCCACTCGGTTCCCCACCTCATTATTTCCTAGGCTATTATCCAGATTCCAACAATGCCAGAAACAATCAGCACAGGGATAAAAGGTATACATTTCCAGGAGATGGAAATGGAGTTCCCCAAATCATTTACACGTATGAGCTGAAAATTTTCTATTTTGGCAACTTCAGGTATCGGGAGAGAAGTCACTTGGTCTATCCCTCCCTCCTCAGTGTCTTTGCTCTATTATTAATGTCTTATTCATCATACCATACGAAATACTTAGGAAAGATACAGAATCAGAATAGGAATAATGCTTCAAAGGAACTACCTAGGGTGCCTGGGTGGCTCAGTGGGTTAAAGCCTCTGCTTTCAGCTCAGGTCATGATCTCAGCGTCCTGGGATCGAGGCCCGCATCGGGCTCTCTGCTCAGCGGGGAGCCTGCTTCCTCCTCTCCTTGTCTCTCTGCCTGCCTCTCTGCCTGCTTGTAGTCTCTCTCTCTGTGTCAAATAAATAAATAAAATCTTTAAAAAAACAAAACAAAACAAAAAACAAAACAAAACAACAACAACAACAAAGGAACTACCTAGGTGCCCACTCCTTTTCAGGACACTGAAACCTAGACAGGTTAACCAAGCTATATGCCAAAGGTCTCCCGATCCCAAGGCATTTCATCTGTTGTGGAGTCTTGAAGTTAGTCTTCCCAGATTTTTTTCTATTAAAGTTTCCTTATTTTTGTCCTTATGGTTGTTAATTTCCAAGTTTGCCCTCTCTTCTTTCTTGTTCCCTTTCCTTTGGCTCTGATAAAAGCTAGAAATGGACGTCAGAGGTTGGGCAAACAATCCAGTCTCAAGTGCAGGTATGTGAATGGACACTTGGGACAACCAGATTTTGGCACAGCCACTAAGAATTTTAGGACCCAGTGTCCTCCTTCTCTGGCATCTGTGCAGAGCGGTACGTACCCAGAATCACAAAGCCCGCTGGTATTAAATTCCTAGAGGGGAATGTTATTAGCATGGGTTCTAGGTTGGCTTCTACACTTAGCTAGGTGATACTGGGCAACTCATCCAATCAAACGGAGCCACAGAGTTCTCATCTGATCAACGACAGAAACTGCAGGCTTCTCTGAGCGCTGCTTTGAGGAAAAGGCCACTCTAGTCAAGGGTGTGCTAGAAAATGTTTGATGACTAGTCCTCTAGGGAGAAAGGGTCTGGATTTGCAGTGCTTACCAATTCCTGTGGTGTAAATACTCCATCAGACCCGTTTTCAAGCTACAGACATGATGTCACTGAACAGCATGTCAGAAGAGATGTGCGCAGCTGAATCTTGGGGGCTCACAGGACCTGTTCCAGCAACCCGCTAACTCCATCGATCTGCAAGTAACACTACAGATGTTCTTGCCTTTAAATTTTTACTCACACATTTTACTTAAATTGGAAAGTCTTGTTTTTTTTCTTTTCTCTGCACATCTAATTCCTATTCATGATTCAAGATTCAGCCTTAATGCCAACACTTTCATAAACATTCTCAGGATCTTTTACGTAAAAATCAATTCTCTCTCTACCATACCTCTAGTTAACTCTTAACTCTTACATTTTTTTTTCTTGTCTTTATTAATTGCTTACAAGGCTATGGTTGTCTTGTTTCCCTTTTCCCAGCACATGCCACACTCTCCACATTCTCTGCCAGTACATAGCAAAATCCCTTGAACACAGCAAGGGTTTGATCGGTGTTCACTGAATAAAATATTGACTAAATCTACTTTGAAAAACATTACAAATTCTCATCAAGAAGTACTTTCCCGGGCGCCTGGGTGGCTCAGTGGGTTAAAGCCTCTGCTTTCGGCTCAGGTCATGATCTCAGGGTCCTGGGATCGAGGCCCGCATTGGGCTCTCTGCTCAGCGGGGAGCCTGCTTCCCCTTCTCTCTCTGCCTGCCTCTGCCTCCTTGTGATCTCTCTCCCTCTGTGAAATAAATAAATAAAATCTTTAAAAAAAAAAAAATTCCCCTCCCCTNTTGTGATCTCTCTCCCTCTGTGAAATAAATAAATAAAATCTTTAAAAAAAAAAAAATTCCCCTCCCCTGAAGTGAGAACGCCTATAAAGACAGGTCACTGTTTAATTCACGTTTATATTTTTAGTATCATGTTTGTGCCAGTTAAAAGTTTAGAACTAGAATAATCTGTGCCAAAGCGATGATGTTTCCAAAGTGGCTGTTGCCAGTGTTAATAATGATGGAATCCAAATGGGAGAGGACCAGTTGGCACTGGGTTCCAGACCTACCTAAAGGACGTCTGTGCAACATGCTTTTCCTGCTTTGGGCCTGCCCGTGAAACCTGGGTTTGCCACAGAATGTTAGATCAGCAGCACCAATGAGCCTTGGTTATCACTAGGTGGCAAGACAGGACTAACAACACAGCTGTGAGATACACCCAGTCTCCTGGCCCGGAAACTAGGCGCAAGGGAACAAGGGCCAACGCCCATCCTCAGCACTGTCGTTGTGAAGAGAAGGCTACTACAGGCTGCAACCTGGACGGGCAGGAGTACCCAACACACACATGAAGTGTTAGCCCAGATGCAAAAAGCTGAAAATGTGCACCTGAAGCCTGTAAGCCTGGAAGAATTAGGACCAAGGCCTGACATTCCCAGGAGGCAGAGAAGGAAGGCAGAAAAAGAGTCTGGCCTTTTCATCCATGACAAACCAGCAGCACGTTCAAGAGAGAAGGTCAATATTGGAGGGACTATTTTTGACTGTATATGGGGTAACATATTTTTGTAAAATGAGCACTCGTAAAATGCTATGTAAATTATAATTTCATGAAAACTTCAAAGGCACTTCAGAATGATTACAAAGCTCATTTATGATTGTACTATAGGGATAAAACAATGCATGCCATTTTACTATGTGCCCAGTTAGGAAACTGAGGCTCAGAGAGGTTAATGACTTGGCCCAGGCCAGACTAGTGAGTGCCTCACAGATCAAACCCATGACTATCTGACTCCAAACCTCTTGCTCCTTTCCACTATGTCAAACATGCAAACTGAAGCAAAAACATGACTCTAAGATCACATTTTATCCTTTTCTTACAAGGCTTACATAAATCTGAAAGCAATTCCAAAAGCAGAAATACCTAGCTTCCAAAGATAAATGCTTTGAGGGAGAAATTCATGTGGAAGTAGAAGCTCTTGCCTAGTTAAGATAAAAAGGAAGGTCTGTTAGAGTCAAGCGTCATATATTTTAAACTAGTGTTGCTATTTCAGTTGATTTCAAAATGGTGAATTTAGGTAAATTTTCCTTGTTAGAGCTCATTCTCTGTCAGGAACTCACTGAACACTTGATCTGTCTGCTGTAAATCTACTACAGGCCACCTGGTAGATATAAACTTAGAAGAGAAGTCACGAGTTAAAACACGCCAATAAGCTTTTCTTTTTAGTCTTTATGATGCCCATGATGCACCTGGGATTCTCCTTTCACGTTCTTTGAAATGGAGTGTGGTAAAAATGTTTTCCGTGAGGACGACCTTTTACTCCATAATTTGCCCACTTCTTTTGCTTGTATGTTTGCTGTTGTGTTGTTGGGTTTTTGTTTTTTTTTTTTAATTTTAAAATCCAGTAATATATTGGTAAGCCATTTTTGAGAGATAATTAAGAAACTTTACAGTACTTTCCTGGGCATAATATAAATATTGTGGAAATAAAAATTTGTCATGAAAGCAGAACAAGTAGTTGGGTAATTTATGTGAATGGAGGAAGACAATTTAATAACTCTAGAGCATTCCACATCCTTTATAGGATGAGAATTATTATAATTTCTTCCAGAAAAATCTAGGCCCTTTGCATTTTTCCCTCTTATTGGTTGTCATGAACTTGACAACCAATAAGCACTCTGAAAGCACTCCTGGGCGCCTGGGTGGCTCAGTGGGTTAAAGCCTCTGCTTTCGGCTCAGGTCATGATCTCAGGGTCACTCAGTACTCTGAAAGCACTCTGTTTTTCATCACACCAGTGCTCACTTGAGTCTAAGTCAAAATTTGATCAACCTTTGGCCTCACCGGTACATGCCGGAAAGGAAAACTCAAATACAAGATCTCAAGAAAACTCAATGTAAGTACAACATCGATAGTAAATTAACTTCTTACAAAAACACATGAACAAAAAGCCACAACAATACACCTTTTTTTTTTCCTAAATAGAAGATAAAATGGCATTCGAAGAAGATGCAGCCTCTCCTGCAAAACTGCCATATTGCAGGGGGGGTCAATGCTCCTGAGTGTACTTTACAGAGCAGTCTGTCAAGCAACTCTCAACCAAATTCCACTAATATTTCTACTAATTTTCAGTGGACAAGGTCACTTAACCACTTGACTGCTTCTAGCTGTACAGATAAACCTGAAGAATTGATATTGAATCAGCCCCCGGGGGTCCAGGGAGACTCATATATTTGGCTATGTAACAGACAGAAGTCTTGAGGCTTCAACTCCTGTCTTCTTGTGCCTCCAAATCTTCAATCAGCTACTAAAGAGTGGACATCTCTCTGTAGGAGGGCTGGAGGCCAGGGACCATAATTAGCTGGTGATTAGAAGTTTGGAAATGATCATTTCAGGAATAAAAGAAAAAAAACTTAGGACAAAAGTCATGTAGGCCAGTTTTAATTAATGTCGCTAAGGGTGATGAGTTATGGCAAGCTCTGATATCCCATGATTTCTTCCAGCCTTCTTCTCTGACTCTTTGAGAATAAAATTACAAGGAGAATGTAAGTGTGGGATTTTCAGACTAAAAACCATGAAAATATCCTTGAGGTCAGTTACTAAGCATTCCAGGGCACCTGTGGTAACCAGATCAACAGCTTGAAAACGTGGCAGGTAGAAAATTTTCCTATCCGATTGTTTTCAGCGCGAGCATCCCTTCCTCAAACCACAAGCCAACACGGGGACTGTGTCAAATGGTCTGGAGACATTGATTTTCCCCCTTTTAAGTGGCTTTCTGTCCATTCATAAAACATGTCTCTTTTCTCTATACATTGAAGTTTCCTTCAGATGTTTACAAAACACACCACTGTGAGGGGTTTGCCATTTTCAATTTCTTTTTTTTCCCCCATTTTCAATTTCTGACTGAATAATCTAACTTCCCTTTCCCTCAGAGTAAAATAGTTTGAGAAAAGTTCTCAAATATTTTTATTACATTTCAGAATTTTTTCCTTATTGCCAGTACAAAAACTGAGGACAAAAAGAGCAAGAAATATTTGGTAAGTGCCATATTTGTACCTCTTGTGTTACTTTGAGTTTGGGGGAAAGTGGTGTAAGATGGCAATGCTCTTTGCCCAGAGGGAGTTTAACTGGAATTAAGACTTAGCACATGAAACATGGGAGTGGCAAGGTCAAGGTCTCATTGATTTTTTTTTTTTTTTTTTTTTTTTTTTTTTTTTTGGTAGTCGGAATGGAACATGAGTCAAGAAGGAGGATCTATATAGATATATTGAAGAAAAATTTGCACTGGCTATGCTGCTGTGTGTGGCATGGAAGGAAGACCCAATACTTATGGTCTCCAGAAATGCAGATGACCCCTCAGTTATATTNTCTGCTTTCGGCTCAGGTCATGATCTCAGGGTCCTGGGATCGAGGCCCGCATCGGGCTCTCTGCTCAGCGGGGAGCCTGCTTCCCCCTCTCTCTCTCTGCCTGCCTCTCTGCCTCCTTGTGATCTCTCTCCCTCTGTGAAATAAATAAATAAAATCTTTAAAAAAAAAAAAAAAGAATTACTTTTTCTTCTAATTTAAATCATAGTAATTTTATAGGATGTTGAAGAGTGGGTGCATTTTATCTTTCTATCTATTCAAATAGGATGCCTTTTGGTTTCTATTTCTGGATAGTAAATTGAGTGTCCTTTCAGTCACTTGTTGCCTAGAACAGTGCTGGTTGGGAGATGATTGTTCATTTTTTTAATAGCAGGGAGAACAAATTGCCCTACATCAAAGGGCTCCTGGGCCCTTGTGAAGCAACGGAAAGCAATACTTGTAGAGATTTTTGAGCTTCTTGGAGAGAGGTGTTATCTGAATCAAAACCTGTGAAAAGAAGAATAGCTATAACATTTTCTGACAGTGAGAAACTATTGTGTTGTAAAGTAGTTTCTAAAGGGAAGAGTGCTCTAGACATTATTTGTCAAATTTAGAGGAACAAGACAAATCAAGGTGCTAGGAGCCACTGGAAATAATACAATCTCTAGCGGGGTAGAGAAAATAATTTATTACTAATTTCTATGGCCCCATATTAAAAGAATAGTAAGAGTGATGTCAAGAGACATTTAATAGAACTAAATCCTACAGTTCACTGGAGAATTGAATTACTGGGGTAGCTTCCAGTCCAGATAGGTAATTTTACCACAGTATATGTTTTCCTATTCTAAGCATATAGCAAGAAAAAGAGGTGAACAAGTTTCAAAGGCCTAATGGCCTCCACACTGCAGGGAAGGATGGAAACAGGAGGGAAGAGAAGTGAGAAAGTATTATTTAGCAGATCAGGATATCTCAGAAATAAGACGCAGAGAAGTTAAAAAAATTTTCCAGGTCTCCACCACTAAATCGTGCTGTTAAATAAAACTAATCCCTCACTATAATTTAATCTGTAATAATGACTGTCATTACAATTCTGAAATTGAGCATTCTGTCTTCAAGGAAGCATCAAAGCCATTCAGGTTTTTAATTTTTTTTTCATGTATGCTGTGTACCTTCGTAAGTTATTTTTCCTATACGCATGCTAATATTTCTCTGAAATTCAAATGATAATACGTTATTCCCATTTCCCTGTCCTAAGATGTATACTCACTATGAATATGAATATTTTTCTATTACTTTCTTAACCAGAGTCATTAATATGATAATACTTTGGTAATGAATTTACAAAAATTCCATACAAATACTACATGTGCTAATACAATGAAGTACTGCGGAAATAATATGCATAATGCATTAGGCTTTGTTACAGATGCCTGCCAAAAATAGTGTTTGGCAAACAGTAGCATGCTTGAAGAGTGCCTAACCGATTAAAATTTATTGCTGCTGATAGACCCAGGGCAAACACGAACAATCTATGCTATTCATGCCCTGGCAGACACATCAGTTCACTGACTGCTCAGATTATCTCTGAAAGCTTCTGGACATCACTAAAATTAAGGGAGACACTTAATGAGATGTTTAATGCCGGAGAGAGTGACTCCTCCAAACAAAGGAAGCCCCCATCCTCACAGTTCCAGCTCCTCGGAGGTCATGGCTGGCCAAGGGTCGCAGCTCCATCCAGCTGCCATGGCAAGGGCTGCTCCCTGTAATCTCTGTGCCTCAGTCTGATCTTTGCATAGTTTCTTCTGAACGTGAGAAGTGGTGCTAGGGTTAAAGCACTGTCTTCTCTCCATAAGATTCCCAGTTTGACATCACCTAGTGCCTTATTTTTTTGTAATCACACCTTCCAACACATGTGGAATTCTGATCTCGGTGAGTTATGGTCTAGGAAGTGGAAAGTTGGAGCTACTCCATTCGTGGAGCTACTCCATTCGTGAAGCCATGTGGGAAAGGGCTGAACTCTGGGGGTGTAGCTTTCCAAAGACAGAATTGAATCTTCTAGGGAACCTGTCGTGTGGCAGTGAAACCACTGAATATTGTTGCAAATGAGTCAAAATTCATTGAGAAAATATCCCAAGTTCGCTAAGTGTCTTAGACCTTTAGCACTTGTGGGGTCTTTGAATTAATTTAATTTTGTCCCATCAATTTTGCAGGTGGACAAATTAAGGTGCATACAGGGGAACTGACTTGACCAAGGACACACAGTTACACACTGCTAATTAGTGGCAGAACCAAGATGACAATTCCTTATTCCCAGCTTGAGTTCTTCCACCAACGGCACTGACTTTTTTGAAGAAGGAAAAGAAAAGAAAACCTTGGGCATCCAAAGTGCCAGCCTACCTTCTACCACCACATCCCACCCTCCTGCCCACTCATGCTAATTATGCCTTCAAAAGACCAGAAGAGATGGGGCACCTAGGTGGCTCAGATAGTTGGGCATCTGCCTTCAGCTTGGGTCACAATCCCAGGGTCTTGGGATTGAGCCTTGCATTGGGTTCCCGGCTCAGCAAGGAGCCTCCTTCTCCCTCACTTTCTACTGCTCCCCTGCTTGTGCTCTCTTGCTCTCTCTGTCAAATAAATAAATAAAATCTTAAAAAAAAAGAAAAAAAAGGACCAGAAGAGAGAAGCTTCAGAGTGAGAATAAACAGTTTGAATGAATACTATTCATGAGCCCCCAAATGGGGTAGGCTCTCAAATACGTATTTAGATAAATAGATAAGATACATAGATAGACAGACAGACAGACAGACACACACACACACACACACAGAATTTGGACAAAATGAAATTTTAAGTCCTAAAGGCCCATAATGCTTTTCATTCATTCATTTATTTATTTTTACTGGCAGAAAGAGTACTAATTTCCAATTACTTGAAAAATTTAAACTGTTCCTGAGAAAGATTTTGGCCAGACATATAGAAACTCCCAGAGTTCAGAAGTGGTTTCTAAAAATAAAATTGAAATTCATCTCAGTTAAAATTTAGAAATGAAAAGGGCAACAGAGATCATTAGGTTTAGCAGGAATGCAAGGAGAAATGCAATCAATCAGATACTTTTAGAAATATAAACAACCTAGGAAAGAAGATTGGGCAATCTATAAAAATAAGCAGAAAACAGTTATAAGGATCATTAGCAGAAGAGAAGAACAAACAGGAGTGTGGAACCACAGGCATGCTCACAATCAGAATGCGGAAATTTAAGCCCTAAGAAGGCAGGATGAATCCATTAAGAAGGGTAACAGAAGGAGGGAACAGCCAATAATGAAATGATTAATGAGTTCAATTTTAGTTTATTTTAAATTTACTGAAAGTTACCTGAGTAGAACAGGAATTTCAGCTTGGAAGCAGTGATACGGAGGTGCTAACTAGCAAATCAGAGAAATTTCACTGGCAGGCACTGAATTAACACTGACCTTATTAGGGTCCGTCTTCACCCTGGCTCCTTATTCTGTGCCATGCAAGTCAATTTTCAATAAAAAATCTAGTAGGCTGTGCACTTGTAGAACTTTCATTCGTTCAACATTTTGGCTGATTGCTTACTATGTGCCAAGCCTTGTGTTCACTACTGAGGACAGAACAATGAGCAAAAATGAATGCAGTCCCTATTTTCTTGGAATTTACACAGTAGTTGGTGAAGCAGGAACAAATGAAGACAGTATCATTCCGGTGAATGTATACTCACAAATTGAGTAATTTGTTCTCAGTGAGAAACAGCTCTGTGACAAGATGTGATCAAGGCCAGCCACACAGACTGGGAGGTGGGGAAAGACATCCTAGAAGGAATGATGCTGATATTTGCATTGAACAGGTGAATGGGAGTTATTCGAAGGAGCTGGCATGGAACATTCCTCCAGGAGAAACTGTATATACAGAGGCCTGAGACTGGAGTGACAGACTCCCCAGAGGTGGAGAAGACCCGGATAGGGCTATTTTCTCTATCTTAATGCCTCTGTCACAAGACTCCACTTTCCAAGAAGGGATGACTGAGGACAATTTAAGAAACATCTAAAATGCACTTGACCTGGCTGAGTCCTTCATTTTGCTAATCAATATAGTCAGACATTTTTCCAATTGAGGTGAGAAGATCAGCAAATTTCCAAGCATAAACTAATTTGCATTGAGTTGAAAAACAAGTCACCCATTGTACCTTATTTTCAGACCAATGGTGACAAAATTAGTTAAACCCAGCCCGAAAATGGGAGCCACAGCACAGACAAGCATGGCATACCAAACCCCTGGGAAGTCGTTCTTTCTTTCTTTCTCTCTCTCTCTCTCTCTCTCTCTCTTTCTTTCTTTCTTTCTTTTTAAGTCTTTCTGTTCTGAGGAAATCGGCCAAACACCAAATCAGGAGAGGAGGAAGAAGGGATAGCCTCACAATAAGGAGATCATATTTTTTTTCCCCTACTAAGATTCCTTCAGTGAGTAAGGCTGGAAAATAAAAGAACAATAACTTACTAGAGTATGAATTAACGGGGAGCCAAGAAAGAACCCCTAGTTGTACAAGGTGATGCCTTTCTCTGGACACTATCCATTTTGGAGACCTCTTGCTCAAATAACCAATTTTATTTCCATTTTATTGTGCCTTCTCCCCTTATGCTTTTTCTTCTACTTTCTCTCTCCCTCTATTAGTGAAGCCCATGGCTATCATACCGGCAAAGGGAACATTTAATATAAACATACAATTAAATAACAACTGCATGATAGCAATGATAAATGACAGTTAGAAAACAATGCCCCCAATGCATTCATTTTTAAGCCATTTTATTAGGACAAATATAGTGTACTCTCTCCCTCCTCCCTGCCTCCTCCGCCCGGTCCCACTGCCTCCTCTCTCCCCTCAAGCCAAAGTTTGTGTAAAAAAACAGGCCTTCAAATGGCCTAAGATATCTAGCAGCCGTCAGGAGAAAAGAAGTCTCGGTGTGAGGGGCCTCTTCTCCAGGGTGTAACACTAAGGTGGGGGGGGGGATTAAACACGAACAGCAGAAATAGCATACTAAAGGTATAGCCACCCAAAACTCAAAAGTTTCTCGACTGCAGGCACTTCTTCCAGGTAATTGTTTCTAGAACATTGGCACTGATAAGAAGGCACTGCTCAAAGGTCACTTGGAACTCCAAGTAAATGGCCTTTTAAAGTCATATATGGGGGTGCCTGGATGGCTCAGTGGGTTAAAGCCTCTGCCTTGGGCTCAGGTCATGATCTCAGGGTCCTGGGATGGCCCCCTGCATTGGGCTCCCTGCTGAGCAGGGAGCCTGCTTCCTCCTGTCTCCTCCTGCTTCTCTGCCTACTTGTGATCTCTCTCTCTCTCTGTCAAATAAATAAATAAATAAATAAAATCTCAGAAAAAAAATAAAGTCATATGTGGGTGTCTTGTACATGTGCATAGACATCTCATGTGCCGTGTACATGGTAGCTCACTTGAATCAGAGGCTAATGCTGCAGCACCACTTCCTGCCATCCCATTATCTTCTGGCCCAAACCCTAGCCTCTCGCTGCTTTTTAAGGAGGTAGTATTAAGGATTAACCAAGAAGGGAAAATATCAGCTGTTCTCGGGGATTTCCCAGAAGCCAATAAACGTCAGCTTTTTTTTGTTTCAGTCAAGCACCACTTCCCCTGATTTCATTCATTTTCTGGCATGATGGCATCCATGGTGTACCTTCCTAGGTGTCAGGCAGGCACTACTGCTTCATAATTTCATAAACATTATCCTAACTGAACTTCATATCAACACTATGGTTATCCCCATTTACTAATGGGGAAGTTGAGACTCAGTAGAATGAAGTCAGTTGCTTAAGACTGCATAACCACAGTCCAGAAGCGAAGTGGAAAGATTGAGATTTTGCTTCCTAATACCTCATGTTCTAATGAATCTGTCAAGTGCTAAGGAATCTGATTCCCAGAATTCATAGCCTTTCTCTATCTCGGTTAGTCAGTATAGAAGCCTTTGGAAGAATGAGCCCCTGGACTATCCAAACACTCACTATATGTCTCCAATCATTACTGACTAGGTTTCTAAAAGTGTATTTGGGTAAGTATGTGGTTTTTATTCCTGCATAGGTTTCATTCACATAACTTCTCTTACTTGTTAAATTAGAGATATTTCATATGTGATCTCGCTTCACATCATTTGTGAATCTCCCCTACCAAGTATATGGGAATAGAGTTCCAAAAGACCAAATTTTGCTAATGTTCATGTTTCTATTTTCTCAGCTAACTAAAAATAAAACAAAACAACCAACCAAACCAAACCAAACAAAACCAAGAAGATCAACAGCAATGTCAGAAACCCACCTGGCAAACCCGAAGATCAGAGGATTTTCCCCCCATTTTTAATGAGGAACTCTACAATGAATAGGAAGGGCATCATGCTAAGGGCAAAGCTAGGAGAATACGCTGAACATAATATCCTGATGGACAAACGAGTAGATAATGTATTGTTCTACTTTTAAGATTCTTGCAAAGTCTAATTAATTCAAATTCCTTCTACTTCTTGAGAAGGCAGAATTATTTGAAACTGAGCAGACACACTTCTTCCTAGATCTCCTCTTTCCCTCGTCATAATTAACAGCATGGCAATGCCAATTTAAACATATTTGTTCAGTGACACAATGGAAGAAGAATGGCTTCAGAGAGTAAAAGGGATCCTTACCGGTGTGTGGGTGGCCAGACACTGCCTTGTGTTAGCATTGACACCAAGCAGTCACCTGGCATCCAGTCCTCACACACACCCACTTTAGGTGAACGCCAACTCCACCTGTGGTGTCAGGAACACAATGCAATGGGGTGACACTGAATCTGAGGCAAAGAGGCTATCACTTAGGCCAGCTCTACCAATGGAAGACCACATTCCATGTATAGCACGGTAGTCTCTCTCCCCCATCCTGATACCTGTAAAACTGCCAGGACCCCTTTCTCCAGGTGGACCCTTGTCCTCACAGGACTCCGAAGCTTCATTTTGGTAAAATGGGGGGATAGGAGGAGGAGGGGTTATCACTTGGAGGAAAGGCACATTTACCAGTTGTAATCGACTGACAAGTCCATATTGCCAACAAAGTCTGTGGTACTCAATGACTGCGTGAAGTGGTTGCACACAGATGAAGGCAAGCTTATAACAGGCACAGCTGCCTAGTTTATTGAAAAACAAACACTATATATCAGATGGCCAGTAAAGCAATGACGTATTTAAAAGAACACTTTTCTGTGGCATCTGGGTGGCTCAGTTGGTCAAGCGTCTGACTCTTGATTTCAGCTCACATTATGATCTCAGGGTTGTGAGACAGATCCCTGAGAGCCCCACAATGGGCTCCATACTGGGGGTGGAGCCTGATTTAGATTCTTTTTTTTTTAAGCTTATTTATTTATTTGACAGAGAGAGAGAGAGAGTACAAACAGGGGGAGTGGCAGACAGAGGGAGAAGGAAAAGCAGACTCCCCACTGAGCAGGGAGCCCCATATGGGTCTCGATCCCAGGACCCTGAAATCATGACCTGAGCTGAAGGCAGAGGCTTAACGGAGCCACCCAGGCACCCTGCCTATTTAAGATTCTTAAGATAGTACTCTATTTCTCCCTCACCCTCTGCCCCCTACTCATGCACTCTCTCTCTCAAAAAAAAAAAAAAAAAAAAAAAAAAAAAAATAGTGCAAGAGGCATTAGATGGGTCCCCTTGCATGTTTGCCCAATAGTGTCCTAATAATGATCATAATTGTGTTTGGAATTTCATAATAAAAAAGTTTCCAAATATGTTAAATTTCTTACAAGCACAAGGCAAATATTTCTGATGATTTTGTTACTTAGATTAAAAAAAAAAAAAAAAAGTCTCCAAAGTCACCCAAACTGAAATGACTCTAATTTGGGAAGAATTCACAGCAAAGGAAAGATGTGACACTTTGCCACAGCTGATACACTCTCAAACATGGAGATAGAGAATGAGAATTGGAAAGGTTAAAGGCAAACGCTTTTCCTCAGAAAGTTGGATTCACACATCAAATACCTCACAAGACAGAGCCACCACATTACATAGAATGCCGGTTTCCTGAAAAATAGAGAGGGTCTGAGGAATGGATGAGATGCCAGGGAAGCTTCTGGGACACAAAGAAAAGCAGGGAGTGACTGACCCAGGACACCTGAGTGTCGGCTGTCAAAGTGACACCAGAGAGGGAGTGTTAGCACCGAACCAGTGATCAGATGCACTTCCAAACTCAGGCGCAAAGACCTGAAAAATATAAACATGTGTGTTTATATTTTTATATCCACCCTCCTGTCACTCCGAAACAAGCACTGCTTTTCCTCTCTGCTCCTCAAGAAGCAGCCAGTAGAATGGGTTTTGATCTCTACAGAGAGAAGGAAGTTGTTCTCTGCGGGGCTAAACTGGGGAAGCCCCAGTAAACAGCACTGACTTTACACAACGAAATAATTGTGGTTTTGTCCCCTCTTTATATGCAATACGCTGTAAGCCCACTATGCTCATTTCACATGGAGGAAATCTGAGGCTCAAGGAGAAGTAGTAAACTCTTTGTCTGACTGTCGGCGAGCCGAAGGCAGTTTTCCAGTCCCACCTACACCCCTGTCCCCAGTACTGGGAAGGCACCACCCACCTCCTTCCAGGTACCATTCTGGGTACTAGGAATACGGCAGTGACCAAAACAGACCCCATCTTTACCCCTGTGGACCTCAATTCTGGAGGAAGGAGGTGGCCAACAGTCAAGTAAAACCACAAAATAAATGTAAATGGTGACGTCTCAGTGAAGGACCCAGAGATGGTGGGATGTAGAATAACTGGGACCCTACTGAAGCTCACGTATGCTGTCAGGAAAGACCTCTCTGAAGAGACAAGTTTTAAAATAGGAACTCAAAGACAGGAAAGAATACAAAAAGCTGTCCCAACATGACAAGGACCCCGAAACGTAAAAAGACTTGGTGTGTTTGAAGAACAGGAAAGAAGGTGATGTGAGAGGAATGCACTGCACCGAGAAGGAAATGGCTCCTACGTGTCCAGAGGTGTAAGGTAGACCCCAGGTGCTATAAAGCCTTCATGCAGAGTCCAGCCTTCAGATGCAGTGGAGAGGGGCTGAAAGATTTTAAGAGGGAAATAATCTGATTTAAGTCTTATAAAGTTCAGTCTGGTTACTGCATGGAGAAAAATTGAAAGTAGCAAAGGTGGGGTGAAAAAAAAAAACAGAGACCGGTTGACAAGGCTGTTGCAATATTCCAGGAGAAAGACAACTAGCTTGGACCAGGGAGGTAAGTGGGAACAAATGTGGGAGAAGTGAAGAGATTAGAGGTGAGTTTCAGAGGTAGGTCTGAGGGGATCTGCCTGTGAAGCAAATGCGGGGAACACAGAGGTCAAAAAGGAAGCAATGTTTTTGGCTTTCCAACTCTGTGACACTCATAGAAAGAATAGACTGTGATAAGAAATCAAGAGTTGCATTCTGGGCAGAGCTGGCGATGTTAATTAGGCATGTGGAGAAGTCTTGGTCTAGTTGGGTAATTTCAAGACTGCAAGGGAAGGGGCAGTGCTGGAGAGAAACGTGCTGGCTCTCAGCAGCTTCGAAATGCTGTTCGATACCTTGATACCAATTACACAGGGAGAGTGTATATACAGAGAAAAGAGGGCCCAGAGCAAGCTCGATTTATAGCAAATATCAGGAATCAAATAAAGGAACTGATAGAGAAGACAGAACAGGAAGTGCCAATGAAATGAGAAACTGGAGGAAAGCTTCAAAGAAAGTTTGCCAAGGAGAATGTGATCACCTTCATTAAAAGATTCTGGGATGTGAGGCAGGATGGGGTAATGGACAGTGGGATTCAGCGTGGGGAGGTCACGGATGACCCTGAGAAGAGTGTGCTGCAAAATCTGATGAGCGGGGCTGAGCTTGAGTGGGAAAGGAGGCTGTGGGAAGACCACTCCTTCAAGAGGCTTTGCCCTGAAGGGGAGCCTGGATCCACACAATGTCTGGGGTGGGGTGTAGCATAAAGAGGTCATTTGCTTGTTTGTTTTCACTTTAAGGTAGAAGATAACAAAGCATGTGATTATAGAGATGGAGTAGAGAGAGAGGAATTAAGGAAATAGGAAATGGGAGAGTGGCAATGAACAAGGAGAAGTCAGTGGAGAGGGTAAGAGGGTTGGGATTGTCACTTCTAAGCTGAAGACCAACCTGGGTCAGAAGCAGGGTACATATTTCAAGGTAACAGAAAGAAAGGAGGGCAATTTGGGAAACACACATAGAGGGTACGCTATGATTCTTAAATGAATAAATGAGTGAATGAATATATCTGTTTACTTCCCACAATCTAAATAATTTAGAAAATTTCTTAGGGCCCCTGGGTGGCTCAGTTGGTTGGGTGACTGCTTTTGGCTCAGGTCATGATCCTGGAGTCCTGGGCTCAAGCCGTATCGGGTTCCCTACTCAACTAGGAGAGGGAGAAGCAGACTCTGCTAGCCTCTGATCCTTGATCTACTTATAAGAGTGTTCCAACAAAAAGAGGGTCATCAAGTACAAAATAACAAAACCCACTCCAGTTTTAGTGACCAAAAAAAACCTCTCAACCAATCCTAAGATTTTTCCCCCCATAACTAGACTTCTATAACCTTTATTATAAAACTTCTGAAGCACTAGACATTTCTTAATACCATGACTGTAAGTTAATGAGTCTTTCCATTCTAACTAAACTACATAACAAGAGACACTGTTTTACTCACACTTTCATTAAAAGGAGAGTGCAAAAACAGAAGAGAAGAATTAATTTATATTTGGATATTTTTATTTGAATTGATTTATATATGGAATTTTAATTACAAGATGCAAGCCTGTGATTAATTTAATTTTGTTTCAATTTATGGGATGCACTTGGTTAATAGCTTGCCTTTGAAAAAAATGCTTTATTGAGGGATCTCATCTGTGTGATTTACTGTCTGAGGATATGTTAAGTTCCTTTCATTATATAAGAAATCATTATTTGCCCTTGAAGTTGAATCCCTTGCCTGGGTGGGGAGGTGATGCCAATACTATCCTATAACCTACTATTTCTGAGGAAAATAGCAGATTTAAAAGAAACCTTGTTTGGCTTTCTTGTCATAAACCTCTTTCTCTGTGTATTCAATATACACATGTGTATTGCTGATTAATGCTCAAATCCTTGCTGACATTATGATAAGCTTTAAAGCAATCTCGCTTGAGAGAGAGAGAGGGAGAGCATGCAAAGCTTTTTCTTTTAGAAAATCTCTTAAACTGAAGGTTAGAGGCAAAGGAAAGAAATGTGAAGTAAAAATTGAAAGGGGAAGACCTGAATATTGAAAAAGAAAACAGAACATAAGGGAAAAGAATACAACCCAAGGAGGTATCCTTGAATAACCTTGCTTAGAAAATTGTAGAAAATAAGCCAATCTATGTAATCCCATTATGAACTGTTAGCTTAAGGCTTTAGTCACAGAGAAACTGTGTAATGAGATTAAGCCACGTAAGAAAACATGGTTGTCTTGCTGCTTGTTGGAAGACTAAAACAAAGAAAGCAATAAATGGACAATTATAATCCCGCCCCCACCCCCCACCATTCAGAAACAAAACAACTAGGAAGGAAGATCTCCTGATAATGCAAATGCCAAACTCCAACCTCTCCCAGCTGTGCAGCTTTGAAGAGAATGCATCTGCTTTCATTATTCACTTCCTAATGCTCTTTTTATTATGATGAAAGAATGATGCAATTTTAAAGGGAAAGACAAGTTCTACTGATGATTCTCTCTTCCTTGGAGTTCCCATTCTTGGTACCTGAGAAAAAGCATGGTGAAAATATTCTAGTATCTCCTCCTCACTCCCAACTCCAAACCCTACAAAATTTCATTTTCTTTTTTAGTTGCAACTACTCAACTCTGCAACTGAAGCCACAGGCTACAAATCAATGCATGAGGGTGGGACTGTGTCAAAAAACTTTATGTAAAAAACAAATGGCCAGCTTTCAGGACGTAATTTGAAGATATTGGGTTAAAAGATGAGAGAAGTGGAAATAATTGATGGTACATCTTAGAAGAAATTAGAGTTCCTACATTATATTCTTGAATTTCTTTTCTTTTTTTTAGTTAACATATAATGAATTATTTGTTTCAGGGGTCCCAGTCTGTGATTCATCAGTATTACACAATTCACAGCACTTACCATAGCACATACCCTCCCCAATGTCCATGACCCAGCCACCCCATCCCACCCCCCCGCCTACTCCAGTAACCCTCAGTTTGTTTCCTGAGATTAAGAGTCTCTTATGGTCTGTCTCCCTCTCTGGTTTTGTCCCATTTAATTTTTTCTTCTTTCCCCATGATCCTCTGTCTTGTTTCTCAAATTCCATATATCAGCAAAACCAAAAGACAACCCACAGAATGGGAGAAGATATTTGCAAATGACATATCAGATAAAGCGCTAGTATCCAAAATCTATAAAGAACTCACCAATCTCAACACCCAAAGAATAAATAATCCAATCAAGAAATGAGCAGAAGACATGAACAGGCATTTCTGCAAAGAAGACATCGTGAATTTATTTTCTTGACATGTCTTTTGTGGATATAAAACACGGATCTCTCGCTAAGGAGACTGGACACATGAAAGTGAGAGTAATTGTGAAAAAATATTCCTGCTCTGATCCCCTTTTGCTACCTAATAAAAGGTACGGTAGTGGAGGAAGTGTGACAATAAGGGGCAGTGATAGAAAGAGGAGGCTTCAAATCTGCCCAATGGGCCACAAGGCTAGTACAGGGCATATGGATCTAGTAACAGAGATGCTATTAATAGAAAACACTAGCTCTCATTTGAACTCTGGATCAGTAGCTTGGGAATCCCGTGTGATTTTGTTAGAATATCAAGTTCTCAGTCCCCCTTTCCCCACCCCCACTGAAAAATTGTAAGGATGGGGCCCAGGAATCTATTTTAACAGGCCCTCCAGATGATCTTGGTACACACTCAAGTTTTAGAATCACTCACTATTCTAGCAGCTGCCGAGTACCTATGTTCGAATAGAATAATGTTATCAGGATCTTGATATTTCTGTGAAGAATTTTTGGTTTTTAGTAAAAAAAAAAAGAGTTAACTCAAAAAGGTGGTAGGAAGTAAAGTCTTATTCTGAATCCTGGATTACAGTTTATTTGTATTTGAAGACATTTTATATCCAGTATGTGCCTAGCTTCTGACCTCTTTCTTTTTGTGGCCTAATCTACTTTTAATCTCTCTCTTCTGTGAGTGTGTTCTTGAGATACAAATAGGTTTTTATTATTGACCAAGAATAACAGAATGCAGAGAGTAAACTCCTACTACAAAAAGTATATTCGGCTCCAAGACAAAACCCAGCACGTCGTCTGGGATCGAGTACTGTTCTGGGTGAGCTGTTTTTCACCTTTATGGCAGTGCAAGTAATTCTGGCTACATGACATGAAGCATGAGTATGCCTTCAAAAGAAAGGTGTGAGAAAGCCTCAGGTATCATAATTATCAGTTCCAAGACAACCCTGGTCAAAAACAGAGAGACCTGTAAACATCCAAGTTCACACTCTGAATTGTATCCATATGGGAATCAATCACCGTGTAGTACCCAGAGACCTAATAAACAGAAGTGTGTGCACAACACCACGTGTCCTCCCTCCCTCCAAGCTGATCAGACAGTCGGTATGATCTCCTCCAGGCTACAGTGCACTCCCCTTTGCAATGACTCAATTGCTCTGCCTGTGGCCAAACTCTGAAGTGCAGAGAGCACATCAGAGTGAGGTTGTAAGCTTTGGGTTGGAAGGAATAACGCACACTGAGTAAGTGCAAAGAGGGAGGGGAGAAAAGACAGGACTTCCTCACTTAATTTTCATCAAATGAGCCCTCCTGAGACCCAAACTCTACTGCAGACTTCCTCCTTTGGCAGCCTTCAGAAACAGAGGTCTAATCCCCTTTTCAAACTCAAGTTCATCACCAGTGCAGTTACTCCAAACAGTGTGTACTAAGCATCTCACAGTATGATATGGCAATATCCATTTCCACAGGACAATCTTGTTAGAGGAAAATCGATTAATTCAGTTTGCTGGATTTTCCACATTTGGGGCCAAGCAGCATCTAAACATATTAACCAAAGTTAAACAGAAAAGCAACAATAGTTAACATCGACGCTGTAAATAAGAAAGTAACTCTAGCAGCCGCAAGTCATGCTCTATAAATTCCATTCACAGAAGAACCAGCCTAAAGGGTGGCAATATAGTTTGATCCAAAGTAATTGTTTCTCTACTGCTTCACCCAGTCTTCTTCTGACCAACACTTGGATGGAGAGAACAGGAGAGAGAACCAACTGTTCCAGGGAGAGTCACCATTCTTGGAAAATACTACTTTGAAATTTAAAATAAATAATTGGCCTTCAGTATAAATGCAGAGGCCATTGCAAATCCCATGCTTGCATATAGTTCTTGACTAGGACCTTTGTCCCATGCAGTGTCTCAGCACAGCACAGAAAACAATGGCTCAATCTATACATACTAAGGTCAAACAACAGTTATTTTTTCCCCCAAATTATCTACTTAAAACAGAGGGAAATCGTTGCAAAGAGGGACCAGAAAAAAAATGTAGTATGACCTTAATTTAGCTCAGGTTTACTCTGAAGGATAATTCAAAATGTTAAAATAAACAAACAAAACCCTAAAATTAAAATTTAAATGAAGGCCAAACCACCCCAGCAACAGAAGTTTCCAGAAGGGAATTTTCTGCACCAAAGAATTATTCTAGTTATTATCTATATATAACTTTAAATAGGCTTATTGAGAGATTATCTAAGCAGCAATTGTATTACAGAATCCCTTGAAGACGGGTTAATTTTAACATAGCCAAGACAATCTCATCACTTGGTAGTTACTGAGCTGGAGTCTAGAGCCTGTAATTATAAGCTATCCTCTGCAGCACTACCAAGAATTTCAATAAATCAAACTCTCCAGTTACTGTAGCTTTCTTTTCCCTTCCCCCAAGTAATAGAAAACTGGACTTGGAAGCTTTATTCATAATTATCCAACCCTCACATTTCATAGATAAGGAAAGTAGGTGCTTGAGAAGTACAGAATTTGTCCAAAATTAGACAAGAGTCAAGAGTAAATTTACTCCAAATCTAGGGTTTTTCCAGAAGAACACTAGACCAGAATTTGGGAGACAAGACTGTTCCCGACCTGCCTTAGCCATTTACCTGATTGGCAAATCCAAAAACCAATGGGGATCTCAGTTTCTCCAGAGACGTTAAGGGATTGAGAGCAGGGAGGGCCCCTTGGCTCTTCTAGTTATACTATGGTTGTGATGAGAAGTAACCATTTAATCCAAGCATTTTAGCGTCTGGTATCTTTCCTTCCAACACAGTAAGCGAGAGTTTTAATAATCCAGTCCTAGGCATTAATTTATGACTAGAGCCTATGCTGGTTTCCACTGGGAGGTAGTTGCCTTTTCAAAGATAAAAGTTATCAGAAAGTATTATGACAGGGGTCTTAGATTTTGTATGGAGAAAATTGATCCATGTGCCATCGCTGGCTTTCATGACATAGACACCTTATTCTTAGCAAGGATAAGAATTTATAGAAGGAAATCTGTAACACAAATCTTGATTTTTTTTTATTTTTATTTTGAAAGGTCTTTGACAATGTCTTTTTTATAGCCTAATATTGGTGAAATGAAAGTAAAGTTACTTGGATTTGTAATAGTTGAGAAACTGCATCCAAAAAATATGGCTAATGGAATCACTCATGCTCAGGGGAAATGTTTCAAACACCTTGAGCTCCAAATGTTACCACAAAAAATAAATGAACAAAATTAATTAATTAAAATTCAAAAATGAAAATCCAGAAGAAGTTGTCAAGTGGAGTGAAGCAGAACTCTGTCCTTGGTTGTGCTCACATGCAATATTTTTATGAAGAACACAGAAAAATGAGTAGATGGCCAAAAAACAGAATGCAATCAAACAAAAACATCTGGGATCTCTAGCACCTCTACCTCTAGCATATCTAGGAAGGAATGTTCTGTTTGGGGATCCATCCAGAACAAAAATGCCAAACATATTTATAAAAACAAAACTATCAAGAATCTCCCTCAATAGATTAAAACAATGGACAAAAGAGATGAAATATAGCAGAAATAAATGTAAAGACTTATTTTTAGAATAAAAAAAATCAATTGGGTAAATATAACCAAGAGAATCCTGTCTTGACAAGCAGTTGAAGTAAAAGCTATCTAGGGAATTTGTTGACCAAATGTTCCCTCTGCATTAAAAGTCTGAGGGGCTTCTTCAAAGCAGCTAAAACAATAGCTGGTATTAATAAAACAACCTAGAGAATAAAAGATATTTGAATGTAGCTGGGGAATTATGCCATTTCTGGACACTAAACTCTCACATGTCACCTGAGAGATTAGAGATTGTTCCAATGATGATGACAATAGTGAGAATAACAAAGCTATACTATTTGAGAAATGGTTGAAGGGAATGGCTATTTAGTTTGCAAAGATGGCCCAATAAGTGAATAAAAGCTCTTTTATAAAATTTGATGAAGAACTTTGGGATGATGATTACACAGATATCCAAAAGATGGGTTAAAGTTAAAGAGGGACACTTTTTTGGCTATATACAGTCTTCAACCAGGGACAAGATTAAATAAAATAAGTAGTTTATTCTGCATCATTTCATGCATATTCATGAAGGCCATGACCAAGATGCAAGAATAAATAAATAAATAGAATAAAAAAAGTTTTGTAGATTTGTCAGGAGGTTAGATCCAGTGATGTGAAAAGTTTCTTCCATTGCACTTTTTATGACTCTATGAATAACTCTGTCTACTCTGTCCACCATTCTAAAGAATTCTAAAGAATGGTAGCAGTGATGAGAAATTTTCTTTCTAATAGGAATCAGGTCAATAATGATATGAACTTACAAATGTGTAGTAATATCAAGCCTACTGCTTTAATGACTAAGGGCTCTCTAATGTAAAATAGTTACACAATTTTATACTTAACATAGTTATTGGAATTATTTCCCTGTAATTCCTTGCCCAATAGCCTGAATGGATTTACTGTCATGCAGTTAGATTTCTAATAAGTAATTTGTCATACCTTTGGGCCTGGCCTTGGGCTATATAGAAACAGATCAAATGAATGAGTAGTTGCTTGATCTGTCAGTCAGCTTTTCAAAACCAAGTCCATTAAATCCTAGATTGGAAACTGCCTCAAATAGTAAGAAAAACAAGCTTCCCTTCATGCTTCACTGACAAACTATAGCACTACTTATGTTTATTATTTCATTATTACTATTTTTTAAGGGAGAAAATTAACTCACATTTCTTAGTAGTAGATTTGTTTGTTTTTCTTAAATGCAACTTTGGAAAGCAAAGACAAGACAATAAAAAACAAACAAGCACCCCACTCCCTGACCTTCTCCCAAACTGAAGCTATAAAAAGTGGTGTCCAAGGTAAACAGGGGAAAATGAGTCAAGGTTCACCTTGGGAATCATAATCTTAAATGACACTTCAGAGTCAAAAGCTACTTTGATTGAGTTTCTTGAGTGTCACGTATCTTCACTTCAAATGGATTCTCAATGTATACCAGTAATCTTTATGTTTAACCTTGGATTGACTAAGCCCCCATGCTATTCTTCATAGCAATTATTCTAAACATGTATTCAGTATCCTCCATTCTCACCTTCTACAGATAATGTGATCTCTTCAACAATGAGCAAATGAGGACTATTAAGAATAGGCTCTCTTGACTTTGCTTTTAATGTCTCCCCTTCAGCTTCTTATGTTTCCCCAAGTCACACTATACCACCACACTCACATTCCTAAGCCAAGCTCTGACCATGATATCCATCCACCTAGACTAACTCTTAAGAGAGGCCAACCCACTGTCTACTGAAAAAGTCATTAGCCCAGAAAATATTTAGAGCCCTTTTTCAAACTCTAATCAATTTATTTTTCTCATTTCTCCTACAAATCACCTTTCTGCTTCTTATTCTGTAAAACCCTTCCCTACCTCCAAAAATAAGTCCAATGTTCTCTTGCTCCCATGCTCAGAATCCCATTCTACACCCCCACCCCCACTCCAGGCCAATTTCCACCTAATGTACTTTCTCATGATCTTTAACTTTTCAAATTCTTCCTTCCAAGGGAAAATAATTCTTGCTCCTCAATTGCCTCAGCATTTAACTGTATTTTGAATTAAATGGCATATGTTTTATATCCCCTACTATATTATAAACTCCTTAAGGGATGGGCTCTTTCTGAATGTCCCATAGTATAGTCCCATAGTTCTAATATTTGGGATGGCTATCACCTTTTTCTCTCTTCTGTAATATAAATGTAATCAATTTATCCAATGTCCTGAACTCAATGAAGGTACATGCAGGAAAAGGCTTCATTTTTCTCTCAAACACTGCCTTCTAAGATACTCTGACACACCTCCTTCAATCTTCCCTTGGTGACATATCTGTCCCCTGTGACTTTTTAGTCATTTTCAATTATAAGACAATCTCATTTAGGTAAACAACCATGATCAGCTTCTGGTATTAGTATATGACAGTCCAGTCTAATAAAACTGAGGTCTTATACCTGGCTAGTATTACTCATGGTCATAAAAAACAAGGAAAGAATGAGAAACTGTCACAGATTGGTGGAGACTAGAAGACATGACAACTAAATGAAATGTGGTGCTCCAGTTTGATTTCTAAACAGAAAGAGAAAAAACCTGGTGAAATCCAAATAAAGTCTGGAATTGTGTTATTAGTAATGCACCAGTGTCACTTTCTTAATTTTGACAAATATATTATGGTAACCCAAGATGTTAACAATGGGGTAACTCTGGTGAGGGGTTTATGGAGATCCTCTGTTGTATCTTTGCAATTTTTCTATAAAGCTATCCAATTATCTATCTATCTATCTATCTATCTATCTATCTATAATTTTTTTAATAAAAAAGGGGTTCTCACATACAATTCTAAGCTTCTCTCCACCCATTCCCACCCCCTGCCCTGACCACTTTTGCTATCTTTCACTAATGTTTAAGGGCTCCTCACAGTATCTCAATAATCTTGGGGAACTTATCTGTGATTATCCTCAAGGTTCCTTGATAATTAATTAAAAGCCCCATTCACCATCCTGTTACATAGGGAAAATGAATTGGCATACATTGCAGTTAGGGAACATCAGAGAAGAGAGACTTTCTGATAGCAAACTTAACATAATAAGATCTGGGTTATACAAAAAAGATCAAAACACTGACACAGGGATCTTTAAAGTGTGAGTAGATACTGATTTGCATGACATGAGATCAGTTCTGCCTAAAGCCAGAGAGCAGACTTAATAGCTTCTCCAGGTGCCCCATTCTTCCCATGTGTTATGTGTGAAGGTCATTTTCAAAAGGGGGCAGTCCTACCACTTTGAATCTTGAAAAGAGAATTACAAGTATGTTTAAATGGCAGAGAAACAGGAATGAATGGAGCTCTCAAAGGATGTGACCTGAGGGCAGGACAGAAAGGAGTTACATAAATCTGTCAGTGATGGACATAAATCTACCAAACTTAAGGGTCTGTTGTGGAGTAGCAGTGGTTCCAAGTTATATTATATTCGGAAGCACTTTTCCAAAGTTCCACAGCCAGCCCAACTCTCTTGGAAATGATGCTTTTACCTGGAATTAATATTTCCAAATACAGTTAGTGTTTCAGTGATTTGCAGCTATCGACTTTTAAGGGAGATGTGATCACACAGAAAGAACTCTGACATTTCCATGACATTTTCTGCTGAAAGGGAAAAAGAAATTATTTCCCTTTCTTTTTTTTTCTTTTTCTTTTTTTTTTAATTCAATGTTGAGTTAGAGATGAAGCGAAAAGAGGGAGGGAGAGTGTTTTGCCTACAAACAGGATTCTCTTAGTTGCCACTCTAGATGACATGCCCCAATGCTCGCTTTTCTATTGGTATTTTCTCAGATGTCTTAGATTCCCCTGATACCATCAAGTGAGGATACATTATAGAGACACGTATGTCATCACGCTTTGAAATTAGAGACTTTTCAGATATAACATGCTTTATATTCAAGATTTTTATTCACCACGGGACTGTCTTTCTGGTCTTGTTTTCATTATTGACAAGGAAAATGTTTGCCAATTTTCCCTTTTCATCTTTTTCTCCCCCAACATACTTAAAGGGGGGAAAATGGGGAGACACAACTTCAGGTTCTGTAAAGGAAAGCAGGGCTGAGATATTATCCTCAAGGTAAATGTTAAAATGCATATCTTATACAAATTGCTGGCACAGCTGTCAACGCTGTCAGAAGTAACTTCTCACTATTTTTAGGTGCAGCTGACAAGACTGGGTTACTAGATGTCCCTTTCTTTACTTTCAGGAAAGCAGGGTGCTGATGGATGTTACGCAATCTCCTTCCTTAGAGATCTTTGGAGAATGACACTCATCGTTTTGAAAGGTGTACCCAAGAGTTCTGATCAAAGGCCACACATTGATTAGGTCACCTTCAAAAGAGGTCTTTAATGCCAGTAATTTATATTCTAGCATGGTTTGTCCTCCTGACCAATTGAGAATCATCATTTTCTTTGAATAATAACATTAAATTATATTTTTTAAACATATAGGAAATTTACCCCACAAAGAGGAATTCTGACAGTCAGTGATGGGGCAGGGGTTGCTATAACTTTACAGTCTGGTTCCCAACTGGCACAGAAGCAAGAGGAACCAATTTGGAAAGTGTTGGTACCGGATAATCTATTCTGGAACAGTCTGGAATCCAACTGCTCTGAGTTTAACCTCCTGGCATAAACACAAACACACTTCCCAACATTTTTGTTCTAATTAGGATGATATTTCCATGTGCTCTGGAAACAACATGATGATGAAGTAGCTTCCCAGGGTGAGCTATAATGTCACCAGCATAGGAGCCAATGTGTGTCCCTGTGTTTGCTCTGAGTTGATCATCTCTCCTCTGCCTGGATGTGACCATATTATTTAATAATTTAATTAAGGACACTCATGGTTCTTTGGAAAATAGATAAGAAAAAACGAAGGGTTCAAATGATTTAAGTGGAAAAATATTAGACCAGCTCTTAAGCTACTTGGTTTTTAGTATGGTGCCTACTAGATACTAACTCGAAGAGGATACCTTACAGGTGTCAACATATGCTTTTAAAAAAATAACAATAATACCTTTACACACACTATAATTTTGTTGGGGTCATCCCATGAATTATATTATATGAAGACAATAATAAAAATAAGCATACAAATGAAGCTTTTTTTTTTTTTAAATTAAGTAGGTTCCATGCCCAGCATGAAGCCCAAGACAGGACTTGAATTCATGACCCTGAGATCAAGACCTGAGCTGAGATCACAAGTCAGATGCTGAATCGACTGAGCCACCCAGGTGCCCCACAAATAGAGTATTCTTATTACTGGCAATTCCCAGGAGAGGCTGCCTGGAGATATGTTGGCCAACACTAAGTCCATCCTCTGTGTGTAAGCCCAGAAGTAGAGAGAAAAAAAGAACAGCTTCCTATCACTCAACATGCTTGATAGATATGGACCCTTTTGTTTTTTACTTTTTGTAGATAAAGCAATAACAACAGAATGGATGACAAACATTGAGGAATTTGATAGGAAACATCTGAAAGCAATACACTATGCGACAGGTAGAATGATTTCTTAGTTTCTCAACAACAGGACTGGTCAGCCATTAGCTTGTTAACCACTCCATTCTGGTGATACACAAGAGATTCCATAAGCCAGCTCTTTAAAGTGCTGATATGCACTAAGGAGGTGTATTTTCTAAGGGAATGGAGATTTCCCAAGATCAAATCCATTTAAGGAAGTCCTGGGCATGCAATAGAAAAGTAACACAATTGCCAAGGCTCTAGAGCCAGAAGTATGGTTCATTCAAGCAATAAAATATGATCAGTGTGCTAGAAGCAGGAGATCAAAGGAGATGAGATAGAAAGAGACTAGTGAGGGAGACAGCAAGGGCCAATCATTCAGGGCCTCTTAGGCCACACTGAGGAAGTTATTCATCCCAAAAGCCATTAAACTCAGTGAAAGGTTATAAACAGAGAGTGACATGTTAGAATTTTATTAACATTTTTAAAAAGTCAACACCACATTGGCTGTGGTGGGGGAAATGCATTTCAGAGTAGACAGGAATGAATCGATGATAGGTGATGACAACAAATAAAGACAAGAAATATATCTGAGATGTAAAATACCTGGAAATTCACAATTGGGGCATTTGGCAGGGAGGGGATATGAAGAAGATGGAAGAGGCAAGAAAGATGCCCAGGTTTCTGGACTACATATTTGATTGCAGGGAGGCACCATCTGACTGAGCTAAAGATGCTAGCACAGGAGGGGGTTTGGAGTGAGGATGAATACAAATTTTACCAGACTGATACCGAGGTATCTGAAAAGAAATTGAGTATTTGGATACATCAATTTAAAGTAAAAGTCTGAGTAATCACATAAATTTGAGAGTCATTAGCACACAGAAGCTGAATGTCCCCAAAATGAAACCTCATAGAGGAAAAACATACAGTGATTATATTTTATATATATATATAATATACATATTATATATATATATATATATATATATAATATAGAGAGAGTATATCCCAACTCCTTCTCCTATTTGTTTTTCCTTTAAAGTATCACCACTTAACTTTAAGGTTTTTTTCCAAATCTCATATACGATCCTGTATAGTTTTCATATTCCCATGCTACCACATATTGAAGTAAGCTAGTAATGGGTGCCATTTATAAGGCCTTATTATATACCATAGAGCACATCATATAATTTAGCCTCAATTACTGTATGGTTTTGCAAGGTAAAAATCACTACTCCTATTTTACAGATGAGACATTGAGGTTTAGAGATTTTACTTAACTTTCCTAAAGTCACACAGTGTGAGAACTAAATTCTAGGTGTAAATAATGAAAACATTTACTATCTTTTCACTTTTTAATACCATGCTGCTATTCTCTATAATTTCTTCAAAAAACTAATAGAAGACAATGCAGCATAAGAATCTAACAAAGGGTTTAGCTGGAAGTTTTGGAAAAGGGCAATCTATCTATTTCCGTCAGTCTGGGTGTATTACTCACCGGTGTGTGCTCAAACACATGTTTTGTATCAAGGGATGGATGAAGAATTAACCAACATATTAATAAAGGGATGAATTTTCCTATAGAGAACAGGAAAGTATGTGTGACAGTATACAAGTAATTAGATATTGGACTCTGTGTTGTAACTCTCAGTGTGCTCAGGAATGGCTCTGCAGGTTTTAGAGGGGTGTGAGAACTGAATGGGGTCTGGAGCCCTCTAGGGAAAAGACGGCAAGCAAGGAATTCTCTTCCAGTTACAAGGGGAAGCACATGCCTGGGGGACGCCTACTGTGAACTGAAACCAGCATTAGTTTACAGTGGTTGATGCAGATGTGGTTGTCAGGAGGAAGGCATTGGACGTTTATGAGTGGAATAAATAAAGGTGAGGATTAAAAAGAAAAAATAGCACCATATATTAAGCATAGTTAGAGCATTTTACTGATATTTATTCTAATCACTTTACCAACAAACATCCCTAAATGGTGTCAAAAGGGAACAATTCTTAAAACAGACCAAAAGAACATAAAGAAGAAAGCCAACTCTTTGACAGTGTAAAAATTCAGGTCAACAAATTGTGGCCTGCCGGCAAAACCTAGCCCACCACCTGTTTTTGTATAGCCCCTGAGCTAAGCATGGGTTTGGATTTTTAAATGGAACAAAAGCAAAAGAAGATTTTGTAACACATAAAAATCTGATGACATCCAAATGTAAGGGCTCATTTTATTAAACCACAGCTACATGCATTCCTTTGCAGACTGTCCAACTGTTTTCTTTCTGTAAAAGCAGATTAGAGTAGTTGTCACCAAGACTACATGGCCCACAAAGCCTAAAATGCTTACTACCTGACCCTTTAAGAAAAAGGTGGCCAATCCCTGGTGGAGAAAGGTCTCTGTTAATTTCAATTATTATTCTCTTGTGAATTTCTCTGTAGAAAGAAGTGTTCCCATCCTTAAAATCAGTAGACTTAGGCCTAGTTCTTTTGAACAAAGTATTTATTCAGGGGCTCAGTGACTTAATATCTTTCCGGGACTATTCTATGGTCAATCTTACCAGGTATATACTAAGTTTCCTCACAGACAATACACACTATTTTAAAAGTAAAGAAAATAAACATTTGTGAACTCCTTCTTTAAGGAATGATACATTTCCTATTTTGTCTTTCTTGTGATAAAAATTCTTTTAAGACCTAGACAAGAAGATGTCTACATTTAATTTATATAAGGATAATACCACAAGCATACCATGAATGCGACTTTTGTTCTCTAGACTGTGTTCTTGAAAAAGATTTCAGTTCATTTGAGTCACCTACATCCTCCAGTATTTTTGTCCTTTGTTTTCTCAGCCAAAATTCAGAACAGACAATTTGACAAAAAAAATTTTTCAGGTCCCCTTCCAGATATAAGAAATAATCAGAACTCTATGACATATTTATAAATATATATATAAACATGAATATTATGTATATTTATATATATATAGAATTTTATATACATAAAAAATTCTAGAGGAAAGTTGTTCTGGGGGGAATGACGGAGAGGAATGTTTAAAATCAGGATACCCGGGTGCCTGGGTGGCTCAGTGGATTAAAGCCTCTGCCTTCAGCTCAGGTCATGATCTCAGGGTCCTGGGCTCGAGCCCCGCATCAGGCTCTCTGCTCGGCAGGGAGCCTGCTTCCTCCTCTCTCTCTGTCTGCCTCTCTGCCTACTTGTGATCTCTCTCTGTCAAATAAATAAATAAAATCTTTAAAAATTAATAAAATAAAATAAAATAAAAGTATAAAGTAAAATAAAATCAGGATACCCAGAACACTAGAATAAAATATCAGCGAGAACTGGTCTTTCTAGGCACCAAGCAAAGAATTTTGGCCCTGTTAACACCACACTTCATCAAATGGAGCTGCCTGATTTAGGCCTAGTTCAACATCATAGTGAAACCTGAGGATGTTTAATAAATCTTCGTCATAAATGGAGTGGTTTGCTTAAGCCACCCAGAAAATCAGATGCTACACTGATTGAAGATTAAGACCTCTCCTCCTCAGTCTCTGACATTCCTCCAAACCCCTAAATACACAAAGAATTATCAACAGAGCTAAATTCCTCCCTTGGATAACTCCTATTCATTTTTGTTACCTTTCGCCCTCTGATCTGTAGTTCCTATTTCTAAGAAACTTGCTTCTGAAATTCCCCTGTATGATGAATTGCATTCCCTGAGTTTGTACCCCTGCAAAAAAGGCAAAGCATATTAAACATATGAATCAAATATTCCTTCCTGTCAAGAAATAGAAAAACACACCTTTATATTTATTTACATTTGCAAGTAATATGTCTCAATCTGTGCATGCCTGGATTCATAGTTTATTGAAATATGTTGCACTGACTCTCAGTCTGATATGCATGCTTCGAGCACTGGCTGGAATCCGCGGCCCTTGCTCAACGCTCAGGAATTCATATTCAGGGAAAACAGGAACAGTTGCCTGGTAGTAGGATTTGATGCAATGAAGTTGTGTGAGGTATAGATACATTTCAGGACAGATGGTGACACAAAGCAGGGTTTAATTCTTACAAACATCCTTCTTTAAGTTTTAGAAATTGCCTCCTTTTCAGATTCAAGAATTTAAGCTTATCTAGGATGGTTCGTAAGTGCAGAGTTTAAGCATAAAAGGGGCTCTAAAGTACATCCTTCTCTCCCATAAAATTCAAGTTTTGTAAGTTGGCATTTAACGCTTTCCAAAGATCGGTTCCTAACTACTTCTCCAACCTGATTCTTATTTATCCACTCATAAGCCCAAATCACTGCTAGGTCAACTTCCAGACATCTCTTGCACTCCTCTACGTCTTTATTCGCACAGTCCCGTCTGCCCAGAGTTCTCCTACTCTTCAAGTGGCTAAGCCTTTCTCTTTCTTTAGGATTCAATTCAAAGATCATTTTCTCCATGAGGTCTCTCTGTCCCTCTTGGGAAGACGATGCCTTCAGTGAGCTCATCTCCGCCCTTCCTTTGATCTCTATTTATGGGCATAGGTTCCAACCTGACTATATCATATGGGGCTTAGAACAAAGTCTGTGGTATATTGCTCTCCAAATCCCCTAGCTTTGCACACGCAAGATGCTCTTAATATTTGTGAGATAGAGCTCGCGCCACTTACAACAGACTGTTAGATATTATGACTTCTGATTTAGGGAAGAAAATGGTAAGCAGTATGATACAAATTGAAAAGTTTAGAGGGAAGAGGTGAAGGCGCGGAACAAAGGAAAGAAAGATGGTCATGAGACAGATTATCAGAAAAGTCACTTTTCTATAAAGAGGTTCTCCTCAAAAATTCAAGGAAAAAAAATCCTTGAATATAGGACCTGGAGGATCCAAATAGGCTCCTCAATGGAGCATGTCATAATCATCCCTGTATTTATGCCACAATACACATTGCTTCCCTCGTTTTAAAATACCATCAATCTTTCCGACTGCTCATCCAATTTCAAGGCCCGACTTAAGTTATGTCTCCTCCTGGAAAAGCTTCTCCATTGCTCTGGTACCTAGAAATCTAATGTTTTGTTTTGTTTTGTTTCCAATGCTTTTCACATAATTTTTACACATTATTTCACATTGAATTGATAACCAGTTATAAGAATACAAATCTTCTTTTAGCTATAATATTATAAATTTAAGAGAGGAGATGGCTAATTTCATTGTTTCTTCATATTCCCTATGATGCTAGGCAAAGTGCAGGGTACATATAAGCAATTCCATTAAAAGCAAGGAAATAAAAAAAAACCTAAGTAAAATGAGGTCTGAGCAACTTTCTTCAGAAAAGACTCTGAAAAAGGACATCTCCTTGCCCTAAGCATTTGTCTGATTCAGATTTGAGCTATGAACCACTGACTGAGTAGGTAGTGAAGATTTTATTCTCAGAAAGTAAAGCTGTGTGCTTATTTTAAGAGTGCTCATTCCTCCCCGCTTTGCCCAATTAGATCCAGAGATGCAGTCCTTAAGTGGTAGGATTCATGTTGTAGGGACTTCAAGTACTAACTGTCTTGTGGTATTCTGGGTGCAAGGAGAGACATCCTCAACCTTTGCAGACAGGGGCCATGGGCAAGTTCTGACCAATGGTCCCTGAGTGGAAAAGGTGGCCTCCATTTCTCTTCTGAGGGATTCATAGTGGTCTCCTTTCCAGCCACGGTGGCCACAGAGTCCTCTGTTGAAATGACAACATCAAAGTCTTGGAGCCCCTGCTAGCTTGAAGCTGTGAGCAATGACTTGGAGCAGATTCCTGTTTGTCCATGTCAGACACATGGTCTTTGCTGTGCTGAACTACTGAGAGATGGTATTTATTTGTTACTACAGTATAACCTCGACCATCCTGACAAATACAGCAAGAATCACCTGTGGCATTTCAACGTGCATGAACATGTATAGATTCACATAAATATCTACTCTTTCCTCTGGGATGCCAGTTCCCAGAAGTTTCAAAAGGGGCTGAAAAGGAAGGAAGTTGCACACAGTAGCTTTATCACAGGTTGGCCACAACTTTGCTTTTCAAACATTTCCAATGACCTGCATTAGTTTAATATGCTTACTTCATTTGCTGTTCCCCACAACCTACTCCAATAATATATTCCAAAAATTCCACATTAGTGGCAAATAGATTCTAGTAGGAAGAGACAAACTAGATACTCCTTAATAATCTATATCAAATACAAAATATCTACATTCTCCATCTGAATCCTACCCTTCTTCAAGGCCTGACTTAAATCTTAACTCGTCCATGAATCTCCTCTTAATAGAATCCTAGTTAACACTGATCTTATCCACTGTGAAACATTTTGGCATCCAGTAAATATACTTATATGCATTTGTCCATCTTATGATGTGCTTCTCTTCAACTAGATTGTCAAGTTATATGTAAATAACAAATCTTGGAACGCTACATCAAAAACTAATGATGTACTGTATGGTGACTAACATAATAAAAAAAGGCTGCAGGATACAAAGTAAAAAAAAAAAAGATTGTCAAGTCACCGAGGATCATGATATATGTATGTGTTTTCTTTCTTATAGAGTACCATATGCTATCTCTAGAGAGATAGCTATTGTGTTTAGCTTTTTGTACCAGGCATTGCATTTGGTCTTTAAATGCATCATTCCTATAAACTGTATACAATACAATAGGGCAACTATCATTTTTTTTAAAAAGACTAAACAACTGACCTGAGAGTTTAAGCAATTTGCTCAGTGCTACACAGATAGGAAATGGTAGAACAATGTGGTAGCAAAGGTTTGTGTTCACCAAAATACATTTCCTTTTCCTTCTAGACACACAGCCAGACTACATTTTCCAGTCAGGCTTGAAGATGAAAGTGGAAATTTCTTCAAGTTCTAGAAAACTTATGGTAGGTCACTTCTAAGCCTGGCTCATCCAAACCACCCACATGATATTCTGCTTTCTCTTTTCCCCTGTCACTCTACTGCAATGTGACATCTAAAGTGACCTTGAACATTCTGCGTTGAAGTGGCACAATCTCCCAGAAGCTAGAGACACTAAATACATCGAGGGACTGAATGAAAGAGACACTCACCTCATCCATCACCAGGTGGAGTTTATATTGGAATTTATATGCTCAAGAAATACACGTGTATTTTGTGGGGTTTTGTGTCCTAGAGTTTTTTGTTTGTTTAGATATAACATTTAGCCTATATTTAGTAATACAAGCTAGGAATACAACTTTGAGCAGTGTAACATTAAATGCCTTTCCACTGTTTCCAGATATTTTGAATGTTGCCTCAGTAAAAATGCATTGATTTACTGATGAAGTGAAGTGTTTTAACATCTTAGAAATAAGCTATCTACAAATTTAAAGACTTCGGCTGATTTAATAGATTCCAAGCTTCCAAAGTTTGAAACATTTTTCTCCTATCCCCCCTAAATAACAACCTTACGTGGTGAAAGTATATCATAATATGGTTAACTTATCATATGTTTAACTACTCTTTAGTTTTACCTTTAAATATCAATCTTTAGATGAGATCCAATTGTTTCTCACTTTTTAAAAAAGAATTTATTTATTTTTTTGACAGAGAAACAGAAAGAGCACAAACAGTGGGAGCGGCAGGCAGAGGGAGAGAAAGAAGCAGGCTCCCTGCTGATCAAGGAGCCCAATGAGGGGCTAGATCCCTGAACCCTAGGATCATGACCTGAACTAAAGGCAGATGCTTAACTGACTGAGTCACCCAGGCACCCTTGTTTCTCACTTTTTTAAGGTCAGATAATTCATGCATCACTTAGAAATGATATGCAGATTTTAAATGATGATACAAGAGGTAATAACATTCAAGTTTGACATCCAGTGTGACTATATCTGGATTCCATGGCAAACAAATGAATTCTAAGTGAGAATAGATACATTTTTAAAAATACAATCAGTGAATTAGAGATTTGTCAAATGATGTTACATATCTAAATCACTAAGAACAGATAATTATAGGCATTACTACCTTTCCCAAGCATCTAATTCTCTTCAGATGACAGTGCTTCCCTACCCTCTTGAAGTTAAGAATGGCCTGGATTTGGTTTGGCCATGGGCGAAATCTGGGTTCATGTACACGTGTATGCATGCACACACATACACACACACACACACACCTTCTTCTCTGCCAAAGAACCTGATGAGAATATTACATTGATTTGACCACTTAGGGGTTTCTAACATTGTTTCCTGAAAATCAAGGAATCAAGTAACAGAAATAAAATTTGCAGAACACAGCCATGATAAGCAATATTAAAAAATTTCCCAGAACCCTTTAATTAGGTTATATGAAATATAGTAGTATTAAACTATAACTGATCTGAATGACATAAGCTACAGCATTTTCTTCAATTTCTTTAATTGATAGTACCACTACGCATCTAGCCCTAACTACAACCCCTGTCAGGTTGCATAAGACTAAGCGATTAGATTTCAGAAGGAAGCAAAGGCGGATTGAGTGATGAATTAAAATATAAATATCTGGTTATCCTTCATCAGTGATGCCCTTACTCAGGTTCCATTCACCCTGATATGCTGAGCCCAGTTCAGCCATCGAGTACAGCGCAGTAAAAGAACTGTAGCAAGGACAGCAACCCCACCCACCGCAATCAGACAAGGTGCACTCCATTCTCCATTTAGTATCTCCATCAGAACACCGATACACTGCTCAATGCTATTGTCCACACATAACTGTAAATTTGTCACACTCTGTGTTCTTTATTCCATATTGAGCAGGACCTCTGATTAGACCATATTTCCTGGAGTTGTACATTTCTTCTAAAGTGCCACATCTTTTTCTGCTGCTTGGTGCTGCAGTAATATCAGAACAAATGGCAAGTTAATCTTAGCAACTGTAGAAGCAGTCATGAAAGCCTAACAAATTGAATGCAATAGCTTATTAGTTGTAATTGCTGTCTCTTTCCTGGTTTAGTTGTACCACTTTAAAAGAAATGTCATATAACAGTAGGAGAATAACTTCCTCTGCCTCTTGCAAACCTGTCACTTAGTCTATTTTTTCTCCTAGAATATTAGAAATATTGTATTAAGAGTGTTGGCTATTTTTTCCAAACTAGTAGTTAATTGTTTACAATACGCTTACACATGCACATTCATGATTCTGTCTCAACAAAGCTAATAAAGTAAATTTAGCATTTTTCTCCCATTTTACAGATAAGGGAATGAGTCTCTGAGATGTTACATGACAAGCCAGTGACCATGATATAGCTATTAAATAGGAGATTAATGACTCAATTCCACCCTTTATTCTAGAACTCAGCTTCTTACAGTAATCTATTCTGGCTAAAAACAGATAACACTGTTTGTTAAATATATATGTCAAGAAATATTTATTAAATGCCCACTCTGGGCTAATTCCTTTGAGGTATCCAAACAGGGAACACTAACCTCTGCTCTGGAAAAGTATATAACATACTTGAGGAGACAGTTTATACCACGATCATGTGGAACAAATTATAAGAATAAGATGTAACCAAGATGCCTAAAATCTAACAAAGCAAAAAAGTAACAGTGATCTTAACATGGGCCATACCATTGGATGGCTACCATCCCCAAACTCTTCTTCTCTATAAAAGGAAAAGAGCCAATGCTTTGCTTTTGACCTTCCCTTGCCACTAGAAATAGTCATACAATGTGTGATTCCGGCCTATGAAATCTAGATGGAACTCTGAGGAGGGGGATTTCTGCTAAAACCTCTTCTTTCTCAGTATAAAGGAACAGATAAAAATGGCGCACCCCTCAACTGTTTTCTATCCTTTCTGCTCTGACTTCAGAAATAAGGGGAAGCTTCTATTGCCACTTCTCAAACACGAGGGAAGGGCCATTGCCTAAATAATTACAACCTGTTCACTCCTCTAGACTTCTTACTCGGTGAGAAAAAATATCCGCTAATGGCTAAGCCATCGCTGTTTCTTACAGCTGAATAAAACAGTAACCGATGAAATAAAAGCTATCAGATGTTCGGCTCATCCCTGTTTGCCCAAAAGCTTTCTGACGAGCTTCTCATCAGAAATGGGACTGACTGAGTTGAGATAATGAAGTTGATGAGGAAGGAGACATTTGGTTGGGTTGATGAGATAAAACAAGACTACAGAAATCCTCAAATGCCAAGCTGAGGCTCTTAGCTGTTGAACGGCAGAATTACATGAAGAAAACACATTTTAAGAAAACCAATCTAGCAGTGAGAATGAGAAGGAGTGCTTAGCTAATTAATTAGTTAAGAACTTTTCTACTTATCATTTTAGAGGTCGTTATTTATTTATTTTTTACCTTTTACACATTTCCAAATGCTTCTATAAGCCCAACAGTTATTGATAATGAATTTAAGCCCCAATACAAATTACGGTCAAAGTTAAAAATTCAGAAGAAAACCCACTTATAAATTTCTTAGTAAATACCCATAAAATGAAAGGGAAAAATGAAGATGAGAGTTGTCTATATGAAATAAAGAAAGGCTTATATTCTTTAATGTGAAATACCCTAGAAAAAGCTTAGCCCCTATCTTTTAAAGGTTTTGTTCTTTATTAAATTAAAAAAAAACTTATAAGGTCCAATATTTGTGGTATCACTTCATTCCGGTTTCATTTTCTCTTTATTTAACTGTAGATATGTTTTGGAGTTTGTTTTGGTGATCTATACCATGCTTTATCAATTTATGATTTAAGTTAAAAGAATCTATAAAGTCTGTGAGTATGTGTGTGTTAACTTCCCTATCTGTTTAGGATTTCTCAAAAATTTTCATGGTTGTTAAAAATACAAGGACACAAACCATAAGAGACTCCTAATCTCACAAAACAAACTGAGGGTTACTGGGGGGTGGGAGGGTAGGGATAGGGTGGATGGGTTATGGACATTGGGGAGGGTTTGTGCTTTGGTGAATGCTGTGAAAGATGTAAGCCTGATGATTCACAGACCTGTACCCCTTGGGCAAAGAATAAAAATAAAATTAAAAAAAAATGCAAGTTTTCATATTTAACATGAAAAAACAACTATATTTTATTTTCCTTTTTTTTTCTTATGGCTTTTATGAAATCTGTGTTCTATGTATCTAGTGTTCCCTTATTCATAGTTTTCCAATCCTCTTTTTCTTTTTTTTTTTTTTAAGATTTTATTTATTTATTTGACAGAGAGAGAGAAAGAGATCACAAATAGGCAGAGAGGCAGGCAGAGAGAGGAGGAAGCAGGCTCCCTGACAAGCAGAGAGCCCGATGCGGGCCTCGATCCCAGGACCCTGAGATCATGACCTGAGCCGAAGGCAGAGGCTTTAACCCACTTAGCCACCCAGGCGCCCTCCAATCCTCTTTTTCTTTACTATCTTTCAAAATGCTCTGTCTACAGAATTTCAGAGCTGAGAGGGATTTAGGGTCACACTCTCACTTCTTGATCCAATGGAGAGAGAGTAGAGGCAGGCCTAAAGGTAAATAAATGAGTGACTCAAGGTCTCAATTCTAGGCTACAATTTGGATGAGAGGCAATGGTTTACCTACACTAATCTCACTTTAAACATGGACCCTCCAGTCTTCATCCCTGGAGATTCTGATTTTGAAGATCTGGAGATGGTCCCTGGAAATTGCACTTTAAAAGTACGTTTCAGGTGATTTCAAAGCAAGTGATTTGTGGGCTACATGTTGAAAAGCACTGAGTTCGATTCAACTAAAAAAATCAACTTGATAATCTTTTATTGTCAACATAAATGTATGACTTCTTGTACCTACTGATCAATTAGTATGAAAAGCTTGTCTATACAATATGGATTATGTCAGGCAGCAGGATTTCTAAGTTTAGATAATCTTTCAGGTTAACTTTGACAACAAGTCACACCTCTTAATTATGCAAAGCAATCCTAAACAAACAGATGCAAAGCATGTGGAAAGGAGGCATTCCTGTGTCAAGTGCTGACAGTCAAAATAAGCCAAATCATGATAAATAGTGGATAAACTGGAAGTAACTTATGTAAAATCTTGTTTATTAAAGCCTTTTTAATTGTAAAAAATGTTCATTTCTTTGTATTTGCACTGTATTTCCTTAGACTATTAATAAGAAGGTGGATCATTCCTGAACATACATTATTTTAATAAAGAACTTAAAGAAAGAGTTTAACTGGTTGTGTTATGCACACAATTTATTTAATTTACGAGTTATTCTTGGCAGGTAGAATGTGTATTCTGTACCAGGTGTCACTGAATCCTTTATGGCAAGGACTCAGATTGTAGGCACAATGTTGAAAGAGGAAAATGAGCCCTTAAAAGAAATATTTTGTAAATTGAATCCTATTTCCATTTTTACAAAATTATACTTTGCTAGTATGAGGAATACCAGATACAGACATTTGAGAAAATTAACAATGGTAAAAAATACGGTTGAAGACCCTCTGTGATTAATAGCATAAGTTGCACAGAAATATACATTTACAAAAATGCTTCACCCTTTGAATTAACCAGTGTTTTCTGTTTTATCTGCAATACCCAGAAGAGCATTCTGGTACCAAAAGAGACTTTCAACAAATTATCACACATTCAAGTTAATACCCTGTGTCCATCAGAATTAGATCTCCCCTTGGGGTCATAAATATGTGAATATTTTCATTTTGGGAATGAAATATATGTTGGATAGATTCACATGTACATAGTACCGGATCAAAGTTGTGAAAACCCACCACCCACCCCTTTAGTTTCTTTGCAAAACTGCACTGATGAGCATTGATCTAAAGTAAGGGAAATTCATTCAAGAGCAAGTGTTTAGTGCACGGGAGAAGATATAAAGCCATCACTTTATTATAAGAAAAGCTGGAAAGAGTGTGGAAATTACAAAGAAATATGTTGATTGACTACTTCAAGACTCAATAAGTATTTATCTGATTGTGAAATATAGAGGTTTTAGAATTAATATTGTCCAAGAGGTAAGCAAAATATGGACCAGAACAATATATATAAATTTGTGATAATAATTTAATGTAAAAAGATCTAAGATCACAAGCATTTATGCCACAATCTTCCTGCAAGTTTTTTGTTGTTGTTGTTGGTTTGTTTGTTTTAGATTTACTTATTTATTTGAGAGGGAGAGAGCACACACAAGCAGGAGGGGCAGAGGGAGGAGAGAGAATGTGAAGCAGACTTTTGTGCTGAGCGCAGAGCCAGACATGGGGTGCGATCTTACAGCCCTGAGATAATGTCTTGGTCCAAAATCAGGAGTTGGTTGCTCAGCTGACTGTGCTACCCAGGTGCCCACATCCTATAAGTTTCAAGAGGACTGTGGATAATATAGAGGAGCAGCTTACCTAAACTGCCATGGCAATTTGGGAAATTCTTCATATTAACTGTAAACTTCAAAATATGTCAATGGTTTAGAGAAGAAAAGTTCACAGATATGTGACATCAAGAGGAAGAAAAAAAATAAAATGACAAAAATAAAATGACAAACATCTTCAATTTGGCATTAGAGTTTTTGAAACTAGAAGAAGTAGAGACACACTGAGGAAAAGTGAATAAATTTGGATACTGACAACCAAAGGGAGCAAAGTTAACAAGCGATGAGATGTTTGCAATGACAAGTAAGCAAGGAAATCCATAAATGCTTCTCCACAAGACAAGAGAGTAGTAAACTACAAAGTTAGGTCAAAATTTCAGGTACATAAATGTCAGAAATTTGGATCTACGATATAATGATAAACAACATGTATAGTAAGATATTCATGTAGGAATGCATAAAAAGCATTCAATAATATATATAGAATAATAGACAGTTTCTTTAAAAATTTTCTAAATAACAAAGCCAGATAAGACTTTTCCCTGTACAAAACAGCAACTTAGTCAAATGACTGTCGACTTCTTGTGATACTTCTGGGCTTCCTTTTTGAAATTCTACTCAGAAGCCCTTTATGATCCACATGAAAAAACTTCTCTTTATGAAAGAACTGCACCACCTTAATTTTAACCCAAATGGGATCTCGTTTCATAATCTTGGTACTGTGTTACTTCTGGTCAAATCCCAAAATCAAATTTACTCACCAGGGACAAGAATGTTTAGCATGCTGAAATTCAAAGAATATTTATAAGCTAAAGCAAAACTAAAAAACAATTTACTTAGTTAAAAAAAATAACCATAACCAACACTGTGTAGGATCTTTATGAAGAAAAATATAAAGCTTTATTAAAAGTGATTAAAAGGGGCGCCTGGGTGGCTCAGTGGGCTAAACCCTCTGCCTTCCGCTCAGGTCATGACCCCAGGGTCCTGGGATCAAGGCCCGCATTGGGCTCCCTGCTCAGTGGAGCCTGCTTCCTCCTCTCTCTGTCTGCCTTTCTGCCTACTTGTGATCTCTCTCTGGCAAGTAAATAAATAAATAAATAAATAATAAATCTTTAAAAAAAAGTGATTAAAAAGACCCAAGAAATGAAGTAATGCATCCAGTAGTCATCTATGAAAAGACTTAATATTGTAAAGATATTAGCTCTCTCCAAATTGACCTATTAATGAAAAAAAACTCTGTTAAAATAGAATGAGTTTTTTAGAAGCAAGCGATGAGATGATTCTAACATGCCTATGGAAAAGCAAGGATATATACCTACACATACACATATACATACACAGCTTGGAATATTTACTCTTCCAATTATCAAGATTTATAATAAAGCCATAATAATTAGAAAGCATGGTATCAGCAAAAGGGTATGCAAATGACTGATATAAAAGGAAAATCATCTAGAACCAAGATCATGTGCTTATCAAATTTGACAGAGGACAGAAGTAGGACTGTGGAATGGTGGGGAAAAGTAAATGGAACCGGGAAAGCTGGTTATTCATGTAAGGGGGAAAAAAAGCAAATCAGACTTAAATTTTACCTCATATTCAAAACTCTATTCCAGGCCTACAGAAACCATAAATGTAAAAAAAAAAAAATTGAAGCTTCAAGATAAAAATAAGCTATAGGAAAGTAGTTTAATGATTATAGGAAATAAAAGGATTTCACGAACAAAGAAAAAAATACAAAAATCATAAAAAAAGATGGAAAAATACAACCTCATTCAATTATTTAAGGTGGTCTTTAAGTAGCTTGAAAAGAGACTAGCATGGTTGCCAGAGAAAATTGGGGAAAAGAGAATAATTATTTAGGGCAGGGACAACAATGCACCACACAAAGGTCAAACAAAGTCGCTGCTTATTTTCATATGGCCTGCAAGCTGAGAATTTGCTGTTTGTATTTTTAAATATCTGAAAATACATCAAAAGGAGGGTTATATTTCTTGACATGTGAAAAGTGGTGAAATTCAAATTTGGATTATTGGAACACAGCCACACTTACTCCCTTTTATATTGTCTGTGGCTGCTTTCATGCTGCATCAGCAGAGCTGAGCAGTTGCGATAGAGACCATACGGCCCACAAAACTAGAAATATTTATGTCTGGCTCTTCAGAGAAAAAGGTTGCTCACCCACAGTTCATAAAGAACTACCCTGCTACATTATACGCTACTCACAACATCCGTATAGTTACTAGCATTTCTAACATACTGTCTCCAGTCTCTTGTAAAACACCAACCACTCTGCTACCCAACTGCTCAATCCAAACACAAATTTCATTGTCAAATGTGAATGTGCATTTGACTATGAAACTCCACATTTAACTTGCTACATGGGCTACATATCACAGGAGAAGAGAAATCTGAGCTCTACTGCATCTCCCATTGGCCCTGAGCTGGCTGGTTATCCAGGCTTATCTCCGGCTCCCACCACTACGACTACCCATTCTACCTGCCTAAAATCAGCTGTTCACAGTTCCATGTTCACATCATGCCCTGAGCTTCCCTGCATCCCTGGGCCTCCATACAATTGTTAGACTCCATCTTCTGCTCGGAATGCCTTCCCCAACACATTGATTTACCTATCTCATTCTCAAAACTCAGCTGCTATCTCATTTCCATGAGGAAGTCATACTGAGGTGCTTGAGTGGAAATATGCGGTCTTTTTCTCTGCTTCCTTAGTCCTCTTGCAGATCTTATTTATTCTTAGCCTCAGCAGTTAGCATAATACATAGTAAAGAGAAAAAAAAGAAGTATATCAAACTAAATGTTATTAATTATGGGCTTATTTTATTCCAAATTTATAGATAAAAATAAGCTCAGAAAAGTTTAACTATCTTGCTCAAGGACCACACAAGCTAATGAAAGTGACTACACTGGCATTTAAACCCAGTTTTTACTATATCCAAAATTTTCACCAACTCCAAAATGTGTGCATTTTCCAATGTCATGCCACTTAAAAATGTAGCTAATGTGGCAGATGTCAAAAGCCAGGGAGGAGAAAAAAAAAGAATGGTCAGTTAGACTGATGAATGGAAGGCCATTCAACTAATTCAGAGCTGTTAGAAACAAATAAATGCAGGAACTCTGGAATATCTACATCATCCCCCCAGCCCTTCAATTAAGCCCACAACCATGAAATGGGGCAGAGAATATTGGGAAGACGCTATAGCATTTTGTTCAATGTGGCACTTCAATATCATTATGATAATATAGCTTGAGTTCCTGCAAACTCTTTGCAAGAGATCGATTATTCCCTTCACTGCCAGTATGCAGAGTGGAAAAGGGGGCACAGGTTCCCTGAGTTCCTGACTTTGATCTCTGCCCTCCTAAGGATTTTGGTATTTTACCAGGCTAATCTTCTTAGCACCCTAAGCCAAGATTTGGTCTCTAATAACTCCTTTTCTTCCCTTTCAATTCTAGCCCAGTTTTGGCAGCTAAAAGGAAGACTGAACAGAAAAGAAAAAAAGCTTAAACCACCTAATTGGTGTGATCGCATATTTTCTACTTCGTGAAGAGTAGTAGAAGCAATATTGACCCATCACTGACGGTTGACGGTAAAATGTCAAGACAGGGCTGCAACAATATTCTCTGTAATGAACCAACTCTGAATACCAAGTCGAGCGGGCTAGTGGAAATCAAGTGAGAATGAAAAAGTATAAACACTTCTGATTAACAGCCAATAGCACCAGCTGGAGCAGACAATATAACACAGAAGGGTCAGCTCTAGTGCTGACAGGTTTGGCAAGGCAACCTCGTTAACAGCAAGATGAAACTTCATTTGCTCACAATTTCATAGGCTGTTTCAAAGACACCTTCTGTAAATTGACTTTAGGAGATGGAATTGCATTTAGCTTGACTTTTCTGGCAAAAATAGAAAGAATTTCACCAAGTCTTTCTTGGTGCTTGCGGAAGTTCAGATTCAAAAGGAAAGCATCAATCACAAAGCTCCTATGGAAAGGAAGAGTTGGAGGGTTTTTGTTTTTTAGTAAGTGGTTGAATGTACTTGGTTAGATGCTCAAGGAAATGTCCAAGCAAGGAAAGTGAAGCTCAGGGAGAAAACAAACATGGAACCTCATGGCATTCAGATTTAAGCAGAAAGAGTGTTGACTTGGGCTCTAAGAGTGGCCATGAAGGAGGAATTTGGCACTAGTTATTTAAAATGAAAAGATTCCACCCCTGCATAGGTACAGAGAGCAACCTCACTGGCATAAAGAACAGCAGAAAGAGTATTAGAATTTGTTCTCAGTCTGATACTATCACTAGGTAGTTCCCTGTCTTTTAGCAGGCCATTTTATTATGCTGGGCTTCAGTTTCTCAATGGTAAAAACAGTGAAGTTAGATCACGGGTTCCAAGTGTGTATCAAAATCATGTGGAGGACTAGTTAAAACACAGACTGCCTGTGTCCTGCCCCCAAAGTCCCTGATTTAGTAGACCTGGGGCCCTGCCTGAAATCTGCATTTCTAGCAAGTGCCTAGTGATATCCAGGGATCCCACTGAGAATTACTGGGTTAAATGACTCCCAAGGTCTCTACAGATTCAGTGTGCTCCAAGAACACTGTTGAACTCATTAGTGAGGTGATATAATTTAGACATCACTTGAAATAGCAACACACAGATTGGTTTACTTGGACACATTATATTTGAAATATGTTTCCTGAGTAAATGTGTCTGTAATCCAGTAACAGAATGTAAGTTACATTACTTGGAAATTCTTATGGGTAGAAGGCTGCCCTGAAAAAGGTCACTATTAGGTGAACACTATAAATAAATGAAGTGAACAAGAGACTGTTACCTTCTAGATCTATTCCAAAAAGCAGGTAAGTGCTGAGTAATCCAAATTGAAGCCAATAGTTATAAAACATACACCATTCCATAAAAGCTCTAATCTGTACAGGTTATAACCTTTCTAAAGTGCCTGAATATGAATCAAAAAGCTGATATTAAATCTGGTGTCTTTAAGAAAAGCATCCAAAAGAATTAAAGGGAAAAACACTTCCTGGCTGAGATTTCTTATGGAACTCAAAACTCTGGTCCTACGGCTACCGTTTGGGTCTCCATCTTCCATTGCTCTTGCTAAGACATTTGCATGAATGTAGATTTTCACGTATGCAGAAATCAGCGTTTTCAGAGATATACCCCCAGAAATCCATGTATTTATAAGTGTGTGAATTGGAATATGATCTTATACCAATTGGAACAGAATCAATAAAATACAATTGTAAGTGCTTATAATGCAACACACACACACACACACACACACGCGCGCACACATTGCTAGGTAATGATAAGGGGATAAAATGAGGACTTTTTTGNGAACAGAATCAATAAAATACAATTGTAAGTGCTTATAATGCAACACACACACACACACACACACACGCGCACACATTGCTAGGTAATGATAAGGGGATAAAATGAGGACTTTTTTATTTGGGGGAGGCTGCATTCCCAAGAGAAGGGATACTTGGAAGTATTGGATAGAGAGAGTGGGCACGTTTAGAAATGAGTATGTGATTGTGAACAAAGGAGAAACACAGTTCTTACGGCAGCAGGGCTAACAAACGTGTAATGAGCAAGTTCAGTGAAGGAAGCCTAATTTCTGAAAAAGAGAAAATAATTTGGTTTGACAATTATAACACAGATTCTAGGAAAGTTGTTCTAATGAGGATCAGGGTGTTAACCCACCTGAAGTCAAGATGAAGTCTGTAGCACCCACTGACTAAATGTTCATCTCCAGAGACTACCAGAAATTTCAAGAAATACCTCGACTAAGAACTAGGGACATTACCAAGGGCTTCAATTAAGGGAGGTCTTCTCATTGGTCTTTCCTTAGGCATGGCATAAAGAAGTCCTGAGAAGAGATGATTATCTTGGAAGCAAAGACTTATTAATCAAAATCATGTGAACTGTGTGCCTTTAAGTTCTGTCCTTCAATTGGCTCTTCCTTGCAGGAGATGAATTGTGACTTATCGTGATCAAGAGGCATTGGCAGAATAATCCTGCCTGAGAACTAGAAGAGGGAGGTGGTGCATACCATAGCTACAGTCCTTAGGGTAGAAAATCCTCTCTTCATTGATCCTTAGGTGGTCCCAAGAAAAAGAAGCACTCGAACAAGCAGAAGACCTAGAATCCTGCCTAGTGCAGTGAAAGACGAGGAAGAATAAACCCCAAGATCATGGCAGGAACAGGAAAAAGCAATGAGGTCTCAGCAATGGCTCCTCTCCAACAGACAGTGCAGAATTGGTACCTGGAGGTCACTAAGATATACCTACATTTTGGGGGTGGGGGGCGGGGAATGTCAACAGGCCAAACCAAGAGGAAGACTTGGGCTGCTGGGCTTGGAAACAGACCCAAAGGAACATGAGACAAGAATGAGTAAATAGCATGCAGTAGTATCTGAATACCTCTCCTGATAGGGTCATTCTCTTTCTGGGCCCCTGTTAAAGAACTAGCTACATGGGGGTCAGTGCTGGATCCAAAGCCATCCAGAAGCCACAGCTTTTATCTGATATCCATCCAGGGTACTCTCTTCCTCAGAATTTTCCCGGGGCTATGATTTAATATAACCACACTTTCCTTTGAAGAGGGCCAGTTCTTAGTGAAATAATAAATTAAGGAATGACCCTTTGGGATACCCCTCCCAGCCAAGAGCCAATTCTCTCTTTTGTCCAGGGACATATTTTTGATATGCAGTCTGACTTGTTCGCTCACATTGAAATATACGGTGGCCTTGCAGAGCTTTCTGACTTTTCAAGATGTCTCACATGCACTGGAATATATACTACATGGGGGCAGGAACTTCTGTGTGTTCGTGTCCTGAGGTACTCAATCCAGACTGGAGGAGGGAATTGGTGTCTTACTCCTTGTAGGTCAGTGGATTCAACCAGACAGGGGTGATTTTGCTCTTTAGGAGACATTTGACAATGTCTAGACAAATATTCAGCTGCCAAAGTGGGTAAGGGGAGTTGCTACTGTCATCTACTGGGTAGAGGCCAGGAATGTTACTAAATGCTAGATGTGTACATATTCTTTTTTAAATTATAAAAGTAACCATAGTTTAAAAAAATATAAGGTAAAGCAAAAAGAACCAAACAGTAAGAGCGTTATCAGTTAACAGATAAAACTACACATTTCCATTTTAAGAGGGAATCCCTTGGTAAAACAGTTCATCTCAAGTCTTAGCTGTAGTGATCTGTGTTCTGGGTCCCAGTGGGAGCTGCTGCCAGAGTTTTGGGTAAGAGAAGGGTGCAGACCACACCATGTGAATAATCCATGTGTTTACTTCACAAAGTTCTGACTTAGACCTTTTCAAAAAATGGCCAGATACCAGCTTCTGAAAAACTCAATAAATTGAGAGTGGATTTCAGAGAAAAAGTTGAGACCAACTTCTCAGGTTTGAGAATGTTTTGAATAAGACACTAGATGGAGCGAAATAAAAGTGAAAAAAAAAAAAAAGCCCACCTCCCTCCCCCATTAGAAGATTTAAATACATAAAACACAGTCATAGACCCAGCTGCAAATCTGTGATCGAGTAAGTCTCTTTCTCAGTAACTACTCCCTGAGGATTTCGGTGAGGGATTAAACCTAGAGAGGACAAAACTTTCCTTCACCCTGAATAAATAACGCCTTGATAGTGGAGATAACATTTCCCTTTAATATTTCATTAAGCAATTCAAATAATGGTTAAGCCTGCAAGGGCACTGCCTTGTTCCCATTTCTATGTCCTTATTTATTTATTTTTTAATTTCTACCAAGGAACCCAAAGATAAAGTTTTAATCAGCATACCATCTAGTTCCTTTGACTGTCCCATCCAAGCCACTGACAAAGTTAATGTTTCTGCACTAACTGGGAGGGAGGGATAATGTGTGAGGTTTTGCAGGGTGGATTTCACTAGGAACCTAACCAGTAGCATCTAACTTCTATCACACAAGCCCCTGAACAGCTCATCCGGTCAAACACATCACCATCCTTGTGGAGCTAGTTTTGGCTAAGGACCTTGAAGAAAAGAGGAAACAGCCAACTAATTAGATCATATCGAACCCTAAGATTTCTGAAAGAGGCTTCCTACCTTCCTCTGGAATAAGCTCCTTTTGCATTGCCCTAGAGAACTATTGGTCTGGTTATTTTTGGTGATTATTATTTCAATTTCAGATGTGAACTGAAAAGAGTAGTTGAAAAAATTGAGAGCCCGGCTTGTCTTATCTTAAATACCTTTTGTCACTGCAGATTACAATAATGGAAAAAGGAAAAAAAAAAAGGAAAAAAAAAAACCTAGAATGTGTTCATTTTTAAACTTCATTCTCTTCCCTTGAGTAACATAATATTGTGACCAACAGTTTCAATGACTCTAGAGCTGCCTAAAGGATGCTTAAGAATTTGAAAGGAGTAATTTAACAGTATACAGTGAAGATCTTAAAGATGTGTGCATGCTTTGGCTAAATGATTGCATTTTCATGAATTTATTTTCATAAATAACTAGCCATGCAGAAAAAAGTGCATGAAAAATAAGGTTTTGTATTTAAAAGTGAAAATTTTGGAAATACAGGTTATAAATGCATTTCATGCAGCCAATAAGAATTATGTTTTGGGAACAATGTTTAATAATATAAATGAAAAAAGCAGTTTGCAAAATGACCTTATTTTTAAACTTTGTTTTATATTTTTGGATTTTATTTATTTATTTGAGAAAGAGACAGCACAGAGGGAATGTGAGAGGGAGAAACAGACTCCCCACTGAGCAGAGAGCCTGATGTGGGTCTTGATCCCAGGACCCTCATGGCCTGAGCTGAAGAAAGACAGCCAACCAAATGAGCCACCAGGCGACCCTGTTTTATTTTAATTTATATTCAAAAGAATGCAATGCTACACATCAAAATAGTTAGTAGTACTTACATATGCATGGTAGTTAACCAAGCAATTTTATTCTTTTTAAATTGAGTGTATTTAATTTTTCCTATAATGAACATGAATTTTTAAAAAATTATCATCTGAAAAACCAATAGAATTTTTACGACCCACTCGGGTTATAGAAACTTAGTACTGATTGCATTTGATTTCTGATAGAATCAATGTTTTTTAATACATCCAACTTGAAGCAATGGTAGAAATTTTCTATAAACAAAAAAATAAATAAAAATTTATTTTAGCAGTTTGTCTAAAATTCCAGTGTTTTAATAATATAACTGCAGAATATTTTTAATGCTGGTTGAATTGGGTTCACTATTGATTTTTAAAGGAACAGCCTATTTGAAGACATTTATCTACTTGTAATTGACAGTGTATAATCCATTACTTTAATAGCTTAATGGTGTTTTAACTAGGGGGAAAAAAAAAGCAACTCAGATTATAAATTTACTCTTCTTTGGTCACCCAGAGATGGTAAAAAGACTTATCTGTGTATCTTGCTTTATAGAGCTTAATTAAGCACAAGTATTTATCAAGTACTTACTCCATGCTTATTAGCACAGAAATCAGGGCTACTGCTGGGAACACCAGGTATCAGGGCGCTGGGGAGGCCACATGGACTGTTGATGGCCACATCCATCCTGATGGCTAGTGCCCCTGTCGCATGACTGGTTCAACAGTTCAAGAATAACATCTGTTGAACTGGATCTCTATACTCTCAGCACTTGCACATCCTGCTTGTAGACATAAAGCTAGGGTTCAGGAAATAAGTAGATATATAGCAACACCAGCAGAGCTCCGAAAGTAGAAAATTATGATCAGCTTGTTAAAGAGGCATGATTCCCTCACTTGAACTGCTAACTTCTTGAGGACAGGAAAATGGTTCATATACTTTCTTCACCCTCCTTATAGTATCTAGCTTTTGGCTGAGCATGTATTCATTACCCCAAAACATGTGGTAATTTTCTGATCATAAAAGAAATTATGAACATACACATTGCATTGCTTTGGCATGGTTAGCCTAATGAATGCTTCTGAAGTGCTGAGATATCTGCCTATCGGATGATGTTCACATATAGTTTAGGCTTTAAAAATGGTACCATATCTACTTTTCTTACAACATAAAATTAATATACAATATGTATAATATTTAAGCCAGGAAAGATTGGTGGATAATTTTGTAAAAGAATAAATAGACCCTGGAACAGAATTTCACATTTCTTTTTTCTTTAATAAAGCATGTGCTTTAAACTGTCCTCAGAGCACTATGATATTTAATTATATAAAATATCTATTTTTAAAAACCTTGAATTTTTTCCAAAAGCACACCTGCAAGCCAGAGGATCAAATCAATAGATCATCAACAATGGATTCAGTGAGGAATCTCTCTTTTCCCCTTATAAACTATAACTCAAATAATTTCTACAAACTTTAGCAATATTGTGGAGCATATCTATGTTGGCTCTGCCAACCGTAGAATTACACACAGACAGCTTGCTTTAATTCCACATATAAGTCCCTAATAAGTTCTCTGTTTTCCCTAAGATAACTATTAATTAGTCAATAGTTGCTTGAAGGCTCTAATTGATTGGCACTATAAACAGAAGAAGGCTCATAGGGTCCTTTTATTTCTGAGTTGCATTTAAGATGAAGTAAAATGTTTGCAGTGTGTTATTAGGCAGAATGGAGAAGAGGACTGTGCAAAACCCACTGAAGAGGCAGGACTAAATGCTGCGTTGGTTCGTCCTTCTCTGCTTTGCAGACTGACAAGAGATCAGTGAGGACTGTGGACATGCAGCTTCAGAACAGATTCAAATACTGCACATGGATCATCTTGCCAGAAAGGATCCAAAGGCTTCAGGGAAACTCAACACTTAACCCCAAAAGCTTAGAGGGTTCTCATTCTCGGGAAGCTTTACGTTACTTGTGCCATAGAACACCCCATTCATTGTGTAAAGGCAGAAATAAGTTTCTGTGACTGCTTTATTTCTGGCATCTCTTTTATTCTTTATCAACTTCTAATGGGAAGGGTTTGTAGCCCATACTTTCCCTGGAGTGTCATTCTACGTCAGTTTGTAAGAAGTTGTGTGTGTGTGTGTGTGTGTGTGTGTGTGTGTGTGTGTGTGTGTGTGTGTGTTGATTGTTTTGTCTAGCTGTCTTATTGACCTCCAAGTCCCAATAACCCTTCTGCAAGTTGCTAAAAAGTATATGAAATTTGAAATGGATACAGTTCATCAGTCACAATTACTAGGATCATTCCTAAGGTGTTGAGAGGGAACAAAACCTATAGACTTCCTTGAGCCATAGACCTTCAGTAGACCTACCCAACAGGCCCCTTCCCTACAGCTAAAGGAATTCACATAAAATGACCAGGTATGGTATGAAGTTATAAAAGCAGCTCCTGTCACTAGAGACTATGGAGAATTGATAGATGACACAGTAAGTGAACATTTGTTTACTTTTTATCTAAGCCACAAAAGAAATATGGAATGGAAAACCCTAGCATGGTGTAAGCAAAATGTAGCAACACAAATTTTCTAGTAAATGACTATATATTACGATGACTACTGTCAAGAAGTAGACAATAAATAATGGTGACCGGAAACTATGGAATGGTTACACAGGAAAACTCTGTACCAAAGTGGAGTGACTTACAACTTGTCTTCGGCACCAACTGGAGAAGGTCCGCTTGGCCAAGTGTACCATTTGTCTTTCACAATGTAACATTCCATGAGAAACTTATCCTCTGGGATAAGAGTAGGTCATTTAAAAGTATGAGAATCTGACAGGCAAAATGGTATCACAAGAGTCCCTTGTGTAAGTCCTAACAGAAAGCAGAAAGAATATAAAGTCTCCAAACTTTACAATACAGAAATCATTTGTTTGGTTTGCACATGACTACTATATTGATAGACAACTGTAACTGAGATGTCATAAAGTCCAGAGTGGGACAATGGAGGGGCCCTGCCATGCTTTAAAACATATTCATTAGAGGGGTGCCTGGGTGGCTCAGTCTGTCAAGTGTCTATCTTCTGCAAAGGTCATGATCTCTTGGGATCCTGGGATTGAGACCAGCTTGGGCTTCCCTGCTCAGGGGGGAGCCTGCTTCTCCTTCCCTTTGCAGCCCCCGCCCCCGCCTCAGGTACACTCCCTCTCTCCTTCCCTCTCAAATAAATAAAATCTTTTAGAAATATTCATTAGAGTTGAATTCCTGTTATACAATAAGAAAGGCAAAAATTATATATGTGAAATTCAGGCTTACTGCCATTGTCCACTAAGAATAAAAATATAGATCGTAATAACACTAGGGGTTTTTATTTCAAATAGAAGTAGCACATTATGATTGAGAATGTAAATGAAAATAAGAAGAAAATAAATCCATTAATCATTGTTCATTACTGCTGATACTGGATTACTCAGATTCAATTCGATAGGAATTTATAGATCTATCATGCTTCTGACTCTGTTAGGTGTGACCATGGTGGTATTCTAATGTGGCTCCCCTAAAGCTAGTACATGCTGTAGAAGAATAGATTACTTAGAAAATTATTTGAATCAGCCTTGCTCTCACTTCTATCATCAACTATAATTGCTGGGTGGTGGACGATGGGGTAACCACCTTCAACTTAGACATATATGTCCATCAAATAATATCAAAGTGTTCATATTCCTTTCTTTACCATTTTATATCAAGGACCCATTTTTAGCAAATGTTTCCCATAATTATACCTATCCAAATATCTCCTTTGAACTAGGAAATGACTAGCCATTGCAATGGAAAAAAATTCTTAATTTGTATAATCATTAATTATTTTTACTGTTATGGACAGCAACCTCCTTTGGCTGTTTCAACTCTGTCCTAAACCCATCTTATCTATGTGAGTTCTCTTTATCTAAAAGGAATGTTACAGGTGGCAATTTATATCTGAAAGCGAGGAAAGAGATTTATTCTTATCCTTTCTCTCTGGCCATCTAAATATGCTGGGCTTTGGGGCCCAGCACACAACAGATGCCTTAAATGTTTCCTGAATCTCAGTTCCTAATGCAACTGTCTGCCCATAGCAAACACTCTTCACCTGGCAGGTTTGTGTGCTATGTTGGTTTCCAAGAAGGCCAGTTTTGGTTAAGGCATGGTTAAGGTTAAGAAATGTTTTTAATGCTAAGGTTCAGCACATTCTTTAAGAATTAGAAATAAAGTGAGCACCTTTCCAGTGAGTGTGTGCTTTGTAAAAGAATCCATCTTGGTGACACTTCAGCTCTTCAGGACATTCTCTGGAAAAAGGACCTACCTATTCTCTAATGCAATTCTGGATGTTTATTAATTATTGTGCGCCAGTGCTAAATTCAGAAGAGAATATTGATAGAGGAATGGGATGTACAGGAATATGCCCAGGGTCCATGCTATAGGACCAGGGACATGTAGTAGCAGGTGGTGAAGTGAGGTAAACTGCTGTCCAGCATTGTGGCTTATCTGGGCACTTTTAAATTAAGCTAACCTCAGTTTGGATTTCTGCTCTGCATGCATTAGGTATATAACATTATTTGAATCATTTAACCTCTGTATCTCAATATGTGCATGTGCAAAATAGAGTATGTGATAATGCCCATTTGAAGGGATTAAGTAAGATAATATATGCAAAGTATTTAGCAAAAAGCTTAGTACAAAACAAGGATTCTATAAATCACCAACTGACATTAAAACAGATACTCTATGTATAGTTAGGCTTCAGGGAACAAAAGTGGCTCACTTTCTTTATAATAAAAAGGATGCCTCCTATACATACATACATACAAATTATTAGGTGACCTCAAAATAATCTGTAAGTGGTTTGTTATTCTTTTTTTTTAAAGATTTTATTTATTTGAGAGAGAGAGAGAGAGAGATTACAAGTAGGCAGAGAGGCAGGCAGAGGGAGAGAGGAGGAAGCAGGCTCCTCACTGAGCAGAGAGCCTGACGTGGGACTCGATCCCAGGACCCTGAGATCATGACCTGAGCCAAAGGCAGAGGCTTGAACCCACTGAGCCATCCAGGCACCCTGTGGTTTGTTATTCCCTTTTGCTCTAATACATTTGATGCCTACTACTAATGGAAAAAAGCGTGGTGGCATAGCCATTTAGAGATATGTCCTAGAACTAAGCATCAGGAGGTTACTTACCTCGTTCCCACATTAAAGGATCTATGGGATTTATGGGATTAAATTTCCTGAATAATATACCTGAACAATTTAATTTCTATGTCTGATGTTTCCTGATTTTTTTCTATCATACCTGCATTTTCTTTGATTTCACGTCATTATTTGAACTGAAACCCTAACACAGAGAAATCAACTTCAATCAGGTATGACTTTCACTTACATGTGACTGTGTATGCACCTGTGGGTCAAAATACTATAAACAATACTGTTTTAAGTAAGAGAATCCATGAAGTCATTTTTTTAGTTATCTGTTAAAAAACAAGTTAAAAAAATTAACTCTCCATATATAAGATTCTCCTTATGTCTTAACCAATAATTTATTTATTATATCTTTAATAGTTTAAGAAAATCTCTGAGGGGCACCCAGGTGGCTCAGCCAGCTAAGCTCAGGTCATGATCTCAGGGTCCTGTGACAGAGCCTCCCATCAGGCTCCCTGCTCAGCGGGAAGTCTGCTTCTCCCTCTTCTTCTGCCCCTTCCCCCACTTTGTGTGTGTGTTGTGTGTGTTGTGTGTGTGTGTGTGTGTGTGTGCGTGCATGCTCTCTCTCTAAAATAAATAAAATTTAAAAAATGTTCTCAGACTCTTTTATTCTGTTGCAATTTTCTTATTTCTCAGTTAATTAAAACCTTGCCTTAAGTAGTAGCATCTTAATATTGATCATCGACTGATTTCTTTAATTTTTATTTAAATTCCAGTTAGTTTACAGACAGTATAACACTAGGTTCAGGTGTAGACATAGTGATTCAGCACTTCCATACAACACCTGCTGCTCATCACAAATGCTCTCCTTAATCCCCACCACCTATTTTGCCCATTCCCCCACTCACCTGTCCTCTGGTAGCCATCACTTTGTTCTCTATAGTTAAGAGTCTGTTTCTTTCTCCCTCCCACTTGTTTGTTTTGTTTCTTCAATTCCACATATGGGTGAAATCATATGGAATTTGTCTTTCTCTGACTGACATACTTCACATAGCATAATACCTTCTAGCTCCATCTATGTTGTTGCAAATGACAAGATTTCATTCTTTTTCATGGCTAGTACTCCATTGTATACATATACCACAATTTCTTTATCCATTCATCAGTCAGTAGACACGTGGGCCATTTCCATAATTTGGCTACTTATAGATAATGCTGCTATAAACATCGGGGTACATGTATCCCTTTCAATTAGTATTTTGTATTCTTTGGGTAAATACCTAGTAGTGCAAATGCTGGTCTGTAGGGTAGCTCTATGTTTAACTTTTGAGGAACCTCCATACTGTTTTTCAGAGTGGCCACACCAGTTTGCGTTCCCACCAACAGTACAAGAAGGCCCCCCTTTCTTTACATCTACCAGCACCTGTTTTTCTTGTACTGTTGATTTTAGCCATTCTGACAGGCGCGAGGTGATATCTCGTGGTTTTGATTTGTATTTTCCTGATGATCAGTGATATTGAGTATCTTTTCATGTGTCTGTTGACCATCTGTAGGTCTTCTTTGGAAAATTCATGTTTGCATCAAAAACAATAAGATACCTAGGAATAAACCTAACCAAAGAGAATAGAAGACCTGTACTCTGAAAACTATAAAATACTGATGAAATAAACTGAAGAAGTGGAAAAACACTCCATGCTCATGGATTGGAAGATCAAATATTGTTAAAATGTCTACATTATCCAAAGCAGTTTACACATTTAATGCAATCCCTATCAAAAGACCAACAACATTTTTCACAGAGCTAGAAGAAACAATCCTAAAGTTTGTATGGAATAACAAGACCCCCAATAGTCAAAGCAACCTTGAAGAAGAAAAGCAAACCTAGAGGCATCACAATTCTGGGCTTCAGATTACATTACAAAACTGTAGTAATCAAAACAGTATGGTACCTGGCAGGAAAACAGGCAGAAAGATCAATGGGACAGAACAGAAAACCCAGAAATGAACCTACGACTATATGGCCAATTAATTTTCAACAAAGCTGTAAAAAATATCCAATGGGAAAAAGACAATCTCTTCAAAAGGTGGTGTTGGGAAAACTGGACAGCAACAAGCAAAAGAAGGAAACTGGACCACTGTCTTACACCACACACAAAAATAACTTCAAGATGGATGGAACCTAAATGTAAGACAGGAAACCATAAAAATCCTAGAGGGAGGCGCAGCCATGGCAACTTCTTTCTAGATATGTCTCCTGAGGCAAGGGAAACAAAAGCAAAAAAACCAAAACAAACAAACAAAAAAAACCCAAAAAACTATTGGGACGACATCAAAATAAAAAGTTTCTGCACAGCAAAGGAAACAACCAACAAAACTAAAAGGCAATCTATCAAATGGGAGAAGATATTTGCAAATGACATATCTGATAAAGGGTTAGCATCAAAAGCATATAAGGAACATATAAAACTCAACACCCCAAAAATGAGTAATCTAATTAAAAATGGGCAGAAGACATGAATAGTCATTTTTCATTATTTGATTTAGTTATTGACTTAAAGACAACAGGCATATTCATTTCAATCAATCAAAACATGGGGCGCCTGGGTGGCTCAGTGGGTTAAAGCCTCTGCCTTCGGCTCAGGTCATGATCTCGGGGTCCTGGGATCAAGGCCTGCATCGGGCTTTCTGCTCAGCAGGGAGCCTGCTTCCTCCTCTCCCTCTCTGCCTGCCTCTCTGCCTACTTGTAATCTCTCTCTCTCTGTCAAATAAATAAATAAAATCTTTAAAAAAAAAACACGAGTAATGCTTTGATTAGGAAGAGAGGGGTTACTTTGGTGAATATACAACAGGTAATAGTGGCCAGATATAAAAAAGTTGCTGGAACTTCAGAGATAGTGACATTCTAGAGTAGAGAGAAGAGACAAATCCACACTGTATTTTTCACTGAATCTTTTTCATAAATAAGTGGAATGGGGTTTCCATATAGGACATTAGAAAACCAGGATATTCTTTGTTTTTTGATGACAATAAATTAAACCTATCAACCCAAAGGAGACCAGTAGGATATTTCTAACATGTGAGCCACCCTCAACTTTTGGTCTAACATTGGTACAGAAGATAGTGGACTATCTCTTCCCTTATCTATTTTTAGAAGACCCAATCACTAGTTAACACCTTAAGTCTGCAAAGAATATACTTGTCATTAGATAATTGAAACTAATAAGCAGAGTTCAACCATACTTAAATATAATTTCCCTAAAGCTTTGAAAGATTTGGAAGTTGCAAAGCTGCGTTAACTGTGGAGTCCTTGAATACAACTGTGTAGAAGCGCTAAGGGAGGGAGGAGATAGAGTTAATGGTCCTTAATCCACAGGGAGGGGGCTAATGGGACAACTTGGAGTCATTCTACCTCCCAGAAATATATATGGACTGCAAAAAAAGGAAGCCAGAGGCACAGGGTAGAATGGACTGAGCTCAAGAAGGGCAGACATTCAGACCACCTAGTAAGGGATGTAATAAACACTGTACTGTTCAAAAGCAAACCAATTACGCAAAACTGATCAGTCAAACAAACTACTAGGTTTACAATCATTTTTAAAAACAAGACAATAGCTCCAAAATGGAGTCACTTATACTAAGCCTCACATCACCAAACCAAGACTTAATTACACTTTCAGCTCTCCCAGAAATGAAATCTTAAACCAATCACCATGCTCCTGATCGAAACTAGTTAGATAATCTGCCTGATAGACCCATGCCCCTAAAGGAAAGTAGCTTTGCAGTAACCAATCTACTTTTTCATCCAGTATAACTTCCTTGTCTCTGTTCCCCTCTGCCTATAAAAGTCTTTCATTTTGTACAGCTCTTTGGAGCTCCTTTTGATCTGCTTGATTGGATACTGCCTGGTTCAAACGGAATTTTGTTCAAATAAACTCTTAAAGTTTTTAACATACCTCAAAGTTTATCTTTTAACATTATCTATTATAAGTCTACAAAAAATCAAGGCTGCCAGCATCAACATGCCAGATCAGACAAAGGGATGGCCTCCAAATATCAGTGTGTCATGTGGAAGGGTAGTTGCTGCCTCACGGGTTGGGGGACAATCAAGCCTCCCTAATTCATCTTCAAAAACCTTTGGTGAACTTGTCTAAATCTCTCTTTCTCTCTCTCTCTCTCTCTCTTTTTTTTTTTTTTTTGGCCAATAAGGAACAGCTTCCCACTTTCAGAGTAGGAAAAGAAAAATAGTAACAGCTTACATGTTGTGAGTTCTTATTACATGCCAAGTTCTCAGCATTTTACATGTCACCTTCATTTAGTTATCATGAAAAACACTACAAGGTTATTTTTAGAAATAGAAAAACTGAGGGCCAATAACTTGCCCGGGGTCACCTCACTAGTAAAGTAAAATCTGAAGCATGGTTCTCTGGTTCCAGTGCCTATGCTCTGATTTAATCCACTGTACTAGCACTGCCTATTGCAAAGAGGTTCCTAAGAGTCCCTGCAAACTGCCATCTTTCTTTGCTTTAGCCAGCTCAACTCTCCTTCCCTCCACCACTCTCTCCAACTTTCTATCTCTCTCTCCATTAAATTAATCAAATTGGTATCTTCATATATAAGGCTGGATCTAATACCCCTATTTGTACCTAAACATCTTTTTTTTTCCTTTTTTTTTTTTAAAGATTTTATTTATTTATTTGACAGAGAGAGACACAGCGAGAGAGGGAACACAAGCATGGGAAGTGGGAGAGGGAGAATCAGACCTCCTGCTGAGCAGGAAGCCAGATTCAGGGCTTGATCCCAGGACCCTGGGATCATGACCTGAGCCAAAGGCAGACACTTAAAGACTGAGCCACCCAGGTGCCCCTGTAAACATTTCTTTAATGAGCAGTTTCCCAAACTGACAAACGCTGTTCTCCTGGATAAAAACAAGGCTAACATGCTGACTGGAAGCCGTGTTCCTTACTCCTTTCTGGTATTCGACTGACTATAAATCTTTCACATTGTAGAATTCATCACAGGAAGAAAATTAGCCCTCAGCTGATATTTTGGCTGGGCAAATGAAGCCAGATCTCTTTGACTACCTTATTGCAACTTTCAGACACTTCAGACTTCTCACGTTATTACAATTCAGCTACAGAAAAATGCTGCTTCCAGAAACACAAATTTTGAGACATTCACTATAGGCTTCTAGGCAGTAACAATAGAATGTAGGCAGTCTTGATGAAACACACACTTTCAAAGAATAATACAGAGATGAGAGTGAAAGAAAAGGAAGAAAGAGAAAGCAATTAAGGTTATGGAAATGGGGCATTTCTATGCAAGGTGAGTTATATTTAGAGGAACCTTGACAAGTTAATTTTTTTTTCCAAAACCCTTCTTCACATAAGTCATATATTATATTGTTAAATCTGAGAAGATCTGTAACAACCAGGATTAATGCTAAGTCTTATTCAGTTTACTTTCTCCTTTCCTTCAATTCTGTAACTTATAACTATGATCCTAAATTATCACCCAAAATAGAAGGCATAATATTCATATTAAACCAGGGTGATAATAGTGATACATTTTTCCAAGGAAAGCTCATCATTCAGACAACATTTAGGAGCAGACCATAATTCAATTTATCATTTGAATATACATATATATACACTTCCAAATTTATATAACTCTTTACCTTTTATAAGTAATACAATATCCATAATTTAAAAAATTAGTAAAATTCCATTAGCTTATTTCTAACATTTTTGACAAGTCCTCAAAAACTGCTTGATAGGAAGCAGGCAGATTTATTTCTGGGAATTTTGTATCAAGTGCTTTTGAGAAGGAAGGAGGTCAAATGAGCTACTGCTCTCCTTGTTCTCATTACAAATTGATCAACATATATTTACAAAGTGACTATTTTATGTTAACTATTGTGAGCACTAGATTAACAAGGGAAAATAAAAGAGATAAAAAAATTTCCATGTTCTCATGAAACCCCCCTAAATATTAGGTCTTATCATAATTATCCATTTATAAAAGAGGTTGTTTCAGGACAATATTTAGGATATAAGAGAGAGCCAATGGCAAAAAGGGGCCCTTCTAAATCCTCCATCTCAGATACTTGATTATTACCATGCTGTTGATCATATTCTCAAAGCTAGTTGTTTGGAAACATATACACGGAACTTGACAATGATTGCTACAATGCTTTCTAAAATTATGCCACATACATCTCATGTGTCCCACCATTAAAGAAATTGTATTAAACTCTAAAAGATATCAGGAAGAAGAGCTGTCATTCTCTTCATTCCCTCCTTTCCCAGGGCCACTCCTAAAATTCCCTCCTTCTCACTGACTTCCTGACCAGTCTCAATTTCACAGCCAGTGGTTAGCTATAAAAAAGAGTGTCTCCATTTGGGGAAGAGCACACGAAAGCCTGCCCTGTTTTGATATATTGAAGCCGTCAAGGGAAGTAATGGCCCTGTCCTGAGTCATCTTTTATCTAGCTCCCGCAAAGTGATGGAGAATTAGATAGTAAAAATGCAAAGAAAGCCAGCACTATTGCAAGCATAAGCCCTTTGCTCTGATTTGAAGCTTTAGAGCCAATGCCCAACACTTCCGTGGTGCGGTCACTTCAAACACAGGTACATTAGCTTACAGGTTTGCAGCTATAAATCAAGTTGCTTCCTATTTCAACAAGAACTCCCCTAGCTAAATAACCAGTATAACTGTGAGTAGGGAGATTAACACTCCTAAATGCCATTAAGCTTCACAATCCATCTATGTTCTGCATCAGCATGAGAGAACCATGGGTGCCAAACTGAATACCAGCTCCTAGTTAAAGGAGGAAAGCCCAGAGGAGGCATTTTCTAACAACACGTGGATGGTGATATTGAGCTGATATTAAAAACATTCTTCATTAACCGGCTACCTCTGAAAACCTCTTTGCAGATTTGGACAGGGGGAAAAACTGGGATAAAGAATTCCACTTAAAGGTATAATATTTAGAGTTCAGAAATGATAATTACACTATGTGCCCTGTCACACATGTGTATTTATGATGAATCAATAGAGCTTTCAGATGTTGCCTGGTCTAGAAGATTATTTATACTGCATTACCCTGATGGACTATAAAAGGAATCATAAAAATCTGCACGGGGAAGAAGATAATGGGATGAGGTACCTTGGTGTCGGTATAGTTTTCTGGTGTATATTAAGTGTACTAATGACCACCAGCAGTTAATTCACAAACCTAAGTCTAGTGAGTAGTTTCTGACCCCAGGAATACATTTACTGGGCAAGGGCACCTACCTTACAGATCAGAAAGTTTTTAGGGTGGATTCCAAAGATAGTCTGTGCATCTTGTAATCGGTAAGAAATAATTTGCAAACTCTAAGTCCTATCACCAACTTGTTAATCTAGAAAAATCACTGACATGTCTCTAACATGTCCATGGAGCTTGCTGAAAATTTTAGAAAAAAAAAGAGGGATATCAAACAGCACAGGAAAAGTGAAGCATAACAAGAAAGAAAGTAAAAGGAAGAAAAGTTAATGTGCGCGAAGAAGGGGAATGGCATCAAAGCCAAAGACAAGTGGGCATCTCACTTCTTACTTATTTAAGGGTTCACTCACTCCTCACTGAATTCAGTTTCACAAATATTTATTGAGTTCCAAGTGTATCCAGAGCTTCAGTGCTGTGGTGGGTAAAAAAATATAATAATCTCTCATATTATAGAGAAGTTTGGAGGTTATAAAGCTCTGACCTCAAATTATCAAATCTTCACAGCAATACTGTGACTTGAATATTATTTTCAAATTTCTAAAGAGGGAGCTTAAATAGCTCACCCTAGATCATACAACTAGCTTTCATAGAGCAGCGACACCAATCTGTCTTAAATAAAAAATGCAAATATACACACATATGTACATATACATGTGTACATATATACACCTATATACATGCATAAACATACATACATATATGTATTTATATATACTATATTTATTTTTTAATATATTTTTAAAGTTACAATTAATGGCCAAAGTGCTAAGTGAGCCTATAGGACAGACAGAGATCCTTTAAAGCTAGATAAGGGAAGAAACAGCCAATCTACAGTAGAATTGATAAAAGCTTTGGAATTAAACAAATTGAACAAAGATTTGGAGGAGGAGTATGAAGTGTTCAAAAAGCCCTGAATTCAACTCAACAGATTTATTACTGACAGTGATTCTTGGAAACCAAGTTCCAGTGTGTATAGCACAGTGGTTAAGAGTCATGGTTAATCTCATCTGGAAAACAGAAATAGTAATTATACCCGCTTCAGAGTTGCTGGGAGAATTAAAAAGGTTACTCCATATGTCACTTAGAAGGTTACAGGACCATGACGATGACAGTAGTGACAATGACAGTGATGGTGCTTCTGCTTTATCTGGTCTGAGTCTCCCAACCGGAGGGGTAATCAGTTGGCTTCCAGGCATCCATAGTCTTACCAAGCTATGTAATATGATCTCTTGTTTTTGAGTAATAAAACAACACTGTCTTGCACAGAAAAGGTAATTTATCAATCTATATAATTTTAGAATACTTGGTAGATGTGGCTTCAGCTGTGGCCTAATCCAGGGGCTAAAACCGATTCCCTGTGGTGAGCTTTTTCTTGCCATGTCTCTTCCTCAGAGATAGCCGCCTTCCCAGACTGGCCCTCTCCTCAGAGACACAAGACGTCCAGAGGCTCTTCTCTCAGTATCAAGTCTATTTCTGAGAAGTTTAAAAACAGTCTCCTAGGGGCCTTGATTCTGATTGGGTCATACAGCCATCCCTGAATCATTCATAAGGGCCAGGAGAAAGGACTCAGTGATAGTCTCTTGCTGCTCAAGTAGTCCACCCAAGTGGAAATGGAGTCCAACCTGGGGTGTGGGGGCTGAGCAGGGGGAGGTCTGGTTTCCCCCAGAGACAAGCACAGCTATAGTCCCCAGAAAGTGAATGGTGGCTGTCACATGTCTAGTACATTGACACATGTGTTATCAATCCATTTTTTCTTTTCTAATATATACTTTTTCTAATATATACTTTCTAATATATACTTTTTCTAATATATACTTTTTCTAATATACACTTTTCTAATATATACTAATATATACTCATCTTTTCTAATATATATATATATATAAAANACAAGCACAGCTATAGTCCCCAGAAAGTGAATGGTGGCTGTCACATGTCTAGTACATTGACACATGTGTTATCAATCCATTTTTTCTTTTCTAATATATACTTTTTCTAATATATACTTTCTAATATATACTTTTTCTAATATATACTTTTTCTAATATACACTTTTCTAATATATACTAATATATACTCATCTTTTCTAATATATATATATATATAAAAGGAAAAAGAATTTTCCTTACTCTTATCTTCCTTTCTTGATCTGGTAGAGTTTTCCAGAATTATTCTATGTACTGATACAGTGATTTTGATATAATTTTTCCTCTGATAAAATTGTTGTACCTTTTTGTTTCGTTTTGTTTTCTAAAGGTTGTACCTTTTAATCATTTCCAGGTTTTTAATTTACATTTTGATGCTTAATTCCTAGGTATATTCATCCTCAAACTCCTTAGGAACAGATTAACATATAAGGGCAATGTGGGACTGCCATGCAGATTAAAGATTTGAGTTCAAACTATGCTCTTAATCTCAAGCCTTAGTTTCTTTGTTTATAAAATATAGCCATTATCTGTTCAGTTTATTTCAACAATGTTTTGAGAATTATAAATACATAAAGACATATGTACACCCACATACATATAAACTACAAAATAAAAGTTAAATCACTATTATTGCTATTCTAGGAGGAAGAAGAAAGAAAAAGACTGTTTAGTCTTTGCTTTGGTGTTTATGATGTTAACAGGTATGACACTCCAGGACTCTCTAGCTCAATATTCCAAAAAGCATTCTTGAGAATGTTTTGTGTATTTTTATCTTAATAAAGAAATCTCCCAAGCAAGAGTAATTACAAAAGTAACAGGAAATCAATCTCATAGTCCCGCGGCCTAGTCCCTGCATTGGGTGCTTGGGGGTTGTACGGAGACAGACATGTCCTCAGTCTGGGGACAAGCAGGCAGGACACAGGCAAGCAAATGCGGGCTTGGATGGGAGGGGGTCAATTCTGATCTGCCTTCTTTTTACAGAGATCTAAGTCCAAAAATCGGATAAACAAGGTGAAATTCATAAAAGATACACTTTCAAAAGGGGCTCATGAGAACTGAAAGACTCATGGAAGCAAATGGGAACATTCTATTTTGGCTTATAAAATAATGATTACAATCCCTTTACCAAAAAAAAAAAGGTCCATTTATTCCTTTTCTTAAAAAAAATATAAGCAAAGATAAAAAGGAAGTACTGGCCTTAAATATCTAAATTTATTTTGCTCTCCATTACAAGATAATTTGCACATTTATATACAGTTGGCTAAATTACCTAAAGTTCAGTTGCTTAATCACCTGATTTCTCTTCTAATTTTGTCTTGCAGTACACTTTCATAGTAATTTTGTTTTATGGTATACTTTAAGAGGATAGTTCTAGATGGCAAGTGCCATAGACCTCTTAACAATAGCAACATAATTGAAAAGAAGGAAGAGGGAGAACAAAGGACACTAAAAATAAAATAAAGCAAAGCAAAGCATCGTAATAGGATCCCAAGTAGTAAGAGTTTCAAAGAATGCAAACTTCATGCATATACAGAAAACAACAAAAACTAAACATGAAAAAAACAAACAAAAACCTAAAACAAACATAAAAACTAAAGAAGTATCTATCAGGGAATATGGGAACCTAAATCTATGAAATTCATCATCCAGCACTGGCTTCTTAAGTAAAATTATTTAGAGCGTGTTTGACTCTGCTCTGTGTTACATGAGGGCCGAAAACCAGTACAACTTAGCAGGTAGGGTAGAGGCTGAATTTCTGGCTCCAAGTCTAGTGAACTTGAGTAATACAGTCCTTGCCATGTTTCTGCCATTATGGTGTTCAATAATCATAAAACATTAGAGTTGTTGTTTTCATCTGAGTTGTATGACTGTCTAAGATTAAATACACACTGTCTGGAGGGCAAGAGCTTATCACATTTTGCCCCACCTAAATACTGCATCAACATGTAAATAATCAGGTTGAAAGGTATAGCAAAATTGCCTCGGAAGACGGAGATAAAGCCTGAGGGATATGTGTGAAGCATCATCCTTGTTGCCTTGGTGATCCTTGGTGATAGTCAGGGGTGTAATGAGTTGATGGCATATAAATCATTCTCGAGACATTTTTAGCACTGGTAGGTGAAATCACCTCCTTTCCCTTTACCTGTCATTACATGCTTCAAACTTGCTCAATTACTGCCCAACTACTTGTTTTTAAAATTAAGTCTGGCATCTTAAATGTTCCCTTTCCTGAGCTCCAGGTAGGTAGCCTCAGAAGAAATTCAAACAGTAGCAATCTCTGCCAAGAGATTGGTAATCTCTGCCTATTTCCAATGAAACGTGGGAGTGGCTCTAAAGTCCTCTAAAACCAGGACAATCTCCCTGTTTTTTGTTTGTTTTTCTCCCTTTCCTTAGAGACTGCTCTAAGCTCTAAATTACTAGCCTTACATTACAACGGAGGGGGTTGGGGAGGAGGAATGAATAAGATGAGAAAAAGAACTGTCAAGACTTTATCTAGAAAAGAAAAAGAAATTTGAAGGGAATAAAGGTTTTCAAATATATGACAGTTAAAAATAACTATTGAACCATCAAGTTAAGAATTCAACTTTGGGATTCTGCTTGAACTCCCTATTGCAACTGTTAGAAAAGAAACTCTCAAATGGTGTTTTTTTCTTAATAATGCTGTTCAACCAATGGAAAAATCACTATAATACCTGAAGGGCATCATAAAAAGCAGAAATCCTTGTTATTAATAAGCATATGAAAAGGTGTTCATCTCATTAGTGATTAGTAAAATGCAAATTAAAAATCACCTTGAGATAGCATTACCAATACACCAGATTGGCAAAAATTAAAACGTCTGACAATGCAAGTGATTGCAAAGACGTGCGGCAATTGGAACTGTCATTCACTGCAAGTAGAAACATAAATAGGAAAAGTTGAAGAAGTATATCCTCTACACACCAGCAATGAATCTCTTAAGTATATAATTTGAAGAAGCTCCTACCTTAGTATATGTCAATGTGTATCAGAAAATGTTCACAGCTGCACTGTGTGTGGTATTCTTAAATTGGAAAAACCCAAATTGTGAATGTGTGGACACGCTGTAGTATATATTCCAAAATGGAATAGTATACAGCAAGAAAAATGTAATACAACCACACATGCAATGTGGATGGAACTCACAAACATAATGCTGAGTGAAAGAAGTTCAAGGAGAGATGCACAAAGCACGGTTATAAAAATTGACAAAGCAATACTATTTTCAATAGGAATGAACCAGAGGTAGTGGATATAAGGTGAGAGGGAGTACACACTACATTCTGGTCCTGGCCCTGATGGGGTTTGCAGAGGTGCCCCTTGATAATTATTCTGTGCATGTACTCTAGCTCACAGTGGAAGAAGTCACACAGGGGGCACCTGGGTGGCTCAGTGGGTTAAGCCTCTACCTTTGGCTCAGGTCATGATCTCAGGGTCCTGGGATTGAGCCCCACATCAGGCTCTCTGCTCAGCGGGGAGCCTGCTTCCTCCTCTCTCTCTGCCTGCCTCTCTGCCTACTTGTGATCTCTCTCTCTCTCTCTCTCTCTGTCAAATAAATAAATAAAGGAAGGAAGGAAGGAAGGAAGGAAGGAAGGAAGGAAGGAAGGAAGGAAGGAAGTCACACAGCTCCATCTGTACTTCAATTCCCTTGTCAATGACAAAGGGCTGAGGAAACTTCCAGACCAGAAGAAGCTACCTCTAATCCATGGCTATTCCCAATTTCACACTTTAGTATTGGATTGTGGAGATTTGCCATTTCTTCTCATCAATGGACATTTCTTCTCTTCAGGAACATTTAATGTTACTGACTTCTGGTCAACTTCTAGTCTAACTTCTAGTGAGAGGAAACAGAATTTTTCTCCATTTTTCCCCACACAGAATTTGTCTACCATGAAGATGACTGACTGATGTTTTGGGTTTCAGGCCACAAAAATCTTGGAGAACCACAACAGACCAGGTTGTTAAATTTGTAAAAGTAGACACTGTAATAATCTGCTCTTCATGATAAGGAAGTTTAGGAGGAAATCTTACTTAGCTTACTCTTTTGAATAAAGAGCATAAATGTATACCTATGTTATTTATTTTTAATTTAGTTTCATTGCTAGAAATATTCTCTCTGCCATTGTTACTACTATCTTACTACATTTCTTCAATGATATGAGTGACCAAGGGCAAAGAGTATATTGAACCAGGTAAACAGGACATACAAAACCTTGTTCTTATACTCCTAAAGTATGCCTGAAACAATAAACTGCAACCACAATTCTATTTTACGGACTAGTTTGTGAGGATTACATGAGATGATACACGTGAATTACCATGGAAACCATAAATTACTTTTTTTAAGGCACTTACTATTATTATCACCATCCTCTTAAAAAATCACATTACAGTGTGATTTTTCTACAAAGGTAGGAAAAAAGCAACTAAGAAATTAACTCAAATGGTCAAAGAATGGTAGGAAATCATGTTTAGTGATTGATCATAGGAAAGATTAAGAAAGTTGTGGAGCTCATACACGAACACATTAGGAAACCAGGCACAAAATAGAACATTTTACTTCCAGAAGCTTTACTTTCAAGACCACATGGACACATCAAGTGAGTTGTAGGCATCCTTGTACCATCTGCCCTTTTTGGATATAATACAAGTAATCTCTAGCCATTAGCACCCTCCTTCAGAGTCTCTTGGGTTTCCTTCTTTAATATATGCATAATTAGATTAGTTATGTTTAAATAATTTAGTATCAAAATACCCAAAGTTATTTATTAAGTCCTGTTTTCTCTAAAGGATGGATATAGATAGAAGATGGTTGTGGTAAAAGTGAATAAAATAGAATCATTCCAGAAAGATACAACTCAGTAGAACCCTAAGCCACCTACCCTTATGACATTAGGAACAACAAAAAGTAGTAAAGCCTCACATGAATAGGCTGCTAAATTTCAGGTGTCTTGACAAGTTACAACCCTTAATCCTTATGAAACCCCGCATATCTTCCCCAACCCCCACTGCAGAGTCCAGAAATCTGAGCCTCAGAGTTCAAATGACTTGCTCAAGGTCACATATATAGTTACATGTAGTCTACCTGGATTCGGAGGGTCTAGTAGTATGCAATTCTAAACACTCATAAAAATGTGCTTTGTCAAAAAAAATGCACTTTGTTTTTATGGAAATCTATTTAAATATGAAAAATAATTGAACGTTGCCCTTACATTGAGCTTATTCTCTTTGTTTTTAGCTGATGCATTAGACAACAAAAACATTAATATACTATGTTGATAGAAGGGGACAAAGTGAGGGATGTAAAAACAGTGAGCCAGGACAAAAAAAAGAAAAAAAAAAAGAAAAGAAAAAGAAGGAAGCAACAAAGTTGTTTAGGGGAATTACATTCCTTACTTTCAAGGCTTAAAACTATAAAGGTTTTATAGTTTCAAACTATATTATATCTATGATTGCATTGACTCATGGGTTGAATTTATTTGAGCACAATTTCTTCTAACACTTAAATCAGTTCAGTTTTATAATTCACTTCCCAAATTCGAAAGTCTTCTACATTGGTTCTAAAGAACTATTCCATAGCTCTATCTAACAGCTTTACGAAGAAGGTTATAATATTATGCTTCAGTGGTCTTAAGGAAAAAGTGTGTTGCTGGGAAGAAATACTGCTAATACTGATGATGTTTTAGGAATCTCATATCATGTTTTGTTTTTGTTTTTGGCCACCATTGCCAAAGAATTCACTTTTATTTTATACACACCCACATTCACAAATGCAGGTTTCCACATTCACACACTCTTTCTTCTAAATGGTTACTCATAAGAGTGATGAACTTAAAAGAAAAGCCCAACATTTCACAGAGGATAGATAACTGGGAAACATCACACACACACACACACACACACACACACACACACACACACACACACACACAGAAATTGACGAAGTGATCAACAACATGGTAGATATTCAAATATCTGCTGAATGAACAAATGGATAAATGACTGATATACAAAAAATGCAAAAGAATATGAGGTGGTGTCACTTGTAGAGAGACATACTGGATATAAGAGTAAATGTTCTGGTTTTACAAGCTGTTAAATATTGAGACAAGCTATTTAGAAATTAGAGGTAGAAAGGAGACTGAAGAGACATTGGAGCCCTGTCAGAAGTGGGGTGACTCGGCTGGGCAAGCATCCATCCTGGTTTCCCAGGCAGGAAGGGATTTCTTGAGCATGGGACTTGCAGTGCTAAAACTGGAAAAAGCACTACTAAATTGGGATGAGGTGGTCATCCTATGATGGAAAGAGCTGGGATTAGTAACCCAGAAACACAGAATCTAGAAACCCTGACACTAGCCTGATTGGTACCAATCACTTAACTGAGTTACTTAATTTCTCTGCCCTTTTAAAAGGGGGAGCAGTGGGTCAGATAATCTTAAAAGCCTTTCCAAATTTAGAAAACTCCCTGACCTGAGATGTACAGAGTTGCAGGGCCAGGCCAACAAATTAAATGAAAACACACAGCAGATGATCCCATCATAGGATAATTCAGGCTTTGGCAAAGGGGAGGGAAGAAGTAAAAGGGAACACAAAGCACATGGAATTCTAAGAAAATTAAGATCTAAGTTTCTGATTTTAAGATATTCTCACATAATTTAGTGAGTGAAGTGGTTCTTGAATTTGGTTGTGAAAATATAATTATAATGGATCTATTAAGTAAATGCTACTTATTTTTATTAAACCTGTTTGCATAGTTAGTTGCACTTCAGAAGAAATAACCTTGAGGATGATTTAGTTCAGGCAACTTAAATGCTGAGGACAAAGATATGCATTGTCTTCCCTGCCCCTTAATTAATTAGATCCATGGAATAGAGAAGTAGCATCATGCATTTATTATTTTAAAATCTACATTTAAATATAAATTTATATATATTAATAAAGTATGTGTTATTATAAATATTATTTATTAGATTTATTTTATTTTATTATTACTAAGAGAATAAGACATTATTTGGAATTTTCCTCAATACATGGCACAGGGGTAGTATGTACTCTACCAATACAAGACAATAGTACAAAGTTATTTTCATTGTATCACATACAGTTTCTCTTCAATTTTGCTTTTCCTAAAGCATAATGCTTAATAGGTTTCCTGGCAGCAGACACTAAACACTTTTAAGAGGCATTTAATGTGAAGCATTTGTTTACCTGTGAATTCATTATTAATGAAAAGCCAAGCAATGCACAGTTCAAATCAGGCAGACATTAAGTGGCTCAGTCACTTGCATTATTAAAATGTACCCAAGGGAATAGGGATTACTCTCCACATTCAATTATTCCTAATGTAACCCCCCACCCCGGCCCCACCAAGCGACACACACCTATATTGCTCCTAAGAAGAAAGCTTGCTTGCTCTTCCCATTGACCTTTCTAAATGTACACAAGAGTCTTGGTCTGCCTGTGTTCCGTCCCCAAGTAAGAGTTGGAGGTGTCACACAGGCAGCAACTGCTAAGCTAGCCCGGAATCCCCTTCCCCCTTAGCATGGCTTTAAAGCAAAGCCTCATGGGTAATAACACAGCTCAAACCCTTGACTGCAGGTCTCTTGACTACAGGAGGTCTAGAAGCTCTGACACAGTGTGTCCCTGGAGTCTGTGTCTATGTTGCCAGGAGGCAGAATTCTGTCAGGGAACACAGTTTGACTGTCATCAGCTTCAGACCTCAGAAATCAGGTAAAGACAGGCCCAGGCTGCCTTGAAATCTCGATTAGGCAGTCAGAAAGCAGAGTGGTGAAAAATGAGACAGAGCAACAAAAAACTTAAAACTAGTAATTCTTCCTTTCACTCTTCCCTGATTCCATAACTCACCAGTTCCCACAGTGAATCTTTCCATGTGGGTGATACTTATAACTGGTTGCCCACTTGTGCTTTGGTTTAATATCATTGTTTAGTGCCAGTTGGTCCTGAATGTCTATTTAGTTTGTACAAGCCTCGAAAGCCCAAATTATTTCTATGAGGTTTTTTCCACACAAGACACATAATCAGATGTTCAAAAATTTATGTTTTTCATACCGCTAAAAATAAATGGTAAGTCCTTTCAAAATATTTTTGTTATTATCTTTAATCACAGTGCATCCTCTGTCCCATATATGTTCTAAGTGGGTTTTTATCTTGCCATTGGATTGACAAATTGACCAAAAAAAAAAAAAAAAAGAATAGTGAATACATGTTATTAAATCATTTACACACCCCAACACCCCAATCCTTTGGAATCTTTCCATGCTGCTGTGTATGTTGCAACTGTGCACAAACTAACTGACAGAGTCATTGATGCTTCCAATAACAGAAAGCCCAGAACTGACCCAGTACCCAAGGGGCTCCCAGCATGGAATGCTTTCTCAGGCATGACACACAGTGGGTATCCATCTGCCCCAGTATCTATGTCTCACCATCCTCCTTCCACTACTTCAACACCCTTGGCCTGTTTTATACCCGTGGCCACAAAGGTAAGGTAGTGATGGGTCCAGGACCACTGATGGGAAAGAGAGGCTCACAGAGTTGGGCACATCACTGGGGAACAGATCAAAGCCCACCAAAGGCTGAAAGGTTGCAATAGAATTCCAGGGTGCGGTTCATGGTCATTTTCAAGAATAAGATAGAGTGAAGGGTTTGGAGACTCTCAACTGATTTTCTTAAGCAAGTTTAGAAAAGATACTACAAAATGAGAGAGAAAACAGGGACCCTGGACTTGCTGCATGAGCAAGCAACCATTAACAATGTAAGCATTGAACTATGCATGCCGTTTTCTGGGAAAATTATCTGTAATATATAAGGAGATTCCCCTAATATATAAACTGCTCTCTGACATATGCTCTCAACACTCTCTGTCTCTCTTTATCAGATTATTCTTCCTGACCATTTTGAATTTTCAAAATTCAATGAGGGGAGCTGAGTCACATTCCTGACCAAGCTCTAAGTTTATGTTATTCAGATATTCTAGTGTCCTTTGAATAAAGTCTATTTTTCACTTAAGATAAACTTTTTTTCCTGCACTTTGCAACAAATTATGACATAAAAGTCAGAAGTCAACAGAATTACAAAGAATCTGAGCTACAAAATTTTATTTATATAGCTTTCCTTACCCTATATACAGATCCAACCATAACCCCTAAAACATGTTAAAACTATTCCGCATAACACACCCCACTGGAAAATGTCTAAATACGTTCATTCCCAAATACAGTTTAATAAAATAATGGCATCAAACCACTTTAGTGCCCACTTTACAAAACTACATGGTAAAAAAAAAAAAGAGAGAGAGAAGAAAGACATTCAGCAAAATAAAAATGATTGTCAAAACACACAAACACACAAGCTCATGTCTACAAAATCTATAAGAAACATTAATATTATGATACATACTAAATCAGACTACAGGGACCTCACTCAGTAAATTTAGGTTTGTGAGAATAACCTACTTCTTGTGATCAAATTTCTAACCCTGTTCTCAAAATCGTAATATGATATCAAAAGTGTTTCTCCATATGTGAAAATCATGCTGTTTTGTTTTAACTTCTGGTACTCCTTAAAAATTGCTATTGCAATATGATTACTAATGAACCCAGAAACCATTTTACTAAAAGGAATCAATATATATATAGTATTTTTTGCCCTGAAATATCAAGAGATGGTCTATTTAGAGCTTATTTAACATTAAATTTTTACGCAAAACCAACAAGACACTGAAATGTTTCAAATCAAGTTGGCATTTTAAACTATACATCTCCTTTGCTTTCGGTATCTAAATATTTCCATATTAATGGGAGAAATACCTACTTCACATAAGTAGACCAATGGGGATTTTGATTTAAGCATCATTTAATCTTTGTTTTTAAGCCATCAAGCAAGCCACTTCAGAAGACAATCCAACAGAAAGAATGTGTATAATTATGGCTGCTTCAAAATACTGCCAGACCATTAGAGAGCTTTGCTAGTTCTGCAGAGCCTGCAGTTTGAATTACTTAAATAAAATATGCTTAATAAATAACATTAAATTAGTAATGGCCAGCATATACCACTTAAATTAGTAAAAAGCTATTAGAACTCTCTCAACTGATAAAGAGATAAATGTGTGTAAAGCCACACATGCATGCGCACGCGCACACACACACACACACACACACACACACACATTTACCTCTTTTATCTATAGTATCTTGATCTATGGATAAATATAAAAGTGAGGAAATTAGATGCTTTAGAGATTAACCAGTTCACTGGTACTGGATCCTAGCATTCTGACTTCTAATCCAGTGCACTGTCTCCATTTTATTTTCCTTCTCCTTTGTATTCAGTTACAATGCTATAAGATTACAGACTTTAAAACTGTGCTGCTCTATAACTGAAGCTATATTATTTATTTATTTATTTATTTGACACAGAGAGAGAGAGAAATCACAAGTAGGCAGAGAGGCAGGCAGAGAGAGGGGAGGAAGCAGACTCCCTGCTGAGCGGGGACCGCCCCCCCCAACTCTGGACCCGGGGCTCGATCCCAGGACCCTGAGATCATGACCTGAGCAGAGGTCTGACCTGATCAGACCTAAGGCAGAGGCTTAACCCACTGAGCCACCCAGGCGCCCCTAACTGAAGCTATAGAAATTGCACTGAATCCCCATGTGGGGAAATACAAACAGCACTAATAGGTAACACGTGATGCCCTTGCCTTTTCATGGCCAGCACGTCCTTCATGAACTAGGCAGCTACACTAGAAATAGTCAGTGTCAATTTGACATAGCTCTCTGTTCCACCGACTCCGCCCCACCCCACTTCTATCCTCTCTCCTTGATGACATTTGCTCATACTGTCCTTCTGTATGAACTAGGCAGCTACACTAGAAATAGTCAGTGTCAATTTGACATAGCTCTCTGTTCCACCGACTCCGCCCCACCCCACTTCTATCCTCTCTCCTTGATGACATTTGCTCATACTGTCCTTCTGTAAAGCACAGTGCCAGGATTTCAGTAGTCACTACGTAAACTTCCATTTCCTCCCACAGTGTGGCAAACAGAAACTTACATGTACTTGATGACCCCGAGGAAGCTCCATGTTCCCCATGAAGCTTAATGCAAGTATCTTAGAATATATCTGATATTCCCCTTAAAGAGCTTCTCCATAGAGCATATGATTTTATACCACCTTGCATTTCTTTCTCATTAAATCTCAAGAGTCATGTTTCCTCGAGTAATTATAAAGTATATAACAATCATGACAGCCAACACAAATTGAGCACCTTCTATGTGCTTGGTCTTGGGACAAGCCCTTTATCTTACCGAAACACCATGAGCCTGCTAATCTGTCCTTATAGGTGAAGAAACACTGGATTAGATAAATAGGATGATTTGCGTAAATCCACACACCTGGCAAGTTACACTGTTAGGATTTGAACCCAGGTGACTCGTATTCCAGAGCCTGGACTCAAATGCCTCCCATTCCTCTTTTCTACAGCTCAGCACTTCACACACAGCAGATTGATGAATAAGTACTGGCTGGCTGTGTAGGTGGCAATAAAAGTCCAGTAAATCCCGTTATGATATAGCTTGTTATTACACACTTATAAATGATTCAAAGCATGTTCCTCAAAATATAACAACTCCATCATAAAAGCCTGACTTAGCACAGTCAGCACATATGGTAAATGTTAGTACTGTATCTCAACATCAGGGAGATATGCATATATATATATATATATATATATACACACATACACACATATATATACATGTATATATATATATATCTATATATACACACATATATATGTATATATATATGTGATCATAATATTTATAATGCACAAGAGAATCTCACGATAAGTGTAATTTCAACCCTTATTAAATTTGAATTTTAAACATTTATTTTTTAAAAAATTAAGCTTGGGCATTAAAAAAAATACTTTTCTAGAATAGAAGCTCCAGAGATTGATTCCCTATTTTGCATGTTCACTGCTGAGGTCTAGCACTTCACCTGTGCTTTGTATATATGTGCATACTTCGGTGAGATGTATGGGGGTGTGTTTGTAAGCTCATTCACACAGTGACTTACAGTAAACATACAACACACGCAATTATAAACATGAATTGTCTAAGGAGAAAAATGGGAAATTTATTAAAAGTCCAGAACATAGGACTCGTTTTTGGAAGAAATAATACTAGTGGACACCTACAAAGTACTCACTATGAGTCAGCTTCTCTTCCAACAACTGTAATGTGTATACAATCTCATTTAATCGTTGGAACAACTCTGTGAGGAGCCATCATTCTTTTCACCTCCTTTTGCTTTGTTTTGTTTTGTTCTTTGGTTGTTGTTGCTTATGTCAAGAGCTTGTGCCTCTTTATTGCTAAAGAGTATTACACTGTATGGATGATCCTCAGTGTTTATCCATTCACTTGTTGAAGGACATGGGGGTTGTTTTTAGTTTGAGGTGATGATGATTAGAACAGCTATAAACATCCATATTCAGGTTTTTGTGTGTGTGAGCACAGGTTTTCATTTCCCCAGGGGAAATATCTATGTGTGGGATTGATGGCTCATACAATAAGTGTATTTTTTACCTTTTTATTCTGAAATACAGAATTATGGAGACTGCAAAAATAGTTCAGTGAGGTCTTACATAACCATCACCCAATATGCTCTCCTGCTCTGTGCTAAAAGCTTACAGAGTTATTATTATCCAAACAAAACATTATCAAAACCAAGAAATCAGGGCACCTGGGTGGCTCAGATGATTAAAAGTCTGCCTTTGGCTCAGGTCATGATCTCCGGGTCCTGGGATGGAGCCCCATGTTGGGCTCCTAGCTCAGTGGGGAGTCTCTTTCTCCCTATGACTCTCCCTCACCACTCATGCTCTGTCTCAAATGAATAAAATCTTTAAAAAAAAAACCAAGAAATTATCATTTGCACAATATGATTAGACTACAGACCTTATGTTTTGCATGTGTGTGCATGTGTGAGTTTTCAGTCTGTGTGTACATACAGTTCTGTGACATTTTATCACAGATAGATTTATATAACCACCACCACAATCAATATATAGAACCATTCCATTCCAGCAAAGGGACTCCCTCATCTTTGTGTTAAACATGAGCAACCCGAGGCACAGTAAAGTTGACAGGGGCCCAAGCCCAAGTTCACCCCGCCGGTGAGTGAGGTGCTCTGAACAGCACGAAGACCCATTCTCATCCCACGATGCCACACTGCTCACCCAGTCTGACGGTTTCACGAAGGCAGCACTTACAATAACTTCTAAAAAAGTTTACGGCAGAATCATTTCATTCATGAATAAAGTGATAGTTATTCACTTAGTAAATATTTGACTCTTAAGTTCTTTTTAAAAATGTGTCAATTTTGAAAAGGTGATGCAAGTTCTCTTTCCTATTTTAAGTAATTATTAGGCTGAACCTGGTGAAATTCTAACTTTAAATTAAAATGCAGTTGAATAGCATCATTTCATGGGGGTCCAATCCAATTATAATAACTCCAGCACGTAGGTCTTACGGTCCCAGATGTTTTATAAAAGTTAATATTCTTACACAGGCATCGTTATAAAAGCCAATTCCTGGATTCCGATGCATGAAAACCCCATGTCCTTCCTGTTATGCTTTGATGTGAATTTAGGCATTGCAACACTTTTATTGTTCTGTGCATTTTATAAATGCACATTCATTCCCCCTTTGTGGTACACAGTATAATTGACAAATACGTCCAAGCCACACTGTATTGTCATTTTGTCCATCTTGTACAGGAAGCTCCTAGCTGCAATTTCCCAGGATACTAGCTCTGTCCTTCTGGCCTTTGCTGGCCCCATGGCTGTTGTCCCTCCCCATCCCTAGCTTCACCGGAAGCTCCTCCAGTCGCAACATCACTTTTGACCATTTCCAAATGGAACACAGACTCTTTTACAACAGGACACTTCCCACTTTGAGAAAATGTAAATATAATTCCGACAGATGTTTAAAGTCCCTAGAAGGGTGCCTGGGTGACTCAGTGGGTTAAAGCCTCTGACTTTAACTCAGGTCATGATCTCAGGGTCCTGGGATCGAGCCCTGCAACGGGCTCTCTGCTCAGCGGGGAGCCTACTTCCTCCTCTCTCTCTGCCTCCCTCTCAGCCTACTTGTGATCTCTCTTCCTCTGTGAAATAAATAAATAAATAAAATCTTTAAAAAAATAAAAATAAAGTCCCTAGAATACAGCAAGGTGCAGGGTGGAAAGGAGCTTGTCTGCTGCAGCCCATCTAGCTGGCTGGATTGATGGTTCAGCTAAGACCAGCTTTTTCCCAGGTAAGAACTCTCTTACCCCTTACGAACTTCGCATTTTCTTTTAATTTTAACACACTTCCCTCTGCAAGCACTGCTTAACTTCTACTGAAATCAGTATCATACCGCCATCATATCCTCTAGCTATACAGTCCCCTAAGCAATTCACGCTCTTGTGTAGGGACCTGTTCATACTCTCTCAACTGCTAGAGCCTCTTTGCCCGAGTTCCAGGGTCCTGAATGATGGTTCCATGAAGCCTCTCCAAGTTTACATATTTGGATGTACCTAGATTTTTCCTAAGTTCGTGTACCTAACTCTTACAAAATACTGACAGAAGTCCCTCACCTCAAAAATATGATAAAAATACCCCATACTACAGGCTCAGGAGATTAATAAAAGAAGAATCATCTCAACTTGGGAAAGATTTTTTTTTCCCCGTTATTGAAGTTACTCATTCTGAAAATTTCTGTTTGAAGAAAATGCACATATGATTTGTCAAAATGTATTTCAAATTTGGGGGACATAATAATGATCCTAGGTACAAATTACTTATTACTTCCACAGTTAAAAACACAAGGAAAAAGAAGATGATGATTAATGAATACTTAGAGATCTCAAAAAGAGCATAGATTTAATGAACTAAAGAAATGCAAGGAAATCTCAGCCCAGTAATTTATTTCAGTCATTTCAACTCTACAGGAAATGTTTAGAACAATGACTCTAAAGTAAATAATATCATGGAAATGTATAAACTGAAGCACCTCTTCTATAAAAATCTTCTGTATTATTTGTGACTTTTTTCTGTAGTACACTCCAAATGTGAATTCTTTTGGAAAAAGAAAACATCCAGTAGGAAAACATGCAAATGGTATAGAATCTATACTATTGATAGCAGCTTTCATTTTAAACAGGTCAAAAGAAACAGAACAGCAAAACAAACTGATATGGATGCTAACTGGTATGAAATACAATGATCAGTACTGAAGACTCTGCCTTTAGAAGTTATTATTATTAGGAATATGTTGCATAAGACTATTAATCTGTTCCCTTACATTAGTTTGCAAAACTTTCCTGATGCAAGTCCACTGACCAAGAAAAGACGGGGTACTCTCTGGGGCTTTGGCACAGAACCTTGTTGAGTGACACACCAGGCTTTGGCCACATGATAGGCAGCAGATCCCAATTAGATGTACTATATGGAATGTACTAAAAGAAACAGGAAGTGTTAATGAAATTTTTGTGGGAGAATATTTTAAAGACTTAGTTGAATATAGGTAGAGAGAAAAATCAAACTCAGTAATTTTCGAAGCAACCTACAAAGATTGTCAAAGCTCTATTAAATGACAAGTGGCCCTACTAATTAGATCCACATGCAGAAAGCTAGAGTTCCCATAGTTGAAGCATATTCATCAGAGAATAACTGACATTAAACTCAGCATTTTCAAAGATTCTAAAACTTTATGTCACAAGGTCAGCGTTCCCATCCTTACTTTGCTATGCCTCCTCAAGAAAGAATATATGAAACATACTATTGCTGATGTAAGATACCATAGGGATTACACTCCTATTGAAACACACCCCTCCTTCGGATTTGAATGAAATGCTTGAGCAGGAACTTGGCAAAGTGTCTCCAATGTCAATTAATTTTTAAAGACAGGGCACATGTTTTCCTACTTATGAATTCTGACAACATGAAGAGATGAAGATTTGATTTCTTCTGAATCTACATTCGTGTAAGGAGGAACAATTGAATAAGCTGACAGTAATAATGGCTGTAATTAAAGTGAAATTAATATTTATTTTAAAGCAGCAGTTGGTATTAAAAACCTATATTTATATGTAGTTTTGATTATCCAAATAGACTCAGTTTTGGTAACTAATACTTGACTTTGCACTCTGCCTCTTTCCTTTTCCTATCATGCGCAGATGCTTTTCATTTACTAAGGATGTGATGAACACAGCTGCTGCTTGTCCAAGACACGAGGAGTTTCTTTTTTACAAACTGATGTTTGAGCTGGTCAACAAATGTCAAACTTTGTCCTGAAGTTTAACGTGAACCTCTGATGGATTTACATGACGGATGCTGACTGAGGAACTCCATTTTCCTACTTCTGTTCCAAGAAAATGAACAAAACTTTTGTTTGTCTTGTGCTTTAATATATTTAGAGATGTATCTTACCCCATCTTTGCTTACAGTTGACAATATGTAATCTTCACTTTCTCCTGCTCATGCCAATATATAAATCATGTCATGGGACCAACCCTCCATATTTGCAGATTAAAAATTGAAAATTGTTCACACAAAGGTAAAAAGGAGACCAAAAATTAACTAAATGACTGCCTGGCTATTTTTTCATTCCTTTGAAACTTGACAAGGTCATTTTTATTTGCTGTGTTCCATTCATGTAAATAAAAGGTTATGTGGTTAAACAAAGTACAACAGCCATTTCAGAATAAGTGATCTAATCCCTTTATATGTAAGGTAAGAAAGGAACCCACAGCCCAGGAAATGATTTCCCTACACTTAGTTGTCAGCAAAGCTGGCTTAGGCTCTGATAAGAATGCACATGTATCTCTGCACAAAATTCATGACTGATGTCTCAACAAGAGACCATAGCAAATTGTTAATTTTTTTTTTTTGGTCTATTCAGATAACACTTTCCCAAACTCCTCCCCTCCTTTAGGTTGAAGATAAAATTCTACCTCACCTGTGAATCTGATTTTGCCACACCCAGTATCTTTCCTGTGAAATTTTACTTGCTCTAACACCTGTCTTCTTCATGGTGCTTTAGTGGAGGGCTAGATAGAGCACTCACTTAATAAATCATTTTTTTTAAGATTTTATTTCTTTCTTTTAGAGAAAGAGAGAGCGAGTGAGCATGTGAGGGGGAAGGGGCAGAGGAAGAGGGAGAGACAGAATCCCAAGCAGACTCTGAGCTGAGCATGGACCCCAATTTGGGGCTCAATCTCACAACTCTGAGATCATGACCTGAGCTGAAATCAAGAGTCGGATGCTCAACTGACTGAGCCACCCAGGTGCCCATCATTTAATAAATTCTTAATTAGTGGTTGCAAAATAATATAATTAGAATGTATCCATAGCCTACTGAAGGGAAAAGAGTGATGATAAACTTAACGTCTGACTTAGAAATAGCTTCTGAAACAAGATGGAGAAAAATAATAAGGGGAAGTTAAACAGATAACTGCTAATGTTTGTACAGCACTTCTTAACTTACAAAGCACTAGTCACACACATTTTCTTATTTAATGTAAAACCTACCATCTCGTAAATATCACCGTAAAATTCCATCATAGTTCTAAGGATGAGGTTCCTTTTTTGAACAGAAACCGCTGGATTGACTTCTGGAGTAGGTAACTGTATTGCAGTAAATGTTCACAGCAGCTATTGGCTCAAAAACTTAGGTTTCATTTACTTAATGTTTCTACACTGACATTTTCAGGCACACTCATAATATGTAAAATACATCTAAACTAAGTACAAATAAGGAAAAGGCAAAGATCAATTCCAACACTGAACATATTTTTCTAGAATATGAATATTTTAATTTTTTTAGGCATTCATGCCTATAAATAGCTCTAAGTTAACTTCTCAGTATCTGTAAGCTGAGAAATCCTCATTTTTATAATTAAGAAATTCATAGAAACATTCAATAAAGATGGTTCAGTATATTCTTTTCATATATGTGCACGTGTGTGTGTGTGTGTGTGTGTGTGTATATATATATACACNAGAAACATTCAATAAAGATGGTTCAGTATATTCTTTTCATATATGTGCACGTGTGTGTGTGTATATATATATATACACACATATATTTGCATAACACCAAATATCTGGATTATAAAGTGAAATGTTCAACGTTGTTTCCAAATATCTATATGTTTAGAATGCAGAGATGAAATTATATAGAAAAAAGTGATACAGGTACCTACTAAATAAAATACAGTATTTGAATCATTTTTCTTGTTAAACCATTTGATTTTTTAAAAATGCTGAAATTAATGTATTTACGAAGTATTTTAAGTCACAACCATTTACCACCATGTTACACACAGTACACTGTAATTTTCATATCCAAACAAAAGGTAACNAGCCCGATGCGGGCCTCGATCCCAGAACCCTGAGATCATGACCTGAGCCGAAAGCAGAGGCATTAACCCACTGAGCCACCCAGGCGCCCTTGAATCATTTTTCTTGTTAAACCATTTGATTTTTTAAAAATGCTGAAATTAATGTATTTAAGAAGTATTTTAGGTCACAACCACTTACCACCATGTTACACACAGTACACTGTAATTTTCATATCCAAACAAAAGGTAACATGCACAAATATCTCCAGGGAAGAAAATGATGAATTTTAAAGAAAGTTGATGCACTGTAACCATTTATCTTAAAAAGATGACACTTTGGAAAAAAATCAAGCTTAGGTGTATGGGTTTATAAGAGGAGCTGCAACTATTCAAGAAAGATCAATGTCAAAGAGAAAGATTCATGAAGTGTATATGTTTTCTTGCTTGCTTTTCTCCCTCTCTCCCCTTTCCCCCTCTCCCTTCCTCTCTCTCCCACCCCTCCTTCCCTCCTTTTTCTCTTCCATTCCACAGTAGAAGGATGCAGTGTGAGAGCTTGTGAAAGGTTCACTATTTCATAAACAAGCTTGTTTATTAAAGAGATCATAGTAGTGGCTACCAAAATCGTTGTGATGAGGATATTCAATTTTTCCAGGGATCAGCAAACTCTAGCTCCAGGGCAAATCTGAGTAGCCATCTCTTCATTTTTTTTAATGTATTTTAATTTAAAAAAAACAAAAAAACTATCTCATGACATTCTATATGAAATTCAAATGTCAATGTCTATAAGTAAAATTTCATTGTTGCATATTCACCCTCGTTCATTCAGTTATTTCACTGGCTGCTTTTTTTGCTACAGACATGAGTCAAGTAGTTGCAACACTGACCATGTNTTTTTTTAATGTATTTTAATTTAAAAAAAACAAAAAAACTATCTCATGACATTCTATATGAAATTCAAATGTCAATGTCTATAAGTAAAATTTCATTGTTGCATATTCACCCTCGTTCATTCAGTTATTTCACTGGCTGCTTTTTTTGCTACAGACATGAGTCAAGTAGTTGCAACATTGACCATGTATCCNGACCATGTATCCCTCTAAACCAGAAATATATACTATATAATTATCTGGCTCTTTATGGAAAATGTTTGCTGATCCAGGTTTAATCCAATAAATAACTGCCAAGTTGGAATTTTACTTAATTGTCCCTGTTAATTAAAATAAAAAAAGGAGAGGGGACATATACATGCAATAATAAACGATAAATTTAAAATATAGGAAATCCTCTGATTTCTTGCCATTTGCTACAACACAGATCTAGAGGGTATTATGCCAAGTGAAATGAGGAAGACATATACTGTATAATTTCACTCATACGCGAAATCCGAAAAAAAATGAATAAACAGATAAAAAGCAGAATCAGGGCGCCTGGGTGGCTCAGTGGGTTAAAGCCTCTGCCTTCGGCTCAGGTCATGATCCCAGGGTCCTGGGATCAAGGCCTGCATTGGGCTCTCTGCTCAGCGGAGTGCCTGCTTCCCCCCCCTCTCTGCCTGCCTCTCCGCCTACTTGTGATCTCTCTCTCTCTCTCTCTCTCTCTCTCTCTCTCTCTCTGTCAAATAAATAAATAAAATCTTTAAAAAATTTTTAAAAAGCAGAATCAGACTATAAATACAGAAAATAAACTGATAAAAAAAAGAAACTGATGGTTGCTGTGGTAGGGTTAGGGGAGCAGAATGGGCAAAACAGGAGAAAGGAAGTAAGAGATAGAGGCTTCCAGTTATGGAATGAATAAGTCATGAGAATAAAAGGTACAGCATAGGGAATATAGTCAATGATACCGTAATAGCATTGTGTAGTGACAGATGGTATCTACACTAGTGGTGAGTACAGCATAACATATAGAGAACTTGAAGCACTACGTTGCACACTCGAAACTAATGTAGCGTTGTGTGTCAACTATCCTCAAGAAGATATTTTTTAAATAAAGAAAATCCCCAAGCTATTTCTTCATAATTCTCCAAGGATATCATTTATAGTTTGCTTTTCTGTGAAAAATTAACTCCTAGAAAATAATAAATGAAAAAGTTAAAAGCTAAGTCCTCCTACACCCATCTGATCACCTTCATAAATAGTAAGCTCTTTTCTCTCTTTCTCTCTCCTCCACAATATGGGAAGATATTTGAGATTTATGTGGAAAGCTTTGGCAGTCTTCTAAAATTTACTTGGATGGGGAAATAAATCAAATGTGGGGCTCTCCCTTTTCTAAGAATAAGTTATTTGTAACCTAAATATGAGTGAGTGAGAGGATCAGACAGAAATAGGTTATTTCTATTATACTTATGTTTGCTTTGCATGATTTATATTATTCTCATTGCAGCATTTTGGTTTTCATTTCTGATCACTTAATTTGATTTTGATTCTTTTGTGTAGTTTGTCAGCATTGTGTGCTAGGCTTTATGGCTGTCTAAATCTTTTACGACATGAAAAAGAGAAAGGGAGTATCTGTTTTATAAGTATCCTTCTATCTCCAATAAATTGATGGCGATAGAATGATCTTTTTTTTTTAAACAGTCTCTCTTAGTAAGGAAGTAAATTAATGTACGGGTAAAAGAAAAAGAAGAAAAAAGGCAGCTTATTTGGGGCAGTGGAAAGGCCAGCAGTCAGGAAACAAGACCATGACTCTCATTTCTGCATTTTGTCATTACCTTACCTGGAGAAAACCATACTCCCTTTCTGGTCATCAGTTTCTTCCTCTATCAAATGGGAGGTTGAATTAGCTGTAGTTTCTTCCAATTCTAAGATCCTGTGTTTCTAACTATTGTGAATATCTATTAATTTATGAGAACATAATAAGCATCTTCATCACTAGAAAATGTCTTTTCCATTTCAGAAGTTAGGCAGAAACTACAGATATACTATTTTTTATTTATTTTTCATTTAAAATTCTGGTATATACAATTCAACCAGGAGTCAGGAGACCCAGATTCTCTTCCCCACTTCCATTGACTGGACACCTGTCCTTGGATAATAGAAAACATTTTGCCAAATGGGTGTGAGGAGCCCACTTGTATAGATTTCACCAAGTTCCTAGGAGTTTTATATTAAATCACAATATGAAATGGGCAAAACAGAGAAAAACAGTATTCTGCAAATAACAAAATCTGAAGTGGAAAATGTTTGTTTCAGTTGTAGTTATAGAAACACCACCTAATCTTTCACCCATAACTCAGGAAAAAAGTGTGTGTCTGTATATAAATACATAAAAATATATATGTATAAAACACACACACACATATATACAAGTGGTGACAATTTCATGGAATAGGCATATTCACATACTGCTATAAAGTAGGGAAAACATTTCAAAGCAGTTAGGCAATATGTGCAAAGTTATCCTCAAAGTATTCAATACCCTTTGACCCAATATTTCCACTTCTGGAAAGCTATCCTACAACATTACTTATACTACCAAAAATCCTACTTATTTGCAAATAATAATTTTCATTAATTTTTTCCAATAATATTAAATTTCCAATAATAAATAGCTAGGTGTGATCATTAAGATGATAACCATAAAAAAGTTTAAAATAATATGGTACAAAAAGCTCAGTAGTTAATTTTAAAAAATTAGAGCATAAAGTTTATATATGATACGCTCATTTTTATTTAAAAATTAGAAACTGAATGGATAAGAATACTTGAAGCTGAATTTAGCAGAAAGTGTAAAAAAATAAAAAGACTCTCTAATTAGAGAGATTAGACATATTTGTTTTTCGAAAATTTTAAATGGTTATTCTTGCTGTTTTCCTCTGCTTAAAAATAGTACATAATCATTATTTTTAAGAACACAATACACAATGCAGAATTTAAGACAGTAATATCACCTAAGATAACCACTATAAACTAATATTTACATTCTACTATAGCTTTTAAAATTTTAATTGTTGTTGTTTTAATATTGCCAAGCAAATAATGTACACTTCATAAATATTTTTAATGAATTAATGTATTCTTTTTATTTAAAAAATATTTCTGGAATTCTGTGTAACTCATGAAACTAAGCTTTATAATTTCTATTTTTGAAATACTATATCAGTATTATTACTGTTTTTTAAAATAACTAGTTATAAATATTCTTGTAGAAGCAGATATAGTACTGTACAACAGCTTCAAGAATCAGAAATTTCTTCTTTTATAGTCCTCGTTTCCTGCCAGACTTGTGTCAATCAACTACTGAATAACTCATTTCACCAAAGTTCACAAATGAGGTAATAGAAGGATATGTTACTTTACACAATGGATTTATTCTTGTTGGTTTCGATAATCTAAATGCTGTTTTAAATGCATAATGGAAGCTCGGATTTAAAGATACTCTGAACTCCACCCTTTTGTAACTAAATAACCTTTTGTGATGTGAGTAATCATACACTAAAGTATCTGTTTTACAAACTTCCTTTGTACACCGGACTTGCTTGAAGGAAGTTAGTATCTGGTTTTCTAAGAAATGGAGAAAATTATTTGTAAATATTTAGAAAGTGCTTTATCTACTATTAGACTGATGTAACCTCTGGGGAAAAGATATCAAAGTAAAAAAAAAAAAGAAAAGAAAAGAAACAATGAATTTTAAAGTTTGAACAGATCCTAATTTAAAACAAATATTATCCTAACCATGCTAAACAGTTTACGCTATGATGCAGTGCCAGTATTCCTAATTCAATAAATGAGTTGTGGTTGTTTAAAATTCAGAATGCCATTATCCAGAAGAAATTATATTCTTTTAGGTGTCTGGGTCTTCTCACTAAAGGTTATTGAGCCTATCCATAATGGAGCTCATTTAGTACAAACTCCCATTAAGTGGATAAAATAGTTATGACAATTATTCTACAGAATGTTGCTTACTGTTACAATTTAGGACCCAGGGGGATATTAACAAATCTCCTCTGGGTCACTGCCCTAGTAACAAGGCTGGAATTCTCCAGCCAAGGTCAAGATTTCTATGACAGATGTCTAGGAGTTATAACTATATTCTATATGTCTATGGGTTATAACTATATTCTTCTCCTTGGACTTAGAAGCAGCTTTTAAAATTCCTGGAAAATATTTCAATGAAATTTGATTCATAATAAATTAGAGATTCTTCACTAAAAGGATATACACCGATGGGTGTAATGACTCAGTGAGCTATAGATATCTCAGTATCATAGCAAACATTCACAAAATGATGCATAATGACTGTGGGTAATGGAATGACTCCAGAGACATCAAGAAGAATTATTAATGAATAATTACAGTACATCAATTTGAAGAGGAATAAATGATTTCTAAAAATACTAGAAATAACAGAGGCTATAAGACGTTCTTTAAGTAATGGTTTGTTCTTTCCCATTAAGGTTAAATGAATCAAAACCAGATGCTACCCTTTAGTTTGATATAATTAAATGATAACAATTTTTTTAAATCGAAGTCTCCTTAGAGCCAAATTACCAAACCAAAATATCTACGGAAAAGCAACCCTGAGTACTTCTACTCCCTATGTGCATCACTAATAGTTGGTATCATGCTCCCAGCTTTTACTGTATCAGTAAAGTACAGCTATTACTGTATTTTTGTTACTACAGAAATATAGGCTGTGCAAATGAGAAATAAATAAATCATCTAGATCATTCTTTCAGCATATAGGGCTCCACTGACATCCCAAAGGAAAAATAAATGTTCATCATTTTCTGCCTATAATTCTGTATTCCCTAAATAAGGAAACATCTAGTGATTTCAGTGTGCATGCTATTAATTCTTCCAGATCATTAATAAATGGTAAATTGGATTAGACTTCAACCTTTGCTTGGAATTCCCCACAGCATAAGACCTTGGAAGATTTTTGCTATGGATGTGCTTAGTCCTCCTCTAGGCTTTACAGTATTAATCCAAACCAGACTAACTGTAGGTACACATCCAAAACAGTTACTTTTTGCTCTTATGGCTTGTCACTTTTGTTTATAAAAAACAAAATTTCTGGATTTTGGTGAAACCTTAAAGGCCAACTAGCCCAAATCACTCCCAGCAACAGTTCCTACTGTAAAGTCTTCACGGGGTACAACTAGACTATGCGTGGAGCCTTTCATTGTTAGCTGACCACATTACCTCCCACTTTCTATCTTTAGAACTCATTTGACTTACTTATGCCAGCCCTAATCTATCTTTTATATATCATTCATTCATTTATCCTCAGTCTACCCTCAGATTCTACCCAAATTAATTCCTTTTCTTCATGACTAGTATCCATGTGTCTAAGGGTAGAAATTTTGTCAGATCTGTCTCCTCTTCAGACCTTATCTACATTTCATAAATGAAAGGACTAAGTTCATTTACTATCCTAATAGTGATCCAGTGAATTTTGTTTATTTGCCTATAGATTTTTCTTAGAGTTTGACATTGGAGATGTGCTCTGGCCAAAACAGAGAAAAATGAGACCACTACCATGATCATTGTAGGTATATTTCACATTTATTGTATGCAATCCAAATCACATTAGCTCTCTTATTGTTTTTCACTAAAGATTCTGGTAATATAGATCTTACCTCATTCTGTCACTGATCCTTGGTAAACTCAAAGTTAAAACTTTATATTATTCATGTCAAAATTTAAATTTGATCTTCTCAGTTTGACACAATTGTTTCAGCAAGTTAATCAATATCATTTAGTAGCTGGAAAACACCACCCTAAGTCATCATAGCCCCTCTGGATTCATGTCATCTACAAATGTCATAAGCATTCACCCACATTGATTAAAATGTTACAAAGGGTAGGTAGAAAACCCATAGCATGTCACTAAAACTTGTCCTGTCAAAATGGACAATGCCTCATTAATCCAAATCCTTAAGGTGTTCCTTTATTCACTATCCCACTGGTCATCTTTCTTCTTATTTATATCTGCTATCTTTCATGTGAGGCCATTTCTACTTTGTGATTAACAATAACTAAGTAATCCTGATAATAATAACATCTTAAATATAATAGCATTTATTGAGCACATATCTCACTTAGTCTGACAATCCTTTGACCTAGCCTCCCTTATTACCCCATTTTATAGGTAAGAAAAGAGAGATTCAGAAAATAACTTTCTCAAATGAAGTAGCCAGTAAGCATGAATAGAAAACTGAATCTAGAATTATTTTCTCCAAATCCTATGCTCTTGTTTGCTCTGATGGATGGTACCATATTATGCAAGGTAGCACTGCATAACATCTACTGTTACAGCTTTGTTATATATTGTTGTTATATGGCTTTGCATATATATTTTTTTTCCTTTGAAATGTCTTTCTCATCTGGTCCATATGGAAACCTCCTATTCATCTTTAGCCCCTGCAAACAGCATCCTTTCTGTTAATCCTTCACTGCCCTCCTCTAGACCCCCTCTGAGCTTGTCTAATTGCCCTTCTTACACTGTCATTATTGTTTACCATTTCTGGCTTTCTTCCCAGAGTGTGCACTCACTCAGTGAAGGCAGGGTTCCTCACTCATTCATCTTTGTATTCTCAGAAAATAGCACAGTGCCTGCCTCTTGGAGGTGCATAATAAATGTTTATTGAATAGTAATTTATGTTTGACAGTTGTTCATTGATCTCATGGACCATTGTCTTTGTGTCACCTGGCCAAGCTGACTTGAACACATTCAAGGCAACTTCAAAACTTACACTTTCTTTGCCCCCATGTCATGGCAGGCCATACTCAGTCTATATATTTCATATATTCATTTTACAACGGTCAAGTCCAAGACCTTTTTGTCCTGACAGAAGAAACAGAAGTAGGACAGGCGTGGAGATCTTTTGCTTTCTCTCTGCCACCTGTCAGTATTATACCATCAGTTGCAAGGAGATCCTTGATTCTGTTCTTGCTCCAACTAGAAGTAACATGAGAACTTTTCAAAATATCCACCCAAATTTAGCTGCACATTATCCATTTTTTCCCCACCCTTTTGGAATGGACTAAGTGTGCCAAAATCTTTTTCAATGTTGATTTCAAAAGATACTTCCTCTTGAAGCTTTAAACAAAATAATGTTTTAGTAGAACTGCACATAATCTTCTACTTAAACTCTTAATGCAAATAAACATTATGTCTAAAATTTTTGTTGGTGTATATACAACGTTTCTTATAGAAATTATGTCACTAGTGAAAAGTCTGAGAAGTATAAACACACTTTTGCTTAGAAGCAGCACCATTCTTGCCCTAACATTTTGCTTAGGTTTGTTAGGTTTTTTGTTTGTTTTTTGGCTCTAGCCCATTTCTTATTTCTTTACATGTAGTCTGCATCTACACATGTAGATTAAAAGTATTTCTCTTGTATTTCAAGTCAAAGAATTATTTTAATTACTGAATAAATGAGAATGATATTTTTGACCTTAAGTCACTTAATTAACTACTTTGATTATTCCTTGCATCAGTGATATTTAGAAAAATGCACGCAATGGAATAAATACCTACATAGTTGCTCTGAATTCTGGTAGATGTGTTTCCTTCCTGAGATTGTAAAAAATGAATTTAAAAAATGAATGAAAATAAAAAATGAAAGCGTTCCTCATATACCTCACAACCAGTTTCCCTACTGTTAAGACTTCTGATTTGAGAAGAATACACTTCTCCATTGTGTTTCCTTATAAACAGCTTAACTATTATTCCAAGTCTTGCTATTATCATATTTTTCTCATATTAAGATCAGTTTGTATTGTTTCCCATCTATCCAACTTTTTATCCTTATCTCAGGCCCTGGGATGCCTATATCTCAAAAATTATTTTATTTAATTTTATTCCTTTTTTAAAGATTTTATTTATTTATTTGATAAAGAAAGAGCACAAGAAGGCAGAGCAGCAGACAGAGGGAGAGGCAGGCTCCCCACCGAGCCGAGAGCCCAATGTGGGGCTAGATCCGAGGACTCTGGGATCATGACCTGAGCCAAAGGCAGAGACTTAACCAACTGAGCCATGTAGGTGCCCCATATTTTATTTCATTATTTTATATATTTGTAAAAGCCCAGCGTAGAGCCCAGAGTCCAATGTGGGGCTTGAACTCATGACCCTGAAATCAAGACCTGAGCTGAGATCTAGAGTCAGACCTTTAATTGACTGAGCCACCCAGGTGCCCCAAGGGTGATTTTAAATGGTAGCAGGAAACCTGTAAGAAATTTCAGATTATATTTAGTCCTTTTCTTGGACCTCCTGTGAGCGACTTTGAATGATTCTTTGGTCATTTTGCTTTGCCCTCCTAATTCCTGTGTTTCTCCATTCTCCTAATGTTGAAGGCAGAATCTGTGTCTGACCTTCAGCACATATACCTACTTACTCTCATACACCTACCTATCAATACACCACTCTTTGGTAAACCTCTGCATCTGTATGTGACCTACTTCTGGATGAACTGCTTTCTCACTTGGCCTTCTTTTTTTCAATGATTTCTTTCTCTAAGTCTCTTGGATTTGATATCTAAAAGCCCAGGAAATGTCATTTCCACCTTCTGTTTCTCTGACATACATCAATACTTCTTATACCAAAACCAAAGCTCCCACGTCTCCAAGGTACATATCCTAGTACAGTAAGAGGAAGATATAAATTGTATCTGCAGTTTAAGCATTTGGAACAGAATATGCCACCAAAACAGGCTGTTGTACCTCTTTCAACAGCTCTTCTCTTAGGAATATTAATTCATGCTGCAAAGTGTATGGTGGGGGTGAGGAGGGAAAGGCAGTATTGGTAATGGGAAGGGAAACTGAATGACTTTTTAGAAGTTATTCTAATTTAGCCCTTTATGAATATAAGATGCTTTTTCATTATTCAAAGACTGCTGGTAAAAATTACTAGCTTTACCACTAAAAATTTAGTTTGAACATCTTTTCCCTTCTTGACCTGGATCATCGTCTTATCAAAGGAAGAACTTCTGATCTGTTTAATCTTATGTTTCTGGTAGCACCATTTTATGAGCCAAAGTTTAAGTATTTCTTCAAAGATAATCATATCACTATTGCAATATATGATAGAGGTTTACTGAGGTTTTCTTTCCTCTGCATTTTCTAAATCTTCTCCTAAATGCATTCTGTTTCATTGACAAGCTGAAGTTCATTGCCACTATTAATATTTCAGAAGTATGATGCCACCTTGCCACCTTTTTTTCTGTTCTGAGTTCTCCTACATAGATTGTACCCAACAGAGCTGACATTTCAATTAAGAGAACACGCCTGCCAAGTCCCCGTTATACCCGCTCTGTCGTGACCTCCATCATTGGCACTCAGTTCTATACTTTTGCCACTGACCACATTCTCTCCTTGTTGGATAATTTCATAACATTCTTTTCTTTGACCTTGCTTTATGCTGTACACAGCAGGATTGTTTCTGAATTCTCAAAGCAGAAAATTTTATTCACAAAGACATAAAAGAATTTGCCCCTACCTTCTATCTATATAGCCCCCATTCTATGTTATCTTTACCATTCATTTCTTTAAAAAATAAACTTTTTATTTTAGAATTGTTTTAGATTTCAAAAAAAAAATTGGTCAGGTAAGTATAGAGCATTCCTCATGTACCCCACAACTAGTTTTCTTACTGTTAACATCTTGTATTGGTCTGGTATATTTGTCACAACTGATGGACCGATATTGATACATTATTATTAAATGAAGTCCATACTTGATTCAGACCTCCTTAGTTTTTATTTACTATCCATTTTTTGTTCCAAGATCCATCTAAGATACCACACTATATTTAAGCCTCATGTCTCCTTAGGCTCTTTGTGGCTATGAGAGTTTCTCAGATTTCCTTCTGTCCTTCCTTCCTTCCTTCCTTCCTTCCTTCCTTCCTTCCTCCCTCCCTCCCTCCCTCCCTTTCTCTCTCTCTCTCGCTCTCTCTCTCATGACCTTGATAGTTTTGAGGAGTACCAGTCAGGTATTTTGTAGAAGTTTCCTTACCTGGGGTTTGTCAGACATTTTTCTCATGATTAGACTGGGGTTACGGGTTTGGGGGAGGAAGACTAAATACATAAAGTGCCATTCTCATGTATAAAAGAGGGGTATATACTGTGACCATGGCTTCTCCCTGCTCTCACTTTGATCACTTGGCTGAGGTAGTGTTTGTTACTCTTCTCTACTCTAAAATTCTCTTTCCCTCTTCTTTCCGTATTTTACTCTTTGGAAGTAAACCGCTATGTGTGTTCCTCACTTAAGGAGTGAAGAGTTATATTCTACCTCATTGGGAGAGGGGAATATCTATGTTAGGTATTTAAAATTATTCAGAAAGGGATATGTGTAACTTTTCCCCACTTATTTATTTGATCATTGATTTATATCAGTATGGGCTCATGGATTACCATTTACTTTGAAAAACTTCCCTCCCTGAGCAATTCTTTCCCTTATAGTAAGCTGAGAATAACACATTTTTTTTCAGTGCTCATATTTTAATCTCTTCTGCAGAAGGCATGATGAAAAGTGAGGTTTAGGACAATTACTCCAGAGTTTGGAGGAATCTGAATGATCAGGTCCATGAGTTATTTCATTTAAAATGGGAGACTACATAGTACAGAGACTTAGAATCATGGAGTAACTTGCTGGGATCAAATTCTGGCTCTGCCTTTATGTGGCATATGACCTTGATGGGTAATTTAAACTTCCTTATCTCAATTTATCACCTATAAAACAGGAATTGTAATAGTACATAATATGTGGGGTCCTTATGAAGCTTAAATGACACAATCTATGTAAAGATATATATATATATATATATATATATATATATATATATATATATATATGTAGTGCCTGAAACAGACGGAAGTACAAAATAATTGTCAGCCATGAAAGCCGCAATTTGTATTTATATATCGGATAATGTCACACATGCTAGGAGATGCAACTCTTAGTTTTTTCAAGCTTTTATTTATTTGAGAGAGAGAAAGTGCACGGGCAGGAGAGGGGAGAGCAGGGGAGCAGGCGAAGCAGAGGACACTGGGCTCAATTCCAGGACCTGGAGATCATGACCTGAGCCGAAGGCAGATGCTTAACCCATGGGGCCACCCAGGCGCCCCAGAAGCAACTCTTAGTTAATGATCTGTTTGATAAAATAGAAGATGCTATGACCCCAAGGTGAAATCAGCATTAAAGTGAATGTCCCAGATCATAGTTATTTACCTTACCACTGAAGTGTTCTCTTATCCATTTTAGGAGGAACGAAAGGAGTGAGGCAATAGGGTTAAGCAGAAAATCATGGGTTCACTGGATAACGAACAAGTTATAAGAACTTCGTTCACTAGATTCTTAGGAAAGTGCTACAGAGACAAGGGTGCAGGGGAAACAAAGTTACCAGGAGCAACAGTGTACTGTGCTTAAGAGATAAGTACCTAGACAGGGGGCCAAAAGGTGGTGTACAAGATAGAAACTTCTGCTTCTGACAGAAGGAGATGGCTGAAAATGGAAAGAAAAGATTATTTAAATGAAATGCATCAAAGCCAGAATTTCCTCTATCTCCCGTGTGCACAAGGGTGACACTACTTGTCATGTCAGGAATGTGATACTAAATGCTAGAGTTTACAGTATATATCATGGCTTGAATTCATAAGTGTGTGTGTACGTGTGTGTGTACACACCTATCTTACACACACACTCTCCAAAATCAAACAGTTTCCATCATTGAAAAATTCAAATTGCAAGGGCCAGAAAACGTACATTCAGAGTCCCATATCGGAAACCCATATTGTGGTTAATATCTTCACTTCCCTAATCACATATTTTAGCACCCCGACAGTGATTTCCTCTAAAAGAAAAGGAAAATATGACTAGGAAGAATTCAATATAGAAATTTCCAGCTCCAAAAAACTTAATCAATGAGGCATCTTTCCCCAACCTTTCTAGAAGCTCAATATCTAAACATGTCCTTTTTGTATCATCCCATAGAAATAAGTAATTATAAAGAACAAGAGACTTTTTGGATACATATTCAGCAAATTTATGTCTTATCAACAAACATAAAATTTCTACATAATTTAAATGTCTATATATTCCACTTAGGTGTAAAAATCTTTGTTGAAATGCTGCAACGGTAAACCTCAGCATCTTCCAAGACTCACAGACTCGACTGGGGATTCTAAGAGATGTCACTGACATATGCACTCAGCACACACCGCCTCCCTCTATTTTGGAACCAAAAACTTCTTTACATAGCTCACCTGTTCTCTTTTTACAGAAGTTGCTTCTGTGAAAGAATTACCAAATTAATAACCTCCCACTCTCTAAGGACATATAACCAGTCTAGAACTGACATGGGCACTTGCTTCCCACTTGAGATGTTAATGTTCACTAATTAGGGTGACCGACCAACCAACCAGCCTGGTTTGCCCAGCAGTGTTCTGGTTTTCACACTGAAAGCCCAGTGTCCCAGAAAACCCCTCAGTCTTCGATAAAACAGGACAGTTGGTTACCCTAGCACTAATATGTTTTATGGAAGCACATTTTGATTATTTATATTAAAGCTCCTTTGATCAAGTTATCTCTCAAATCTTGCCTGGGGTATTGTACTCTCTTAAGGATAGGTTAAGGATAGGTTAAGAAGTATTGCCTCCACAGTCTTAGGAAGAAAAATTCTTCTGTTTAAAAGGTGCAATGAGTTAAAAATTTGAGTACGACACTCTGCAAAGGAAAGAAAAGTCCATATTAACAAACAGGATCCTGAAATTAGGGTAGGCAGTAGAAGGCTTTAGATATTTTGACCCAGTTTTTGGTTCCAACCTATTCCTGTTCCCTTGCTCCATATCTGAATCCAGGGATCAGCAAATTACAGCCTGAGGGCCAAATCCAGTGTACTGATGGCTTCTGTAAATAAAGTCTTATCATCAGAACATAGCCAGCCCCTCGTATTCACTTATGGATGGTCTGGGGCAGCTTGTGTGCTATATGGCAGTTGTGTCAGGCATGGTATAACCCAAAAAGGCCGTAATATTTATTCTCTGGCCCTTTTCCAAAGTGTTTGCCAACTACTGCCCAGAGCTTCTCAACATCTCTGACTTCACATCTTTGCTCATACTGTTCTTCACCTTCAAATGTCCTTCCCTTTATTTTCACAAGTCTATACCCCATGATGTCCAGTGGAGCCTGTGAACATCCATTTCCCCTACAAAGCATCCTAAGGCTTCCAACTAGGAGTAAGTATTCCTTCACTGGTCTTCCAAAAGCCTACACAAGTTATCTTATGGTATCTCCAGTTATTTATGAAACTGGCTTTGTTCACTTTGACTAGAAACACCCCAAGGGCAGGATTTATCTTTGTATTTGTATCTCCCAAAGTGCCTAATATATTTATATTAATGGGCACTCACTAAACAGTTGTTGAATGCAGGCATGCACGCATAAGGGAGCATACTAAGGTGGCTGGAAATTAAGGTGTGTCCAGCACCAGTGTCTGAGTAGCTTCTTTCTCTGCTCTTCCCAATTTTCAATAATTCCATAGATGAGGCAGGGCAGTGACATCCTCACGTACAAGATCAAGAAGAAAGAAGCGCCAATAAAATATATCACTGCATGGTTAAGCATCAGAGCCAGGACTAATGTAGCTCACCCATCTGGCCAAGAGACAACTGAAAAAATCAGTTTGTGACAGCAGGTGGATGTTAAGAACTCAAAATAAAAACCGCTTCTGCATAAACATGGTGGTATTTTAGAATTACAATTATTATTTCACAGAGATTCCAAGTTTATCTAATTATTTTATTGATAAGAAACTTCAGCATAACCAAATAGTTCATACAAGGCAACCTAGTTAGTATCTCAGACCAAATCATCTGACCCCAGACAGAGTGCTCTTTTCACTTCACTGACCTGGAAGGTCCAACCGAGCTATGAGTATATCTCTATTAGCTGCCCATATTCTGGCAGACTTCTAAATTGGATCCGTTGCAAGCAATTTGGTAGAAGCAATTTTTCTTTGGCTTTCTTTCTCTAAGCTACATGCAGTTCCCATCTGCTTTATAGGTTCACAGAGCATGAGAATTGGCCAACCAACAGCCCAAGTCTCAATTGAAAAATAGAATAATAACATGGTAAAAAAAGCAGCACACAAAGTCTCAAGATACTTGGGTCCTGATCCCAGCTTTATATTTACAAGGTTTCTTATTTGTTCGTTTTGTTTTCTGTGTGTTCATTAACAAGAATAAATCGCTTATCTTCTCTGAGCCTTGATTTCTCTATTCGCAAAATGAGACAAGGCCCAGATGACTTCCACACTCTGTCCAGGGCTGACATTTTACCATCCTGTTCCCACATTGGGTGGTGGGCACCCTTCTAATAGCTTTCCACAACTAAGGGTTGTCAAAGGAATGCAGGAGTTGTCTGAGAATGGCAGGACAATCTACTTCACCAGCGGTGGCCAACCCAGTCTTTGCTGCCCCCCCCCATAAATACAGCATTTATCTCTATTTCTTTATACTATCATGTTTGAATCTCTCTACTCTGTCAACCTAGAGTTCTCGTCTATAAATTCCAGATCGAAAAAACTCCAGAGATGTTGACCAACACCCTTCCCATTCTCCGTTTTAACTACAGATCTGCCATATTCATTTTGACATGATCCTATTTGTATTCACTTAGAGTTTCGTAGATTCCTAGTGCCATTTCCTCTGTATGTATTCAGGAAGACACTCACCCCCACTGCAATTCCAACGCAAAGCCCTGTGAAGGTAGGAATCACTTCTTTTTGCTTTCTTAGTAACCTTTCATTGGACCTAATATGGTATTTTGCATATGGACATTCTAAACAAGCAATGCTTATTTGACACTTATTTTTTTTATAAAGATTTTATTTATTTATTTGACACAGAGAGAGAGATTACAAGTAGGTAGAGAGGCAGGCAGAGACAAGGAGAGGAGGAAGCAGGCTCCCTGCTGAGCAGAGAGCCCGATGCGGGCCTCGATCCCAGGACGATGAGATCATAACCTGAGCCGAAAGCAGAGGCCTTAACCCACTGAGCCACCCAGGCGCCCGCTTATTTGACACTTAAATGAGAGTCATGGGATGATATTTACTTATTTTCTTTATTCCTGACTGCATCTAACACAAAATAAAATTGGAAAAGTTTTGTTATGAGTGGCCATTAAAATCAGAAGTTGCCCAAATGAGTAGAGATGTTAAAGTAAAACAAATTCTATTCCTGAATTCAAGACCATTTGTAGAGGGTACATGACAGTTCCCTGGTAAGATACAAAGTTAGAAAATTCATGACCCCTGGCTTTATAATATTCCTACAGAACTATTTATAGGGGAGAAATCAGAAAAATTCACTTCTCCAAATATGATCCTTGTTGGAATAACCTGTGGTAATTTCCTAAGCCTTCGGACTATGTAAATTGGCACCCTTATGAAGGTACAAGGGAACTATTTTCTCCAGTGCTCACTAAACATGATGATAATGAACATTTTACCTGGTTTACCCCATGTACCAGGATACATTTGTATCCCATACAAAGGTACTAGGAGATCACCTTTTACCTTGTTTATCCCCTAACAAAAGTAATAGGACATCACCCATGAGGTTGTATCATTGAAAAAAAAAGCCAAACTAAAATGGAATCATCATGTAATCCCACATTTCCACATCTTTGCATTGATTCAAAGGAAACGAAAACCCTAACTCGAAAAGATATCTGCACCTTCAATGTTCACTGCAACATTATTTATAATAGCCAAGACATGAAAACAACCCAAGTATTCATGGATAAATAAATAAAATGTGAGTGTGTGTGTGTGTGTGTGTGTGAGAGAGAGAGAGAGAGAGAGAGAGAGAGAGAGAGAGAGAGAAAACATTATTCAACCATACAAAAAAGGAAATCCTACTGTTTGCATTAACATGGATAGATTTTGAAGGCATTACAGTAAGTAAAATAAGCAACATAGAGAAAGACAAATACCACGTGCTCTCGCATGTATATGGAATCTGAAACAAACAAAAAATGAGTTCAGAGATACAGAGAATGGACTAATGGTTGCCAGACGCAAGGGCAACCACAGGGATGAGGGGGGCGTAAATTGGGTAATGTGATCAAAAGGTACAAACTTCCAGGTACAAAATAAGTAAGCCATGGGGATGTAACAGACAACACAATGACTGTAGTAAATACTACTATATTTTATATTTGAAAGTTGCTAAGAGTAGATTTTAAAAGTTCTTATCACAATAAAAAGAAATTTGTGACTGTGTTTGCTGATAGATGTCAATTCAAGCCTTATCACAGTGATCATTCCACAATGAATCATTATGTTGTACACCTGAAACTAATATGTCAATAATGTCTCAAGAAAAAAAAAGTCACACTATTGTAGCCTCATAGATGTGGAACCGACAAAACAAATGCATTGGTTTGCCAGACTCTGGGTAACACTGTAGGGGAATCTCAGGGCAGCAAAAAGCCCTGTTCCCTTCTGTAGCTCCTCTTACCTTCTACTGATTCTGGAAGGCATCCCTAAACTTTCAAGGGCAATTTCAGGAATTGCCTTCAGGTCTCTGATTCCCTGCAGTCCCAAGGGAGCAGCTTCCAAATCTGCCTCAATTTCTCACAGCCTTTGACAGACTAAATCCAAAAGCTACTCCTCCTCAAGGTATAGAAAATGACTGAATGAAAGAGGTCCTTGCTTCCACAATCTAATTGAGCCTCTTATCTTCCCTGTGGATTGGATGTGCTGTCGGTTTCTTAGAATGTCTTTCCCCCTGTTTCTTTTTCACGTATCACACACCTCTGAACTGCTAAGCGTTCTTAAAACAGTTCTTAATTGTTCTGTCTCCAAACTGAGCTGCAGTGGCAATTGAATAAGTATAATGCAGCACAGCATCACTCTCAATAACCCAACCTTCATTAGGTTTAATGGGTGATTATAATGGTTATAACTCAGGAGAAAAAGAAACCTGTTACCTGTTGCCAATCTCTTCAGTTTTCCAGAAAACGTTCAGTCAATCCAAGGGAAGTTCTCTTTTTAAAAGAGTGAAAATACACCAATATATATGCCAGATGAACTGGAAACTTTGTACACAGGGGACTAAACCCCACAAACTGTCTTTCTGGTCCCTGCTCTGAAACCTTGACGTGCATAGGAGAGCACGGGAGAGCAAGACCTGGGGAGCGAACCAAACACCCAGAGCGCTGAGTCAATTGTTCGTGATAGAAGGTGTGACCTGTGTGATCATGAGTGTTTGTCACAACAGGGAGGAGACGGCAGAGGGAGAGTGTCTTGAGGTGCCACCAGAAAAAAGCTAGAAGGAAATGCTGATGGGAATGACATTAAAAATAGACCAAATGACCTGCTTGTTCCTTGGCTGGTGTCAAAACATTCAGTGCTTCAATTTAGTTAACACCAGGTGCTCTTCCCTCAGCATGACAAGGTGAGAACTTCAGGGAGAGACAGTGACAGCAAGAGAATCCTCAAACAGCTGAGAGAGAACATAATGACTTGGAAAAATAAACAAGGCAAACAGGTAACTTTCAGTTTGCACCCTACTTTGGCCTACTTTGGGCAAGGAAGAGATAAGCATGTCTGCCCGTCTCCTCCATCCCCATCTTCCCGGGCCCCTGAAACAAGAGGGTCTTCCTAAGAAGTATGGGCAACTGTTACTGTGGGCACGTTGGTCAGTCACAGGTCCACAGACCCGAAGTGTTTATGGTCTGAAGGGTAGTCCGTGGACTGTGGCCACTCTCTGAATCTTTCACAGTATTGTGTGACAAAAGGGTTGTGGAGTTCATCAAATTTTGAAAGGGACCCGTGGCCTATAAAAGTTCAAAAATCACTGCTGAAGACTGCACTTGGCAGTCACTGCAGAAACTGGCTCCCAGGTAGGTAACAGGTGCACAAATACCGGGAAGTGTCTCAGGAACTCAGCCTCCCCAGGGAGCCACACTTCTGACCTGACCAATAAACTGTTACTTCTTACGTTGAGGTGAAATCCATCTTTTCTCATCTTCTTAAACTCTAGGCTGAAATTCACAGAACTAGAGAAGAAGCTGAAGCCAGTACTCTCTGGCAGAACTCCAAACATTCAGTGGTAAGTATGATGTCCCCCTATTCTCCAAGATGAACATTCACAACACCTTCACCTCCACCTATCATATCATACATTCCCTCCTCTTCATTTTCTTTGGTCCTTTAGACGAGGGTTCCAAAATATAACCTCTTGCTCCCTCAATACATTAGAACGTTTGATAGTACTTTTGAAACAGCAATTCTGCAACATCTGTGGTATCGCAGCATACTTGATGCTCCATATTTATAGTCAGACATTGGTTCTGTAGCTTAATTTATTTCTGCTGACATTTAATTCAATTTTCAAATGTATTCAAAGCCTACAGTGAGCATTTATCATGTAAACATTGCTCAACACTTATTTATTATTTCAATGCTTTTGAGTGAATGCTATTAACAAACATTTTTAAAGTTCTTTTTCAATTTCAGTGGCAGCCTCTAAAAGGAGAGCTGAATTATTCTATAGTAAAAACTATACATTTTATTATGTTTTTACTTTAGGAGCTGACTATAACAGTATAGGTCCTAATATATCCTTACGTGAAGTATACAGTTAATAAAATACTGTAAAAGTACGGCTCTATAATGATAAAAATATATTTTTTAGAAACAAAAGTCATTAAGCTAGCTAGTTTCCTCACACCCATACGCTTCCCATTCAGAGCTTCCCAGAGGATCTGGGTTCAGTATATAAATATATAATATAAAAAATATATAATACAAAATAAAGTGAAGAATGACTAGGTTACATGAATTTGAAAGCCACTGACAGGATTTATGAAGAATATCAAGTATGTAGGGCTGTGTTCTGGCTACTCAGAAAGGCTGAAGACCAGGGAAAATCTTCTGTTCTGCCCCATAAAGAGCAAAACTCAGGTCTAAACCTTACCAAATACTGAAGTTGGAAAAGATCCATGTGTTCATCTGTTCATGCCCTATCATCCTCCAGTTCTAAGAGTAAGCACTCAAAAATCAAAATGCCTTTCCAAAGGTAACGGAGTTAGAACACAGAAGATCTGAAAGTAGAATTCACGTCTGGTCTTCTGAGGACTATAAAGTTAACTCTATCAATGCTGGAAAATGAAGGTTAAAGTTTTTAATTTATCCAAAGATTATTGTTATTGTTGTTGTTGTTATTGGCACTAAAAAGAATCATCAGCAGTGTTGAGGGCAAAGAGAAGATATAATTAAAATTACTTTCACAGTTCTCAGCTCATTTGCTCTTGCCTGTTAGAGCAGAAAGAGAAGACCATATGGTTACTGAACAAGGAGAAATTATGAGTGAGGTGGCCAAGAGTGGCAGGAAGAAGACTGTACTAGAAATATTAAGATCTGTCTCTCCTTTGGCTCCCTCTCCTTATGTACCATATTATCTGGGTAACTCTCATAAAGACAATGAGCCACCATATTGCCATCCATAAAGTAGAGATGATGTCATTTGCTCTACTTGGCTCACTGGGTGACTTTGTGGCCCAAATGAGACAATGCCTTTGGAACGGAGGTTAGAGAAAATAACACACTGCTCAAGAGCAGGTTGATGCTTATAACTTGCTGCTGCCCAGTTATTTGCTAGGAGAAAACACTAGTAACTCCATTTTTTTTTTTGTGGATTCTCTAGGACATCTACCCATTGGCTTTGTCTCTTGACTTACTGTCTCTTGACTTATTACTAGAAAAGCAGACTTTACTTGCCCTTGCAGGTCTCGGCCATAAGACAGGCCAGCCAGCAGCTTCAAAAACACAACCATGAAAAGGAAAGATTTCTCTGGGAACATGAAAACGTGGCGCCAAACTCATGACACATAATCAATGTAATACATATATATTTTAAAGCACCAAATTTTCCCTCATAACAAAACAAAAATCTGACTAAAATCTCCACAGAGACACCCTGATTGATGNACAGCAGATTGCTGTTAAGGGGCGCCTGGGTGGCTCAGTGGGTTAAAGCCTCTGCTTTCAGCTCAGGTCATGATCTCAGGGTCCTGGGATCGAGGCCCGCATCGGGCTCCCTGCTCGGCGGGGAGCCTGCTTCCCCCTCTCTCTCTGCCTGCCTCTCTGCCTCCTTGTGATCTCTCTCCCACTGTGAAATAAATAAATAAAATCTTTAAAATAAATAAATAAATAAATAAATAAANGCAACTTAAATAAAAATCTAATCAAATGGTGAATAATAAATTATGGAGCAGAGTTTGTAGGTGAATGAATAAGTTATGGTGGTCAGAAGATGTTTTTAGATACACATAAGATTAGGGTTTAAGTTGGCTCTTGCTTATACTTTTATACTAATCATTTTTCTTCATTTTTCACCCATAAGCAATTCTTATATTGTCTCTCTCTCTCTCCCTCTCCTCTGAGAAAGGGAAAAAAAGTTGATAGGCTGAAAATGTACTGTAACAAAGTTGGGGGGTTTTTTGTTGTTTTTTGGTTTTTGGGGGTTTTTTTTGGTGAAAATACAGATGACCTATATAGGATTGCTGGAAAGAAGTTTAACAAGCCTAAATGGACACTAAAGTCAACAGCATGAAGGCCACATAAACTTTCCCATCTCCCACAGATCACTCCCAAGTTCTATGTTAAGAACCCTATGGCCACAGATTTTTGGAAGCCCTGAAACTCAACTTTGAGTGTGCCTGAATCATCTTATCCTTTGACGTGAGAAAGGAGTGGCTCTTCTTCCATACCTGCTATCTTCTGAACACCTGTGTCCTAATTAAAAGGATGAGAGACATTAGCACAGGAACCAATTCAGTTGAACCTCAGTTCTCTGAATCCCATGATCATTTCATTGTGGAAATGACACTAACACATCTAAAACAAAGGATTAAATCAGAGAAGTGTGTTTAATCAAATAAAGCAATTCAATTTCCAGAATTTATAGGGCCGGCAGGGTCCTTGAAGAATTAGTTCTAAAGGCTTAATTCCGTGCATGAGGAAAATTGAGAACCAAAGGATACACGGCACTGATCATACCAACGAGAAGGCACTGTTACCTTGTTTTGTGGTGTCCCTACCACACCCCGTCATCCTCTTCTCCCATGATCTCTGCCTGAAAACACCGAGACCCAAAACCTCCCCTCTAAAAGATAAACTCATCCCTACCATCTTCAAGTTGTGGAAAAATTACCCAAACTTCAGGACTATTTTTCCTGCCTTTTCCCATCTTTATTCTTCTCTTTCTGCTTACTTCACTCCCCAAATCAAAATTACTGGGATTTTGATGAGGACTCTCTTCCCCCCCAAAATGGTCATAGGCTCTCTAGTTCTCTAGTCAAATGTCTGCTTAGCCCCCTACACTGGATTATGCAGAGCTTTACACACACACACATGCATGCACACATGTGTCCTCACACACACACACACACACACACACACACACACACACACACACACAGACACTTCAATCCTGATGGCTTTCTCACAAAAAGTGTTATCATATTATCTATGAAGGAAAATGGCTCTACTGTGTCCCAGGTAATTTCCAAAGAATAACATAAATGAGAAATTTTCCTCTAATCACACATATTTAAAGATTAGAGGCATAGAAAGATGAATCATTGCTCATATCAGATGAACAACTGTAGACATTCAAATTCCCCACTTATAGGTAGGTATAGTTTCCAGAGAATCTTATCTTTTACTCCTTTTCAACCTGAACCTATATTCCCCATTATGATAGCCTTCTCTCTAAACTTCCCATAGAGCCCTGCTGTTCCTTATCCACATAGCTCTACGTACATCTTTCTCCTTTCTGGAATGATTTTCCTCTTCTACTCTGCTAATTCATATTCTATACTTCCTTCAAATTCTGAGTCAAGCTCTGTTTCAGTCATAGATATCTCCGTGATGATGACAGTCCACAATTTCCCCCAGGGATTTAATTGTGCACTGATTGGCATTGCTCCATTATTACTAAATGCATGTCTACTTTCTCAGATGGTAAAATAGTAGGGAATCATAGTTCCCACTCTTCCTTTTCCCTCTGCCCAAATTCTTACATGCATTTATTATGTGGGTTGTTATTTTGCTTTTTAGATTTGTTTCTGCTACAATTATAAATGCAATTCCATTGAAAAAGGCCCTATGCTAGGCACTGGAAGACACCAATTAAACATAACACATCCCTGCCATGGTCAGGGAAACATTATGTAAGGAATGTACCCTCCCATAACCAACTAGCTTTTAAAACTTCCTCCTTAAGATAATGGATTTTCTTTCAATATTCTATAAATCTTTCATTACCAGCTCATTGCAATATAATTGTATGTTTCAGGTCCCAGGCCCCCTATTTTCTTTCACCAACAGAGCAAAGTTAATTAGACCCAATTGTTGTGAATAACTCTTTTCTACAGAAAAAGAACAGTAACCGGGCGCCTGGGTGGCTCAGTGGGTTAAAGCCTCTGCTTTCGGCTCAGGTCATGATCTCAGGGTCCTGGGATCGAGGCCCGCATCGGGCACCCTGCTCAGCGGGGAGCCTGCTTCCTCCTCTCTCTCTGCCTGCCTCTCTGCCTGCTTGTGATCTCTCTCTGTCAAATAAATAAATAAATAAAATCTTTTAAAAAATAAAAAAAAAGAAAAAGAAAAAGAACAGTAACCATACCTAAGACCAAATTCCTTGGTGTCACTCAAATTGAAGGACCTTTCAAAAAAAAAAGACAAAGTAATAATGCCAACTAAAAGGGTACGACACAGTTTTAAAATAAAGAGAGATATTAACTTCCTAATGTGTACCTTTAAAAACAGAAACAAAAACAACACAAATACTGGAACTGTGACACAGGAATCATTCCACTTATACTAAGTTAATGCCACTGAACATCGTATCATAGAACCAGAAAAAAGTGAATACAGCTGCTAGGATTCCAATTTTACTAGAATTTCCAAGATTTCCCACTGTCCTCTACCTAGATATAACTGAATTCTGACATCAAGCTTTGCCCTACCCTGATGGGTTTACATCGCACTTCTCTTGGACCTTCACAGAGACTAATTCATTCAAGAACTCAAGAACTGAGAACTTTCCCCAGGGATTCATTAATTCTTAAAATGTCTCTCTATGGATCCAAGTTGACTACAGTATAAATGAAGTCCCACAAAATCTTGCATTAAAGAAGGAACTCAAAACTTCTACTGAATCAGAGACAAGAGTTTGAGAAATCTCAACACCGGTTTACATTCTAACATCCAAACCCAAATCGCTGATTAACGTATAATTGCTAGAATCAGACTCTTTTCAGTGTGGAAAGAAAGAGAAGTTCATTTTAAGTTTTTTACACCTAGGTCTGTCAACCCCAGGCAGCCAACCTCAGTGCTGATGCGATGCCACCCACCATACATCATCCATTCATTCGACACACTTTATTAAAATCTTACTCTGCTGTGAAGAGATAGAAGAACAGAGAGCCACTGCTAGGAAGGAGTTTACGAACAAGGTTAAGAGAAAAGGCATGTGTACCAGAAACTACCAGAGAGGGAATTATATTAAGACAAATGGGATACCGCAGTAAGGTAAGCAGTTCTCTGGGGGCTGTGAGTCTAGCAAAGCGCTATGAGTGGGCCTTTTGAAAGGGCAGCTAGAAATACAAAGATGCAAAGACTCGGCAGGTATCCTGAAGCTGCTTCTCGTCTGAGGTGTGGAGGGATGGAAGGAGGCAGACAAAACGAACCAAAATACAAGGCAAGATTTATTATGTAGTAAAAAATAAGGGAGACAAGACAGCTGTAAGAGAAAAGGAAGAAATTCAGTTCCAACAGGTAACATCAAGAAAGAGTTCATAGGTGTTGGAAAAGGTGTATATATTTTTATGTGTGTGTTTTTGATTATAAAAGTAATATATGATAATGTTCAGAAAGTAAAAGAAAAGAAAAGTGGTGTAGGGGAGAGGAGAGGACATCACCACCATTGGCATCTGAAAAGTGTAACAAATGAAAAGAGATAGTTCAGGTTGACTCCACAGTGTGAACAAGGCAGAAAGGCAGCAGGAAGTTGGGAAGTTACCAGATGGCAGGGCCCTACATACTGTGACGGCAGCTGGGGGTGAGCAGGAGAGGCATGTGAGGAGGGCACGCCTGCCACAGAGGTTGGGGTCCCGTTGTGGGGGTCTGGTGACGTGTGAGGGATGGAGGAAGCACTTCCCAAATCTAACAGTTGTTTGAATGCTGGAGTGCAATGTTTAGTTCTGTTTTAGGAAGAGCCTCCTGGTGATGACTCATGGACAGACTGAATCCAGGGTAGTAAGCTCAGTCAGGTGGTAATAGCTGGAACCTGAAGAAAACTATAAGATTTGGATTTTTGGAAGGAAAAAAAAAAAGGGCGGGGGGTAATCCTACAGGGATGGGCAGCAAAAGTCAGAAACTGTAGTGCTCACGGATAAGAGCTGCACTTCATCAGAGATGCAAAACAAGATTGCAAGGTGGAGAGAGAGGGTCATGAACATGGGGGACACCACTGACCAGTTTTTGGACAAGACATAGTTTAGTTTTAGTATGAGACATAATTGTGTTTCTCAGGGTAACATAAACAATTTGCATTGACAGACAGTGAAAAGTCATATGCTATTCTGTAAGAATCTACATTTTTTTTTCTCTTTATGTCATTTTCTTTTTTTTCTTTTTTTTTTTTTTCCAGACCTGTAAAACCTGATGAGAGGGGATGGCTATAGGAGGTCCAAAAATGTATGCATGCTGCGGACTATGGTCGCCTCCTCTACACTGTAATTTTAAGTCTCCAAGTTAGAAACCCCAGGAGATATTTATATCCAGGAAGAAGATTTCAGCTAACTATGTATTTGCCTCCAGGCAGCAGCCTCAACAGTAGCTGTGTTTACTTTCCAACGCTGAATGGGAAACATCATTTTGAAAAAGCTAATTTCTAAAAACCCACCCCACAGTGGCCTAATTTTAGAACCCATGAAAGCTAATAATTTCAAAATTCTACCCAACGGTTTCTTGTTTATGTTTTGCCAGCCAGGTCTAAAAATATCATAAGAAAGCTTTTCAATATTACTTGATCTATGTCTTTACTGATTATTGTGTTTATTTATATATTTCCAGAAGCAAAGGCACAGCAACTTATTGTTTCTGTTGGTGTTTGTCCTCGAGACTAGAGATGCCTTTCCCATGATAAGACAAGGACCTGAGGAGAAACTCAGAGGAAGAAAAATCATAGTTCCTGATTAAACTCTCCAGTATAAAAAGAATCCAATCCAATAACCCTACGCTCGAACAGCAAAGGCTTCCTGGACCCTATTACTGACAGCATCTATCTCCTTAAGGGTGATTAAAATCAGGAAGGCATAACACTGAGTCTAAACCTTACATGAAGAAAATAATAATCAAACCTCGTTCTCTGAGAGGGTCTCATTCTCAGCAATACAGCACTTTAAAGAGAAGTGGTTTTTAAAGCCCCAAACTTCTCTGTAAAAATGTCTAGGAGTTTTCTTAGGAATGAAGTCTCTTTTACCAAACATTGAAATGATCCTTCAAACAGAAACAGAATTCAGTAATAAAAGAAAAAAAATGCATTCTAACTTGAAAGAAAAGGGACAGGCCCTAGGGGAATAAATGGAATTTGGGGTATTTCCAAGCACATTTTTAAGGAAAATTTAGATATAGTGGGATAGAAGGAAGACTTAAATATAGACAGAGTTTGATTTAGTCAAACACAGCCACTTTTGCCTGGTCTTTAAGACTGGGAGACCTGTCCCACATGTGGGATGGAGGCCACTTCTCCCTGAGGAACTTTCAACTTATAATTTTTTTTAAACAAATTAATTTATTTGACAGGGAGGCAGAACACAAGTAGGCAGAGCGGCAGGCAGAGGGAGAGGGAGAAGCAGGCTTCCCAGTGAGCAAGAAGCCAGATGTGGGGCTCAATCCCAGGAGCCTGGGATCATGACCTGAGCTGAAGGCAGATGCTTAACCGACTGAGCCACCCAGGAGCCTCTCAACTTTTAATATGATAGATGCTGTAAGCTTTACTAAAAATCCTTGCATGGACAAAACAGTGTCCTACTCCCTGGTTCTAAAATTCCCCTTCAGTCTGTAAGAGAAGACCCTATGGTGAAGCCCACATCTCTAGGAGGTCCTTTTTTGTAGGAGATTAAAAAGTTATACTGAGTATAAAACACCTAAGGGAGAAACAGCCTACTACTTCCATTTCTGTCCTTTTTCCTTTCTTATGATCAGGGGGTTTCTTGAAATTCCACGTTGGTCCATTCACTTTTCCTTTCAACAATCTAGCTCCAGGACAACCATGTGGCTCCATTTCCTCCTTTCTCCTATGTACCAATCTTCTTGCTGGCAAAGTCCCCTGCCTCTTCTACTTTTCATCCACATAGACCTTTACACTCTAGCTTGAAAATGCTTTGCTCTTTTGTTCTCCTATCCTACCTTAGTGCCTGCCTGATCCTGTGTTTGAAATGAATTTTCTCTACCTTTTTTTTTTTTTCCTAATTCCCAATTTAAAAGTTCCTTCTCCTGGAGGACTCCAGACTCCCACCAGGCCCTGACGTATCTTCCTCCGTAAACTGAAGAATGCTGCACAAACTCTTACAGCCCTAAGCACTTTGCACTGTATCACCAGACACCTATTTTTCCCCCTCTACCCAACATTTTGGTCCTGAAGGACACAGTCCATATTGTCCTTGTGCATAATAGGGTCTTAGCAAATGTTGTTGAATGATTGAACTTGGAAAATCATGACAAACCAATTTTCCCAGAATATATTCCTTTCACTTAAAATAGAAAGACATTTGCATTTTTTATATTGTTTCCACTTAAAAAATTGTTTTAGTGTTTTTAAAAAGCATTCACTGCCCAATAAACCTCTCAGACAATCTTCTCAAATTAATTCTGGTTTTATAGAGACTGTGCTTTTTATTGGACAGCATATTTTAATGGACATGATTTTAACATCTAGTTATAAAATTTCTCCTACTGAATTTCACAAATGCATCAGCTTAACAACAGATTGTATTGCAAGGATATACCCAACACAGCCTTCGCTGTACAGAAAATAGGGAAAGGGAGTAATAAGGACTCGGGAAAGGCCTGGAGCTGCTGTTTTCTTCTCACACATTCAATTCTGCTGTACTGCTTCCTACCTCTCCAAAGGGAGAGGGCCCAAGTAGAGCTGTTCCACATTCCAGTGTTGCTCTGCAAGGAGAGGGCTTGAGATAATAGCAAAGTACCCAATCTATCCAGAAATTGGATCTTGCAATATTAAGCTTTGAGTGAAGCTTCCACAGAAGGTGATGTATGATTGCTGTCACTAGTTCTTTGATTGATTATTGACTGTAATCATCTGCTCTCTCCTATGATGGAGCTGGCTATAACTCGTCCATGTAGTGACTGATAATGGCATGTCCCTTCTTTTCAAAGGTAACTTATGCATATTGCTGCTGGAGACAAATTACTCATTGACAGTGGGGGATGGAGAAAAGTGGTAAAGGAGCAACTGAAGTTCATTAGTGGACTTAATGATATATTGTACTCAAGATGTGTATTCCAGCTATCCATAATGAGGCTGGACAAAACTTACAATGGGGAGCCAACATGTCAGGGAGCTTGGCTATTGGATTCTCTGCCAGCAAAGTAAAATAATTTGATGCATCTGACAAGCTGAATAGAAATTATGTTTTCAAAATAATACTTAATACTTGACTTACATAAGAAACATTAAAGACACTAACAAAGTACCTTAAATTTAAAATAATTCCTTGGATCGCTTTAATTAGGACTCAGGGAAAATAAGCATTAAAGATGAAATTTTACTCTTAATGAAATGTAGTATTTAATCATTCCTTTTACTAAATTTGTGACCTCAGCTAAGTTAATTAGCCTTTCTGAATCATAGCATCGACTACAGGTGCAATGCATATTAGCCTCTCAACAAATATTTGTGCAGTGAATGAATGAACCTTAATCTCTTTATCTGTAAAATGACTTAGAAAGTAAGTCAGTCTGGCAAACTCAAATTCCTCCTGAGGCCAAGCAGGCCAAGTATGTGAATTAATCTAATGGGAGATAAGGATGCATATGGTAGGGTCTATAGTGAATTGAAGGTATTAAAATTTCATTTTCAAAATTGATTTAGTGAAGTTAAACAAGTCTTTCTGATAGATTTTTTCCCATAAGCTTAATATGTGAGTTTCCAGTTTGTCCATCATGACTATGGTTGCTATGAAACTCATATGAGAGAATACATAGGAAGCATCTAATGTAGTGCCTAGTGCTTTTTAAAATTGAAGCTATACTTTTAATATCATTAATAGGAAAATTTTTTCAGAAATAATTTTTAATTATTAAACATACTCTTCCATTAGTTCATGAATTGATACACAAAAGGTGGTATATCCATACACTGTAACTTAATTTGGCAATAAAAAGGAAATGACACAGATGCAAGCTACAATACAGATGAACCACAAAACGGGCTAAGTGAAATAATTGAGTCACAAAGTCACATATTTGCTACATACAGATCAAAATGGTTAAAAAAAATAAAATAATGACAGCATCAAATTCTGGTGAGGATGCAGAGAAATCGCACTGCTCATACATTGCCAATGAGAATTTAGCATGATACAGCCACTCTGGAAACAGTTTGGCAAGTTCTTATAAACTTACGTGCAATTGCTATATTGTACTCAGAAACTGTACGCTTGGGCATCTACCCCAGAGAAATGAAAATTTATGCAAAAGCCTATATAAGAATGTTCATAGCACCTTTATTCATAATGGCCAAAAACTTGAAAGAGCCTAGCTATCCTTCAGCAGGTAAATGGTTAAAAGGGAATGGAATATGACTCAGCAAGAAAAGGAGATGTGTTATGGATATCTGCAACAACTTGGATGGTCTCCAGGAAATTATGCTAAATAGAAAAGTTCAATACTAAAAGCCCAAATATTATTTGATTCTATTTGTACAACATTTTTGAAATGATACCACTTCAGAAATGGAGACCTGCTGAGTAGTCACAATAGTGAGGGGTCACAATAGTCACAATTCTTCTCTGTCTGGACTTTAGTAGCTGATACGCCTACACATGTGACAAAACTGTTTGGAATTACATATAGGGACATGAGCTCTCACACACACACACACACACACACACACACACACACACACACACAAATGATTGTAACTAAAACTGGGGAAATCTGAATACTTTGGTGGCTGCTTTCAATGCTAGTATCCTGGTCACGATATGGTACAACACTTATGTAAGATGTTAGCATTAAGTAGGCACAGGACCTCTGTGTATTATTTCTTACAATGACACGTTAATCTACAATTATCTCAATAAGAATACATACCACATTTTTTAAAGGTCACATACTGTGTGATCCTACTTATATGAAATATCCAGAAAAGACAAATCCATAGGTACAGTCTATTAGCAGGATAGGGACTGGAGAGAAGGTGGGAAATGGTGTGATTGCTAATGTGTCTGGCATTTCTCTTTAAAGTGATAAAAATAGTATGTAATTAGTTAGTGGTGCTTGTTGCACAGCTCTGTGAATAACTTAAAAAATCACTGAGTGGTACACTTTANTAAAAATAGTATGTAATTAGTTAGTGGTGCTTGTTGCACAGCTCTGTGAATAACTTAAAAAAATCACTGAGTGGTACACTTTATTTATCTATTTTTAATTTTTAAATATGTTTTATCTATTTATTTTAGAAAGAGCGTCCAAGCGAGCTGCTGGGGGAAGGGTAGAAGAGGAGAATCTTTAAGCAGACTCCCCGCTGAACGCAGAGCCAGATGCAGGCCTCAGATAGGACTTGATCCCATGACCCACGAGATCATGACCTGAGCCAAAACCAAGAGTCGATGCTTAACCAACTGAGCCATCCAGGTGCCCCAAGAGCAGTACACTTTAAAAGCATGAGTTTTATGCTATATGAATTAGATCTCATTACCCTTGCCAATTCGTCTCTAGGTTAGTGAAGGGGGCCTTTGGAAAAAGGTGAAAAGGATAGGAAAGAATTTACAGACAACTCTTTTCTCTCTCCTACCACCCCTTGGGCAAGAAACTCCCTCCCTTAACTTTCATTGAATTACTCATTTGAAAGAAGGGCTTCCCACACAGGAACCCTTCAATCAATGGTGATGAGCATTTCTCAGCTGTTGTCTCCCCATTGAGCTGCACCTGCACAGAAAATCAGGCTCCCGGAATATGCCTTTGAAAGAATACCATTTGCTTGTACAGAAACATTATTCAAATCCAAATTAACGTTAATATTATTTTGCATTTGGAACAACACACACTCTACACAACACTTTGCAATAATAGATAAGGTTCTAGAACCAATCTTGGCAAAATTTAAAAGTGAACTATCCAGTTTCCAAAATTTAGAAAGACAAACAAAAATCCTAAGGAATGCTCAAGAGAATTAATGGAGCTAGCATTGGTGTGAAATTCTCTTACTAATCACAGTATGTAAGACATACGCCCAGTATGATTTTTTAATCTTTTTTCCTCCTAAGTGTCTGCATAAGTATTTTCTTCCTACAGTAGAAGAAATCAGAGGATGGGCATCACTTTTGAATTCAGACTCGGGTCTACATACATTCCCCCAAATGCATGCGTAAGCAGAGAGTCCACTAGGATATCCAAAGGCTTGATGTTGGCTGAGAGTAACGATGTCACTGTCAGAAAGACTGTAGCAAAATCTCCACCTTTTGCATTATGTGAGGTGAAAGAGTGGAGGTGGTTATGGAAATGAGATTGGCTCACAGAAAGTAATAGTTGCATAAGACGGTGAACTGGTTTGGGGGATTTAATTTCTTTCTTTCTTTAAGATCAAGAATAAAACATGAATCATGCTGGATTATTCCAGAAAACCTTAGGAGGTATTAGTAAAGACACTAACCTCAGAGAAAGTGATGGCAATAGGTAACAATGAAGCAGGAGAAACTATAAAAGGGAGGTAGGAATGTGGGTGTCAAGGGAGGTGGTTGAAATATTCTAATATAGCAGCACTACTGAGTAATTTTCACAAGCCAAGAAGAGTTCAAGTGAAAAAAAAAAAGGAAACTCATTAAGATACGGGGGCCACACAGGCTATAGATCAGAGAGAGAGAAACATATTTCGATGTCTACTTTTAGGATGTACAGTATGAAATATTGAACATTTCTCTAGGGACGTGTGATATTTTTAAATGCCATATCCAAACTATATNAACTCATTAAGATACGGGGGCCACACAGGCTATAGATCAGAGAGAGAGAAACATATTTCGATATCTACTTTTAGGATGTACAGTATGAAATATTGAACATTTCTCTAGGGACGTAAGTGTGATATTTTTAAATGCCATATCCAAACTATACTGTAATGAATATATAGCCTTACTTTTTAAATATATTTAAACTGGTTTATCTTTTGACTATCATACTTATTTTTTTAAAGCTGGTTTTGAATGATTTGGGGGGGGGCAAATGCTGTGAAACAGAACCAGCATTTTCAACTGCTTTTCAGAGGTTTCCAGTAGCTTCTGTGTCCCCTGGAGACAAGCGTATGTGGCATCCTTGTAGACAGAAGACCTGGGTTTTTTATTGTTTAAATGCATCACACATTTCAGAGCAGCTTGTAGCATTGATAAAACACTAGGTAACTGCTTGACTCATCGGTTCCAAGGCAGCCCTGGAGAAAAGGAATTTCCCACAAAATAACCCAGAGAACAGGAGACTGTTTATAAAGCAGTGACAGCTTTGGAGTAGATGTTTGAACATGTAGGACACCCCAAAGATAGTGACATTAACAACAATTGTGCAGTAAAGAACAGCTGTTTAGAGGATGAGTTGTCTTATTTCTTTATAGTCTCTCTTTGTGAAATTTCAGTGTTTCTCACTTCTGGAACCACCTTTCTAGGTCTTTTATCTGTAACCCTTGCCTTCCTGTTTTGGGGTCACTGAAGCCAATGAAAATAGATTAGACTTATGTTACTGGAAGGTGCACCAGCTTGTGCTCTTCTGAATTTTCCAAATCCACTGGGACAGTAAGGAACGGATCTCAGAGAGATCTCAGGGATCCCCCTCTAGTACCTACTAGTGCCGGTCTTTGAATGTTTCTGCACACTGAGTAAATAATCTGGAATAAAAATAATCAAGACATATTTTTTCTAAGTTTTGACAATTCCATTTCTTTTCTATGCAAAATGTTATTTTTTTTTGTAAAGATTTTTATTTATTTATTTGACACAGAGAGAGAGATCACAAGCAGGCAAAGAGGCAGGCAGAAAGAAAGGAGGAAGCAGACTCCCCGCTGAGCAGGGAGCCCGATGCGGGCCTCAATCCCAGGACCCTGAGATCATGACCTGAGCTGAAGGCAGAGGCTTTAACCCACTGAGCCACCCAGGCGCCCGCAAAATGATACTTTTAATTCTTCAAGTAAGGTAGAGAAGGAAGGACACTTGACCATGAAGCCCAAAGTCCTAGTTCCACCTATTGAATACTTCCTGGGTGCCATCTACCGATTATGTTTCACATGCATCATCTCTGTTTTTGTAACTCGACAGCAATGCCCATTTTGCGTCTGACAAAACTGAGGCTTGCTTGGAAATGTTTAGTAACTACCCCAAAGTCACAGGACTAGAAAGTGGTACAATTACGACATAAATATAGAGAAAGTCCCTCTCAAATGCTCACAGCCCTCCACCCCACCATCCTGCTTCTTTGGCTAATGAGATTAGACAAAGGACTTAACTATTCTTGACCTCATGCAGCTCCATACCCAAAACATGTCACGGGTGTTTGTGCACGCGCGCGCGTGTGTGTGTGTGTGTGTGTGTGTGTGTGTGTGTGTATAAACATGTGTCACCCCTCAAAGACAGATAATGTTCTTGGACTTTCCACTTAATGAAACATAGCAATGTATTAGAAACTACTTATAAACAACAAAGGGCTTAAAATACAGCATTTTAAAATTATTTAGTATGTAATATACACTGTGCCACATGTAGAATATTCTTATTTCAATGAATTGCATTAGTAGGTTTTAGCTGTGTTCAGTGTTTTGTTTGTTCTATTTTTATTATAGTTCTTGTTTGTTTTAGGAATTTGTTGACATTTTCCATTTGATTGGAGAGGAGGATTAAACACAGTACTTTTCCAGAAAGGCAAATAGGTGAAGAGGTAGAGGTGTTCCTTTCTCTGATTCACAGCACCAGAAGTTTGCCTGGAGCTGATATTATCATTCTTGCATCCACAAGGTGACTTTGGTAGATAAGAAGGAAGCTGGAGGTAGATGTCTCTTCTTATAGGCAGAATGTATATGATAAGGAGTAATTCTTATATGTGCAAGTCATTGGCATGAGTGACTATAACAGATGAGAGTCTGAGACTCTGAGGAACAGGTGATATCAACGGTTTTTGAAGAAACCTGGGGAGACTTGAAGAAACAGCAATGTGTTGCTGCTGTAAACAGCTGTTTTAAATGCTAGAGATAATAGAGATGTGATTGTTCCGCCTCTTACCTGGAGGAACCAGTCCCAATCCTGAATATTAATTATTTTTGTGACTATTTAATAATACAAATTAGGAAAATGTGTGTTTTCTTCTCTTAGAAAACCAGGCACAAAGATGAGTGCTCGAATATGGTTTCATTTCTAATTATCACAAGCAATGGAGAAAACCCACTACAGTGAAAAGCTGAGTCTCAGAATGCCCACAGCCTCCCGTGCACAGAATGGCACTAGGCATTTATAGCAGCTGACTGATAAATATTAGGCATATGATCCAAGTGTTGCAAGTCTATGTGCTGACCAATGACCTAACTAGTGAAAGCTTGTCCTAAATTTGATATCGGTGGCTTACAGTACCAACCATATCTTCTATCAGAAAATTTGTGCAAAAATACAGATAGATCTAACATAATAAACAGAATCCACAAGGTGCTAAAAACTATGAGTAAGCAGAAACCACAAGTGGGGAAGCCCAAAGATCAAAGTTAATTATAGCACGAACAGGTCACTAGGCCTAAGGAATCCTGAAAGGCTCTGTTCCTAATTCCAGTCCCTGAGCCAGGCCCCAGTCTCTCTGAAACTGCTCTTATGGACTGAATGTTTGCATCATCCTCCCAAATGCACATGTTGAAATACTAACCCCAGAGGTGTTGGTATTAGGAAGTGGGCCTTTGGGAAGTAATTCGGTCATGAGTGTGGAGCCCTTAGGAATGGAATGAGGATTCCTGCAACAAAAAGAAATGGAAGCGCTCCTTCCCCTCTTCCCACCACATGAGGATACACTGAGACATTGACCGTCCACAACCCGGAAGAGAGCTCTCAACAGAATAGACAATGATGGTGCCCTGATCTCAGACTTCCAGCCTCTAGAACTCTGAGAAATAAATTTCTGTTGTGTAAGCCGCCCAGTCCATGGGAATTTGTTACAGCAGATGAACAGACTAAAACACTGGCATTTCCCACTCACTACACTTGCTCATCTTTGAAACCTGGTGGTGCACATTTTTCTGAATTCTTATGGAAAACCCAGATAAAGGGTCAAAATTCCCGACTTCCTTATTTTCATGTGTATTCTATAGAAATTCTCCCATTTCTTAGGTCAACTGAGTAAATCTTGGTTCCTAGCAACAAAAAATACTTGGTGCACTGTATTTGAAACATATCTGAAAGTGTGTGTATACACACCCACCCACACACACACACACACACACACACACACACACACACACAGAGGCGCCTTATTTTTGAAGAAGAATGTTAGCTTGTTCAATAAGTATTAATAAAAGAGCTAACGAGATAAAGGAAAAAATAAGAGGAGAGAAAATTTGCCTACGCAAGAGTCCAGCCGGACCCACAATCAGTTCATTATACTGGTACACTGATCTGAGAATTTTAAACCACTTGTGTCATCGACCATAATGTCTGTAACAGGATTCTACATCATCTTTAGCTGTAATAAGGAGCAACGACATGATTTTGGAGCTTAGAAATTCAGTGGTCTTATTTTTTACTTTGTGAGAAAGCATGCAAATCTGCTTTGCTGACCCTTCATATTAAAGCTAAAATGGGCTGCCTAGAAAATCATTCTGTAGAAATAAGACAATGCTCTTGGGGATCAGACTAGCTGCCCCCCCTTCCCCAGAAATGGCAGAACCTAGATGCTCTTGACCTAATGCCCCTACTACATCCCAAATATGTATGATTTCATTTTCTTGAAAATACTTTTACCAGCCACCCAAAGAGACCAAAATTAACCTCAGGAAAACTTTAACTTGTGATTGAAATTGAACAGCTGTGTGTTTACTCAAAAGCAAAATAGCAATGGTTTGTGTGGGGTTTTCTGCAGACTGGATGAGATGGTCAGCTTCTCCAGCCTGTATATATTAATGGTCTAAATTGTTACATATGTAAACATTAAAAAGCTCATTTAGCAACCACTGAACTCTGCATTTTTCTAACACATTTATTTCCATTCTTGCCCTAAAGATAAACAATTGGAAAAAAAATCCTTCATTTAAGTGCAGTTAAGCTCCATAATTACTCAAACTTGTCACCCATAAATCATAACCAATAAAAACATTTCCAACCAATTGCTCATCGGTGGAATTCCTAGCTATGCTTTTAATATAACAAAAGAATCATCACTTTATGTGTTCTTACATAAAATTCCTTTGTTTAAAGAAAGACCATGTTTGCTTTCACTTTCCCCAGCAGACTGAACACAGTATGTGAATACCATTTACTGTAGCATTAAAAGAGGAAGAACAAATTGCTCTAAATGTAGTGTTTTACCCTCAAGATAGGATATCACCTCTCAGTGAGTGTTTCCTTCATCACAGAGGAAACAGAAGCATTTGTAATGTGGCTCTTCATTAATCCAGGTAGATGGAACCCAGTAAAAGCCCAGAACACACACCTATCAGAGTGTTTTCCATGTTCAGTGATATTAAAAAAAAGAGAGAGAGAGATTCTACTCTAGAAATATCTTTCTTTTGCTCATTGGGTAGAAAAGTATTAATGTGTGACTTCAGATATTTAAACGTCAGCACCTGAAGATATATTCTGAAGATTTCTGGAGAGATTTGGAATGTAGTGAGTGGAAAATACCCATGAGATTACTACACAGGTGGCACTTTACTGTATCCCTATTTCCGTACTACCTAAAAAGGTAGACCTATAAAATTAGTGTGTCTGTGTGTCTGAGCATGTGCGTGTGTGCAAGGATGCATACACAGGCATAAAGCCATCAGCTCTACTGAAACTATGCTAAAAGCCCATGCTCTTCTGTGGTTATTCAGATATAATATTCAATAAAACTGCATATATTTGAAAAAGTTTTTAAGCACATGGAGGCACATTATTTCATGAAACTTTCTGAATATTCCTTTAAAGTACACAAGGGAAGATATTCTAGATCTACAGATGAATTGAGAGGCTTGCTCATAGTGACACAAAACAGAATACTCTGGCCTCAAACCTAGGTCTTCAGAATCCAAGGTCAGGGCCCATTTCATTGGACATAAGGAGCCTCCTGAAGGTTAGCCTGTTCTGAATTTCCATTTACCAAGCCACACATCTTTGACCCTACAGTCACCAGGAGTATCTGAAGACCTTGTCTCTCATCTCCCACATGCCAGGGATTGCTATCACCAATTTGGTTAGAAACAATTGCCCACTAAATTCACCATGTTTGGTAGCCCCTTTGCAAGACTGCTGGCCATCTATCTCTTCCTCTCAGTTCCTCTCTCTCCAAGCTCTGTGTTTTTTCTTCTTTTTCATTCTCCCTTCTCTCTCCATTGGGCCCTCTAGAAACTCTATTCCATGCCAAATCTGTTTTCCTACATTCCCAAATCCTTTCTCAGGATAAATTTTATATCTCTGCTTAACTCATACCCGGCTATCCCTTAAGGATACCACTTTCCCTCAAATTGTTAAAAAGAATGAATGAATTATGAACTCTGTCTTTAGGTAGGGTATGTTCATTGGGATCATTAGTACATAAACAAAATAAGGTTATAGGATGTGAAAATATCATAAGTTGGTACAACATGAACTTAGGATGTTAGGTTTCACAGGAATTATTTTCACTTGACAGAAAAACGGAGGTTCACAAAGACAGCATTTAATTCAAATAAGGTCCAGTAGTAGTTAATGGCAGAATTCATCCCCTTTGACTTCTTTCCTCATTATTTCTCCTCAATTACATTATTTGTCTTCATTGTCACCATGCATAGGAGAGTTAAGAAATCTCTATGATGGCAACTATCAATTTTTTTTCTATTCTCCATTCATTGAGCATCCATTTGTCAACAAGTACTTAATTTCTGATCATCTATATTTTAAAAGTTTAGTCATCGTGTGTTAGGGGGTCTGCAAGCTTTTTCTGCCAAGTGGACACATTGTAAATAACTTAGGTTCTGTGGGCTACAAAGTCTCTATCACAATTACTCAAATCTGTTCTTAAACTGGAGGGAAAACAACAACAACAACAACAACAAAAAAAAAACCAGCCACGGAGACACTATTTAAGTGAATGGGCATGGCTGTGTGTCTCAAAAGAACTTTACAAAAAACAAGTGGTGGCTAGATTTGGCCAGGAAGCCATAGTTTGCCAGCCCCTGAAACAGTTTGTTATAGATGGGTGAAAGTAGACCGTGTGAAAAGTAGAAGATGAGTTTAGAAGAGACTAGTTTCCACCAGGATCTTCTGGATGACATATACATTTGCCAAACAGTGCAAAGCAACCTACCAACAGATTCAGAATGTTATCTTATGAACTAAATATTGAAGTGGGTTAAGGGGACAGAGGTAAAGCTTTGGTCTTCAATCAGTATGGCAGCGGTGCCCTTATTATGTCAGAGTGTAAAGAAATGGACACTTAAATCTTGACTGATTGACTTCCTAATGCCAGATACTGTTTCAGGAACTTGTAAAAATAGTTTTACTTTATTCTTATAATGACCCAATAAAGAGAGCATTGTAATCTTTATTTTAAAGATGAAAACCAAAATCTCAGAGAAGTTATATAACTTGACCCAAATATCAATTGAGAGAACCAAGATCTAAAATCATTTCTCTTTGCTATCCAAAATTATGTTCCTTCTATGATTCAAAAAAATGAAAATACTTAAAAACCCCTATTATGATCACAGGAATAATTTGCCTTGGTCTTCTATTAGAATGGGTTACCTGGTATTAAAAATCTAATTGAAAAAGGTGTTCTCTTCTTCTCCACCTCTCCCACTCGAGCAAAGAATATTTGCAAAGATGTTAATATGAATGTATAGCATGCATAATCAAATCTCATGAGTCCTCTGGTTTCTCTGTCCCAGAGGGATAAAGGGAGCATATCACTGATTTAGTCTTAGTAACTTTATTTCCTTCAACCATATTTGGAATACAGTTAACAGATCTGGTAGCTGATCTCTCTCCACAAATTAATAGCAATGAGTGATAAAATGATTGCTGTGTACAGAAAAGCTGCACCTCTATTTACAAAACAACTATATTTCCAAAAAGTTAAGCATAAAATTATTTGAGACATCACATTTAAGTATAATAGGGCAGAGCTTCTTCAAGGGATCTACAACATTTTTAAAGTAGAAAAATGTTTAATCATACAATCATCCTCTAATTTACTTATATTATGAGAATTTTTTTCTACATAAAGGCTTCTCAAAACAAAGTTTACTTTCAAAAGTGTTTTAAAATAGAAGTACATTGGGGAGATAGAAACATACTAATGAAGCTCCTTAATAGGATTATGTTTACTTCTTTATCGGAATTTTTTGTCTTGACTTTGAAAAAATATGCAGAAAGAAAGTACAAATTGTATTAATTTTTCAAGCGGATAGTCAAAATAATTTTTGTCTTGTTTCATGACTCAACTAGGTTAGCCTATAATTATTTTGATATTAGAAAAAGTTGGTGTAATAATACCCTGCATTTCCATCTGATGACAAGACATTGGGGCTTGTCCAACAGGGCTGTAGAATCCAACAGGGCTCCAAAAACTATTAATTGAGAAGAGCAGGAGATATTTATCTTGTTAGTTTCAGATTCATTTGTTGTTCCTTGGACAAGTATGCAGACATCTAAGAACTGCAAATTCTGTTCATTTTTTGTAGGGTTCAAATGATGCATTGTTATCTAAATGATAATCAAGATTCCTTGATGTTATTAATAAACAAACTTTTAAAAAATATAATTGTGAATTATTGGTCCCATGCCAAAAATCTGTCACCAGTGTATAAATTAGCATGAACATATGTTAATGCATAATTCACCATTTGCAACAGAGCTTTGTTAAAAAATTGATGAAAATTCATGAAAGAACCTTTCTAGATTAAGTTGCCCAATAAACAAGTAATCACGGGCATTCACAATGTAGAGTTAATACAGCTTTTGAAATTGGCCTCCATGCATTTGGTAGGACATTCATAAGACATATTTAAACCTCCAGATAGACAATTTTGCTTATTACTTTGAATCACATTGTTTACATTTGATGACTAAATGGGAGAAAATTGAGAGGGCATCTAGTCCAATGTTTCCCAGTATGTGGTCCAAGGGCCACCTGCATCTGGTTCCCTAGTGAGATTAAAGATGTTCTTCATCTTGGCCCATTCCCAGGCTTCCAGAATCAAGATACCTGATGAGAGGCCTAGAAATCTGCACTTTTCCCCAAGTACCTCAGATGTGTTTTATGTACTTGAGATCCAATTATGTGGAGCCTGGCAATGAGAAAGTGAGTCCTGGTTTACCTGAGGTCACCTAAAAACTAGAAGCAGATCTGAAACTAAAAGGCATTCTTCCTTATTCCTAATCCAGGGTTCTTTCTCCACATTTTAGAGGACAGTAAGTAAATAAGAAAGATAAATATATTGCATATGACAGTGAATGATCAGTCTGCATGGGTATTACTTGAATAAATAGTTGGTGGCCATGGTAACACATACTTACAATGGGCCATATCCTATACTCAGTACAGAAATATATTAACTTAATTAATCCTCACATCAAACTTCTGAGGTAGATGGTATTATAATCTCCAGTTTATAAGTAAGGAAACTGAAGCACAAAGAGGTCAAAGCAACTTTCACAGATGGGAATCAAAAAGGAATACCTTACCTAACCTCATGTTGGCTATTCAATAGGAAAAGTAGATATTAATGGCTCTCTTGAGGTAGAATAATAAATAAAATATCTCTGATCAAAATTTACCTCCAGAATACTGATCCTCTGGATAAACAAATTCCTCTTTGGACTATAAGAATATACTTAATTTAATGACCATATATTAATCTAGCTACCAGGCATTTATACCTGAATATGATTTTTTTTTTCAGTTAGACCCGTATCTTTTAAAGGGTCAGTGAAATTACATGCAATGATAAAGTGTCAATTGGGGTAAGATTTCCTGATTTAGCAAATAAAAATCTGAGATGCCCAGTGAAATTTAAATTTCAGAAAAATCACAATTATTTTATCCTGTATCCCAAATACTGCAACATTATAATATTTTCTTGTACTAAAAGCTGTTTACTGTTCATCCAAGATTTAAATTTGACGGAGTGTCTTCTGTTTTATTTGGCAACCCCAGCTTGAAGAAAGAAAAAGAGGGGTTTTGGTCAGATATGGATGGGGCCTTATTTGGAAATTTGATGTAACTTTTGGGCAGCAGGAAGAAGACACTTCTCCTGAGAAATTAACAAATACCAGAGGACTGTAGGAAATAAAAAGAAGGACTACAATGGGGTACAGGAACTCTTTGGGGAGATAAAAATTTTCTGACTGAGGTGGTAGTTACACAAGTGTATACGTTTGTCTAAACTTGTTGAAATGTATTATTTATAAACTATTCTTCAATAAAGTTCACCAGAAAAATAATTTAAAAAGTAAAGTGTACAAGAGAAAAAAATCTATCTTGGCTGACTAGTCTAACATTGGGCATGTCTAGCACTGCCATGGCTTCTAGACCTAGACAACATACCTGTAAAGATATATGAATAAAATAAAAATGATAAGGAAACAGTAGGACTACGTGAATGTTGGTACTGCCATGGATGTGTGGGAGGTAATTATCCCTGGGCATGTCGTTATTCCAAAGTAACTCAACAGTATGACTTCATCTTGCATCTTGCCTCATGAGTGCTTTGTCATTCCCTTAGTATCTTACTTTTCTCACTGAGCCCTCAGCTTCTTAACATTTGGGAATTTCTACTCTACTGCTCTTTACAAAGAAGGCTTCCAGGGAATACGTAGTGAATAAGATTGAGGACGAAGATTTCTTTTTTAAGGCTTGATATGTTTTGCCTAAATTATTCATTTATTCATTAATTCCTCCAACAAATATTTATTGAGTGGCACCTAAACTCTGCAGTTTACCTTGCCTAGAGAAGAAGTATGAGGGATTGGAGCACAGTTAGAAGCCAATATAAAGTTTTATGTCCCCTTTAGTCAACATAGAAAACTGGTTTACTAATAAACAATTCATGGGGCAAACCCTCCACCTTTCTCAGTTTAGTTTTAAAATCATGACTTTGTTCAAGTGCTGTAACCCAGAATCTTGTACACCTTCCCCAAACTAGCACACATAGTTATAAATAACACACAGAAATTATTTTATTAAATTCTAATTACCCCCAAAGTATTAACTTAATTAACTCCCAAAGAAAAATACTTATAAATCAAGTACACATTCCTTTTTTTTCCCTCAAAACCAGGGCATCACACTGTGGACGCCCATGTGCAAAGTAAGGAAAAAAATAAAGATTGTCTTCTAGATAAAACTAAGTCCTTCATTAGATATTTTAGCTTGAAATATACCAGCAAAATACATTATTTTGCTTAAACAATTCTTTTTAGTCTGCACACTTAAATAGAATCTGAAAAAATTCACTTGTTAGAAAAGCCGTGGCAATATTAAAAACTGTATGTAAGGCCACATAATTTGTCCACAGACTTCAACCCCATCACTGCAACTCTTATGCATGAAAACACCACCAACTAAAGCCATAAAATACAAACTATTATTGTAAGGCACTTTTAACCAGAGTGTTATAAAATGGAAAGAACAATTTGATTCCCTAAAAATTACTAAGAAATTCTAGATAAGAAGAATCATTGTCTACATATTAAAAACAACAACAACAAAAAAAAAACGCATAGTCATAGCACAAAAAGGTACTTTAAATCCAACCAGCAAAACCATAATTATTACAGGAGCCAAAGCTCACACAGAAAGAACTGGATCATTAAGTAGTCTACCTCCCCAAATCAGGGGAGATGGGAGGGGTGTCATACAGCATGGCCTACTCACATGTTACCCACCAACTCAGAAATCTCCAGAAAAGTCTACCATTAGTATCATTCCACTTAGTCATCTTAAGTTGGCCCCACGCAGATGCAGCTAAATTGTATACATATTACCTAAGAAGCCTCTACTGGGAGGGTGGGTAAGGGGAAAGGAGGGAATGTGCTTAAGAAAGTTAACATAGATTTATTGACTAGAGTAGCAACCACACAGGCTGCAGGGTACCCAGAAATGACTAGCCACAAAAAAGCTTAATGATTCAGAAGTCACCTCTCAGCCTCAGAGCTTGTAGGAGGATCCCAGAGCCAGAGTTGTGCAGGGCCTCACTGGGGACTTATGCTTGGGAGGGCCTGGGTCCAGACCAGCTTGCAGGCCCTGGTTCTGGAAGGGACCTTTGGGTGACTGACTGGTGCCTAGGTAGGTTCTGGGTGTCGTCAGAGTAAAGACAAGTTAATGCAGCTCCAGGCTTTGCAAACTCCTCTCTGCCTCTGAGAGTGTTCTGTTTTCTTTTTGCAAACCACTTGACATTAAGTGAGTGGCCTTTTCTACTGAGATACCACAGGAGGAGAAAACAAGAGGGGGAGGATAGGGTGGGCACTTCCAACCCTGCCCGGCCCAGCTCTCCTCTACCTCTTGGCTCAGACACTTCTGCCCATCACGGTTCACTGGAAGTTCTTCATTGCCTAGCAATTTCTACTCAACTCAACTGTCAGGCAACCCCCAACTGGAATGGCAATTAGCCAGATGTCAGCCTCTTATTATCTCCATCTTCAGTTCCACATTATTTAGTCACGGCATGATCACAGCGTAGGTGAAACCAACCCACCAGGGCTCCACTTTATCAACCTGCAATGAACCTCAAAGCAGAGCCGAACGATTCACTACAAACAGGCACACATAGCCAAATCCTCTTTCTACTCTTTTCCTGTAACTGCTTTTTCTGTTCCTCCCTTACCTGCCCCCAGCCCACCACCTGCCCCGAATCGCACTGTGACTCACTCAGGCATCCTAAGTAGTAAAGCTAGTAGAGATGATTAAACAACTGCACGTGCCTTTTTTAAGTAGACTTATCTTTTATTCTCCATGGTCAGCAGAATCTGCACATAAGCAGCCAATCCCTGGAGCCTTTACTCCATCAGCTTCCTTTAAATAATTAATATAAATTAAAAAGATCCTCGCTGCTCTGCAGTTCACATTTAACAAAGAAATCGGCTCCCTGAAAGCATGCAAGACCCTACTTTATGAGCACAACTCAGGCCCAGGAAACAAACCCAAGAGAGCTGCAAAGGGCTTCAGAAAGTCACTCGCTAACCAAAGGTCAGCTCCCAATCTGGCAAACACACTCTTGAGCTCTCCCACACAAGTGCATTTTTCAAAGGCACGTGAAGCTAATAAATAGGAAAAGTTGTCATTCAGAAAGATCCAATCATCTGAGGAGGAAACCTTTCCACATATTTCCATCAGTTACCAAAAAATATAATCAACGAGATGAGTCTGCCTCCACCTACTGAACTGTTTCAACTCAGGGGGCATGGTTAGAATTCCCTGGTCTTCAGTTGGGGCCACAAATTAATCAGTACCTCAAATGCTCAGACAGGTGATTAATCTGCCTGAGAGAAAGGTAAGGCAAGAATGAGCTGTAAGCCAGTGGGCAGGGACAAGTAGGTATTCTCTTAAAAGGGGGTAGAACAGGGCGCCTTCATGGCTCAGTGGGTTAAGCGTCCCCCTTCAGCTCAGGTCATGATCTCAGAGTCCTTGGATCCAGCCCCTTGTTGGGCTCCCTGCTCAGCGGGGAACCTGCTTCTCCCTCTCCCATTCCCCTGGCTTGTGCTGGGTCACTCTCTCCATCAAATAAATAAATAAATAATCTTAAAAAAAAAAAAAAAAAGAAGAAGTAGGTAGAACGAAAATACACTGTAGGGTTCCAGTCATTTCTTCTCTCCCTCAGCTCTGTTGTCAAACATTCTCAGTTTATGAGTAAAGAAGGATTTTAATAATTGCCAGCTCCACACACTTCACAGGCCTGCACATACACACACGAGCTGGAGAAAAAAGTGAAAACTACAAATATGGGTGCCTGTGTGGCTCAGTGGGTTAAAGCCTCTGCCTTCAGCTCAGGTCATGGTCTCAGAGTCCTGGGAATGAGCCCCACATCGGGCTCCCTGCTCAGCGGGGAGACTGCGTCCTCCTCTCTCTGCCTGCCTCTCAACTTACTTGTGATCTCTCACTCTGTCAAATAAATAAGTAAAAACTCTTAAAAAAAAAAAAACTACAAATATATGTATGTCATGCTGGGCTCTGTTCACTTCTATTCAGATGTACCTCCTTCACTGAACTTTTTCTGAGACTAGCATGGTTTTGTTTTCGTTTTTAAGATAGACCAAGGCCGAAGGATTTCAGTGTTGTTCTTCTATCACCTCACCCTCAATCAGAGAAACTAAGAGCAAATTACATACGGAGTCATTGACAGTTTCTCCTCCACAAACCTGCTTACCCCCAGCCACTGATATTTCCATCCCATATTTTCACATTCTCCTTGCCTGCAAAGCACTAACCTTCCTTATATTTTCCGACCTGCGAGGTCCAAACTCTGGGTTCTATCTTTCACCTGGGAAGCCTTCCCCGATCACTCCCAGTTCATGGCAGGGATTGGATTTGTGAAATCACAGACCCAGAGGATATACACTATGACCCAGGCTCTCTCCGACCCCGGCACTTCTAGCCTGTGGACTCAAGGTGTAGACGATCGGGAATCACTGCTGTGCAGAGAGCTTCCTATATCTAGGAGCACTTCTTTTTCTTTTCTCAACTTGGAAAGTCAAGAATTTATTGGGGTAATTAGTGTGATGCTTTGAGCAAAAGCAACAGCACGATCTGAAATCAGAACAACTAGCTAATGATGGTGAACATCTTTTCATGTGGTTATTTGCCACATGTAATTCCTCTTCAGTGAAAGTTCTGTTCATGTCTCCCAACCATGTGCAGATTGTTGTTTTTTATTACTGTTAATACTGAGAGTCCCCATATATTCTGGGTCCTTTCTCTGAGATGCTGTTTGAAAAGATCCCCCTCCCTACTTCATAGCTTGTCTTCTTAACCTCTTCATGGGATCTCTCAAAAAGCAAGTTCTTCATTTTGATGAGGTCTGACTTATCAACATTTCTTTTGATGGATTATTCTTTTGGCATATAAGAGCCCTGCCTATTTCTAGACCTTAGAGATACTGTTTCTTAAAACAATTTTTTTTAGTTTTACATTTTACATGTAAGTATATGATTCATTTTGAGTTTATTTTTGTGTAACTTACAAGGTTTAGGTAGAGGTTCTCTTATTTTGCCCTATGAATACATATTGGCATTTGTTACACAATCTTTCCTCCATTGAATTAGTTTTGCAAGTCTGCCAAAGATTCACTGACAAAGATTCATTCACTGAGGTAAGTTTCTTTCTGGGTCTTCTGTTCGATTCCATTGTTCTATAGGTCTATTCTTCTGTCAATACTGCACTGTTTTAACTAAGTATTTCTGAAGGTATGTTCATGACAGATAGTAGTCTGAAGTCTTCTTTGTTGTTCCAAGGAATTTCTACTGGAAATTTGTAGAATCTGACTGAGAAGTTAAAAGGGACCAGAGAACAACAGGGGCCATAAAGGAGCTTGGGTAGAAGTGACAACCTGAACACCTTGTAGTATGGAGGGGAAGCCCTAGTTTTAGAGCCAGAAGTCCTTGGTTTAGATTCTGACTCTCTCATCTATTAGTTGTTGATCATGTTCTTCATATATAAAACAAAATTATTAAACTATTGAAAAACAGCATTTTAAAACATACCCATCTTCCAGAGGGGAAAAGAATATTTACCTCACTGGTTTGTTTGAAGAATAAATAATAGTAATAGAATAGAATAGCACTTAATAAAAGCCAGAAACAATTCAAAGAACTTTACACATGTATCCTTTGTGGGGGATACCAGTATTAACCTCATTTGAGAAAGGAGGACACTGAGTCACAGAAAGATTAACTTAGAGCTCTAAGGTCTCACTTAATCAGTGATGGATCCCGGATGGAAAAACAGGAAGTTGTATTCCAGAGTCTAGGAAACAGCATTGGCAAACACAAAAGCAAATGCAAGATATTCATAGAAAGAGCTTTTTGAGGAAAACAGAACAATCACACCAACATTATTACATAACTACAATAGCCTCTTAACTGATTTTTCTGCTTCTATCTTGTTCCACCTGTTGTCTTTCCACCCAGAGCAGCAAAAGCGATTCTTTTATAATGTAAGCCAGATCAGGGTGCTCTTCGCCCCAGATCCATCAGCATCTTCTCATTATCCTTAGAAAACAAGAGAACATTCTTACCACTGTGGGTAAATATTACCCGCAAGGGTCAATATTTCCTACCTGTGGCTCCTTCTCTATCCCAACTACCACCTGCATGCCTTCACTCCATGCTGGCCACACAGGCCATTCCTGCTACTTCCCGAATGAACCAAAGATATTCCTATTTTAGGTTCTTTATTCCCCATGATGAACATTCTTTTTTCTGGATACCACAGCTAAGAGAGGTCATCGCCAAACACCTCATTTAAAGCGGTAAGCACTGTCAATCTCTATTCCTTTCCAGTTTTTTTTTCCTTTTCCATAACATCTGTAATGCCTTGATGCTGTACTATATATTTACTTTTTTTATTATTATTATTATCTGTGTCCTTCACCAGAATGGAAGCTCTGTAATGACAGCACTCCTGTCTGTGGGATACACTACCGAATCCCTAGTGTTTACACCTTAATCTGGCACATAGTATGCACTCAGTAAACACATCGGTACGTTCTGAAGGCATGCACCATGAAAAAATAAAAATAGAAAAATAAGCATATGCAGTTTTAATTAAAATTTAAAATCCAAACATGTTTTATTGTGGCCTGAAAATTAGCTAACTTTAGAGATGAGTCAAGAAAGAACATTGGTAGATGAGAACTTAAAAGCTTGCATTCAGAGTTCTAAATAGTCCTGTTAATATATAATTAGGTGATTATGTAGAGGAGGAAGGAAGGTAGGAAATAATGACATTAAGATAATTTCCTCAGTAAAATCAACAGTTAATGAAGAAGTCCGGGAGGAGGACCGGATCTCAAAACTGGCAGATGCAACTACAGAAAGCTAAGATTAAATAACCTAAATAATGAAATAGTGCAGCACTTTCATAGCTGGGACAGTGAGTCCTAACCTGCAAACTCATTACGTGCATTCTCCTAATGCTGGTCTTGCTGTCCCCAGGGAGGCCATCAGCTTCTTTAGGGTAAGAGTAATAACCTCGACTTCCCGTAGCATCCGATACAACCAGCATTGTCAAATGGGAACTTTCTTCGCAGTTTTTCTTTCGTGAAAAGGAGTTTTACACATCATATAAACACATAGAAAGACATAAAGAAAAGGTCACCCCCTTTCTGTGCTTCATAAAACTTGTTAAAAGAAATTCAGAATAATATACAAACGTTAGGAAAGAGAGTGTATTAGCGTGGAAAAGTCAGCCCTGAAAGAGAGCAGCTTTGTGTTCAGGCCCAATCACAGTTCCAGTGAGTACTAAAACTTTAAATAAGTCACTTAAGTATCTGTGAGCCCAGCTTATTCATATGTGAGATAAAAATGGTAGACTAGGTGAACTCTAATGCAGAGTCCCAACCTCGCTACTACTATCATCTGGGGCTGATAATTCCTCATTACAGGAGCTGTCTTGGGTACTGGATGAGGTTTGGTGGTAACTCTAGGCTCTACGTATTAGTTGTAGGTTGGATCTCCCGGACCGCAAAACAACTAGAGACACTGCCATTCCATGGGGGTTAGAATCACCCCCTCATCCACTGAAGACAACTCTTTTATACTTTTGATATATTTTTTTTCTAGATTAAAGAGATGCATGTTCCAAATTTGAGCATTGTTTTCTTCCCTTCTTTCAAATTGTTTTACAGAGCTACTATCTACACTTTTTTTTCCCCCTATAAAACCGAACTGTAAGATCTTTTCTAGACTTCATTGTTAAAGACACGGTTTGTTGCGTTCACCTTGGGGAAGCTGGAGACAAACTGGTTGCTCACAGTTTACACTACATCTGGATAAGGGAAGCGAACTCTTATCATTTTCATTCCTATCACTGCCACTTAAACCAAATGCAAACCTTCTTTCCTCTTCTAGCCTCATTTGTCATTTGAAAATTTGATACACGGGCACACTGCATTGATAGTATTTTAGGGATCATTTGAGATCAGAACAGAATTAACCACAGAGAGAGCTACGACAGGTGATTATCCCTGCAGGATACCTTCAGAGACTCTAGAAGACCCTCTCCTGCTCAAAAATAGGATGCTGGGTAGATTGACGACATTTCTAGTAGAGTATATTCCCTATGATAAAGTCACAAAGGAATGTTTCACAAAAAAGATACTGTGGTTGCACTCCATGGCATTTACTATTCTAATGAGAAGTTTCCTCAGTTCACTCTGCACGGACCAGGAAGGAAGATGGAGAGAAGGTTAGTATCAAGTGGGAATAAGGAAACCACCATGACTGACATGATGGGCCGAAGGGTCATTCTCCACGAGCATGGCACTAACGTAACAAGGTCTATGGAGCAGACGCATGTCGGTCAAGCTTCAGTGCCATCAGCTGCCAGCTAGATCAGGCCAGGAAAGAACAGTTGTGGGAAATAAAAGTCTCCATCCTACAAAGGAGAAATGAAGGCTGTCACTTATCATGCAGGCATTGCCCTTTATAAGAACTGGAATGACAGCAAGTGAGGTAAGTTCCAGCCTTTAAAACAAAACGTTGACCCTCATGGGTTAGGGTAAAATTATATATATATAAAATTAATTAATAATATATATATATATTTCTAATTGTAAAGGCAGACCTAAAAAAAAAAAAAAAAGTAAGATTTGATGCCGAAAGATGCTCTGAGGATTCCGTTACCTCTAGCAACAGTACTCTATGAGAGAGTAAAATTCTGTTTGGGGATGCTCTGATGGACAAAAGACATACTTCTTGGGCTGGTTTCACTTTCATATCCTTTGCTAGGAACACAGGAGATACAATCCTTTATTTCCTATTGCCACCAGCTAAATGCACAGTTTGGCAACTGACAGGTTAAGCAATGAATTCAGCAAGAGAAACCACTGTCTCATTGGAAATTTTGTTATGTTTTGTTTCTTTTGCAGAACTAACCACGTCTGATTTAGCTTCAGCCATTATGGTATTCAACCTCTTATCTATGATTTACACATTAAGAATGCAAATGTCTAATATGTTCATGATCAGAAGCTTTTTACCTCAACCTTCAGGGCAATCATCCCTATACCAATATACTTACAAGAACTGTGTTAATGTATTTGACTTTGAAAAATTTAAAATGATTAGGAAAATAACATATCAGTGCTATTCACCAAACCTTGATTCATTTGACAGAAATTAATTAGTTCAACCTGATTGGCTCACTTTAATAACAATAATAAGAGGGAGCCAAATAAAGCCCAACAGAGAATAAGACTCCTAGCAAAGGATATGTGATTTCTATTAGGCTATACAGGATTAGCATCTTATCTCCAGTTAACAAACAGCCTTGGTGTATTAGTCTTTTTAACTATTCAGTGTCCACTTTGCATCTTGCAATATATCATCTTTGGATTGATTCCAAATCTCTCCCTTCCTTCTTTTTATGTCTATCTCCTTCTCTTTAATCAATATAATCCATCATCAATCTGAACTTTAAATGCAATTATCTAAAATATCAAAGATACACCTGTAACAGCTGTCACTTAAATTCTCTATATACTTTTATTACTAATAATCATTCTTCAAAAATTTCCTGAAATAGAGAAATAATATCTATGACCAGAAGTGACAGTAGAGATAATAAAATGGCAATATCCAGTAATTATGGTTTCATTAGTAGCAATATTGAATAGCTATGCCTTAATAAGAAAGATACTGTCTACTTCCAAAGAAAGATTGCATGTGGGAGGCGGTGGGAGGGAAGGAGGGACATAGAGGATTTATAGACTTAAATGCAAATTTTAAAGAAAAAAAATCACATAACATTAATCACAGTGACTAATATTGAAGTATCATAGACGAAAATTTGGCTTAATGATTTTTTAATATCAGACAATAGATATCACTTTATTCGTCTTGAGAACACAGGCAGAATCTACTACAAAGACAAGGATCATAATGCAAGTTAACCATTTATATGGGTAAGCATTTTAAGCGTTGTGTACCTTTTATTTTTTACTATCTTTCACACAGTTAAACCCTATTATAACATGAACCATATTTATATGGGTTTGTATGTTCTGCAGGTCAACATCAAATTGTTAAAAAAAATCTAATAAATTATAAATCGTCAGCACTAAATGAAGGCTTTTAAACTGAATCATGGCCATTAAAATGGCATTCCATTACAGCAGAATATCTTCAAATTTTAGCTTTGTTAATTAGTCCTGAAAATGTGTTGCCTAGTCTAGAATTATGCAAAATAATTCACCTACCAAAATTATAATTACAGAGAATCAAATATCTAGCTGTAAAACAAAGGGGGAAATAAAATATTATCTTAACACTTTTCCTATGGGAATCTGGTATGGCATGCGCAATAAAAAACTGATGATGCTATGATCACATTAATAAATTCACACTTTTCTTAACCCTGGCAGGCGGTTCTGTTAACATGGTAACATGTGTAAATGTGTTTCCTCACCACCAAAAGAAGTATTCCAATGAAATTTGCAGATTTTTATAAATGACCTTTTTAGCATAACTGGTAAGTGTTAACAAGTATTTCAAAAATATCACAGCTGTTCCAGAATTTCTTTGAAATAAATGATGACATTTTGGCAGGATTGGATGTGCCTAAGACGGGTGGTCACCCTTCCAATTTCCATTTCATTAGTTTTATGATTTTAATTTTCAAAAATAAATCCCTCTCATGACAAAAAAAGTGTCTACAAGATAGACAGAAAGGAAGTCTTGTATGTCCTTCATCTTTCAGCTTGAACTCAATTCTATGATGGATTAGGATAGGGTAAAGGGCAAAGTCTACCAGCTTTCTTTAATCATAATACCAGCTATTCTTTCTGATCCCTCCAGTAATTAGAAAGTGATTAAGTAATCTAAATTTGTATTGAGATTCTATATATACACCTTCTTCCATGGCCTTTGGGAAAATTTCAATCTTTTCTTTAAATACACATTTTCTTCCAAAAACATAAATGCACTGGAGAAGAATAAAAGCCTAAGAAAGAAGATCTATGTTGAAATCCTCTCTAAACTGTTTTGTAGCCACATGAAATGGGCAAGCGTGTTACCTTCTCTCTGATTCAGTTCACCTAGCAGTAAAATTGTGGAGATAAATTACCTTCCTTAACTCACTGGGTTTTCTAAAAGTAGAATTAAATATGAGTATTTTTTTAAAGATTTTATTTATTATTAGACCGAGAGAGAGCACAAGTAAGCACAGCAGCAGGCAGAGGGAGAGAGAGAAACAGACTCCCCGCTGAGCAGGGAGCCAGATGAGGGGCTCGATCCCAGGATCCCGGAATCATGACCCAAGCCGAAGGCAGCTGCCCAACCAACTACACCACCCAGGTTCCCCTAAATATGAGTATTATTTGAAAAACGTAGGGCATGAAATGAAGACGTTTTAAGATGAAGACTGAACAGAACACTTGAAAACCAGAGAAAGACACGCAGAAATGAGCTGTGTGCTGACCATTTCAAGAAATTTAATTTGGTCGTTTGCCTATATGAAAAGTTGATAATACGTTGTCTTATCTTTCTTCTCCCTTCTCTTCTCCCTGCATGTAAATAGGTATTCTGTTAAACTCCTGAGGTTTTTCAGTTGTGTCTTTCAAAAAAATTGCGAGTGTTTTATTCTGAGCATTTCTGGGACCATTTCAAATTTTATGGAAATGCACACAAAAATTAAGGCATATATTTGATAGATATTTATAAGGGGCCCAGCATACATCAGAGTAAATAGTGTTGGTTTTTGTTTCCTTGTTTTTCAGAACCGCAGTTGTCAGACTGCTACAGAGAGTGAGCGGAAGAGCAGGACGAGGAGACCACCATCCCCTGAAGACAAGCACTGGGGTTGGGCTGGGAGAAGGTGGGAGAGGGGGGAAGAGGTGGCAGGCAGAAGAGGAAAGGGTAGGTAACACTCCCTGCATTTAAACTCCTTATGGTGGGCGCCTGGGTGGCTCAGTGCGTTAAACTCCTTATGGTGTTGTGATATCCCATATCCAGGGATGGCTATTGCTTAGTTCACTTTACTTCACATGTTCCAGCAGACTCTGGACTCACAAAACTGAGTCAGTCCATGCAAGGGGCTGGTAGGGACCAAGGATCCCTAAAAAGCCAGCATGACACTGAGGAAAGATCCCAGAGGCTTTGTGCTTTAGTTCTGGTTTAACTCATTTGTTTACTGAGTGACTCTGCATAGTCCTTCACGTGCTGGGTTTGAGAGGAGTAATTACAGGTGAGCTCCTTTCCCCTGGAGAATTTGGAGGGACTTCATGTCCTGTTCCCCTAGGAATTCAAAGCAGGGACACTACAGAGGAATACCAACCAGTTGCTGGTTACCAGTGGTTCTGGGCCATCTCAGCCATCCCTACCCTCTTACTTTGCTCTGACTCTTCTGTTGAGACTGCTAGCTTTAAGGACTCCACTAGGCTAAAAGTAGAATCAAAGAATAAAGTTGTAAAATTCTTGGTTTTTATTGGTGGGAGGGAAATTACTTAGTCCAGATTTAGGGCAGAGTATTAGAAGAATAAAAGATGTAGGCTGCCCAGCCATCACCCCCCCATTCTGTCCCTGCCTACACTAGGCAAAGGTCCTCTGAGATGGGGGTGAGGAAGGGTGGGAAAGGGGGAAGAGTCAAGAGAGGAGAGGTTAAAATCTCTTAAAGACAATTACATCTCTGAGACTGCAGGGGGTGGCAGGATCAAAGTGACAGAGACCTTCAACTGGCCCTTAAAAATGTGAGAGTACAGTGTGTTTTATTCTGCTTACCACCTGAAGCATTCCTAGCATACACATCTCTGAAGAGATCCCCATTTCCCCTTGGCATGGAAGGGCACAGTAGACTCGCCTGGATAGAATGCCCAGGCAGATGTGTTTAAAGACCTTCCCTGAGTAACCTTAATATCCAACAAGGTTCAAGAAACAGCCAAATATTTTCCTCAAGTGACTGTGAGTGGCGTAAATGAGACAGCACACACAGGTGCCAAGAAGGTCCTTCTGATGAAAATGGGAGACCCTGCAATCAGAAGAGGCATGGATGGGGTGGCTGAGGTTCAGATGAGCACACAGTGACCTCAGATGGCAGCATGGAGGAGCTACAAAAGCCAAGAACAGACAGATCGATGGGCATCTCAGCAGCTGGAAACCTGGAGAGATTTCTCTCTCCAAAGTTGTTCAAGGATATAACAGAGGCTCTCAGGCCCATGGACTTGAAGGACAATCACATGCTTTTTCCTATTAAATATTTATGCATATTTCTGCTCTCAGGGATGGTTGAGTCCCCAGGTGATTTAGATTTAACCCAAAGGCACTACTTTGCTTAGTCTTCTCTTCTTAGAGCTTGGGCATACATCCTGAGGTCAGCAACACACCACATCTGTAGGAAGGACAACCCTGGGTCCCAATGTGCCTGGAACACATGCAGTGTGATGACCTTCTACTTCCAAGTGTTCCACGTTCAGTGATGAACTATATAGTCATTCAAACTTTAACTCCCTTTTTTTTTTTTTTCACGGTCTTGCTAATGTATTCCACTTTGGTGTCAGACAAACGGGACTTTATTGAAGTTGCTATGCTTATGTTTTTTAAAGGTAAAATATAGAAGAGAATAAAATAATTTCCCTTCCTAATTTGATTTGGCTCTTCAGGTGAAATGGGTCCCTCAAAGAAGTAAAGCAGCTCAATGTGGTAGTTTGTTTTTCTGAATCAAAATTCCAAATGCATTTGGAATTCCAACTTGCAATTCCAAAATTGCAACAGCATCGAACGGTGACAGGTGGTAGGTCTACTGGAGGTGAGCACAGCATAACCTGTAGAGAAGGTGAATCACTATGGGGTACACCTGAAATGAATGTAACACTGTGTGTCCACCAGACTGAACTAACATTTGAAACAAATTCCAAATGGCGAATGTATGGCAAACATCTGACAAAGTCAAACATTAGCAGGACAGCACAAACTAAAGAATGCAAATAAGAGAAACTGCAAAAAAACAAAAACAAAAATGAAAACAAAAACAAAAAACTGTTTTGGAATATCTGGAAATTCTCTCAGGATGTCACTGAATTCACTTCCACATCTGATTCTAAATGCCAAATATACACAAGTATGAACTCCAGCCTCAGGGCTTTTAGAATATCCTGGAAGAATTATGTAGGTTACTGACTTGTGCTGTGTAGGCAGAAAGATAGACTTCGCATGTGGCAGGGCAATAAAGCAAGTATTTGTCAGCTTCCAAATTGGAACCAACAATGAATTGGCTATTTGCAACACTGCTATTTCTACAGGCATGATGCAAGCATCCTTTACTCTTGTATAATGGATGGAAGGATCAATTCTAGATGCGCAGTGGCCCAGTACAGTTTGTCATTACATTATCTTATAACAATAAGAAAATCTTAAATAGAAACCCCTCTAATAGGCAAGGATCTCTCCTGTTCCTGCTCTTCAAAGACTACAGACTTGGAAAATTACACAATTGTGTTTATAATTAAAGAAATTTTAGGATGCTTAGCTCCATGAGAGGATAGTACTGATGAACACCCTGTTCCTACAGAGGTGAATTGAGCATTTGTTCTTTATTTACTCTGATATTGCTCTTCCAGGTTACAATTTCTTAATTCTAACTTGTCAAAACAAAGTCTTAAAACCAAGTTATCCTTTGGAATGACTGCAAAACAACCCTTTACACATCATCAAGTAGAAAAACCAAGTTCCTGAAGTGTTGTCTTCTAAACACACGCAGAAATGCAGAGCTGTGAGTCAGCTCCTGTATTTAGAACTTCCGGTTAGCCATTCACTCTTATTCCAAGAATCAGTGGACGATCAGGCAACTTTCAATGCTTCTTCCTTATTCACAGACCATGGGTCTTGAGGAGGTACTAGTCACCTCTCTAATTTAAATTATTCCATCGATATAATCAAGGTACCACGGATTACCCCCAAACAACAAAATACTGCCTCCAAAGTAACTGGCCCAGAGGAGATGATCACAGAGAAGTCTGTTTTCTGTCACACCGCTCTAGAAGCAGAAAACTATCACATTGCCTTATGCCACAGTAAGGAGAAATATTCACTCAGAACATTGTGATAGGGACTTACTATAGAGAAAAGAAAAGGGGGCCTCAGAGATGATGGCCATGGGTTTAAAATGGGGCTCCTCTGTTCTCAAGCGGCTTTCTTGGGCCAGCTACTTCGGTTCTCTGCAACTCAGTCTCTTCATCTGTGAAGACTCAGATGCAATCACCAACAACTGTTAATACTGACACTCGATGATTCCATCTGCTCTCCCTTTCCCAAATAACAGTTCAGAAGACTGAAATTTGACTTGATAGCTGTTTTCTTTTTTTACATTACCTTTTGTGGCATAAACTTCTGCTTAAAAGAGACAACATAAAGGCATGCAGGGATGTGTGATACATGCATATAAGGGGCGCTTAGAGGTTCATTCTTGAAACTGGAAAAGAGAAAGCGATTGTAGCTGGGGAACTGCAGTAAATTGATTCTGGCATGCCATTTGTTGCACAATTTACTATACTCCAATTCTTTGCCAGATACAGGCTCCATCTTTAATAAAAGTGTGCTGAGAGTCTTAAAGAATAAGAGAACTGCTGCTCATCATTTCAGCAATAATGTGTAAACCCATGCACTTGGCTGAACAGGAACTGATGAACAAAATCTCTAATCCAAAATTACCAACGTGCAAAGATTTCAAATAAAGATGCTCTAAGAGCTGACTTTTTTCCCCTCCTCTCGATGTGACATAGTTACTTGGTGGATGGAATCTGTGACATGTTAGAGTCAGTGGGCATTAATGTATTTTAATGTCCCTACTTCGTATATTCAAAATAGTAATGCTAGGACCACAAATTATTGATCATCTAATATGTGCATGTGTCAGTTACTTTAAATGCTTTGTATACATTGCTTAATGTCTTCGATCCCCTTGAGAAATAAATATTTTATCCCCATTTTGCTGCTGAGGAAATTGAGGATCAAGGAGGCTAAGTCGCTCAGATCTCCCAACTCAGAAGCACCCTTATCCTCTCCTCGTGGCTGGATTAAACAAAAATCATTTTGCAATCGTTTTACGAGAGCTGTAGTATTAAAGAAATGCTATTCAAGTTAATGTATGATAGTTTTAATTGACGCAAGTTAATTTTTAGTGGAAAATTGTACTCACCTGAAGTTTTAGCCTGGAAAGACAAGGTAGGGAGAAAATATTCAGGAAACAGACAAGGGGGATACAAAGGCATAGTCATTAGCATCAGAATAACTGCACAACAAAGGAAGCTTGTGTGGCATCTCCTACAACAAGTATTGCTTTGCCTCTAATTGTCTTTTTTATTTATCCCAAACTCAATCCTACAGGACTGCCTGCTTCCCCACATGATAAATCCAAATGAATGAAATAGCAAGAGGTGAATTCCTCCCTAAGAGATCACTCCTTCTGGATGCTAATGCATGGCTTCTGCTCAAAGTGGGTCTGTTCAGCATCTTCATTTGCCATTCATGAATCCTTTACATGCGTCCTTGCACCCCTGGCTGGATGATGCATTGTTTGCAGGCAGTTGACAAGAGCTCGCCTCCAGCAGGAAATGCACAGTGCAGCCACTTTGTGGTGAATGTTTGTAAAGCATCAAGAACACCTGTGCCCGGTCACCTGCATTTCTTCTAGGTGTGAGCAGGAAACCTAGGGACAATTATGTTTCGAGAACAGCCCTGCATTCCTAAAGTCATATGGAATCAGGGACCATAGCCCTAACTGAAAATACTGAGAGTAAATGGGTGGAGACAAGGAAAGGTGTTAATTCATGCCAATTTCAGCCCAAAGCCAGAAAACCAGTGAGATAACGTGGAGGGTTTATCCCTAAGTCATGTACTTTCCCTCAGGCTTTAAAGTGTGATGGGACATAGATAACCCTTGAGAATGATTTATGGGGGCCTTTTCCGAGTCCCCATCTGTTTGTTCCATGAGCCACTAATGCAAACATTTCCCAAAGCAAGTGAGGGAAACTCTGTCTAGGGAGTCATTAACAAGGGAGTGGGCAAAGCGTTAGAAAATCTACAGCAGGGAACAATACAGAATGACTCCCTAGAGAATCAATGCATGTTGACCTAATATTTAAGATTGATAGTTGACAATGTGGAAATATTAATAGTAAATAAAATGCACGGAAAGGTCTTTGTTAAGCAAAGACCTTGCATTCGTTAATGATGGTTGCCAAATAGGTATCTGACGAGGGGAGGGGTGGGGAAAAGAAGACAGAATACTCTCTCCAAAGACAGGAAGGCACAGCTGGTCTTCTCAGGGCATCATAAAAGTAGAAGAAATAGTAAAGGTTATACAGTTAGTGAAGAGGAAATAGTAAAGTTTATACAGTTCAGGCCTTCTCTGGAGCCCATCTCTTCTAGATAGTATAGAGCACTGGCTCTTCTAAACGAGCTTCTACTGATTAGCTGGTAACCCCTCCACAGAGAAGACAGATGTATTGTTACACCTCTTCTTCCATGGTAGAGATGAGGAAAGAGACCAGAACAATGCTTGGGAAAACTGAAACCCTTCAGGAAACTGGGAGACTGCAGAGCAGGAAAGACCAGGCTGCTGCTTCAATGGGCAGTCATTAACTACTAAACTCCACCCAGTCACCTGAACTTGGAATTCCTCGATCTGCATTCAAGGAACTTGCAACTTAGTTAGAGGAATCTACTTATGCTATCGGAAATTTATAAGGCCTTGTTTAAATACCGAAGAGACACTGTTAGCCAGAACAATGGGCCATCACAGATGGTGGGGATGAGTGTGGGTGGTGTCATAAGAGAAGATGTTAGAAAGAAACTATGCTGAGCACTGCCATGGACTGAACTGCATCCCCCCAAATTCATATGTGGAAGCATTATGCCACAATATGGCTGAATCGGGACACATGGTCTTCAAGGAAGTAAGGAAAGCTACCCAAAGTCATCAGGGTAGAGCCTTGATTCAATAGGGTTAATTCTCCTACAAAAAGAGACAGGCCAGAGAGCTTGTTCTCTCTCTCCCACCTTTGAGGACACAGTGAGAAGAAGGTAGCTGTGTGCAAACCAGGAAGAGTGTTCTCACTGGAAACCAGTCATTACAAACTTTGATCTGGGACTTCCAGCCTCCAGAACAGTGAACAATATATTTTTGTTCAATTGAAGCCACACAGCTCATGGTATTTGATATGGCAACTCAACCAATTCAAGACAGGAACTGAGGGTGGCCAACACCCGCAGAGAGGTAAAGGAAATGATAGTCTTTCAGGAGAAGGCAAACTAGATCCAGCTGGCCACCTCTTCTTGTCTAACTTATGAACAAAGAATCATTTTTACATTTTTAAATGACTGGGAAAATACCAAAAGAAGATTTTGTGACATATGAAAATTACATGGAATTCACATTTCAATGCCCTCGAATAAAGTTTTATTGGAACACAGGCATATTTATACCCTTATGTGCTATGGCTTCTTTAACACCATTACCAGAGAGCTGGGTTGTGGTGATAGAGACCGGATGGCCTGAATAACCTAACTACTTAACCAGCTGGCCCTTTACAGGAAAAATCTGCCAACCCTTGGGTCTAGATTGGCACTTCTTAAAACTTTACTGTATTCATGTATCACCCGAGGGTCTTATTAAAATGCAGATTCTGATTCAATGGATCTGGTTGGAGCTTGAGTGTGTGCGTTCCCATAAGCTCCAGGTGAGGTAACTGTTACTGTATATGGACAACTTGGTAAGGAAGATTCAAAAATCCACTTTGTCTAAAATCTTGGTCTTGATTTAGAGGAACATCTTCCTTAATGATCTGGTTGACAGGGTAATCAGCACCCACTAATAGACTTATCTCAGGATTCACCTTAAAATTTACAAACCAGTTCTAAACAGGGGATGGGTAGGTCTAAAACAGAAAGGGAATCTGGTTTACACATTTGCTTTTGAAAGCCACTGTAACAAGGAAAATATGTCAAAACTGACCATTTGCTAATGTTAATGTATATTAATGTAATAATTTTTTTCATTTTTATGCTTTCCTCTTGAAAATTATTTTTTCATTATGTGTAAAATATCTCGTTTCCTTTCTGTGTTATACCCAAATCTCTTTTTTAAAGATGTGAAAAGAGGCCAATCTCTCTCTCTCTCCTGCTCTTTTTTTAAGCTTTTAGAGTAAAACATCTAAAAGTAAATATTGAGATTTAAACTGATGAGAAACAGATTGGGTATTGCCTGTCGACGCCCCAAAGGCCACAAAATAAATGGTAAGGTAACAGCAGCCTCAGCTCATTAAAATGCAGCCTGTATTCACTGAGATTTCATATGCATGTCTTCCCTCCACTGTCTCCTTAACAGATGTCATCAAATCAGATCTACAGGGCCAGAGAAATGAAGTGCAAATACCACCCCAGGAGCTACCGAGACCCAAGCTGTGGGCGTCCCAGCCTGTGAACCACACATGTGCAAGTGCATGGGTGTAAATTCATCAGGCAGAAGCCCAACATGTCATCTGAACCAAAAGTAAAACCTGCAGGGATTTCACTCTAACAACTTTCTGATGTTTTAGTATAGAGTGTCTATTCGGGCCTTGTATAAAACTAACTATGAGATTTTGTAAAATATACAGACAAATGTGCTGCATATTTCTACATTGTCCTAAATGCCAACATTATGGATAATTAGGCTTTATTTTTTGTGGGTTTTGTTGATTTCCACACTTTTGATTGCTAAGTGCAGCACAAAACATATGAATGTCATAAGTTACACAATTATCTTTGGCCTGTCCGTATCTCGTAGTGAAAAGAGTAAGGAATGAGAAAGAGGACTAAGGGGTGATGAGTTATTTCACTTCAAGCCAAAATAGAGTCTAGGCTATAATCAAGATGAAGGATAATATTGCTACCCATTGGGACACCTGGGTGGCTCAGCTGTTAAGCGGCTGCCTTCGGCTCTGGTTATGATCCCAGGGTCCTGGGATTGAGCCCCACGTCGGGCTCCCTGCTCAGGCGAAAGCCTACTTCTCCCTCTCCCTGTGCCTGCCACTCTGCCTCCTTGTGCTCTCTGTCAAATAAGTAAATAAAATCTTAAAAAAAAAAATATTGCGACCCATTATGGAATCCTTACTATGTACTATGTACATAGCCTGTTACTATGTACTATGGTTCGTGCATATTACTGTGTACTATGTACATAGCATATTAAAGTGAGATAACATACATAAGGCATTTAGTACAATAAAAGGAAGTGAGCAATAAATATATTCTCCTTTAATCATCCTTACAAACACAGAAAGGTTTATCTCTCTCCATGTTACAGATGGTGAAAGTGAAGTAGAGAGAGTACTTGGGCCAAGGTTGCACAGACGGTAAGTTACTTAGCAAGGGCTGGAGGTCCCTGATGCCAAAGCCACTGTCCGCAGCTGCTGGTAATGTTGTTCCAAGACAATGCATCCCAAAACGCCAGGCAGCTAAGAAACAGCATTCAAAGCTTTAAAACTTCCCAACCCAACACATTTGAAGGGCAAACCCCCTTGGGATGATTTATTTTGTAAAATGGCATTAGTCTGCAATGTCTACTTCTTGAGCTAAGATAGAGTAGCTTGTCGCAAACCATAATTCCTGCCAAGACAAACTTGAAAAACAAGAAAAAATACAAAAAAAAAAAAAACTTTTTAAAAGTATCAGATTTTTGCTAAAGCAATGAGAACTAAAGGGGTCAAGATTTCAGAGGGAGGAATACTTCAATAAAAGTGAGCTGATATTCTACAGAAACATTTTCTTTGGGTGCATTTGCCAATTCTCAGTGCAGAGAAAGAATCTAAGAATCCAAGATTTGCCTGGGCATAAGGCCTACAGACAGGAAGAGAGAAAGCAATAGGTTTTCTGTGGTCTTGCAGAGACAAAAATGGAGACTCGAACAACCATGACGCTTCTGAGAAACGGTAAAGAAAACGGAAACAGTGTCAGGTTGCTCCCCAAGACATATGGCAGATTCTGAAGATATATGGGAGGATAAAGAGGTAATTACAAAGCCTCTATGGGGAGAATGGAGTTTCCTGACAGTCCTTGGCTGCAGAGGAGACAAGCCTTAGCTTGTGAGGCCGATTAAAGGGGCGGGGGTGGGGTGGCGGAGGGAGGAACAGGGGCAATGATCACGCCAGGCTCTTTGTTCAAAGCCTTGAAGGACTATATCCTATAGGAACAAAATGAATGAGAGAACTGCAGTCTGGCCTGAGTCAACTCAGTCCCTTATTGGGTTAAACTGATCTTCTCTCACTCCAACTTTCTAGCAGAGAAAAGAGTAAACCTCTGGCCAGGAAGATAACAGAAGCTGAATAAACTGTTTTTTATATGTATACAGTATTTAGCATTAAGCCAAGAGTGACTAAACAAGACAAGATACAGGGCGATATTTTAAAAAGACAATAGAAATAGACCCACACTGATATTTTAATTAGAAGTTCAGGAAAATATAGATCAAGCTGGAGGAAACAGATGAAAAGAATGGATAATTTCATCAGAGAACTGGAATTTATTAAAAGAACCCAATGAAGCTGTTGGAATTATAAAACATAATAACAAATATTAAGAACCTAATAGATGAGTTTATCAGCCAATTAGATACTGCATAAAGCAACGTTAATAGAATGGAGAAAGTCATCAGAAAAGCTCAGCATTTTTTTAAAATAAAAAACAGAAAAAATGAAGAAGCAATGGTGGGATACAATATATATATATATATGTGTAACATCAGGTAGTTGGGATAATAGAGAGAAAATGGGGCAAAAGCAGTTTTTGAAGACAACGTCCAAAGATTTTTCAAACTAATTAAAGATTAACTCAGATCGAAAAAAACCGCAGTGAACTTCAAGCAAGATAATACCAACACACACACACACACACACACACAGACACACACACACATACACTACCTCTCTCTCTCTCTCTCTCAGGCCCCCACAAAATTAGTCCAATTGCTGAGAGCCGAACCCATGAAAATCATTAAAAACAGAGAAAATAGACTTTTTTCCCCAGTAAACTTATAAATGACTTCTCAACAGAAATGACGGAAGCCAAAGAAACTAGCAGGTTACCTAGACTTCTACACCCCATAAAAATATCCTTCAAAAGTAAAAAAATAAAATCTAAAAAAAAAAAAGTAAAGATGAAATAAACACATTTTCAAATAAACAAAAGCTGAGAGCCCTCTCCTCTGGCTGGCAGCATGGAGACCGCGCGTTGCCTGGAGTCACGGTGACCAGCAGGAGTCTGTCACCCTTCCTGGACAAGTCTGGGAAGATGCAGGTCCCAGGGTGGCCGGACGCCGTCAAGCCGGCCAAGCATAGAGAGCGTGCTCGCCGCAATGAGAACAGGTTCTCTACATGAGCCGCTTCCCGGCCCCACCACCTGTGCTTCCAGGGCAGCACTGGCATTGGCTCCACGATCAAGGTCTAAGGCGGAAATCCCAGAAAGGATGTCTTGCCCAGTCACTTCAGTAGAGGCTCCAAGAGCGTGGCCTGAAGGGTGAGCCCCAGAAGGGCTAAATATGGTGGGAAAGGACCAAAATGGGGGCTGCAAACTGACACCTCAGGGACAGAGAGATCTGGACTGAATTTCCAGACAGGTGACAGCTCCCAACAAGAAGCATTAAAACAACTGCTGGGTTAATAAATTGCCTCATTCCTTAAAACAAACACACATGCACACNGACTGAATTTCCAGACAGGTGACAGCTCCCAACAAGAAGCATTAAAACAACTGCTGGGTTAAAAAATTGCCTCATTCCTTAAAACAAACACACATGCACACGCACACGCACACACACAGAACTGAGTTTGTCACTAGCAAACCTGCACCAAAGAAAATTCTAAAGGGAATTCTTTAAGCGGAAGGAAACAAGGAAATGCCAGATGGAAACAAAAAGGGTAGATATATGGGTAACTATTTCAATGGCAATTAATGACTTAATGGGCTTTAAAACATATTTAGAAGTAAAACTCATAAGAAAATCAGAGGACAGGAAGGGATAAGTACAATTAGAGTATTCAAAGAGGCTACCATTATCAATAGTAATAATTTGATTTTACAATCAAATTGTAATACAAATCGAGAAACAAAAATTGATGGTAATACATCAAAGGCACATGTTGATGTCTCTAGAATGCCCACTAACAAAATAGTAAATGAATATATAACTGACAAGTTAATAGAGTGAAAGAAATGGAATAGTTATGAAATGATTAACTTTACAAAGGCATGAGAGAAAGGGGAATATTGAAATCACTAGGATCAATAGAAAAAAGAAAGATTGATATAAAGCCAGGGATGTCAATAATGAAGTTCCAATGGATAAAGTACTCCAATTAAAAGGTTAAGATTACTACACTGTTTAAACATTAAGGACACAGAAATCTGGAATGTTCAGGATGCAAAATGACACACCATGCAAATATCATCAAAATAAGCTGGTAGGACTATAGTAACATGAACACTTTCAGATTTCTTTTTAAGGTGATCCTAGGAACATAAACTTGTTCTAGGAAAGAAAACCGAACTTCCTGTCTTCTGGTGGGTTTAAATTGTTCTTATGTTTTACGTAATTAGTACTCTGTATTAAAAATAAAAAATAAGTGAGACAAGCGAAGATTGTGATATTTTCTTGGAGGAAGATGGGTGAGCTTTCCCAGCTGGAAGAACAGCACCAAAGTGTCTGCTGCTTCCCGGTTGTAGGGCTAGCCCGTGACATTGACAGGAACTCAGAGGAAAAGTGGAGAAGCGGAACCACCACGTGTCATGACCACAGTCCAAAAAACATGCTGAAATTTTTATAAACTTCATTTCCAGAAGTCAAATATTATGGCTTTGTTTATCTCTTAAACTAATACACTTACCTACCTCGCCTTCCTTCCTTCCCTTCCTTTCAAACCCTTCCTCTGTAATCAGCAAATTAATCTATCTCCTCAACCTCTTTCTTGACATGCCCCTCCACTTCATGGCCTTACCTGAACCCTAGCTGCTGATGGTCATGCCTGTGACCACGTATCGTAATGATGACTATGCAGATGGCACGACTGCCTCACTCCTCTCTTCTTTCATAGAAGCTTCCGTCGGGCAGAAACCAAATCCTGGGTGCAGTACCCTCCTGTGTACCTAAACATTTCTGAGTAGCTAAACATTTCTGGAGAAAATCACACACACTGTCTGGCAACACGACTCTGCTGTGGCAGCCTTAGTTTTTCAGTCATTATGATAAAGTAATATGTCTTGTCCTTTTCCCCCCATTAAACTTTCCCCATATCTGCCTTCTCCCTCATAGCTCTCTCACACTTCAGTGAGAAAAAGGAAATCATGGATTGTGAATTTCTCCGTCTTCCCACAAACAAAACTCAAACCTGCCTGCAAAGACGTCTCTCTTCTCTCTTCCCGCTTCAATGCAGAAAATTACCCCTGCTTCTAAGACCGTTCCCTCTATACAGTCTGATACCATCTGTTCCCCTCAAGGACCTGGAGTGATTGTCCTCTTCTCTCCTGTATCATCAGGCTCTGACTCACTCATTAACCATTCTTATCAATATTTTAAAACACTCTGATTTTCTTAAAACAAGTATTTTGTTTTTATAGCAACCTCTATACCCATGGTTACATTCTGTTTCCCCCCTCAAGAGCTGTCTACTTAATATCTTCTCCCAAATGTTCACCAGCTCTACTACCCCAAGATCCTCTAATTAAGAGAGAATCAAGATATTGTGAGGTCTAGTGAATGTTAATTTCCTACTCAGATTTTTAGAAATGTTTGTATGTCTCACCACTCCTTCATTTGTGAAGTAATTTTTTCCTTTGGTTTTTTTTTTTATATAAGAGAGTGAGAGAGAGAGAGAGTGAGAGAGAGAGAGAGAGAGAGAGAGAGAGAGAGAGAGAGAGAGAGAGAGAACACCAGCACAAGCTTCTGGGGGGAGAGACAGAAGAGGGAAGAAGGGGGAGAGAGAGAGAGAATCTTAAGCACCTCCATGCTCAGCATGGAGTCCGATGCTGGGCTTGATCTCAAGACCCTGAGACCATGACCTGAGCAGATATCAAGAGTCAGATACCTAATTGACTTGTGCTTCCTTCCTTCAGTTTAAATACCACTATCCTCTCCTGCTTTTCATTCTATGTCACTGGCTAGTCCTCCTTCCCTTAACTTCTAATCACTGGTTTTCCCCAGGGCATGGTCTTAGGACACTTTTTTTCTCTGGGCATATCCTGTCCACTGTCAAATTTACATCGTGCTTAGACCAGTCCTCTGAGCCCCAGACAAATATCATCACCTAAATGTCTTGCAGGAACACAAAACATCCCATCCTCCACTAACCTATTCTTCCCCAGCCATCCCCAAACTAATACACAACAATTTAAACCCAGACAACTGCTTAGGTAGAAATTCTGTATATTCTCAGGCTTCCTTTTTCCCTTAGTCCCCACATGTAATGTTTCAGTCGTTTCTGTCCAGTCTATCTAAATACCTACAAATATTTAAATTAATAACTTTATTAATATCAGTATTTAACAGATGTTTATAAAGCCATATTATATCGATGTCTATATATCTCCTGTCCATTCGTTTCTCTGTCTTCACTGATACCACTACAGTTCTGGTCACCCCTCTCACCAGCAGTATTGAAACAGCCTTCTCACTGGTTTCTGCTTGAGCTCATGCCTCTATAATCCATTCTCTGCAAGCATCTGGAGAAACATTTTTCTTTAACTTTTTATTTTAAAATAATTACATATTTAAGGAGGCTGCAAGAATAGCACACAGAAATTGTGACATACCCTTCATCCAATTGCCCCCAGTAGTTACATCTTGCATAACTAGAACAATTCGAAAAAACCAGGAAATTAACATCTGGACAATGAATGTGCACCATGCTATGCCATTTGACCACATACACAGATTCAAGTAACAACTACTGCAGGGGAGAAATCCACTGAAAGTTAAAATGATCACACCACTCCCTCTGCTTAAAGTCCTTTAACCATTTTTCATTTTAGTTAAACAAAAATCCAAACTCTTTGCCCTAGCCTATGTGGTCTGCTCCCTGCCCACTTTTCCACCTTAATGTCTCTGGGTCCCTCACGTTCGGTGTTCCTGCTTCACTATCCATTTCCTTCATTTCCCCAAACAGGATGACCTTGCCCTTAACTCATCCCCTTTGTGCATGTTCTTCTCTCCATCTGAAATACTCTTTCCCTAGCTCGCATATTACACACAGATTACCCTACCAAATATCTAAGCCTGTTCTTTGTCAGTACTTGGATTTCCTTCCATGGATCAGACCACACTTTGCAATTACACATGCATTTATTTGCATATTGACATCTGTATTTCTCCTCTGCCAGACTACAGATTCCACTGGGAAGATAAAATATAGGTCACGATCATCTTCTATCCCTATTTCCCGGCATACAGCACTGAGATATAATATACACCAGGCGCTGCAGCTAATGAATAATTGACTAAATAAGGTGGGATACAAAGAAAAGAGGAAAAGAAATTAGTAAAACAAGAAAAAAAAATTTATGGTCTGGAAACATTCTGAGAGCCTTTGATGAAAGGCTCCATGTAAGGCTGGAGAGGTGTTAAGTAGATCTGAAGTTGCTGGCCTCTGCACTACGGCCCCCCTCCTGTGTGCATTTAATTCTAATTAATACTAATTGGATTTAAATCTGAATCAAGGAGGAAATTTATTGTTGCTGCATGACAGGTCTTGAACGTCAGGTCTGCAAGGCACAACTCCTCATTTCAACACAAACTCCTCTTTTTACTGTAGGAGCCAAGAGGAAGCATCACTACTGGGCCAGGGATATAACCTTTTCCCTGTCTTTCAAAATGGGGTGTGGTGCCCTTTCTGTCCCCAGCACCCAATGTCAAATAGTTTCCTACTATATAAATCAAATATCAATGATGTCCAACTCCGAGACCTTAAAAATAGTTATGGTAGACATCAAAGGAAAAGAGGAAGATTAATAAAACAGAAGAATGTTCGTGGTTTGAAAACTTTGGCGAGTTTCTGATGAAAGACGAGGCAACTGAAAGGAAAGAGCCCTTTGCTGACAAGCAGGTGCTTGGTTTCCGGCCCAGGCTCTGTTCCCAGCTAGCTAAGACCAGCTGTTTTAGCTACCGGAGCTTCAGTTTTCTGGTCATTAAAGGAAAAGACCCTTCTAGTTCATACAATGTATAAAGTGCATCTCCACCTAAAGTTGTATTCATAAGTTGTCATGTGAATAGGGAAACAAAAAGAGAAAGAGAAAGAAAAAAATCACACTGTCACTGTTGGCTGGTTACTGTTTTTTGAGCAGGTGATCTCTTTTACATGAAGAAAACTTCCTATTTTCTTTGTCACTTCACTGGCGCATGAGAGATCCCATTTTTTCCCCTACCTTGTTAAAAGCTCCTATTATAGAAATTGCTAGATCTATTAGTAAATCTTAATTACCACTTCTTGTACTGCTTTTAGCCTCTAGTGAGGCAAAATTGCCATGATTTATGCTTTACTAACAATGATATTTTTACATTAGTAAGCAATTAAAGAGCCCAACAGCACTCCTGGGAACTTCAAAAAACTGTAGAAGGACTGCCATCATTTTGATTTATATCTACTCTAGTTGTATTTACAGAAAACTTATAAAGGAGGAATACTGTGTCAAAATGTTTATGGTGCTCACAATAAATGTCTGTAAAAAGAGAAGCATTCATGCTCATGTTTCACATTTGCCTGTAGAAGCATCACATCATGTTATAGAGAATGGGCTCAGACAAGGTCACCTCAAGGTGATGATCAGTGTTGGGTCTTGGACTTGTTGACCCAGACAACTCAGATGGAAGGGATTTCACTGGAGGGTGCAGTTTCTATACCCTGTGTGTCCTCTAGCAGGGTGACAGGTGAGCCTGATTTTAACATGAAGAGTAGAGTTGTGGGGGAACTGCATTCCTTGACATTTAAAACAGCATGGAGACCTATTAACAAAAATACCCATGGTGAATGAGATAGCTAAAAAGGCAAGTTCTTCTGCAAGCAGTGAGTAGGATGAAGGCCAGGAATTACTGCTTCTCTTCTCTAAGATGCAGACTATTGGAAATCAATCCTTCTAATTCAAAAGAAAGATTTACTCCTCACATTTTTGAGGTCTCCCCATGTAAGATTTATTTCTTTCCATCTTTATGTGCTTAGTTTTATTTTGCCTTCTGCAATCTCTCTGTTCTCTACATTTACCATCAAAACATTTATTATGTAGAAAAAAGGCTCAATAATATACAAGAGTAATTGTAGAGGAATTATATTGGAGTAGAATATGAATCCTTTAATTTAAATCTTTTTGAGCTACCCATATTTAACCAAAAGCTGATAAGAATCTAAACTCTATACTTTCCCTAGAGTCACAGAGCCTTCCTCCTGAGCAGCAGTGCCAAGCATCGCCTGGAGCTGGTGTGAATGCAGGATCCCTCCCTAATCCGGACTTACTGGATCGGAGCTGGCATTTTAACCAGTGGATTCGGGGGCACATTAATGTTTGTGAAACCCTGCAATAGAAGGTTAGCAGACAAGGATGGGAAGTCAGTGCATCTATCAGGAAATTTTAAACATGATACCACAAGGTCCATAGCTCTAAACAAAGATGGAAAAGAGGAAGATGAAGAAGAGAAAGAGGAGGAGTGGGTGTGGGGGAGAAGATAGAAAAAGAAAGGGGGAAAGAGGGAGGAAGAGGGAGAAGAGGGGGATAGAGGGTGGGGAGAGGAAGAACAGAAGGAGGAGGAGAGAGGTGGCAATGGCTTTTTTCAAACTATGTCCGAAAGTCCTCAGAATTTTCTAAATTTGCCCTACAATGAACCAAAGCTCTAATACCCAATTTACAGCGCTATCCTTCTACATTTGGGGCAAGCAGAGAGCAGAAGGAAGTTCTTTGGCCTCAAGTTTCCTGCTTTGATGAAGCATCTTACACACGCCTCCTGCCTAGAAACAGCAAGATGTGGCAGGTAGCTTAACCGTAACTTGAAATTTTGCATTTAAATAACCAAGTCTCAGTGTCTACAGGGTGAGACTTTTACAGCCTTTCAGAATGAGCTCGGAGGGTACCACAGATTCAGCAGCAGTGAGCGTCGGTTTGATGCCATTTCACATGAAGATTTCTAGAGAAATGGTAGAGCAGCAGTCAAATCTTGTTTCATTTATGAGTTTTCCTCTCTTTTATACTATAGGTTGTTGGACACCGAGGCCAGTGTTAATCACGGGGAATATCTCCTGCTCACTTACTCAGCATGTCCTCCTACATCAGACACTATGCTAACGGTTTACAGAAGCACATTAATACTAAAGGAACCAAGACAACCCACATGGACTTTGTTTCCACTTCCTTCTCAAGTACTGCTGCTTGCAGGAAAGTTTGAGGTTTATATTTTTTAATTAAATTACATTTAACTGGGCGCTTGGGTGGCTCAGTGGGTTAAAGCCTCTGCTTTCGGCTCAGGTCATGATCTCAGGGTCCTGGGATCGAGGCCCGCATCGGGCTCCCTGCTCAGCGGGGAGCCTGCTTCCCCCTCTCTCTCTGCCTGCCTCTCTGCCTCCTGTGATCTCACTCTCTCTGTGTCAAATAAATAAATAAAATCTTTAAAAAAAATAAAAATAAAAAAAAATAAATTACATTTAACTGGCAATTTCTGTTAAAATCTCTATTAGGAATTACAAATAATTGCAGAGTGTTGGAGTATCAGAGGAAATTAAGTTAACCAAAGAAGATTCTCAAAAAATGAGAAACAATTCTATAGAAAATGAGCTGGGTGGTAGACAAATGAAGAATAAACACAAAACAGCCTCTTCTTTTTCTTTCGTTTTAACGTTTGTCTTTCTGTTTGTCTTTAAATCTATAAAGATACACTGCTGATCAAGAATTAAAGAAATGTCTAGTTGGGATGAGGACAATTGGTCATATGACCATGCAACCAAATCTTTGCCATTGTCTCTTTTTTTCCCCTCCTAGTTTTATTGAGATGTAACTGACATACATCCTTATGGAAGTTTAAGGTACACAGCATGATGGTCTCACATGTATTTTGTGAAGTGAGTACCACAAGTTTAGTTAGCGTCCATCACCTTATACAGATACAATAAAAAGAGAAAAAGAAAGTTCTTCCTTGTGGTGAGAACACTTAGGATTTACTCTTAATAACTTCCGTGTATATCACACATCAGGGTTAAATATAGTGATCATGTTGTACGTTACATCCCTAGTACTTATTTACATTGTAACTGGAAGTTTGTACCTTCTGACCACGTTCATTCTGTTTCCCCTTTCCCTGCCCCTTATCTCTGGGAACAATAAATCTGACCTTTTCCTATAAATTTGTTTGTTTAAATTTCACATATAAGTTAGATCAGACGGTACTTATCTTCCTCTGTCTCACTTATTTCATGTAGCATAATGCCCTTAATAGCCATCCACGTTGCCCCAAATGATATAATTTCCTCATTTTTATGACTGAATGATATTCCATTGTGTTTGTGTGTGTGTGTAGACTTTCTCCATTCATTTGTCAATGGACACTTAAGTTGCTTCCATATTTTGGGAATTGTAAATAATGCTACTATGAACATGGGGGATAGAAGATATCTATTTGAAATGTTTACATTTCTTCTGGACATATTCCCCAAAGTGGGACTGCTGGGTCATATGGTAATTCTATTTTTAACTTCCTGAGTATCCTCCATACTATTTCCCATTGTGACTATCCCAGTTTACAATCCTACCAACAGGGCACGAAAGTTCCCTTTTCTCCACATCCTCACTAATATTTGGTGCCTCTTATCTTTTTTACATCATCCCATCCTCTTTAGTGGTTAAGCGGCATTAGAAAAGGTCTCAGGCTCCTAAAAAACTGAGTATCTTAAAGAAGACTCATATTCTGACCAGCCTTGTAATCAGAGTGAACGTTTACACAATTGTCTAAGAGCCGCTACAGTGAGTACTTCGATGTTTCCTTTAATGTTTCTTCTCCTAATTAATTTAGTGCTTTTTATTATTTCAACATGTTTTTCATTATTGTTAATCACAACATCCCAGGGAGACAGAATGGACAGACAATATTTTCTTCATTTTATAGATGAAGCACTTCTTGGTACAGAGTACTTTGATGATAAAACAAGTACCAGAGTTCAGTTGAACAGGATTCTAACATGCTGCTTAATATTTAATACCAATTAGGGGTGCCTGGGTGGCTCAGTGGGTAAAGCCTCTGCCTTCAGCTCAGGTCATGATCTCAGGGTCCTGGGATCGAGCCCCGCATCAGGCTCCCTGCTCAGCGGGGAGCCTGCTTCCCCCTCTCTCTCTGCCTGCCTCTCTGCCTCCTTGTGATCTCTCTCTCTGTCAAATAAATAAATACTTAAAAACATACTCAATGCCAGTTAGCCTTTCCAACTGCATCTACATTTTACAATGATGGGGTTCCCTTCAGATATCTCAGTCCCTGGTTGTGATGCTACTGAGTATTGCCACCGTTTGGCCAAGACTACTTAAACTCACTTGATATTTGGAAAATCTTGAAATTGGTATGTATCTAGACCCTCCAGGAATCACCAGTGCTCCGAGTCCATAGCATAATATCTGGGAGCCCTTTCAATACAGTTATTAATTCCTTTCTATCTGAAGGTTTCTGGGTGAATACATTTCATGCCTTTTCTTAGTTGTACATTCCAAGTATAAAATACGAAACTACATCCTGCTTAAAAGAGTTTCTCTTGTTCTCCACAGAGAACAATAGCATATGTCTCTACTGTTTAAGAGATAGTGAATAATTTACCAAATCAGAACATTCTGTAAAAGACACTGTTTTGCTTTGATGCTCTTGTGTAACTGCCACTGACTTTAATGAGAATTACACACATCTGTCATTGGGCAGAATCAACCCCATTATTTATTAAAGCTGAAACCCACCATTTTCCATAAAGCTTTCCTCTAGTCAATAATTAACAGATATAAGACTCCCAGATTTGTGGTGCATACTCTATCTTTCTGATGAGTAAAACATGGTAGTGAAAGAAAATGAGCCAGGGAGAAATGTTCTTGGCCTGACAGTATTTTTCCTGGTTGCCAAAGCCACATAACTAGATTTTCCATCTTTGGTGATTAAAAGGGAAACAAATAGCATCAGAGATTGTTTGTTTCATTACTACCACACAATCTGTTGAGGTAACTAATATGAGTTTATTTGATTAGTTGGTTAAAGTCAAATGCTTTATATTATGCAGGATCACCAGAAGGACATAATAAGGACATGAGGTCCAGATGATTATCTTTGGGAACCAGTAAGCTTGAACTCCATCTTTGTTACTCAAATAGCTCATCAGTAGCCCAGTTATATTGGCATCTACTGGAACTTACTGGAAATAGGACCGCACACAGGTCTACTAAATCAGAAATGCTGAGGTGTCCCCTATTGCTGCTTTAACAGACCCGCCAGGTGATTCTGATGCTCACCAAAGTTCAAGAATCGTTGATCTAAACTATTACCAATAACCCTGCAAAATAATCACTATCTGAGAAAAGACAGGAAAGTAGTATTAATATATTTTTTTAAAGATTTTTATTTATTTATTTATTTGACACAGAGAGAGATCACAAGTAGGCAGAGAAGCAGGCAGAGAGAGAGAGAGGAGGAAGCGGGCTCCCTGCTTAGCAGGGAGCCCAATGCAGGCCTCGATCCCAGGACCCTGAGATCATGACCTGAGCTGAAGGCAGAGGCTTTAACCCACTGAGCCACCCAGGCACCCAGAAGTATTAATACTCTTACATTTCTTCTTCTTTGTCATGGGCTTATGTATCATAAAATTATTATTACTTTGTAATATACAGTATATTTTCAAATGAAAATTATCCATCCTATTTTTGATTACTTGCATAGATCATATTTGCTGTTGAATTATCCTTTTTGGTTTGGAAAAAGAATGTTTTGGATGTTTAACTACTTCCTCTTTATCACAATTAAGCAATATGTTCTGCCCTTTGGATTCCAATTATTTGTTATACCTTAATTTATTCTGGAACTTTCATTGAAATAAAATATACCAAATAATAATGCTTGTACTACTGTTTTCCTAATTTTTCTGTCATTATCTACTTCTCCTTTGCTAGCAAGAACTGCTAAAACAATCTTTTTGAGTACAAATATTTCAGTATGAAGAGATCCTGCCCATTTCTTTACTATCCCCCCACCAAGTCTTCTGATACTCAACAAGAGTTGCCGATTGTTTTACAGTACTTTGTAATGGAGCTTGGTGTGGGTAAAAGCTATTGGTGCCAGTACACAGGCAGAGAGTACATAAAAATGTCTAATGACGCAATTTATCTGCTAGACTAAAATACATTTCATGGGATGGAAGAAATAACTCTTTTAGTGCTGCATTCTCTGTACATTCTGCACTCAAACCTCCTGAAATTTTCTGTGGCAACATAGTCCATATTGCAGTGATGGATAACTGATTTCCAACAGTGCTGTAAAGTGATTATTAATCCATAAGCATTTGCCTGCTGAGATGTTCTATGGTTTTAAAAAAGTTAAGAACCATTTCCACACTGCTGGAGCTATCATAATCTTTTCGAAGCCTTCAATGTAGGACCTCCTGTCTGTTACCATATTTCTGTATTAATTTAAGCTGATTGCCAAGACTTCCTAGCACCATACAGTCCAGCTCCAGAACCACAGAAGAAACCACATGTCATGATGTGAAAGAGACTGTGATTGTGTTCATAAATACAACAAAGGTGACCACGTGGGACCTTCATGTTACAAATCTCAAAGGACAGAATAATAGAAGTATCACATTAAATCACAGGTTTTCAGAGGCAAAAAGAACCTCTGTCATCATCAAGACCAATGAATTAAAAAACATGGGGGGAGAGTGTGCTGGAAAACCTGATCTCCCTAAAAAGCAATCAAACAACACCATCTTAGGAACTTAGCTGGGAAACAGACACAAGTGGCTTGCTCTGCTTGAAGGAAGAAGGGGTCAAAAGTCACCCTATTTCTCTCTAGATAAGAATGTAATGTTTTCAAAATGTTGATATCAAAGTCAGATATCTATTCCTAGACAAATTACTAATAATATTTATATGTAGAATAAAGACATCTCAGACATGGAAAGTTTCACAAAATTTACCTCCATACACTTTTTCTCAAAAGCTATTGGAGAAAGCATTCTACCAAGCTCAAGCAGTAAGATGAGAAAGGGAGACAAGAATGTGGTCAATTGAATGGTGGACCTCCTCCCAAAACCTGCAAATGTGGCCTTATTTGGAAAACAGTCTTGGCAGATAAGTTAAGGATCTTGAGATGAGGTCATCCTATATTTGGGCTGAGCCTTAAATCCAGTAACGTAAATCATCATTAAGAGACAGGAGGAGAAAGGTAGATTTGGTAAGACACAGGGGGAGAGGGCCATGTAAGGAGGTAGGTGGAAGTTATGTAATACCAAAACAAAGCATGCCTGGAGCCACCCAAAACTGGAAGAAACAGTCCCCAGAGCCTTCAGGAGGAGTGTGACCATGCCAATACCTTGATTTGGGACTCCTTGCCTCCAGAACTGTAAGGGAATAAATGTCTGTTGTTTTAAGTCATCGAGTCTGTGGTAATTTGTTACAGCAGCCCAAGGACACAAATACCAAGGGATAAAAAAAATGGTAGTTTCACAGGAAGGAGGCAGAGAGAATCATTAGGATGGAAGTGAAGGGAGATCCTAGGAGGACAATTGTATAATCAGTCCAGAATGGCTCTGGAAGCAGCCTCTTAAAAATTATGGCATTAATTTGGGTGCCTGGGTGGCTCAGTCCATTAATCATCCCACTCTTGATTTCGATCCCAGGGTCATGAGAGAGAGCCCCACATTGGGTTCTGCACAGGGCGGGGAGTCAGCCTGAGATTCTTTCCCTCTGTCCCTTTCCCTGCTCATTCTCTCTCATCCTCTCTCTCTCTCTCATCCTCTCTATCTCAATAGGTAGATAGATAAAAAGGTGGCATTAATTGGTGACTTCCTAGTGTCAGTAAATATGTTAAAAGGTGATTTAGACAACTGGCAGATATTTTGGGTTGAGTTAGTGACAAATACATAGATGATTCAGCAAATGAAAGGACTGGAAAAGTAAATAGACTTACTAAAGGTCATACTGATCTAATCAAAATTATGATAAAGCTGTATTAGGAGGGTGAAGGATGGAAGCAAGTGCGTGTGGCTGTATGTATGTGCTGGTGGCTGAGTGAGCGTGCTGGGGCAAAAATGGGGAATTTTCATCCCATAAAAATGAATCCCTAAACCTGAAAAATGAATAAATTGTGATCTGATAATAAATAGCAGAAGGATCATCTAAATAACTGAAAACAGTTAACTCTGGGGGAATAGCAATATGTTTTGTAATAATTTAATAAAATAAATCTAATTAAAATTATGTAATTTTATATTACACATGTTATTTTATTGCACTTTAATTTTACTTAAACATTAATATTACTCATACTATTTTAGGTACTTGGTTCATTTATTCTTCAGCACAATCTTGTTGGGAAGGTACTCATTTTACTGATAAGAACCCTGAGGATACATAATCACACAACAGTGTCAGAACCAAATTTGGAAACCAAGAGCCACTTTTACAGTTCTTACATGAACCTCACCATGTCTTATAAAAGAAAATATTAGAGGGGAGCTGGACATACTGTTTAACAAATCATGCAGAACTAGTAGACTTTAAAAGTTACGTAAACATAAAATTTTGATTTAAAAAATAACCACTGGTCACGCAACAAACTGAGGGTTACTGGAGGGTGGGGGTATAGGGAGCGGATGGCTGGGTTAAGGACATTGGGGAGGGTTTGTGCTATGGAAAACAAAACAAAACAAAACAAAATCAAACAATCAAACAAACAAACAAACAAAACACTGGAGGGGCACCTGGGTGGCTCAATCAGTTAAGGGCCGGCCTTCAGCTCAGGTAATGGTCTCAGGGTCACAGGATAGAGTCCTGTATAGGACTCCCTGCTCAGCGGGGAGCCTGCTTCTCCACCTGCCCCTCCCCCACCTATTTGTGTACTCTCTCTCTCTCTAATATGTAATTAAACATTTTTAGAAAAATAATCACTGGAAATACTTGATCAGAAGATAAAAGCTGTTACTCTGCCTTTTTTTTTTTAAA
>LNAC01000015.1:6343633-6495458 GCA_002007465.1 Ailurus styani | reverse complement strand
CGAGCAGAGAGCCCGATGCGGGCCTCGATCCCAGGACCCTGAGATCATGACCTGAGCTGAAGGCAGAGGCTTTAACCCACTGAGCCACCCAGGCGCCCTTTTTTTTTTTTTTTTTGGTGTTGACTCTGCCTACGAATCAGAATAATCTGGGACTAGGAATGGGTAGTTTCCCATGGGAAGGGATGAATATTTCCCTGGTCAGATAAAAACTCTGACCCACTCTCAGTTGTTCCAGGTATCAAATAGTGAAGATTGGAAAGCACCACCTCCAGGACTGCCTATGAAAGGCAGAAGGTGGACAAAGGTGTGGACCCCCAAAAGAAGAGGGAGCTTGGGAAGTTTTTAGGGAGACACTCTTGCAGCCACATGCACCAGACTGGCACACATCCTTACAATATTTGCATTTTGTGTCAACACTCCATTCCCATGCCTTCAACCAACACCTGTTTAATCCTAAGAAAGTTGAAGAATTTGAAGAAATTAATTTGCATGAAAATGAAGCAAAACATTTAAACTTCAGTAAGTATGTTTGCTTTCTTTAGTTGTACCTGAGTTTACTTAAGAAAATTATCTCCACTCTATACGAAATGAGTAAATGAAGTAGTCAAAGCATCCTCATTAAGGGTAATAGATTTTTAATTTAATCTCTAAAATGATATATTGTGATAGAAATTTTTGAAAAAAGAATAAATTGCTCTCAGTAATTTTAACAAGATTTTTCTATTTGATCTACTCAAAACAGGTAAATGAAAAGGAAGTGTAGGGTCTAGAAACTAGAATTTAAAAAATATATGTATTTGGCAGTAAATACAAATCCTGAATACCGTAGTGAATTGGCTAATTTGGTTGACAATCCCAAAATCCAAATAAAATTAAATTATGTCAGCTTCAAACGCTACAGTCTCTTTAGATTTATGACTGCCAAAATGTAAACTTAGCAAAGACATTCCACGCATAGATACCCTTCTTGTATTTCTAATAATTGGGATAGTTAATGACTCTTTATCAAAAACAAGGCTCTAAATTTCAGACTTTAGAGCAACCTAATTGCTCTAAAAATATGCTGACTCCTTCCCCTTCTACAACAAGCTTATGACATTGGTATTATTAATATCATCATTCTTTTATAGATATAAAAGTGCCATGGAGAGAACAGCTGGGACTATCAACTTGAGTTGATAGATCTAAAACCCAGGGTCTCCAACATCACATTCTTGAGGGGTAGGTTTGCTTGATAATATAAGAAGTTGGACTTCATAAGATCTTCCTCACTGAAGAAAATGCATGACCAAGGGACGTATGCTGGTCATTCACAGCTATATTCCCTGCCTCACCTTAATAATTTCAAGAAACATGAGAAGAATCCTCATTTTAAGCCAGTGCATTATTATACTAGATCGATAACTGAAGTATTCATGTTTATTTCTATTTAGCAAATGAGTCAGTGGTTTGTTTTGTTTTGTTTTTAGTTTGTTTTGTTTTTTGTTTTCTAGAATATTAGGTAGATATAGTGTTACATATGAGGATGCTAGAACAGAGAGTGGAAGTCTTTTAGATTTAGGCTAAACTGGGTCCAAATCTCAGTTCTTATATTCACTATGTGGCTTGGAGCAAATTTCTTGACTGCTGAGTGTTAGGGTTAATAACAAACTTGAATGTGCTGTGAAGAGAACTATGTAGAATGAGTAGCAGGGAGTTCATCCTCCGTTGATGTTAGCATCCTCTATGACTGGCAGGGTCTATGAAAAGTGTATGGTTTGCTACCAATCCAGAGATCATGCACACACAACCCAGAGGTCTTCAGAGATTTACTTTAGCATGGAAGGTCTTCATTTTCTTCATTGATTTTCTTCATATTCTAGCCATGTTGATACAGGAAAGATCAAATTTAACAGAAAATGTTGTCTGCATTTGTCCGCGAATTACACTTGAATGGATTAGCTAACAACCATAATTTTGGAATTAGAGTGTGAAGAAGAGGAGCCACTTGAAATAAAACTCACTCAGAATGAGAAGGAGAAGGAGCGGGGGGAGGCAGGGAGACTGGTGCACAATAACGATTTTCAAGATGTACTAGTAGCTTTCACTGCCCAGAGACATCTTCAGAACAATGTCTAAATAAACTCTAGGCTATAGATGAACATTTCAAGTTAAGACCAAGGGACTAAGAACAAAATGATCCCACAGGGCTTAGATTCTCCAAGATGATGAAATGGGTTTTGGTGGTAAGTGACTTTTCTAATACAAGGCAGTAAGAGAAAAGTTTACCCTAGAAACACATCCTGAGAGTAAAGACTAAATCCATCCCCCTAAGAAAATATAGTCAATATATGTGTTAACATTTAAAAGATAAGGATTAGTGGGCCTTTGTGATGAGTCAGTTGCGGGTCTAAGCATTGCACGTATTTGTATATAACACTTAAACCTCACAAACAAGTCTATGAGGTAGTAACTATTGTCCCTACCATTTATGCAAGGAACAAAAGTCAAGTAACTTGCTCAAGGATAACACCTCTTAGATGGCAAAGTTTGAACTTTTTAGGAATCTAACACCAGGGCCAACAAGCATAACTCCCACACCAGCTGGGCCGTATCTCAACGGACGTTGTATTACCTACATTTTCTAGCACAATGCCTTCCTTACACATAATAAGAGTCCAGTAAATGCTGAATATTTCTCTTACAGTTAAAGACACTATGGCTATTTCTGTGAAAAGGCGTGCACGAGAGGATTACCTCTTTAAATCATGATTAGCCATAAACCCTTCAGCAGGGATTCATTTATCAGATTAACCTAGCAGAAAACATGGATCTGAGAGTCTAGGATAAATGAAAAGGCAAATTTGATACAAGAGAGGAAGAAAGATAATGTTCATAATTGCGGGGCACAATTATGGGATACCAGCTAACCTTTGACACCCAGTCAGGAAGATAGTAATTTGGATGGGATAAAGGACGCTAACCCTCCACCTATCCTTCATATTCCTATAGGGTGACTGTCCCTTGTCTACAGGGGGTGCACCACATCCAACCATATCAGAATCCAACTCTCATGATTTTGGAAATGGAGTCCCCCACAATGAAGTCAGTTCACCTCCAGAAGATAAAAATTGAAGATAACATAAAACATGAAGCGTCAGCCGCCATGTCTCTATACAACATGGTGGTATTTGCTGATCTGCAATGAGAGGTTGAATGTAACCTGCTGAGGGAGCCAGAGAATGAAAATCCTAGAGACACACAAATACCTGGTGCTAGTTCCTGAGGCCAAGGTGTTGCTGATTCTTCCCATGGCTTGGTGTTGCTCAGACTGCCTGGGATACCACTGGCTCTTAAGTCTACCATTTTTCTTACACTAGTTAAAATTGGGTTTCAGTCACATACAACTGAAACAGAGACACAGATCTTCAGAACAGCGCACCTTTTACCTTGTTCCCTGTTGTTTTTCCCAAGGCACTCATAAATGATACTTTACATGAGTCTCATGCTTATACTCTAAGTACTATGTGGCCCATCAGACCACCTGAATTTAACTTTTATTTGAGTGAAAAATACAATTCTATTGTGAGATTTTTTTTTCTCTTTGATACCAGTTAGCCTATATTGACTACCACAGGAAGTGACTTATCCAAAGTCACACAGCTAATTAGAAGCAGTTCTGGGACTAGGATGGAAATCTTCTTGCTCATTCAATGCAGTCTCCCCAAGACACTACCTAATTTGTAACAAATGCATAAAGGTGAGGGGGTAATTAAACTTTTATTCCCTTCTAAATGAATGCTTTTGACTAAGCCAGTATGCTTAAAAGGCAGTGGTATTACATGACAAATTACACAAACGAAAAACTCGCCATAACATTAAATGAGTAAAGGAAAAACCATTGCCTTCGGCTCAGACAGCATTTCACATCAGTTTAATTAAACACTCACACAAACATACAAACACATACATATCCCTAAACAATCACAAATCTAAATCTGAGGTTCATTATGCCAACAAGCCAGATGATTTGAAATAAAACTTCAAATGGATTCTGTCAGAAATGAAAAAGAACAAAGGGAAAAGAGACAATGTGGCTACATTTATGGAATATAAAATATGACTTAAGCCCCCAGGTGCTGAAGCTACAAGTACCTTATTTTTAGCCTTGAAACTCACAGAGGAGAGATTTTGATTTTCACTGAGCTCATGCAATAGGTAAGGAAGCTGACTTTAATGAGATTGCTGGCTTGTATCTACCTCTAGAGCTTTGCTTCAGTTGTTTTAGGATTCAAATGCTTCAAGAGGGTATCAAAGTCCTTTCCCAAATAGTGCATGCAGTAGTTACCAGGAAGAGAACCCATCTTCTTGGTGAAATTGTTGCAAATGATTTTTGGTGAAGTATACAAGGAAACAGAAGACAAAGGAGTGTGGAAATGAAGACAATGGGGATGGAAACTCTGATATCAAGATCCAAGTTACTATAATAGTTGCAAATCATCTCTCTGGCTAGACAAAAATATGTTGTTTTGGAAATTCAAAATTATTACTTTATATTAATAGGTATCCTTTGGGTTTTTTTTTTAAGATTTTTTTTAATTTTTATTTATTTTGACAGAGAGAGATTACAAGTAGACAGAGAGGCAGGCAGAGAGAGAGAGAGAGAGAGGAGGAAGCAGGCTCCCTGCTGAGCAGAGACCACCCCCCCCCAATGCGGGCCTGGATCCCAGGACCCTGAGATCATGACCTGAACTGAAGGCAGAGGCTTTAACCCACTGAGCCACCCAGATGACCAATAGGTATCCTTTGTTATACAAACCTTTCCTTAATCCTGATCACCCACTTTTCCCCTCTTCTCTCCTCTACAATCCCCACAACCATAAAGCTCACAAAGGCCAAGTAATCTTTCCTGATGGCAGAAAGAGCAAAACCCTTTCTTGGGGAAGGTGGGAGAGAGGAGATGTTGATCAGCACTTCCTCCTCCTTTGAGTAAGTGAAACCTTGTCCCACCTCTGCCCTCACCCCCACAGACAAAACCACTTGACTCATACATTTCTATACCATCAATCCATTTTTTTCCTGTTTCAAGCATAAAAGTAATTTAATGCCCAGCAATAAATATTACTTTTTTTTTTTTACCTTGACAGAAAGCAGGAATGATACAGGGGTTTAACAGCATTATTTATTATCTACCTCGGATACATTATTTTATGCCACTTTTGGACCTTTGTGTTCATTTTCTTACAAGTAGTTACTTTCATATTAGCTTTACCCTGATGGCACCTACTAAATTTGAGTATTTTTAGAACACAATCTATTTTCCATGTGGACATCAGTGGGAAGATCATTTTAAAAGATCCTCATAAAGTTGCTCAAGTATTATCTATCTCTGGACATGAAGAAAGTAAAATGCAGATGAGTGAGGTATTTCCTAGGTTTCTACCCAGAATTTCTTTTTTTTTTTAAGATTTTATTTATTTATTTGACACAGAGAGAGATTACAAGCAGGCAGAGAGGCAGGCAGAGAGAGAGGAGGAAGCAGGCTCCCCGCTGAGCAGAGAGCCCGATGTGGGGTTCGATCCTAGGACCCTGAGATCATGACCTGAGCCGAAGGCAGTGGCTTTAACCCACTGAGCCACGCAGGTGCCCCTCTACCCAGAATTTCTATGAGTAAACATCAGCCAGTTGTCAATACGAGGATGGGCAGTTTACACCAGGATGACTAAAACCACCATCAGTTCTTAGGATTTGTCCATATTTTCTAACTCAAATCAAAGAAAGAAAGTCTAAAGAATAACTACTATCAGAGGTATGACTTACTTCCCTCAACTGCAGACAGACATTGTTCAGGGACTGAGAAGAATTCTAAAGATCACATAGTAAAACCCATTAAGCAACAAAGTCAAGATAATCATTTTGGGGATCCCATCTTATTGTTCCCCATAAAACAGTCAAAAAGTCATGCCTTTGGCTCTCTGACACAGGAAAGTATCATGAGTGAAGCAAAGAACCAAATGAAACAGGTAGAGATCAGAGTCATTTTCTGGGTCTGTTGCTATCAAGCTGTGTCATCCTGGAGAATTTACTTAGCTTCTCTAGGTTTCTGGTTTTTACCTAGGAAATTCTGCATCTTTACATGAATGACTGTTTAGAACAGAGGCTGCGACCCCTTGCAATTGCCGGGACAGGTGGAGTCTGCCTCTGTGAGTTCAGGGGGTGACAGAAGCTTCTGCTGGCACACCAGAAGGAGCGAAGCCCAGGCCTAGGGACAATGTGCCCTGATGTTAAAATCCATTACTGTCTCTAACCTGAAACTTTAAACTTGACAGGCTTGAAATCAGCAAATGAGACTTGGAGGAGGCAAAGAGGAAGCGTGGAAAGTTGGTTAATTTGGAATCATGGACTTTTTCCTTTCATCCCTCTGTTAATGAGTCTCACAAGCCTCGTACCCTCTCCATTACCAAGGCCAGCCTCCTTCTCCTTCTACTCCCCCAACCTTTTAAAACAAGTATGATAATGTTGCATAAATTGTCTTTTTTTCGCCCTTCTCATAAGCCTATTAGAATTTAAGGATGGAAAGTCGAAGTGATTTTCTCCTGCTTAAGTTGTTCCTAGGGCTTAAGGCTGGGATGCAGTTGTCAACTTTCCTGAATGCTGAGCATGATTAATCCTAAAAGACCTTAGAGATCCAGGCAAGTTTTCAGCAGCATTATATCAACTGATTTAAAAAAAAAAATTAAGCTCAGTGCAGGTCACTGCTGAATCTGAGAAATATATCAGAAGAAGGTGGAAGGAGCTTTGTTAGACCCTGCACACTCACCATTTCAAGAGTAACTGATTGGAAGTCCTGAGACTATGGTCAGAATGATTCTGCTGAGGAATAAAACAAAGTCCCTGGAGGAAGACAAGCGACCTTGAGTTAAACATGGAGAAAGGAGATGTATTATGGGAGATGTCTATGTACTTGCTATATCAATCATCTGAGATGAACTTCAGAGACCATGACTGCCAGCCAAATATTTAGAATCCTAGAGTTTTAACTAAAGCAGCAACATCAAAGGCCACTTGGCCCTGCTCTTCCTCTAAGTGGTGAGCTGCCTGAGAACCATAAATGAATGGCTGGGGATTTCAGACAACCACAGGCTTGGAAGTGGGGTCCAGGGCCCACATGTGCTGAAAGTCCAGATGTGTTCTTTCCACGAAACCATGAGCCCCTAACCATCAGAGCAGAAATCAGCTTCTAAAAAGAACTGAACCATACAATGGATCAGATTTTTGAACAGCAGGTGACTTTGAAAACAACTCAAGTATTTCAAAACATCGTTTGCTCATCGGTAGTGTGTTTTCCCAAAGAATAATTTCAAAACCATAGATTTTGGTTGTGATTTGTAAGCTTTCCTGATGTGGACAGGAATGGCTGCCATCCTTTTATTTTGGAAGATGGGGCCTGGGGTTCAGGTAAACAATTCATCCAATCAAGAGGGTTGTTTCCTTTCCCTTTGTAACAGTTTCTACCACAGGAGCCTCTGCCTCTGTGGTCCCCTCTGTCCTCTGTCCATCTGTGGTTTGTCAAACACCATCTCTGACTTACAGCTTTATAGTAACCTGTGATGATGGGCTGCAAACCTGAACCTGATCCCACCCTCCCAAATTGAGGCCATTCACACAACTGTTAGTGTCAAGTTACCCAGAGAACCCTCCTTTCTCTTAAAAATAGTGATTCATGCAAATAACAAATTCATTTAGCATCAGATAAACAGGATCCAGAGCTCAGCCTAGAATTAAGTGTCGGGCTTCTAATTTGCCTGTCTAGATTCATCCACCAAGTTCAGTCTACTGAATCAGCAGTACTGAAGTTGAATTTCACAAATCTCTAGAGATATCATGTGTGAGAGAGGCCCTGGCACTTTGAGACATTCCAGGAGACCATCTGACATGTTACATGGTAACTGCTTCTGCAGATGAGTGTGGGAAAAATATATATTTATTTTTCCATCATGTCTTCCCTATTCTCACTAAGCAATGCTATAAATGAATAGCCATAGAGTCTGGGTTGTAAGCTATGACATATACAGTCATATTATCTCTATTTTTGTACCTAAGAGCTTCCCAACTATTTCTGTTCATCTAGACCCCAAACAAAAGAATTGGTCCATTAGTTCTGCCTGAAATTCTAAACACTATGTGTTCCTTTGGCTAGGGTCCTACATGGTCCTTAAAACTACAAATATGTTAACAGAGAAATACAACAGATTAAGTTTCAGATGATTCTTGCTTTTTAAAAGCAAATGGCACCTTATTCATCTTGATATCTCATAGAAACTAGCACAAAGTAGGTGTACAGTCAGTGTCAGTGAAATAAATGGAAGGGATAAGTCTACTCCAACAATAAGACTGTATATGTGTTCATCAAATTCCTGTTGGTTAGCCAAGCAGATCATTGAAAGTAAAGGTGCTAAGAGAAATCATTTCTGAAGGGCTTGAAGAGTGATGGGAATCATGTCCCCTAAAGGGGAAGTCAGGTGACTGCTACCTCTGACTTATTTCACCCTACTGTAAAAGACTCCTTAAGGAGTATACTTGTGATGAGCACCTGGTGATGTATGGAAGCGTTGAATCACTATATTGTACACCTGTAATTAAAATCATACTTTATGTTAACTAACTGGAATTTAAATAAAAATTGAAAAACAAAAAAGACCCCCTTTTAAAGATCTCCTGAAAAAGACTATCACACCTTGCTTAAAAATCTCTTACAGAATTTCTTCCAGACAGCATAGTATGAATTCAGGACATCGTGTGGATGACAATCTAGTTAATAAAGACTTCGGGATAATTTGTGTAACTCTACTCCAGTCTAGTAGCTCCAGTCTGGCAGGAAAACCTCCAAAGGGCCTGGGGAAGACCCTGCCCTCCCTCACTGCTGCCTCAGGAAGCAATGAGGTCATTATTCTGCAATGAACACTGACTTTATTATTGCAGGCTTCTTTTCGGTTCTCTGCCCTTCATGTAAGACAGAATTGCAAACATTTCCATATGAGAGAAACAATAATGAAAATTCAAGGTTCAGCAAGGTCGTACAACGTATTCCAAAACCTTTGAGAAAGTCTATTTTTCATTAGTCCTTTCCGTGATTAAAAAAAAAAGGCTCTGTAGGGTTCATCTGATTGCAGCGCTTAGAAGGACCTGTGAGACTCCGAGTGTTCTTGGTCATTATCCTGATATATAATATTTACCTCAGGTTAACTTCCATTTAGCTCTGTCTAATTTATTCTCCCTCTTGCATGACTTTGGGCTTAGAAATATATTTCAAGTTCCTGCCCTAGCCAGAACACGGTATTGCTGAAGTGAATTTCTTCAGGATAATTCCTGTTGTTGTTTTTGTTTGGATTAACCTAAGTCCATAGCAGACAATCTTTCGCAGATGACTTGTTTGGTCTAATCAAGATGCTGAAGCATAAGTGAGAATCCTCTATAATGACACACATGGATTTAAAAAAATGGTCTACATGTGCTCTCTTTTATACATCAAGGAAGGAATCATGCAGTGAAGGAGCTGGCATTCTATTTTCAGGGTGTGAATGGTTATTAGAGTAGAACCCACGAAACCCGTTGGCCCAGAAAAAGACTTGAGGATTGCCTCATCACTTGGGAGGTCAGCACTAGGTAGAGATTCTTCTTTTTAAGTGTCTATGGCAGATTCGGCCTATTTGTTACTATAAGTGGACAGTTCTTTAACTTTTACTGTGTTTGTGACACAAAATTAGATTTGAAGGTTAGAGCCCCTGCCCTCCAGGAGATCAGCATCTAATTCTAGAGACAATAAGTGTGATAAAAGGATCAACAGACGATTCATAGTTTTATATTGTTTTAAAGCTGTCAGGGAATATGATATTTTGTTTTCCACTGGGAAATGTTTATGTCTTGTGCTGAGATGTAGCAAACACAAAGGGACACTTGTACAGGAAATCACTGGGGTTCCTGACTTAAGTATTTGGAAGTCTCCCATTTGCTGAGTGCTTGGAAACCCTTCAGATGAAATGTTTTCTCTCCTGTAACTCTATAATTTAACTCCTGCCTTTCTGTGGGCATTACTCCAGCGTGACTGCCCTCCTCGATCCCAGAGCACACCGACTACTTTAAAAAGCTTAGATTCCCTTCCTGGGTGTTGCCCGAGATTTGAAAGTCAGATAGAAAAATTGAGAATACTGAAAAACAAGTTGGGTGCCATCAGGTATATTCTAGGTCTTCCAGGAAATATGTTCACAATTTATAACCTCTTCAAATTCTCTAGAACCCAGTTCCTGCAGAAGGGGAAGCTACTTGCCCTCCTACTGGAAATCATCTACATTTGCCCATATTTGCATAAGTCCCCAATAGACCTGCCTGCAGCAGACCCAGGGAGCAGTGGCAGGAGAATCAGGTCTGTTCCTAAAGTGCCAAAGACCATCAGATCCCTGATTACGTTCTGTCTCTTATAGACAACTTTTGACCATCTTTCCAGCATTGTATACATGTCCCTAAATCTTTTTTGTTTGTTTGTTTCTGCATAAACACACATTTGACTAACTGTGACAGAGACAATGCCATGTAATTATCAAATCCCTTTTCTTTTCCCCCTTAACACCTGACCGGGCACTTCTGCAATGACCGGGGCCATGTGACTGAACCCTAGTCAAAGAATGTCAGTAAATGTACTATGCACCACACCCCGGTCTTTCTCCTAAAAATCTCCTATTGATGTCCACCTTCTCCTTAGCAGAGGACTTCAAAATATTTTTCCAATGATGAACAAAAGTCTAAAGTCAGCACATAGTAGGACTCTTACAGTTCTCAGTTTATAAAAATGGAGGTTGTCGGGCGCCTGGGTGGCTCAGTGGGTTAAGGCCGCTGCCTTCGGCTCAGGTCATGATCCCAGGGTCCTGGGATCGAGGCCCGCATCGGGCTCTCTGCTCAGCGGGGAGCCTGCTTCCTCCTCTCTCCTCTCTCTCTGCCTGCCTCTCTGCCTGCTTGTAATCTCTCTCTCTGTGTCAAATGAATAAATAAAATCTTTAAAAAAAAAATAAATAAAAAAAGATAAATAAAAAAAAAATAAAAATGGAGGTTGTCAAAAATTAAGTATAAAAAATCATAAACTACTTGTACTGGTCGTACATATAGTCCTAAAATAAGGAGGGGAGCAGTTAAACAAGCAAACACTTTACTATTAAAATTATATCTTAAAAAAAAAAAACAAACAAAAACCTAGGGTGCCTGGCTGGCTCAGTTGGTTGAGTACCCAACTCTTGATCTCAGCTCAGGTTATGATTTCAGAGTTAAGCCCTGTGTTGGACTTCACACTGGGCATGGAACTTACTAAAACAAAACAATATAAAACAAAAAAAAACAATAAAGCTAACAAAGGTGTAATGTAGGAACATCTATGAGTCTTGAAATAGGTGTGTAGATGACAATCATGGGAGAAAAAGACAATTGGAAGGACATTATTGGTCCACTGAGGGTTAGCTCAATCCAACTCTACTACTGTTTAAGTCTCTTGGCTCCTTCCCATGGCAATGGGAGGTTGGGATGGTAAATTTGCATCTGTTTTATTAATGCAAATGTTTACATTGCTAAACATATTAACTATTAATAAGACTTCAAATTGGCCATTAAGAAAACCAAAGAAATTAATGAGAAACAAATCCTACCATTAACTTCAAGTTTTCCTTGAAGGCACGGGATGAAGTTGGTCAATGAAACTGATTTCAGAAACTAGTAAGAATTAACAATTAAATGTTCCCAAGAGCCCAGAAAAATAATCCACTGTATCTGAAAGACTCACTTGAGATTTATTCCACCTTCATCTTTGTTTCTGCTCTATCTCGTCCTTCACTATAATCAATGTTTTTGAGGAACAATTTTTATTGTCACTACATCGTCTCAATTCTCCATATAAATTCTATGTGGTCAAGTACTCCTGGGCACCTCTTTTACAACACAGATTCTTTCACCTTGTCATGAGATGATCGTTTCATAGTTTATTTACAAGCCTTTCTCCTCCACTAAACTGTGAGCTACTCCAAGGATGAGATCTTGCCTACTCATATGCGTCCACAGAGCCTGGCATAGAGTTAGGGTTCAAAAATCTTTATTGGAAAAAAAATCTTTGTTGCATGAATGAGCATAACTAGGTTTCTGTATTGATATATGATTAATATCAATGTATATAAAATTATCAAAGTAATAAAGCTCATCATTCAGAAACTATAGGAACTGATTTTAAAACACTCCCAAAGGCAAGAAGAACCACAGAAAGTAATTTAGATCATGGGTTCAAGTTCAAGTTACTCACCTTTGAAATTCTAGCTCCATCCTTCACTACCTATGTAATCTTGGGCAAGATGACTGGCGGTTTCCAAACCTCTGTTTTCTTACCTCCAGAATGAGAACAATAATAAAGGCAACTTACAGCAGCTTTTACAAATGTATGTAAAGTGCTTAGCTGAGTGCTTGGCAGAGAGTAAGCATTCAGTAAATACCAGACACATTTTCTTTTTATTGTGAAAACTCAGAAGGCTCACTGTATAGTGTGTTCTTATTTGAAATCTGCTGAAGACTAAATGTAGTCTCATTTTGACCTAAGTTATGGAGAAGAAATGTCATCACTGAATTCTATAAAGCTAATATTGCTTCACAGACAAGATAAATACCAGGATCTCAATCAAGGTCAACAAATCTTTTGAGAGGTATAGAATATGGCATCTGTGTGCAAGAGGCAGAAATGAATCAGAACCAGTGATTCCTAAACTGCTTCCGTGAAATATCTCCTGAACAGACACCCCCTGAAGAGTACTCCCCCAGACGATTAAGAAGGTGAGATGGATAGGAGGGGTCCCCATAAGGCTAAATGTCCTCTGAAGTTTCCTATTTATAAGTTTATGTGAATGTTCATATCATGTCCATGGTTGATCTAACACAAAAATAATGGAATTATTAGGAAACTGATAGGTATATTATCCAGGGTCTTCTTAGCACCCTACTGTGTATCTCTAATTCAGGAGCACGGAACGCAGCTGGGCGTACGGTCTGTAAAGCGGGGGAGATTTATCAAAGGTTTGGAGCTCAGACACACACTTGGAGCCAGCCATGCATCAATGGCATCTCGAGAGCTATTTTTATGGAGTTCAACTATGAAACTACCTGAATCAAATACTAAGAAAAGACAATTCAGTAATTATTCTGGTAATGCAACTGATCAACCAGCACTGAACTAAGTTTTATCAAAACCCAGTTCAATGGGCTTGAAGAGGCAAGCATGCTTTTATCATTTGTAAAATGAGTATGATCATAGCTGTTTCCTCTGTGTCCCCATGATAATTAACAGAAATCCTGCTCTGTTAAGTACAGGTGGAACTATATCGATTCGAGTTGGTAATGGGGTGTGGGGGGAGTTACTGTCCTTATTGAGACGAGTCTTGGGGTGGCAGATTCTAGGCAAGACATTTTCAGCATTAACTAAAGAGAGTTAAAGGGACATACACATTCCCCTTTTCAAGAAATACCTTGAACAATGGGGCTGGCGATTTAAAGGGCTAGGCTATTGGCTTAAGCCTGAATAGAGCCACTTCAGGCAAAAGACCTTCAACAGATGCTCCTTTGTCAGGATGAGGGGCCAAAGCCTCTTTTTCAGATCAGTTGTGATACCCAAGTCCCTGAGGGCATCTCCACAAAACTTTAGGCCTCCCAGTGACATGAGGTGGCTATTGTGCCTCTAATGACTGTGAGACTCCGGAAATAAAGAGCGGTGGGGAGCATGGGCCTACTGGCTGTGAAGTGTTTCTCAGCTTAGACACAGGGAAATTTACTGAGGAAGGGAAACAGAGAAAAAGAGTCAGAAACAGATGTGTGTTCCTTGGCTGAGAGTTACCTCTATCAGTTCCCCTCAACTTTAGAAACCCCCTAACCCACCGCCAACTTTTGGGAAATCAACTGTCTCTCAAAGGCAGATGAATTTCAAGTATTTAGCGATTTCTGGTACCTATTGGGCAGGCGAGGGTCCCTCCTAACTAGGAGGCCAATGTTATTCAAAAGCTTAGTAGAAGGGATCTAAATGGAGTGACTGACTTGTACAGGGGTGTCTGGTACTTCCCTTCCTGTTCACTGAACTCCCTGAGCAAACTGGCCAACTGGTCTCCTCACTCCTCAACAACAGCTGCTTCCTGTCAAATTAATAACCAGACCAAGGGCAACCTCTTTTCAAAGTCTACGGATTTCTATGTATTCACCTGAAGTGATTAAGAAACAAAAGAGACTAACAAACACACAAGCCTCCTTCAATCACAACTGCCTCCTCCCAGCTCCCCCAGTCAGTGGTGGCACAGACAGGATTTCTGTTGCTTCGGGAAAGAGCCACTTTACACAGCAAACTGAAGTATAAGACATGGAATCTCCACAGGGAGCAAACAGCAAAAACAACAAAACAAAACACACAGTGCCAACTGCCTGCAGAAAGTCTCCCTCTGGCTTCACACTGTCTACTCTTTCAAACTCAAGTTGAAAGTGATGTTTTGTATTCAAAGTTTTAGAACTGCCAGGACACATCTGAGTCCCTGCTGGTGCTGTGAAATCTACATTTTCACCTGTTGAATGTGTGAAGTAGATAAGTGCAAATCAGGGCGCCTGGGTGGCTCAGTGGGTTAAAGCCTCTGCCTTCGGCTCAGGTCATGATCTCAGCGTCCTGGGATCGAGGCCCGCATCGGGCTCTCTGCTCGGCGGGGAGCCTGCTTCCTCCTCTCCTCGTCTCTCTGCCTGCCTCTCTGGCTACTTGTGATCTCTCTCTCTGTGTGTCAAATAAATAAATAAAATCTTAAAAAAAAAAAAAGATAATTGCAAATTAAAAATCACCACTTTGTGTCATTTTCCATGCTCAGTGCAGATTTGATGGGCAACTCGGCAATCCCTGGCTCCTAATGAATGTGCTCGCTTAATTCTTTCAAACCCAGCTCTTCACACAGAGAGCTTAGTTACACCTCTTCTATTAAAATTTATCTACTGCTGACATCTGAATATCTTTCTTAAGGACACAGGGGACTAAAGCACACACTTTAGATCCTAAGCTCTGAAGTTTGGGTGTTCTGATTCCATGCCCAGCTGCATGGCTTTTGATAAATTACTCTACCTACCGATACCTTTCATCTTTCCATTCAAAAGAAGTGGATATAAAAAAGCATCTCACTACCTAGCAGGAATTCAATGAAAGTATAGTGAGAACATTCTGTTTGAAGGGAGGAAACTAAGAATCTTAGGGGAATAATGTAATTAAATAAATAGAAAACTGTACATCTAATAGGCAGATAATACAGTACAGTTAAGCAGGCCAAACACATGTTCATAAAGAAGACAGAGTTTCAAATCAAATAGTAATCATTTCATAGAAATTAAAGTTATAAGTGCTAAAGATGTGCTCTCTAAACACTGGCCTATTCTGAAAGGAAGCTGTAAAGACTAAACATTAAATGGTGGAAAGGCACACTTCCAAAAGTATTAGAAGGCCGATGTCTCTATCTGTGTGGAAATTTCCAGGTTCGCTTATGATAGTATATTTTCCACCTGGTTTATGCTGAGGATTTAATGCAGAAACTATCTTTCCTCCTGCTACTTGGATTACATCCTCAGTACTTAATATAGTGCCTGGCACAGTGTATACAACTGAAAAATACACCTGAGACCCTGGTGCTTAGGATTAATGGTTCTGAATTCAAATCCTAAGGTCTAAATCCTTGAATCAAGGGGCACCTGGGTGCTTCAGTCAGTTAGGTGTCTGCCTTCAGCTCAGGTCATTGTCCCAGGGTCCTGCCCGGCGTGGGACTCCCTGCTTGGCAGGGAGCCTACCTCTCTCTCTTCCCCTTCCCCCTGCTTGTGCTCTCTATCTCTCTCTCTCTCTTAAATAAATAAATGGCAGCTTTAAAAATAAATAAATAAATCCTTGAATCAATACTTAGTTGTGAGACTTGGACCAGTTGCTTAAATGTTTTAAGCCTCAATCCCTTCATTATTCAAATAGAGCTAGTCATAGCATCTACACGAGTTACTATTATAGAGTTCTGAGCACAGTCCCTACTCACAGTAAGTGCTCAATATATGCAAACAATTATTATGCTTATGTCTAAACAAAACATCAACCCCTCTACCAATCTGATCCTTCTCCTAGGCTCCTTATTTCTGATGTCATTGTTTCTGATCACCCACTCCCAAAATATGGCCAGCGCAGCAGAGAAGGGTATTAGCTCAGAAAGTCAGCAGAAGGGACCACTGTAGTTTGTACTGGAAGCTATTCAAGAAGATGGGACTCATGAGGTCATAGTCAAACACAAGAAAGAATCCCAGAAGCAGGGGACAGAGCTCCACTTACCTTGTTCCTGGGTTGGGAGGATTCAATTGAAACAGATGACGTATATAAAGCCTAATACAGCAGCTGGGGCAGAACTGACATTCAGTGAATGGGACTGCTATTTTAAGTATGTTTGTGATTATGATCACTCCTGTGGAGAGTACAAAAGGAGGGGACGACAGCCACAACAGAGGACAAGGCTCCTCTGGGCTTCCTGAGAGTCTACGGATCTACCACCAGGACTGGGAGAAGAAAAGGAAGCCCACGGCCTTCTTTAGAGCTATAATTAGAGACTACCAGAAATAGCCAGGAGAGACTGAAGTAAAGAGGTTGTTTCTGTAATTCTTTCAATCATTCACTCATTCATTCATTCAATAAATAATTTCAGTGCTTACTCTGTGTCAGTAACTGTTCAGGCACTTGGGAGAAAGTAATTAACAAAAGAAATGTGAATTCCGATGTTAAGAGAGCTTACATATTAGTCTGGGGGAAATAAGGCAATAAACAATAAACCTAATACCTCAAGAAGTATGGTATGCTAGGTGAGTTCAGTCCTAGGAAGAAAAATCAAGGAAGGGAGATAGTGGAGGAGGATTTTAAGTGTAGAAGGGTAGGTCCAAGAGGGCATCCAAGAGGGCCTCATGGAGAAAGTGATGATTGAGCAAAGAGCTGATACTGGTGAGAACCACACCATGTTGCAATATCAGGGAAGGAGCATAACAGGCAAAAGGAAAGCAAATAAAAAGCCTAGGGTTGAAATTAGGCCCATGTGTCAGGAGTGTGTCAGGAGCAGAGTGTGCTGGGGTGAGAATTACAGGAGATGGGCTCAGGAATAAAGTGAGAGCAAGACTCTGCAGCCTCTTTAGGGTACTGGAAGGATTCTGGCAGTTACTGATTGAGATGGGAGGCTATTAGAGGGTTTTGAAAAGGGAAATGATAGGACCTCACTTACAGAAACACAGAGTGACTCCAGTTGCTCTGTTGAGTATAGTATAGTGGACCCAAAACAGAAGTGAACAGACAAGTAAGGAGGTCACTGCCATAATTCTGGTAAGAGATGATGGTAGCACTGGCTAGGGCGGTACAAGTACTGAAGAGTGTTCTAGGTATAACTTGAAAGCACATCCAGTAAGATGTGTGGCAGATTAAGTATGAATTGAGAAGAAAAAGAGAGGAGTCAAGAATGACACCACAGTTTTGGCCTGAACAACTGAAAGGATAGAGTTTCTACTCACCCAGAGAGGATGCAAGAAGAGCAGGTTGAGAAGGGAAGGAGATCAGGCATTCAGTTTTGAGTGACTTAAGACTGATATGTCAATTAGACATTCAAGTGGGCAGGTGGGGGCAAAAGAATCTAGAGTTTGGAGGAGAGGTCTAAGCTGGGGATAAAAACAGACACGTCTTAACATGAAGGCACGAGATGGGATGAGATCACCAAAAAAGTAAAGATGGCTAGAGAAGAGACCCAAGGCTGAATCTTGAGGTACCGCAATGCTAGAGATGAGAAAGATAAAGTGATACCAGCAATAAATTAACAAATAACCAACGAGGAAGGAGGACAGCCAGAAGAGTGGTTATCATGGAAGGCCGGTGAAGAAAGTGATCAGTGAAAGGGGAAGTGATTTGCTGGACCAAATGTGTGGAGAAGCTAGCCAAGAGGACAACCGAGACTTAAGCATTGGGGTCAGCCATATGTAGATCACTAGAAACACCAGCAGTTTTTATGCAAAGAATGGGACAGAACCTGACAGGTTGGCTTGAGAAAAAAATAAATAAAAGCAAAAAGACAATCTGAGGAGGTAGAGATGATGCTGATGATGATAAAACTTCTTTAAGAAGTTTTGATGCCCAAAGGGGCAGAGAAATGAGGCAACATCTCAAGAGAGAAATGGGATTGAGAAGATGATTTTGATTTTATTAGCATGGGAAAATACTGATTCCCATTAATCAGGGTGAGTATTGGTAAGAATTGTCTAGTAGAAAGGGTAAGTTGATGATATGACAGTGATCATAACGGGGGGTAGAGGCTAATACAAGGTTTTGATATTATGAACCTTCTATAACCACAGGGTAAGAAGAGATTATGACTAATTTATGGGATACTTCAAGGTTGGGAGAATTAAACCACATTCATCGGTGTGCAAATCACAGCACAGCAGAAGTTATGTCTTAACTTCCCTTTTCATTTTTAAGGCTCAAGTAACATAATTATTCTAGCCAAAAGCAATAATAAAAAGGACAATTAAGTGTTTTATTTTTTAATACTCCCTCTTCCTTTTCAGGAGTGAGGGGATTTTAAATAACACACTAGATAATCTAACTCTAAAATATTCTAAGTTCCATTATAGGGAATTAAAAGAAAAAACAAACAAACCAGTATATAACCAGAAACCTATTACAGCAAAGATTAACTAATAAGTAGAGGTAATTTAAAATTTTATGTCAGCCCCTTGGATATTAAGGAATAAAGTCAGGACATTTCACTGAAGCATATTTTCTTTATCCTGAAGGAACTACTATTGTTGTGTCCTTAAATTATGTAAATCTTGGTCAAGAAGGGACCTATGTTAAGCACAGGAAAGGAGGTAAGGAAAGAAAGTGTGTAAGAGAAGATCTCATAGACTCTGTTTCCCTGGTGTTTCAAGTTGTTCGCAAGGGATAAGGAGGTTCTATTTTGATAAGAAGCCTAAGGATTCTGGAAAGGAGAAAACCCAAGCTCTGCAGCCCAAGATTCAAAAACATAGAAGAGTGTACAGGACATTCTATCTAAGACCTGTTGTCCAAGAAAGTCAATGAGACTCCTGAAACCATACACTTGAAGTATGCTAGGTAAATGGCCCTTACTCAATAAAAGGGCTGAAGGTTCATGGGAGAAAGTGGTGCCAAGACATGGCTGATAGTGGAAATACCCGAGGAACAGCCAGTGCCAAGGTTGTGATCTGGGGTAGGAGAAGGATCTTAGCTTGATGTGGGGTGTGAAGCAGAATAAAACCCTAGGGTTTGCTCTGGAGAACACTATGGCTTAACTAAGATCTTGACCATCAAGGACATGTCTTTGTCAGTGACATTATGTGGCATTATCTAAAGGCTATAGCAGAAGTGAACAGACAAGACTATGGATCTCTCCAAGGTTAACTTTTAGAACCAAGACGGGCCACTTTGGCCCAAATTACTTGTTTCCTCCCTTCCTCCCTCCCTTCTTCCTCCCCTCTTACTTTCTTTCTAAACAGTTGAGATTTGGCAGTGGGTTGGGAAATATCTTTAAGAGAATAACTTTGATTTCCTAGTAATATTTCTCTGGGGGCTGAATATATAGCATTCAGTTATATGTATAAATAGTTAATATGTAAATAGATATAATGACACATATGTAAATATATATATATATATAATGATAATATATTAAATGAGTGTGATTATATTTACCTCTCAGTTGGTGAAAAAGGTCACGTGAGCTATAACTAACTGAATATTTTCAAGAAAGAAGTAGATTTATCAACACACTCAAAGTGGATTCAAAACATGAGTGTGAGACCTGAAACCATAAACATCTTAGAAGAGAACATAAGCAGTGATTTCTCTGACATTGACCATAGAAACTTTTAGATATGTCTCCTAGAGCAAGGGAAACAAAACCAAAAATAAACTTTGGTACTACATCAAAATAAAAAAAAAATTGTACAGGGAACCATCAACAAAACAAAAAGGCAACCTACTTAATGAGAAAATATATGCAAATGATATATCCAAAAAGGTGTGACTATCCAAAATATATCAAGAACCTATACAACTCAACACCAGAAATAGAAATAATCTGATTAAAAAAGGGACAGAGGGCTTAAATAGGATTTTTCCAAAGAAGACATACAGAAAGCTAATAGACACATGAAAAGATGTTCAACATCACTCTTCATCAAGGAAATGCAAAAATCAAAACCACAATGAGATATCACCTTATACCTGTCAGAATGGCTAAAATCAAAATGACAAGAAATAACAAGTGTTGGCAAGGATTAGAGAAAAGAAAATTCTGTATGCATTGTTGGTAGGAATACAAACTAGTACAGGGACTCTGGAAAAAAGTATGGAGGATCTTCAAAAAAAATAGAAATAGAAATATCATATGACTCAATATTTTACTACTGGATATTTACCCAAAATTATAAAAACCCTAATTCAAAGAGACACATTCATACTCATATTTATTGCAGCATTATTTACAACAGATAAGATATGGAAGCAAGGTAAGTGTCCATCAATAGACAAATAGATAAGGAAGCTATGACACACACGCACACACACACATACACACACAGAGAGTGGAATATTACACAGCCACAAAAAGAATAAGATCCTGCCATTTTGCTACATGGATGGACCTAGACAGTATTATGTTAAGTCAAATAAACTAGAATGAGAAATACAAATACCATATGATCTCACTCCTATGTGGAATCCAAAAAGCAAAATAAATGAAAAAACAAACAGCAAAAACCAGAATCACGGCTATAAAGACAGAGAACAAAATGATGGTTGCTGGAGTTGGGGGGGAAAGGGGGAAAAAAAGGTGAAGGGGAGTGGGAGATAAGCCTTCCTGGGATCAATGAAGCAAGAATAAAAGGCACAGCACAGGGAATACAGTCAATGATATTATAATAGTGCTGTATAATGACAGACTAGCAGCTACTTCTGTGGTGAGTACTGAGAAGCTGAACTACTATTTGCACACCTGAAACTAATGTAACATTGTTGTGGCAGTGATACACAAATTAATTAAAACATTAATAACAAAAAAGTAAATGTATCTAAATCCACATTTTAAAATATCTGTTCACTTTCTTTTCACTCTCACTGTCTTAAGCATATGTTTAATTCAGTCCTCCTTATTTGATTGTTTAATGATACATACTCTGAGGGTTATCAATAGATGTTAGTACAGTTATGATTCTGAAATAAAATTCCTAAGAAATAGGTCAGAATTAAATATATAAATAATAATAAACAAAGTTGGGGTATTTAAATATTTGTGTCTTCTTTTACTCTGTTGGTGACTCCCTGTGCCATCTCTAAATTTCGTGCAGGAGATATATTTGATATATTGCAAATTTTTAATATACAGCATAAAGGTATTTTTTGTGTACAGCTGCTATATCAAATAACACTGGATAAGAAATTCCAAAATAGGAGCAAATGCAGTATCTTCATCTCCTGCCGCTTCATGAGACACTGCTCTAGGTGAGATGACTCTCCTTTGTGATTTCTCTGTACTATTCTATTGCATTAAATTCCAGTCTTTCCTCTTCTGCCTTTCTTCTGGTAGCTCATTTTTAAATCAAAAATTTCATTGATGAATTTTTTAGAAGCACAGTTCATAATTACAAATGATTTCAACTACAAAAGTGAAGAGCCTTTTGTGACAAAGAGAACCAGAAATGAAAAGCTAGTACAAAAAGCCCTCCGTGTGTTGCATTTCCATAAAGTGCAGAATAATAGGGATTCTATTCACTTCAATACAAATCAGTGAGGAAATCCTGTTAAAAAAAAAAAAAAGAAGTCTGAAAAGTGAAAATGCCAGATAAATTCTCTCTGGGAATAATTCTCTCGGGAACTAGTTTTGTACATCAGAAAGACCTCAGACTCAGTATTAGGAAACAGTAGATTCTGTCTCTGGACACATGATTTAGGATGGTCACTTACACCCTGAAGCAGCTTATCTATAAAATAAGGGGTCACACCAGCTAGTCCTTGAGTCAGGTTAAGGTCTGGAATTCTATGTCATATATATAATCAAAATACTACCATCAGCTATGAGTAACTTTTCAATATCCTCTACTTTGCATCATTGTTTTTCTCTTTAAACAACAGATAAGTTCAAAACCATGTCATACACAGGGGCCTTTTAAAGGTTAGATATGAAAGTCTGATTTTTTTTAAAAAACCTAAGTATCATTAAATAGACTTAGAACTGTATTGTATATACATTTCACCTCACACATAATTAAGTTGGTACACTAATAAAGTTTGCATGAAAATACCTGGCATTTTGAACGATCTTTACTCTATCTCAAATGTGTGTTGGACCAAGAGGATACTGTTCTCCATTACTCTCCTAGAAAACAGGTTCTCACCTATTGCACATGAAGGCAACAGGAAATTTGTAATATTCATTCATATATATCTGGGTACCTACTTGAGATGAATGATGAAAAACACAGTATGATGTATATTTATTACTTAAAACACTAATAAATAATAATAGTAATTAGTATTATTATAAAATATAATTTGCGATTAATGTTTCCACTAGTACTATAATATAATAACTTACCCACTTAAAGCTGAAGCCTGAGTCTTAAGGATAAATCCTCAGGAGTATGTAAAGCTTTATCCTTGTATAAATATTATCTTAAAAAATAAGCATCGACAATATATTTAAATAAATATAAGCTGAAAATATATTCTCAATGGAGAACAAGGAACAAAGTGGCAATTTTCTTACAGACCTTGACAGAAAAGAGCCAGCAGGACAAGCAGACAAAGGTCAGCGCAACTTACACAGAGACCCTGACTGAAGCTACTAATTTGAATCGTGTCAGGTGATTTTGATGACAGGTCTAGATCCAAAAACAAAACTAGCACCTTTAAATAAATAATGAATGATAACCCATTTGGCGAGCCAGTGCCATGCGTGTGTGTGTGTATGTGTGCTTGTGTGCTGTGTACAATGAATCTGTGGGCACTGGTGTGCATGGGTACACCTCCACTTTCCCTCTATCAACAAAACATGTAACTAAACCCAAATAAGAGAGCAGCTAAGCTCCTGTAGAACCTGACATACTGTATCACCTCAGATTTCAGTATTTCAAACTCTTCCCTGGAATTAATTCACTAAATAACCCAGGCAGTCAAAGCACAGATACATTAGGCTCACAAGAACACATTCTTTAAATGTTAGTGCCGTACAATGAATATTTGATAAGTACATCATTAATAAACCTCGGTGTGACATAACTGATACGCGGCTGCTTCCTGGCAATTCCAAATGATGTAGCTAGCACAAGGCATCTCCCTGTCCTTCAATCATGCAGGTTGTCCCCACACCACACGATGGGCGCAATTGGAAAGGCAAAATCAGATCTTCATTAGTGGCTATCCATAAAAGATTTTCATTACAAGACCGATGATTATGGCCTGGCTTTATTAATTAAGCATGCATTTCTGCATATCAAAGTAATTGAATAAAATGGGCAGTAGCTTTTAAACTACACAAAATATTAATGTTGCAGAAATAGATTCCACACTTATTCCATGTCTTTATGCCCCTATTACTTTGAGAATGTACAGCAACCGAATTGAAAGTCTTGCTAAATACTGACTGAACTTCACATAGAAGAGTATTTTCTCCTACCATCTTGCTTTGTGACTGTCACAATAAACTTATTTATCTTTTCTCTCATTCAGTCACCTTAAATTCAGCCTGAACATATTCCCAACCTTGAAAGAGCATAATCCCAGAATATGGCCAGGTCAACTATAGATGTGCTGGTACTTACAGAAATGAAGTAACTTGTTGAATCTCAAAAGAGAATCAGTGGCCACTGAACGGGTCACTAGAAATCCTTTATTCTCCTGTCACTGACTCGCACATAGGAAATGAACTAAGCATTCATGCTCAAACATTTCAAACCTTTCTTTATTTTGAGGTCAGGAAGTATGCTTGGAATATGACATGGCCACAGAATAGCTCCCTATCTAACTGTTTTCAGCAAGAAAAATGAAAGACTTCTTAGAATATCAGCTTTAAAGCTTTTTTTTTTTTTTAAATACAGCATTAAAGGAATCCCTGGAATTTTTTCTTGCTATGACTTTTTCACATATGCACCATTTCAAAGTAAAAGAACTCTAAAACAGTGTGAGTAAATTTTGTAGTGATTTATGAAAAAAATAATTTTCCAGATAGTTTGATACACTGGTTCTCATGAAAAGCACTCAATACAAAGAGTGCTCTTAGTGCTCACAAAATCATCCAAGGATAACTTTGTTAACTAAAGGTAAAATGTATATGTATAATACGTATCCACAGTGATGTGTCTAAGATTAATTCTAGAATATCAGAGAATATCATGGCAACAAGTCAATTTTTGTCCCTAATGCTGCTATGTACCATTTTTATTTTGTGATCACTAGCAGAAAAAATTACACTAAGTTAATTCCACTTCTATTGACTATGATCACTATAAATAGTTCATCAACTTACTATATTAATGTAATGGGAAGCTTGACCCTCACCTTGCCCAAAATACTTTTATTTGTAATGTTATTAGTTTCATTTATTGGTAATGACTTTGATCCTTACGATTATGCTACTGAGTCTCCAGCATGCGTTGCAATTAAAGCCTCAGCAAACATTCAGCTTTGAAGGTGACGGTTTAATTTCATTTTCTAATATTTTTTAAGGGCCCCGACACTAACTCTGACCATAATATTTCCAATCCCCATGAAGAGAAAAAGCATTTCCATAGTTTATTGTCTGCGCTCCCATCGTAATAGCAAAGCTGCTGGTATTAGAGTACCATAGCATACAGTTCCTACATGAACTAAAAATACCACTAGACCATTCAAATGATTCATTTTGCATTAGTGCAATTGTTTCCAAGTATGCTTCATTCTATTTTATTCATCCTAGTTTCTTTCTTGTTGTAGCATTAACCATTAAACTCATACTATGAATGTATGAAGTAAAGTTAAAGTTCCTTTATTAGGTTATTAAGTCCTGTCATGATTTTAATGCTCATTTTGATTCATTTTTTAAAAATTTAGATTACTAGCACAGATTGAGAGATAATTCTAATGTAATTTCATTTATTTTTTGTTTTGTTTTTCAAACACAGAAACCTCCTTCAATTTGTTTTAATGTATTCCTTCTCTCAACATTTCAGCTGAGCTCTGTTCACATCACCCATAACCATCTTGCTCCTGAGCCACAGACTTTACCCAAGACCTACTACTATCTTGAGGAGTTCTCTCTTTTTCTTCCCTAGCAGCTCAGACTCTGTCACTAACCAGCTGTGTGACCTGAAGCACACATCTTTGTCTCAATGAATTATAGCTTCTGTGTACGTAAAATGAGGTAGCTTGACAAGGACTCCAGGGTTCTAAGTGAATCAGACCCGGCCTGTGGCCTTTAATTCCCTGTGTGAAATCACCACCCAGGCACAAGTCAGAACTTTCAGTGAAATAGTTAAACACAGCTGGGTTGGAATCTCAACCTCTCTACTTAGTAGTTCTGTGATCCTGGACACCTAGTTAACCTCCATGTGCCAATGTTTCCTCAACTGCAAAACGGGGTTATTAGTTCCTGTTTCACAGGATTTGTTGTGAGGATTAAAATTAGCAAATACATTTGAGGTGTTGAGACAGTACGTGGCATATGCCAGTCAATGAATGTTAACCAGTTTTGAAAAGATTACAGTACCTTCCATTCCCACCCCCACCCCTATATGTAAGTTAAAAACCAAATGCTGACTTCCCCTTATGCTGACTGTTAGATTTTAGTTGAAACAATAAAGAATTCAATCTTTTTTCTTTTAAGTTAACTTTTTATTTTCTTGGGCACCTGGGTAGCTCAGTGGGTTAAAGCCTCTGCCTTCGGCTCAGGTCATGATCTCAGGGTCCCGGGATCGAGACCCGCATCGGGCTCTCTGCATGGCAGGGAGCCTGCTTCCTCCTCTCTCTCTGCCTGCCTCTCAGCTTACTTGTGATCTCTCTCTCTCTGTGTCAGATAAATAAATAAAATATTTTTTAAAAATACCAGAACTTTCTGAGCAGGTGCTATGTCATATCCATGTTCTGTGAATCAGTGACAGGTGAGCTGTACCTCCGTGTGCCATACCACTTGTATAAGTCTCTACATGTGTTGTGCTATGAATCACCATTTTGAGCACTTAGATTCTTATTGCAAAACCTAATACCGGTCACACTGGGAGCCCACATTCGCCCATTCTTGGAACAGTGACCTTCTGCTTCAGATGTAAGAGCACCTGCCTGTTTGCCTGAATCTGGGTAGAGAATTCAGGGCAAAGAAGGAAATGGTAAGGATGATGGACGGTTCTACCCTCTCAGTATAGAAGGGGATGCTGCGAACATGTTTATGAGTAAGAAATACAGGCCAAGAAGAATGGGTCAAGTTACTCTCAAATATTTAGGGAATAGGAGGAGACTGACAATGGGATAAAAAATATGCAATGCATATTACAGTTATAATATTTTATTGGAGCTCTGAATATGCCTCAAGTTAAAATACAGTAGGATTTTATTTGTATAATATTAATGGAATATATTTCTACCTAAAACAAATTTTCCAGATAATTGCACTTCATTGTACTAAACCTCAAAACTTTTGAACATTTATCTACTTTTTGGTTTTGTTTTTTGGGGTATCCACCACACCTTAGTTGAGTCCTTGTAAAAATAGCTTATCTGCAGCTTCTGCTTAGTGGATTATTAGGATAAACCAGATAACACTATCTACTTGCTTCCTATAAACCCAAACTGGGGCAGGAATAGCCAATGGCTTTGGAGCTGGGGAATCATACGACAATCAGTAAATTTTGACGTTGCCAGTTGTGAAAAGATGAACTAGAGACACAGCATCCTCCTTCTTTGAATTTTATCAGAAAAACCCAGAGAGAACAAGATAGAAGCAAAAGTTCAAACAGAATGGAGGCTTTGAGAGAAGAGTCGAAAGGGGTGATGGCAGGCCAACATGATGGAGGATCAGGATCAGAAATAAAGAGATAGCACCTAAAAAAAAAAAAAATACCAGGGACCTATGTAAGAGATAGATACAGTAGTCAGTCCACCGGCTGGCTCAGTTCCTAACCACTTGTATTCTACTTGCAATCTGTAATCCCTAGACACATCACCCCACAAGCATGTGTACACACACACACCACTCACACACACTCTTCTCTTAGGATGTATTTAGAGACTCTACTACTTGCCATCAAGAGAGCTCAAGTAAAACACTAGTTTTACAGAAACGGATTATAAACTATGTCTTCTTATTGAACAGAGCACAGTAAACCTACTTGAACCCTTTCTTGATAGCCTAGGGCCATCATTACTGACAACTACTGCAAGGTGGTATAACACACTGATGTTTTCTGGGCTGCTGGGCGTGTAAGGCTCTTCATCTCTTCCCCAAATGGTCTCAGAAATGATGCTTTCTGAATCCCTGGCTTCCTTTCTGTAGTTTTCCATCTCTTCCATTACCATAAATCTGCTTGCTTCTAACAGCTTTCTTCCTAACTTTCTGCTTCTCATCTTCTGGAGGCTGGGAAACAAGATAACCAAGCTTGATGGATTTCTGTGTGAAATAAGAATACGGCCCATATACCCTAGGTCACCTCCTCAAAATATGATATCTATATAGAGTAAAATCCTGACAAACGGAAAGAAGGGAGAAGAGACATACTTCGGGTCTGGCGCTGTTCTAAGAAGCTGCTCACCAATTCCCTCCCAGGTATTTGATCCCTGCCTCACTACACTCCCACAGTAAAATTCTAATGATTTGCACGATTATTTCAGTGAAAGATACTGCTGCCCAAAGCTTTAATAACTGAGAAAACCATGTTAGTATATTTATATTTTATTTACTTGAAATTGATTTCAAAAGCAAAATAAATACATTCAGAGCATGTTTGTAAAATAAAATCAGATAACCAAATAATTGCCTTGAACTGTTAAAATAATTTTCATTTTTTTGTTGTTGTTGATCCTCTTCAAATGAAACCTGTGTCAATGGGCACATAAGGAGTCTTAATCCTCTAGATAAATATATTGACGGCAATTTTCTCAAATGATTAAAATTGTGTTAGATGGTTCACTCATTTAAAACACATATTTAGAGGTGCCTGGGTGGCTCAGTTGATTAAGCATCTGCCTTTGGCTCAGGTCATAATCTCAGGGTCCTGAGATCATTGAGCCTGCTGCCTCTGCGGCTCACTGGCTAAGCAGGAATTCTGCTCTTCCCTCTCCCTCTGAGTGCCCCCCACCCCACTTGCGTGCTCTATCTCTCTCTTTCAAATAAATAAAATCTTTAAAAACAAAAACCAGATATTTATTGAGTAGCTAGTATATTCTAACAATAAACTAGGTTCAGGGGATATACTGGTAAATAAAACAAAATTCCTGTCTTTATGAGGCTTACATTATACTACAAGAAATCACGATGTAGTCTGGGTAGCTTAGTAAAGCACATCTGGCCAGACTGAGTAGATTTTCCCTGAGGTGGCATTTCGCCAGATAATCTCATTTATCATTCAAAACAGGACACTTTTGAGAATCAAAATGGCATTGTGAATAATTATACAGGGTCATTAGGCATATAGCTGAACCTTCTCAGGAAACCAGACAGAGGGTCACCTCGTCTATAGGTCAATATCTGGCCCATAGTAGGTGCTCAATAAGGACTTACTAAATAGGTTAATAAGGCATGAATCAAAAGGACCATCCAATTAAATTACTAATGAAAATAGCAATTATTCCTTGACCAACTTTTTATTCTATCATCCACATAAACATGTTTAATCAAATCTTAGTCACTTAAAAAAAAAATCTTAGTTACTTCCTATCCATCTTACCATAAACATGATGAAATAATGTGGCCACTGGCCAACACTCTTGAAAGATCACTTAGGAAAATTACATGGACTGAAGGCAGCTCTACTCTACCAAAGTAGAGGCAAGCTTGTTTTTGAACCATTCTGTCTTCTGTAAGTTTCTTTTCCCAGCTGAATATTAACCCTTCAGTTACTGTTACTCATTGTAATATGTTATATTTATCAGATTACAGTCCCAAGTAAGGCTATAATTGGAATAAAAAGCTTTCTCCCAACTGTTCTTCCTTTAAAGCTTTGCCATTCAGGTGTCATTATTTCATTGCTATTATCCTTTCCTCTGAACTAGAAGCAAATGCTACACACAGTATTATCACTTCTACCTGGGCTTTATAACTATTACTCAAAAGTTACCTATACTATGAGGCAACACTGTTCTAAGGATGCTTAAGATGACATTCATAAATATGTTTCAAAATGCTTATAATCTCCTGAAATTGAATCTTGTTTATAAGTAGATATATATATATATATGAGTGTGTGTGTGTGTACACACACATGCGAATAAACATGTGTGTGTGTGTATGTGTGTGTGTGTTTATTTTCCCTACCAAAGGAGATTCCATAACTTTTATCTAATTTTCAAAGGGTTCTGAGATTAAGACTATCATTCTAGGGAAAGAAACTAGCAAACATTACCTCATTTATTTTACTTCAATTTATCTCAATACATTTGGCAAATGACTGGGGTCAACTAGGGTTAGAGGTGAGAACATTGAATGGGAAGGTAAATTCACATGGAGTTATGGCATTCAAAATAACCTAGATCTCCACTACATAAAACTACATATGAGAAGTATGTTAACTCCGTTCTGCTGCCACCATTCTGATCTGAACGCTTGGGATCCCATTTGTAAATCTCTACTGAAATGTAGTCTTCTCTTCTTCCTCACTCTAGTTCAACCACCCACCAACCCACACACTTCAGTCAGTTCTGGACAGGTGAGTCTTAGAAAACCTCACTCCCCAAAGTCTTAGAAAGCCTTCAAAGGTCTCCATTTCCCTTGTATACAATTCAAAATTCTTAGCCAGTCATTCAAAACTTCCCATAAGCTTATCTAATGTGATTCCTTTCCATGAATATTTTTCTAAAGATTTTATTTATTTGACAGAGAGACACAGTGAGAGAGGGAACACAACCAGGGGGAGGAGCAGAGGGAGAAGGAGGCTTCCTGCCAAGCATGGAACCCAACTCGGGGCTTGGATCCCAGGACGCTGGGATCATGACCTGAGCCAAAGGCAGACGCTTAACAACCGAGCCACCCAGGTGCTTCCCTCCTTTCATGAATAGTCTATCCTATATCAAAGTATACTCTTTATCCACCAAAGTATTCTGATTCCAAGTTTCCACAAGCATATCCTACCAGTCCTTAGACTCAAAACCCCTCCAATCTGATGAGCTTTAGCAAGCCCCTCTTCAGGGATCCAGATGAGTAGAACCTCCACTGTGAAAGGTGCTCCAAATACCTGGCCTTCACAGCCATCCTGCACCTCTCAGCTTGGGAAGTAACTACCTACTGTCCCAGAACCATGACACTTTAACACATGCTGCCTTTTTATATAAATCTTTTCTGAATTTATGCCCAATCTTCTCAACTACATTAAAGAGTTTTTGAAGGCAAAAGCCATCTCAGACCTACTTGATGCCCTCACCATCCTTAGCACTGGCTATTTGTTGATGATGTTGTTTGATGACCGTATGAAAGGGTTTGAGGAGAGAGAGTATTACAGACCAAAATGAAGGTGATCTTTATTATGAACAAGTTATTTTTTTTAAATCCTTAGGCACTGTAAGTTGTCTCCTGTGTCTCTTCCATCTGTGAGAAATATTTTGTTTTCATGGGAGTCCTCAAATCTTTGAGGTTCTTTTAAGAATATGGAGAAAAGAATTGTTTCAAAATTGTTCTGAGGTTATTACTGTGGAAGAGCCTTACTCTCTCAGAACTACTCAGACAGAACTGAGGATGGAAACTGGCAAACAGTGCTCCTGAGAATATCACACAAAAATCAATCAATTGAATTCAAATGTCTCTCTGGGCATTATGCTGAATCTAATATAACCCTACAATTTAAAATTGGTGATAAGGTTCTGCTTAACTCACCTCAAAATGAACTGCTAAAGAGATAAGGAATCTCCATGGGTTGGTGAGTTTGCTCTGGCACCCTTTTCCACTTAATGATAGCAGTACGTATAAAGGAAGATGATTCCATGACACCTGTATGTAAATTGTCACAATAGCATCAGTACCAAAAGATAGTGGCAGGAAGGAAAATGCCAGATGAGATTATCAATGACACATGAATACAAATCAGCCGAAATACAGAAAGCAGAATGAAAGTGTCATATCCACAGTATGAAGCCCTACAAAGAGTGTTCTTTAGAATTATCTGCAAAACAAGAAAAGCAGTATTTCAGATACACTTTTGTAGAAGAGCCAATAAAATATAAGGCCAGAACCTATGAAGGATCCAATATGATCCGAAGAGGTGGTGGATAGAGTTACTGAAGTCAGAAAAACAAGAAAGATAGTGAAGCTTATACCTAACACAGGTTCATTTGGCACTGTAGACTTGGAGGATCATACAGGTTGTAGATAAACAGTATACAGTTTCAAACACCATACAAATGTTATCANATACCTAACACAGGTTCATTTGGCACTGTAGACTTGGAGGATCATACAGGTTGTAGATAAACAGTATACAGTTTCAAACACCCTACAAATGTTATCATCATTCCTTTTTTTAAAAAAAGATTTATTTATTGATTTGAGAGAGAGAAAGAACATAGAACCGTGAATAGGGGGAGGGACAGAGGGAGAGAGAGAATCTCAAGCAGACCCCCCACACTGAGCACAGACACTGACTTGGGGCTCAATCTCAGGACCCATAAGATCATGACCTGAGCCAAAACCAAGAGTTGGAAGCTTAACCAATTGAGCCACCCAGGCACCCCATCGTCTTTCCATTTTTTTTTAATTTTATTTTTTTTAAAGATTTTATTTATTTGACAGAGAGAGAGAAATCACAAGTAGGCAGAGAGGCAGGCAGAGGGAGAAGGGAAAGAAGGCTCCCCACTGAGCAGGGAGCCCGATGCGGGGCTCAATCTCAGGACCCTGAGATCATGACCTGAGCCAAAGGCAGAGGCTTTAACCCACAGAGCCACCCAGGTGCCCCATCTTTCCTTTCTAATCCAGGTAAAGGTGAACATTGAGGCTGTTGTTTAGGAGAAAAAGAAATTTTGAAATTACAGCGTGTAGAGGCTATGGTCTCTCCATCCTTCCACTGTAGGACACTCAAGAGTGATCATCGCTTAACCCCTCCCCTTCCCCAACAGATGTGAAATAGTAGATTCCTAAACAAGGGGTGAGTTACTAGAAAATCCGAGGTCCTGGATAAACATCCCCAAGGCTGCACTGAATCTTAATTCCCAAGCAAATCATCACTTTGTTTCAGTCTCTTTTTTCCTTTCATTTCATTGAAATATTCCCCTCTCACATATTCAAAATCTCTTATGTTAGAGAAACTGAACATCTGAACATATTATTACCTTAAGGAGAGAATACACACAGAGACACAAATAGAGAAGGAGCAGATAAACAACATTTAAAATTTGCATTTGAAGAGCACACAATATATGTGAATATATAAAGTGGGTGTATTTATAAAGAATTATGCAGTCTCTTAAGTTTCGTTACACCGTTTTTTCTCACTATCGGGTCTGCATAATGATGCTATGAAGAGAGAAGTAAATAAGTACAGCTGCAGGAAGCTTTATGGATAATCTTCCTGGAAAATCGAATATCATCGGTAATACTGCTGTTTCAAAGCTTACATTTTAAATCAGAGGCTACGGTAACCACCGCATTCACTGGAAATTATTATTATTGTTTGTTGTTGTTATTTTCCTGTGCAGTGGAGTGCACTGTCACTTATTAGTTATCAAGAACCATAAATTCCCCTGAAAGACATTGTTATTTAGGGATTGAACTAGAACTTATCAGCTTCCTCTTTTGTGGGTTTGGTTATTATTATTTTGTTTCTTCTGTTTTTGTTCTCGTTTCTTTTTCTCCCCAGAGATAATGTCCTTATTACAATGTTCAATAACTCTTGCATTTGTCTCAGCCTTGCTTGTCCCAACCCCATTAAACTCATCTGGTGCTTTAAAAAAAAAAAAACCAAAAACATTGTTTTTATAAATTAAATTCACAGCCTGCCTATAAAATACACTGCCCTCACCGGGGCATGCTGTTTTTGAATTATACAGAGATGCGCTGTATGCTCATAATTGCTGGATTATTGACCAAAGACATTGCCTGCTCTTGACCATCCTTAAGGTTTGGACTTATTCTAATTTAAAAATAGAGGTGGTCAGATCACTCTCAGTTCATTCTGCCACTGAGTCTCACTGTCTAGCTGAAGGGTTTCAATGAGTTTCTGAGATAAGCAGAGAGAATACACTTTGGAGAGAAAAAAAGATTAAATTTCAAAGCAACTGAACACACAAGAATGTGGTTTAATACTACACTAAGCCAGAGCAGGAGGGAAAGTGTGTTTTGACCTTTCCTTCTGCTATAAATGAAGTCGGTTATTCCATATTCGAATGCAAAATAAAATGCCAAACATGTTAAATGTGTCCTCAAAAAATAAAAAAAAAATTTAAAAAAGGACTGTTTGCTTTTGTCTCGATCTTCTACATCAATGCTTGTTAAACTAGTTGAGAAATACTATTGGTCATGTTTGGCAGGCATTTATGGGCTTTGCTATTATTTGTTTTCATCACTAAAACGTGTTATACTAAAAAAAAATTCAGTTGCCTTTAAGCTTCTTGGCATAAAAGTCTTCCAATGACTGGGCTATTTCTAATAAAATTAGTTTTTTTTTTAACTTACATGTCTGCATTTTCAAGGTCATATTTTAGCTTCTACTCAGAAAATGTGCTAAAGAAAATTAGGAAAATGTTTCATTTTAATGGTGAATTCCCCAGGCCAGTGACTGGATACAAGGCAGGCTCCTCGGCTTCCCAGCCCTGGAGCAGGCACCCACTTTCCGCAAGCCCTTTGGAACCAAGGCCAGGATCTCCCAGCTCCTCGGTCTTCTCTTCAGTTAAAAGGGCCACAGTCATTCCAGAATCCCCAGACAGAAACCTGGGTGTCCCATCTCAACACTTTCCTCATTCTCCCCGTCAGCCAATCGGCAACCAGACCCCGTGAATTCTACTGCCCCAAATCCAGGCCCTTTATTCTTCCAGCCTTACTATGTCTGCTGCCCTCATCAACGATAACCTGCAATTTTCTATACTGGTCCCTTTTTCTCTTGCCTCCATCTCTCCCTATGCATACATGTATCTAAATCATCATTTTAGAATGAAAATGGGATGCCTTCACCCTGGTTAGGATCCTTAAATATCATCTCTGCAGTTACAAATAAAGTCCAAACTCCTTAGCGCAGATTTAAAAATTCTTCCCGGACTACCTTTTTTTTTTTTTATTTTATTTTTATTTTTTTTATTCTTTGCCCCAGGGGTACAGGTCTGTGAATCATCCGGCTTACATCTTTCACCACGGACTACCTTCTGTCTACATATCCAGACTAATCTCCCTGTTCCTTTTTCTCTCCCTTCTCCATGCTATCGAGTCATGCCAAATTATTTGCAGTTTCCTAACTGAGACCTGATTTTTCTCTAGTTCCTTTCTTGTATGTGTGTTGTTCTTTCTCCTTAGAATGTTCTCTTTCGTGCCCATCTGGCAAACGTCTATGTATTCTTCATGACTTCCCCAGGAAAGTCTTTTTTGAGCTGAGCTATTCAAGACTTGTTGTTACTGTTGTTGGTGGCCCCAACACCATAGGTGTTCTTTTCACTTTCTTGCAAAAATCCCGTGTGGACTTGTTCCCCGTACTAGATTATGAGCCCTCCAAAGTCTGTGAGTATGAGCTTTTCATGCAACAGAGCGTAGAACATAGCAGATCCTCCATTAATATTTATTGAATAAATTAATAAGAGCTTATTAAGGATTGCTTTTAAGGGTGATTGCTGGGCATACCTCATGAAACTAATTCCAAAAATGTTTTGATTTTTAATGTTCCTCACACCACAACATCACAAGAGCGAATACTCTTTTATAGTGACTAGTAGTACTAGCTGAATTTGGCTTGTAAATATGTTTAGTATCAGCTACATAGTGGGTTATTATTATGATGATTAAAACATTGCATTATCATAATTATTACTACAATTATTACTATAATACCATAATTATTACTACAATTCTGATTTTCCCACTTCTGCTGAAAAAAAAAAAAAAGCCAAGGAATCCTGGGCCCCATTTTCCTCACAACAAACATCACCCAAAAGTGTGTAACAGGTGTTCTCTGTACGTGGGACTGAACTTCTCAGCTCACCACCTGCCTTCCTCTCACCGACTGCCTGGCCCCTACAGGCCTTTGCTTTTGGACCTTGAAGTAGACCAATGTAATGGAAGAGCTCTGCACAGTGGGGAAATTATGTGTGTAGAAGGACTTGTGAATCTTTTACACTCGCTTTGCAATTAGTAAGTTTTGCAGCTTTATTCAAATCTACTGTTTTTGTTCGTTAACATCTTAGGCTGTACACATTTAAAAAATGGGTTGGATCAGTATTAGAGGTGTCCATCAAGGGGCAGAGCTACGAAAGGTGAGGAGGCTGTTTTTTATATCCTGGGCCATATCATATTTGGTTGAAAAATGGGCTCTGATATTAAATAAGAGTTACAAAACCACCAAATTGGATCGTATCTAAAGGACCTATCAGTTTAAACCCTATTGTTTTAATTATGATTTTATTCATGGCCAAGATACACTAAAAGTTAAATATATTGTCTATCTTTGCTTAGTGAACACAATGCCCAACCTACCTTTCATGAATGACCAATGATTTCTTTGCAGTGTTAGGTACATCATGAAAACTCCTATGCAGTTTTAACTGCTCTTGACAGATGAGTAACAGGAGAAAGTCTGCTTTTATAACAAAGATTATGAATGTCACTCCGAGATGTTCATGTTAGAATAGAGTTTAGTCTTCCAAAAGGGACAGAGGCATAAAAAAATCACATTCCATAACTGTATTACATTCCTTCTCCATCACCTAAAGGACAGTGTAATACCAAGCTCTAATAATGCTCATTTGATTGACTCTGCCCAAACAGCCTTTTATCAGGCACAAGCTACTTCTCTATGATGGATGACTATGGTTTATGGCGCAGATCTCATTTGCAAACGGAGTTTGAAAATTCCCCTTCACTGGCAGAATTCTGATGAAGCCTGTACCATCATTACTGCACACTAAACTCATTAGAATAAAAAGAAGAAAAGAGTGGCTGAGGTTTATGGATGATTTGCTAATCTTGTTGTCTGAGAATAATACATTTAATTTTCCTTTGTGGGACCTGACCCATCTGGAACTTTTGTTTGCTATTACTTGCCAGATTCCCTTAGGTGCTTGGAGTACTTCCTTTTGTATCTTTAAGGTTATAGAAGGGCAGTAATCAAATCGAACCCAGCTATAAAATACCTTTATGGATTCAAATTTCCCAAAACGATGACGTCAGGCTGAAGAAGATGAAAATGCTAGTGTTTGAAAATTCAACAGTAAGCTCTTTAGGGGAGAAACGGCAGAAGAATGTTCAATGAGAAATAATTCTGTCTTGGTTGGTGTTTTTGGTTTTTGTTGTTGTTGTTGTTTGTTTTTGTTTTTTTGAATGGTGGTAGGATTTAAAACAATGTACTCTAGACTAGAATTAACATAAAAATAAAATAAATAACAGCAGATCCATAACAACATTTCATAGACCCGGAAGAAAGAGCATCTTGAGAAGCACGGAAGGATAAAACACAGACACTGTACTCTTTTTCATGCACAAATCAATACAAACATTTCTCACTCCTCATATCTCAGCCACTCATCCCGATGTTGTGGGCCTCCTGTTCTTCTCATTCCTGATTCAGTATAATACTGTAAGGATTGCTGTTTCTTAAAATAAATGGTCTCAGACAAATGAACATCTCTCATGCCTTTCCAGCTCCTCTAGGAGTCGGTGATAAAAATCAGTGATTCCAAATTCTCAGTGATTTTCATAGGAAATTAATCATAGGAAGATGTTATTGACTGTTTTCTTATGTCCACAGCCTCAAGGCAAACTTGAGAAAGATAAATGTGCCCACAGATTTGCCATTAAGTCCCTATCAAGTGATCCCCAGACGGCAGTATCAGTATCCGTGGTTTATAACAACAGTAGTCTATTCAAAGTAGATTTCCACTGTACTATGAAATTACTTGTACCTTTATGGTTTGTGAATTTACACAGAGCACCACAGAGGATGATTCTCCTTTAGCTTTCCTTCTTCTGTGCCCTCAATGAACTTCCTTGAAAGAAGAGTCTTGGCATAATTATAGCCAATTCTGATTGGTACAAATCTACACATGAATCATCAGAAAATGACTGATTTCCCCACATAGCAATGGTACTTAAGACTCAGAAAGTGTGAAATGAAAAACTTAATGTTCTCCTAACAGTGCAATTTAGAATAATGTCAATATACCACACGCTATTTTTTTAAACCTTACGTTTAAAAAAATAAAATCAAATCAAAATGGCAAGTTCCCATTGTGTGAGAGGCATTTACTATGCAATATCACTCTCTTCCAACTCATCTCTCAATTGTTGAGGGCACTGAGCAAAAGAAGCTGCACCATTAAATGTCAGCCCTATAATTCACACTCAGTGGGCAGGCAAACAGCCCTTTTCACAAGCCTGAAATGAATGAATGTAGAAGCACTATAAATATTGAGCTCACTTACTAAAAACAAAAAGAAAAAAATGATAAAAAGAAAGAAAATCCAAGAGAATCTCGCCAAGCTTCTAAGAACTGCCCTTGTGGATTCTCACCCGGGAGCAGGTGAGCATGAACGCTCTCCCAGGAGAGATTTTTAAAGTGAGAGTGTATATTAGTCTCAAGGAATGCTCTTGAAGTTTCCATCCTCTGTAACTAGTGCTGATGAAAGGCGAGGAGATGGAAGAGGTGTGTGATTCAAATTGGGGTCCACTGAGAATTCTGCTCTTAGCAGGGCTAGCAACGAGCCACATAAAAGAGCAAAATCTGTTGGGTTTAGTCCACCCCACTTTGTCACACTCTCCTCTCTTAAATCCAGCCATGTTTATGCCTCAGTCCCCAAACCTGTCCCATCTAAACCGCATGCTGTCCTTTCTTTCCTGGGGGAAGGTCTGTGTCCCAGTTCCTTCCTTAGACTTCTTCCCCATTTAGTCACTTGCCCATTCATTTATTAACTGAACAGCTACTTATTTAATCCACAGGTATTGACTGAGTACTCCGTTAGATTCTATGGAGGCAGAGATGACAAAAATTCTATTCTATTGAATGATCCTGTCCTAGGTCATGTCCCTTTGAGGTCGGCGATTTAATAGGCTGAATTAATCTGTGTTAAAGTTTCAGGAGACCTTGCTATCTTAAAATGCCAAGAAACCTCAACCCCAATGTAGATCCTCTGTGTACCTCTCAAAAGGAATTCAGTGTCTTATCCCTGAAGTTACTGATGTGGGAACCCTGAACAAAGTGGGCAAGATTAGCACTGGCCCATACACCTTTCGTGCAATAAAGCCATTTTTCATCTCAGCATATATTTGAGCTAGAGACAAGAACACATGGGTGATTAGGGGATTAGTGCCATGTCCCAAACTAAACTACCACTTAGGTGTTCCTATATTCTGGATGGTAAGTTTCTTCACTTTGAGCTGAAGCTTTCTTATGGATACTTACCCTCCATCTATACTATTTAATCAGTGTTATGAGAGACCACCTCCATTTTGTCCTATGGTTATAAAAGCTATACAGATACATACGACACAGCTCTTCGAAAATATTCAGAGTGGTATGTTTACTTGTGTTCCTCCCTGTTGCACTTCCCTAACCAAATCTGGAAAGAAATGTATATTAATTTTTGATCTAATTTCCCTCTCCCACACTTTGTAGTAGCAATAGGGGCTCAATAAATATGCAGAAATTTCATTATTCATTTCACTAAAAAAGAGAGGAAAAGTGTTTAGCCACTGTTCACACCTCTTCAATTGATCTTTCCAAGTCTGCATAGTGTCTGAAGGGTGGAAATTATGGGTCCCTTGGGTTCACTGCTGTTCAGTCAAGACCATAAGTAATTTACCTAAATGTACCCCCATAACCCATTTACTGCATAATACATTTTCTGGCATTTTAGTGGTAAACTATCTGCTAAGCTTAGAGGTAGAGTGTACCATATGATAACGAAATAATGATGCCACTTGGAAATCTGAAGTGCTAAGAAAATAAATATACAGCCTCACTTTATTATTGTAGTCTCATTCTATTCGGGTATGAAGAATCTGCATTTTCATATATATCTCAATCTACACATAGAGGATGGCTTTTTAGAGAGTTCTTTGTTGATATCAGTGCCCAAATGTAACTTTTAAGAGGTTCCATTTTCATAGACGTTGAAACTTTTGTATGGAGCAATCAGTGTGTGGTGTTTTGAGCCATCTGACTTAATCCTGAAGATTTTTCCGAAGGGAAGATAGTCTGTGAACTAAGTAGATTGTGTTAATGTGAAAAATTAATAAACTTCTACTTCATGGTTCCAGGTGGGCCATCAGAACTGAAATTATCTTTTTTACAGCACTCCTAGTAACCCAACCTAACATCTGTTGCAACACCACACAGAGAAAGAGTGCTGTAGGATTCTCTTCATTAAAGCTAAGAGACTAGTCAGAGTGACAAAAATCCATGCAGCTCAGTATCATTTTTGCATGACACAAAGTTGCAATTCCCTACCAACAACTCTGTGTCAGAAACTCACTTGAGCCCGAGAAACTGTGTATATGAGGCATGGGGGTAGAGAAGCCAGAAGCAAAAACTGGAGGAAATTCCTGCCCTGGGATCTGTTTCCTTAAATTAGAGATGGTTAACAGTGGTAAGGACAGTGGCATCTAGTCAGTGCATCTCTGTGTGCCACCATTCTCCAGCAGAGCCTTCATTTTTCCATCGGCTCTTAAGATTTGTGAAAAGGAGTGAGTGAGGGCCAGCCCCGCTTAAAATCTGGCAGCTAAATACTCAATTTAAAGCTGACCAGATGAAAATTCAAATACAAGAACTCCTCAACAGAGTGAATTCTAGAGGCACTATTATATTTGCTAACACACACACACACACACACACACACACACACACACGAAGGGGGGAAAAGAGATTCTGTATTTAAGCACTCTTCTTGAATATAGGCGAACAGACATTCTTGTTTAAGAGTGTCTGGACCCAGCGGTTCAAATTTGCCCGAGAAGAGCTAATTAAAGATAAACATAAAGTGAAACACATATACCATCTCCTGTGACAAGTCAACAAAAGTACAATTTGAAAGTAAATGACACTGATATATTTTCTTCTTTCTACTTGTAACTATAAAACTCAAGTCAGAGCAAAGGTTAGAAGCCCTCTGCAGCCCTACGTCAGAATGCGTGTCCACGCCTCAACTCTCCACAGGCTCCCGTTTAAACTGTTGCTCTGAGGATGAGGAGGACTGTCTCTCTTCTGAGGCTGTCTCACAACCTTCTCACTATTTCTGGCTCCATCTGTTCCAGCCTATTTCCAGCTGCTGTTCAGAGGAAAGGCCATGGTAATTATCTCCTTAACACATAATTTATCTTGCTGTGACCATCTTTGGTCTGCCAGTCTGTGGAGAGCCCCAGTGTGCTCTCTCTCTGCCACGTGGCGACGAACTAACCTGAGCCATCCATCTTGGCTAGGATGTCCTATCTTGGCATGCGTCTGCTCAGCCGAATCTTTAAGAGCCCTATCTCCGAAAAATCCCTTTCCCATTTGGCAATTTGACATCTCTAAGAGACCAGAACATTCACCTTCCTAATGTCTAAAACTGTTTCCAAAAGAAAAATCAGTGACACCAACTTCATCATGAACACCTAAACAACAGGGGTACAGAGTGAAAAGAATGGGATCTTTGTATAGATAGGATTCAATTTCCAGTGACAAGAGCCCCTCTTCATCACTCAGGAGCATCACTCTCCCCATCTGTAAAATAGGAAATGTAAGAATTCCCTCAAAAGATCATTCTGAGGATTAAATGCCGTAAGAGAACAGAATAGCTCACATTTTAATGTGCATGCAGCTTCTGACCTGGTCAGTCCTCAGACTGCATTTGTAACCAGCTCCCACATGAGGCCAGTGTTGACAATTATGGGCAGTACACCCAGGAGCAAAAATGAAGAACGATGTGTAGAAGACCTGTCACAATGGGGCCCTTTGGTCCACTAGGGTCTGGAAGGATTCTTGGATTCCACCACTACCATGTTCACTGCTAATGTCTGTCACTGAGTATGTCTTTCAGTTCAATAATAAACGTGGGAACAGGCTTTACAGAAGACCCTATAAAAAATATCGACACACATTACTTGGAGAGCTCCACTAACCCTTTCCTTCTTCCAGCAAGACAGTCATTGCGTTTTCTCTTCTTGGAGCTAGCTTCTCTGAGTGTGAAGTAGAGAATCCATGGTTGCCTTAAAAATAAGGTCTGAGTGGATGGTATGATCTGTGTGTGATGGACACGTCAGAGTTTACAGAGAGAACCCGGGGCTGAATAGGAAGAGGAAGAATAGAAATAAAATGCTCTTGCAGAAGATGGTTGCCATGGGGCGCCCTGGTTCTACTAAGGCTTGTCTGGCCCTGCTGACAGAAATAAGAGTATCTGATTGGAGGGAGGAACTCAGTGAGCACTCCGCCAGGCAGCTGCTCTCTCCCATGCAGATAGAGGCTGGCGCGGGGAGTAGGGAGAAGAATGATCAACCGCAAGTCGAGAGTGCAGCTTCCTGTCCCACCACAGGCAGCAAGAGTGATGCACCTTTTAGTGAACATGCCCACAGAGGCCAGAGCAAAGCCAGCCATGGAAATGGCAAGTATCAATCTCGAAGGCTGGCAGCCAAGCAGGTGGCCTGGGAGCGAAGGCCAGGAAGGTGGATGGCTCTCATGGCTTTGATAAACGGGAAAGGCTGCTCAACTCTGTAAGAGAGTATTGAGAAACCGGTCAGAGCTGGGTAGGGATCCGAGCAGTTCTGCACAGTGACAAAGCTGTGGGGATTAAACAGCATGAACGTGTGTGGTCCCGTCCTCCTGGGACTGGGACACTTGCAGCCAGGCAAAGTCAGACCCGGTGGCTCTTACTGCTCGACCAGCCCAAGAGCAAGACAGCTCAGAAGCAGATAGAAAAATGCCACGTGCGAGTGCAAGGGAAGCTGTTGAAGGAAGACAGAGCCATTTAACTCTCTCTCTCTCTCTCTCTCTCTCTCACACACACACATACACACACACACACACACACACACACACACACACACACTCTCACAGAGGCAAATTGGGCTGGGAGTTTCTTGGTGCAGAAAAGCAATCAGCAAGGTAGCAGAGAAAACTACTGAAGGAGAAATATTATAAATGGCAAAGGCCTGACAGGTTAGCCAGGCAAGAAGGTGAGCAGATTAGAGAGGAAAGAAAAGGCACAGGCATTAATACCGGCCTCATGAGGCCAGAATTTGAGTACACACATAGGAAAAAGCTAATAATACCAGACAAACTCAAATTTGGAAATAATCCAAGATTGCCAAATCAGCTAGTCTTCGCAAGGCACAATGATTCTCCAGGAAGAAAACTAAAAATAAATACAAATGGATGGCACCCTAGGAGGACAAATATCTACATGTGGAGATTTGCTGGTCTAAGGAATATATGCTAAGGCTGGGGGTAGGCCATGCTATCAAACTCAAGGCAAGGAGACATTACTGCAGAATTGGGGGGGGGGTGGAGCAGAGAGAAGGGAGCTCAGGAGGCCGTGCAGTGACTAGGCATCTGATGCTTTGGGTATTAAAAAAGTAAGTGGGTGTCACCTCACATTTAGACAAAACCTTTTAGTGATGGAAGTGGCTTACAGTGACCAAAAGTTTACAAGTCCCCTAAAATTATTGTGCCATTTTAAAGGGTCTCTAGTCAGAAAAATTTTGAAATATGCTGGCATCTGAACATTGCCACACAAGCATATAAGTGCAAACTGAAACAGAGAACCAATTTAATTATCTAAAATAATTAATGGAGCCTATCACCACTATTTTATTGGTATATTTCCCCCCAAAAATGGCTTTGCAGGATGTTGAATTTTATGAGTAATTGCAGTAACCTAACATTTTGTCTAAATCAGGGGATCTCAAACTAGGCACTAGTGACATTTCAGACTGAATAATTCTTATTTATTTATTTATTTGAGAGAGAGAACTCTCAGCAAGAGGGGGAGGGACAGAGAGAGACTCTCAAGCAGACTCTGTGCTGAGCATGGAACCTGATGCTCGGCTCCATCTCACCATCCTGAGAGCATGACCTGAGCCAAAAACTGGAGTCAGCTGCTTACACCACTAAGGCACCCAGGCTCCCCAGACTGGATAATTCTTAGCTGTACGTAGCTCACTGTGCATTGTAGGATGTTTAGCAGCCTCTCTGACCAGTACTCACCAACTCCCAGAAGCTCCCCCAGGTTGTGATAACCCCAGCTATTTCTAGACATAGCTAAAAGCCCCCAGGAGGGGTGAAATCACTCCCATTTGAGAACCAGTAAAGTCTATCTAATTCTAGCTACCCAGCTAGTTACAGAGGTAAATCCAAGGGTTACAGCTATGGAGAAATAAAGGATTTTATGCATTGGTCAGAAGATGGACTATATAACCACTTAATGCCATCTAAGGACTTTCTAAGATTATCTGATCATAGAAAAAAACTCTGTTAACCATTAATCAGAATAGCTTTACAACACGCATTTGATCAGTAGCCCCTGTTTTCAATTCATTTGTTTCCCTGGACCTACATGTGTGACCCTTTATTCCACCTTAGTCTCATGCAATCGCCACAATCAGGTTCAGCTGTCATGGCTCATATCACAGGGGACACGGCAACACGTGGGTCTCAACATACAGGCATTACCAAAGGCTATCTCCTAAAATATCAAAGAATTCCGTTTGATGTGTCGTTGTGAAAGGGACGAAAATAGGACTGATCAAGGATGAGTGTTAATTATTGTTGACGACAAAATGAAATAATCAGATTTAGAAAAAGAAGCCCAGAATTAAATTTTAAAGGACAGATCAAATCAATCTCTTGATTGTTCACAATTGTTCTACAATTTTTATAGCTTTGCTTTCTTATTAACTACCAAAAAACACATTCCTAAAGTGTTATAATTCATGCAGGGTTCTCTCTGTGTTTTTTGTTGTGGTGGATAAGCAATTTTTAAGGCATCTAAGAAACAATTTACTTTTGCCCAACTGCTGTGCACTGCAAGAGATGAAAAGTTGGACTTGATAATGCTATAAGGAGCAAGGAATCAGGTCAAACTCTATCACAATTTCTCCTGATCTTTGAGCCTTCATTGCCTCATCTGTAAAGTGGGACTAGTAATAGTTACCCTGCCCTTCTTACCAAATGAGCTTCAAATGAATGGACACATATGAAATCAACATGAGTACAGAATGCATACAAAAAAATTGATACTATATTCAAACATGATTCTGCAATTAAAACTTCACTCCGCCTAAGGGTCTTAATGAAGGCAAAGGAGCTTCATTAAAAAATACTACTGAGTGCCAAATAGCTCTAATTAATAGATTTTCTATAAAACTTTTCAGATATATATCTTTCAAATTTCTGGTTACATAAATTTGGGGATATTAATAATGAATAAAATCCTTGTACCACCCATAAACTTCATTAAATGTTATAGCTCAATTAGTTTTCTCATCAGTAGAGTTATAAATAAATAAATGAATAAATCTACGATTCACTTCAGATCCTTCTGTGTTTTTATTTATTTGCCTATATCCCCAATGAAAGGCCTAAACTGCTGTTAGTGACCAGATGTTAGGCAGCAGAGGAAGCTGAAAGGTGGACAGTCGGGCCAAATTACACTGTGCCAATCCCCCTCTCTCAAGTCTCCAGGGCGGTCAACATCTGGAACAGTATAATCCACAGGTGAGTTCTGACTCACACCCACACACTGCAGGCTTTGAAACAAATCCACTGAGTACTTGGTTTGACTACAGGAGCTTAAAAAAAATAGATTAATAGTATATTTAATCATAATGTACATAAGTGATTATCAAGCATTAAACCTCTTTCAGAACTTGACTTGTTTTTATCCTCAGCCAATTCTCCTTGCAATAAAGAACCATTTATGCAAATGCAACATGAGGCAAAGGGGAGAGGTAAAAAGCTGCCTAAGACCTTATGAATGACTGCATTCAGCCTGTCTGATATTATTTTTCTTTAGTGAAATTATATTACATATTGTCCAAAGAACTGCTCCCTGACGCTAATAACATCAGAGAGGGCGCTTAGGCAAAAATTAGATGTGAGAAGCAGGAGGGACATTTCTTTATTTGGCTCCCCTTGAATAATATAAAAGGGACACCGTGTACATGGAATCGGAATAAGGAGCGTACATCAAAGAAGCTAAAAATCTGCCGCTGAGCCGCAAATGTCCTCATACATCAAAGGAGACCCACGTCAGCAGGATAAACCTCTAGCTTAGGTGGCCAGACCTGGGCCTGTCTGCTCCTGATCACGGAAGTGATGCATTATTAAACAAACAACAAGACACGTGCGGGACGCAGGAGATAAGCGGTGGTCAATGCAACCCAGGGATCTAACGATAGGACGATAGGGGCGACAAAAAGGAACAGTGGTCCTTTCAAAGCTTGGGCAACTAAAAAAAAGAAAAAAAAAAAAAAAGTGCTGTCAGGGAGAGGAGATAAAAAGTGGTAAACAGTACAACAAGGGGTGTGCTAGAGATAAAATAGGAGAAAGAGGAATCAACAGAGGCAGTTCTGACATTTCCAGCACTTTCCTGAAATGCACTTGGGTTTCAAAGACGTCAGAGTCTGAGGGATGATTTCTCTAGCTGAGCTCCCAAGGATCCCGAAGCGAGACAGATGGAGGGACTGAAAGCCGCCCCCCTTCAACGAGAATGGGCAGCACGAGATGAATCAAACAGGGCTTGGTATTTCTGTTACATGGAACACACTGGTGAGACATCTCCTGGGTGGTAGTTCCGAAGATGGGCTACTGGCCTGGGAAGACTGTCTGGGTCCAGGAACTCAGGACGTGCGGTCAGGCTGAGCGGAGCCACGCCCTCGTGCCAAGCCTCCTGCGGGAGTGCTCACTGGGCGTCTCTACTGGCCTTTGAACCATGATCAGTCAGACTTCTACAATGCTCTGAAACCACCGCACGGTATTTAGCTTAAGATGACTTTTTTTTTTTAAGAACACAAATAAAACACAGTTTTTCTTCCTTTTGAATATTCCATACCTAGCTCAGTCCCTGGAATTCTCAACAAACATTAAAAAACACAACAAAAAGAAAACTAACAAAAACAAACAAACAAAAAACCCCACCTCAATGAATATTGAACGGGTATTGAAAAAGACAGGAACATAATCGCATGGCCCCAAAGAATGTTCATTCATTATTCACACAGAGAGTGAATCCTAACTTTCTTTAAAGTTCTCTTCCCTCTCCTTTTTGGGTTTCCTCTCATATACGTTTTTTTTTTTCCCACCAGTTTTTACCTTTAGATAGCAGTGGTTCACAAACGTTAGCAAGCATTAAAATCTTCTGGAGAACGTATGAAAATACACCTTGCTGGGTCCCAACCCCAGCATTTCTGGTTTCAGATTTCCCAAGCACAACTGACTTAGATTTCCGATTTAGGAGGTCAGGAGCAGGGGCCTGGAATCAGTTTTTCTAACAAGTTCTCTAGGGCTGCTGGTCCCCAGAGCACACTGAAAACCACCAGTCTAGAATATCAATAGCAAGTCAACTTATCTTTCTAAGATGGACTTCAATGTGTGTCCATCTTTTGATGGGCTGATTCCCCTAGTTTTATGGGATGAACCTAAACCACTCATTCTGATGAAAACATATGAATAAGTAATCTGAAAATTCTGAAAGGAATTTGGCATTCAAAGGCGACCAAGAAGGTTTATAGAAAGTGCCCCAAGGTATCCAGTTGAAGGAATGACACTCTGAGCTACAGCCTGGCATGTTCTCGGTGCAAAGATTAATTATGAGAAAATGTTTTTCCCTGTCACTAAATTCACTATGTGAGTTCTTTCAGCATTGTTTTATTTCTTCCTGAACAACCGTGCTCCTTTCTAACTGAAGACACCCTATTGGAAATGAAGCTCTTTGAGCTCAGCCTGGCCCCAGCCCACCTCTTCAGTATAACTTTTGTTCCATGTATACAATGGACCCTTGAACAAAGTAGAGGTTAGGGGCACTGATCTCCCACGAAGTCAAGATCCCATGTACAACTTTTGACCCCCCAAAACTTAACTACTAATAGCCTACTGTTGACCAGAAGCCTTACCAAGAATATGAAGAGTTCATTAACACATACTTTGTATGTTAGATGTATTATATACCATAGTCTTACAACAAAGTAAGCTAGAGAAAAGAAAACATTAAGTAGATCATAGAAAGAGAAAGTACATTTATAATACCATACCACATTTACTTTTTTAAAAAATTCACATAAAAGTGGACCTCTACGGTTCAAACTCATGTTTTTCAAGGGTCAACTGTATTTTACATATACTTCATGCTCTGCACAGTTTGCATCCTTTCCTCAACTCTAAATATTCTTGCACACCTTATCTACCTCTCAAATCCTATAAATCCTCCCATGCCCCTTCCAGAAGTCATTATTCTTTCATAGTCCCAATACCCTACTCACTTCTTGACTGGTTGAACAAAATCTGCTTTTCTTTCTGCTCCATAAGCTTCTTAAGAGCAGGAACCAAGTTTTAATTACTTTTGGATTCCCAAAAGTAATACATGTTGTAGCTACCTACGACAGTTGCTGGTAATAAACCAATGCTGCACTGAGTTGGACAGAATGAAATCAAGATTTGTCACAATTGGGCTCTCTCTGGATGGATGTTATTAGATGGAATGACAGTATTCTGAAGTTTGAGACTTAAAACCACAGCTATTTTGTGTTTTAGATTAGGCTTAGTTGATCAAAACAGATCAAAAGAGCCTTGTGTTGGTATGTGTTTTTTAAGCAAACAAACAATGAATTCGAAGAGACCCACGGTAAATTTGATTATGTGGAAAGTGTTCACACCACCAAATAAAAGAAGTTAAAAAAAGACTTTGATAGTGAAATCTCATTAATATGCTCTTATCACTCCAAGAGTGTTTATGTTAGCATCCTAAAAAGCAGTAGCTGTTTCCTAGAAAATTAAAGGGGTGATATTTGAAAGAGTCCCAGCTTCAGGTTCATACCTCAGTGTGAATCCCAGCTTTGCCACTTACCAGTTGTGTGTCTTTGAGAAATTTATTTAATCTACCTGCGCCTTAGTTTTCTCACTGTAGGACAGAGATAGTAACACCTACCATACAGGTGAATGACGAGTAAATGAGATAATGTGTGGAAGTGCTTGGTGCCGGGGCTAAGTTTTGCCCGGGACGAGGGCTCCCCAGGATGTTTAATGCTATTACAAGGAAAATCCCAGATAAACCTGGACAAACCAGTGACCCTGCCTGAGGCTTTCCAGTAACATACAGAAGTCAACATTATGGCTAAGATGTTTTTGAACTGATTTGGTAGAATTTAGTTAAATTTACAATATTTTAGGAACAAAGTCAGTATGTCCCTACATTAAGTTAGCAAAGTCAAGATATCCTGGATATTCACTTTGTAACACTGCTCTCTGGTTTTCTTCCTTTCATACCTGCCCCACAACAATGCTAAAGCCACACACACTCTTGAGCTGAAAACACGTAGGAAATGTCTTGACCATGATGCTCTCTGGACCATATAAAACACAACTTGGAAATTCAGAATAGGTCAAGAGCAGGAAAAGGATGTCTACAACTCAATTTCAAATGGTCATGCCAAATATGTTATTCTAGTTACAGATTTAAGCTCTAAAAATCAAGAGGTAGATAGATAAAGCAATGTGCCAAAATGTTAACAACTACTGAATCTCAGGGGCAGGGACAGGAGTACAATTCATTGTGATGTTTTGAACTTTTCTGCATGTTTGAAGGTTTTGTTGTTTTTGTTTTTTGGTTTTTTTTATTATTGAAAAGTTGGAGGCTGGGGAAGGAGTGAACCTGGACAACGGGCCATTTTCAGCAAACACTAAGAATTCCCAGTAAAAGTCTTACTCTCCAAAAAAAAAAAAAAAAAGCATGGGGACATTCAGAAAGCATGATTAAAAAACCAAAGAGAGACTAGGAGTTGGCGATGATGGCAGGAAGAGACTGGGAAGTATTCACCTATCTGCATCCTTTTCTCTTCTAAAACAGAAACAATTCAGTGGAGGGCATTTCAAAGGCGGTCAACCACCTCCACCACTTTCCTAGGTTTACAGCCATGGTGTTAACTCCCATTGTTCAGTGATACACTCATCATCCCATAATGTTTTAATGCCTGTTTCTGGCATTATAAAAAACAACATAGTTGGATTGATGACATACCTGATGACTGAAGAGCCAGAATGTTTGTTACTTTGGTGCTTTATTTCAATGAAATAAATATTTTTTAAATTACAATTAATTATCATGGCTTCCTCTGTCTCCCACAGGTTTTTATTCTGCAGTAGTTTGGTAACAACTAGTACCAAGTTTATACGCTGTAATAGTTTGGTAACAATAAGGCTAATGATGACAATAATAATTTGCATCAGTAAATGACTCAATTAAAACCACATCTGATTAAATACTCCATTACACACTAAAAACAGGTGTATAGTTTATTGTTGTTAGGCTTCAATCCTCCATATTAAAATATAAATCTTTTCTAAGTCAAGTGCATGGGCCTTCAGCTCTACCTAAGACCATTTTTCCCATGTACGTAGTAAACTTTGAATTTCCCACCTAATTATAATCAACACTGGGGGTTTTTTCTGCTTAACTTTCTATTGCACAAAAACAAGTTTCTTTTTCTACTTTTCTTACATTAACATTGCTAACCCATTCTCTGAAATCTTCACAAAGAAGAGTCAAAGAATAAGTTTGTGGAAATGATCTGAACTAAACAGAGTTCTACTCACCAACGTGCCATTAAGAAGGGCAGCAGTGGATAGTCTCAGAGAAATAAATGAGAGAGCTGATAAATATGCAGGGAAGAAATGCTGGTGGAAACAGAACTGAGGGAAGGGGATATGGAGAGAAAAGACAAAATGCAAATGCAAGCAGATTCTAAACAACAATTAGGGCAAGAGCATTCAAGTGCCAGGCCAAGGGGAATAAAGACATAAACAAAGAAGCCAAGATAGTTGGATCCTAGACACGTGACTTGGATGAACAAGAGCTGGTTTGGTTGAGTGTCTTCTTCTTGGTTCCATGTCGGTTGTGTGAGATAAGATAATACTTTGAGTGCTTTACAAGATGTGGAAAAAAAAATAGCTTCTATGTTCTCTGATTTCCAGGAGGAAGAGAACACACTGAACTATGAGAAGATGGAGAAAAACAGAGTAAAGGTATTGTGATGTAAGTAGGTGACCTATGGGAACTAACCAATAAATACACATATTGTTCCTTACAAAAGGAATCATGCCTAACAGCAGATCATTTCTTAGAACAAGAGTATTTCGCTGCAATATCCACAGCCACACAACCTCTGGCTCATCATAAAGCTGTGTCAAAGGGCTCAGACTCAGGGCCTCCACCAAGTAAACCTAACATTTTATTTTATATAACTGACTTGAATCTGAATCTATCTTTCTTCTTTTCTTTCTTTATGCCTCTCTCCTTCTATCACTCCCCCCACCACCTATCTCTGTCTCCTTCTACACCCACCTCCCTCCTTGGCTCCTTCCCTTTCTCTTTCCTTCCTTTTTCCTAAAACATCATTTTAAAAAGTTCTCAAAAAATGACATAAAATGACCAGGGAAAAATGACCATGGGTAGAAGATAAGACAAAGGATATACTGACTCTAAGAGGCATCAGTAGATCTGAGTTCTTATCCTCAATCTGTCACAAGACTGTGTGACCTTAGACAAATCACTTCAACTCTCTGGGCTTTAGTTTTCTGTTCATTACAATGAGAAGGTGATATGAGATCATCTTTAATTTCCCTAACAACTGTAACTACTTAGTGAAAGAGTTAAAAACTCCTATTTGGGAACTAGATTATGGTACCAAATTCACTATTAATTTGCTTTATGATCTATTTTGGAATCTGTTTCCCTATCTATGAAATGTGAATAAGGAGCACCTGGGTGGCTCAGTCATTTAAGCATTTGCTTTCAGCTCGGGTCATGATCCTTGCTCAGTGGAGAGCCTGCTTCTCCTTCTCCCTCTACCTGCTACTCGACCTGTTTGTGCTCTCTCTCTCTCTTTCTCTGTCAAATACATAAATAAAACTTCTAAAAGATAATAAAATAAAATGTGAATAAAACCAGCATCTACATCATATGGTTACTGTCAGTTGATTAAGTGAGATAAATCCTGTCAAGAATTTAGAATGTTGCCTGATACACAGTAAGTTCTCAATAAGCCTTAATTATTATTTTTAATCATAATGGAATTTTTTTATTATTATTATGGTCAGAGGTAGTTCCTCATCTGCAAATTCTGTTACTTCGAAAACAGGTAAATAATGTTATATTCCAAAAGCCATTTGAAAATACAATATAAAATAGCACAAGAACCAAGCTATTTGCAAATCTCTCGCTACTCACATTTTGGAAACTCAGACCTCTTAAAAGACTGAATAAAACAGATCAACAAAAAAGTCCCTTTTCAAAACTATCAGTGGATGTTAGATGTTATCAGGTCTATTAAACAGATATTCACCTTGTGGATTTTTTGTTGATGGTTGCCGGTGTGGTTATTGATTTGTTTGGAAAGGTATCGACATTCCTGTTGGAATTTTTTTCTTAGAAAACATAGACTCTTTCTTGGTATAAATAAAACTGATCATATTTTCTGTTCATCACTTCAGTCTAAATATGTCCCTTGTCCCCACTGGGCCCCTCTACCATGACCTTTATGTTCAAGTTTACAAAAGAAAAAGGAAGATTCTCAAAGATGTCAGCTGGGGCATGGTGTTAGCTCAAGCTGTCAAGTTGGAGTAAATGATACAGATAAAAAAGAAATCCTGGCAATGAAGCAAGCTTTGGTAAGGAGCATGGCTACTACTTTCTTCTTTGTTCTTCTTACAATGGAAATGTATGTGGTTTACATGATGGGCTGGGGAACAGAGCTTTTTACCATCAGCATAGGGCAGAAGTGCAATAGGCTAGCACGCTGCTCAGGAAGAGCTGTTTCAGAAGTACATTTAAAACTTAACTCTAATCCTAGGTGATCTCTAAGATGGATCTGAGAAATACAAATTGGTGAGTGATTCTGTGTGAGTATGAAGCAGGTAAAGAGAACAACTTCACTGAGATAACAAGTGGGAGAACTTAAGCCCAATGTTTAGGGTGACATTTGATAAGAGGAAACAAGAAGCCACATGGTGAAGGAGAACATTAACCTTTATTGACTATACTGTATGTGCGTAGGCAATAAACATTTATTAAGTTCTTCCAGCGACCATGGGGGATAAGTATTATCTCCCTTTTATGTATGAGGACTTTAGGCTCCATAAGCCCAAAATCACACAATTGCTATCCTGTGGAGCTGCAATTCAAACTCAGTCTACCTACGTCCAAAGATTCTGCTTCTCTTTCTGGGATAGCATTCTCAGTGTATAAGTGTATGTGCAATGGAAAACAGAACTGCTAATGATACATGATGTAGGTGAGGTCGAAAGGCTTTCCATTATAGCACTAAACTTAAAATCATTGCAGACGGCAACTGGAACTCTCTGCAATTCAAGCATTAGCTCTGATTTAGGAAAGGGACCAGTATAATGCAGGGAGGCATAGATCATCATGGTATTTAGAGGCCTACAATATTCAGAGATCCATCTGATGATGACAGAAGAAGCAAAAAGAGAAGAGGACCCTAGTTTAGGCACACCTGGCTGCTATCATCACTACCCCATTGGGAGGGAATTGATAGGCAACACCAAAACTACATGTACTTTGCTAGTATATTATTTTATAACCTAGTGTAAGCTAGTGGGTTCTTAACTTTCTGGTATAGGAAACATCTAGACTTATGAGCACTATCCAAATGGTGGTGGGGGGGGAATGAAAAAGAAACGGGAAATAAGAGATAATGGGAGATGCATGAGAAAAAAAAATAGAAATAAAAAACATGATACATTGGCAATGATCTTGGGTTTGATGTAACAGAAGGGATCTTTCCACCTACTGGTCTAGACGGAATCCCATTTAGGTTGTCCTTGCTAGGCCTTTCAATTTCCTGACCATCTATTTTCCTGTTAGGAATTGGCATGTGTAAACTGGTAAGGACTTTGAGCAATTTAGAAGTGAGAGAGGGAAATTGAAGGGACCCCATGGGGGGAAAAAAGCCCTTTGCTCCATCTTCTATTCTTGCTAGGACCTGCACTCCCACCCCACTCTATACTTGCCTTGTAATGGAAATAGCTTATGTCCTCCTTGTAAGCAACAGAGAGATAAAAGAATCTTTGAAGTCTTCTGGCACAACAGATAACATCTAATGAGAGACTGGCTGGGGTCATTTTAAACCTCCTCTAAGACCACTGACTCCAAACACCTTGAGGCCAAGGCCCTTGGCTTTAGGGAAGGAATGACTTAGGAAGGACTCTTGGACCCTGTCCTTATTATGACCAATTCCTGGATGCCTAAGAGGACACGTGCACCAGACCACAATCGCCAATAAAAACCCCAGACCCCTAGCAAAGAAGAGACTCATTCTCTTTTCCTTTCCAAGTTTCCAGAACAGTCCACTCCACCCATATTTCTCTCTCTCTCTCTCTCTCTCTCTCTCTCTCTCTCTCTATATATATATATATATATATATATATATATNCTCTCTCTCTCACTCTATATATATATATATATATATATATATATATATATATATATATACTTGTGTGTGTGTGTGTGTGTGTATACACACTTCAATAAACTCTGCTTTCACTTTTTGCAGGCTCACATTTGATTTCCATCCTGCGTGAGCCAAGGACTCCCTTGGCTAATCCTGTGGGACTCCCTCTCATGGTCCAAGGACCCAGCCTGCCTGCATCAGAAAACACTGTGGCCATTGTTTGAACAGACTTAGGCAGATCTACAGCCTGCCTAACAGTTGAAGTGATGGATTAGAAGCTGCCAAGCTCTGATTTGCCTCTAACACCAATATCACTCTATGTGCCTCAAAGCAGTTTACCCATATCTTAATTAGGAAAACATTGAACACTGAGAGAAAAACCATGCCCTACTTCACTCCATACATTTTCTTCAAAATTTGCATTAAACACACGTAAATTGATTCACGGCTTTTCCTGTTTAATACTTGTCTCTTCCTGTAAACTTCCTACAAACTTGTCCCTTTCCCTACAAACTTGATCCCATAGAGAGGGGATGGGGATTTGGAGTGATGTGAGACAGTATGGTTTAGTGGTTGGGGAGGATTAACTTTAGAGGTAGAAAGATGTCAGTTCAGTCACTGCTGTGTTACCAGCTCTGGGGTAGAGACAGATGCCCCAGCTCCTAACTCTCCCTCTCCCCCTACCTCTAGCCCTATCTTGTCACCTTATTTGTAAACTAGTACTAAATAGTACCTAACACAAGGGGTTAAGTCATATCACTACATGATATACAGTGAGTGCTTAATAAATGGTAGTCTTTTGTATAATACTTAGTAGTGAAGCCAATTTGTCTAGAATGGGCTCCAATGAAGCTCAAATCCAATTAGAAAGTTAAGAAAATTAGGAGACAAATTTACATACACATAAAAGTTCATCAACATATATAAAGGAGCCCAGAACAAGAATCTACTGAACTCTCACCACCCGCTGAACCACATCTGGACCTTACGGAAAGGGTGAATAAGAAATAAGTCTTGGAGGGTAAAAGGTCTCAGGGTAAAAATACTCTTGCCATTCACATCATTACCAGAAGGTTGTTTTTAACCCGCAACATATTACTCTCTTCAAAAAGTTCTCATTTTTAAAGATTAAAAAAGAAGGTCTCAATTTAAACATGTTCAAGGAATGTGTTTCTTTCCCAAAATACATTTTGCTTTAACTTTCCTGCTGTGAGTGATCTTTTTTTCCCTTTCAGAAGCAGCTCTTACTCATCAATGCTATACACCATCACAGCTGAAGACAGATTTTACAAGTTTGCTGTGAAAACAGTCCATGGCACATATGTATAAGCAGAAACTAATTGTTTTCTTATTATTATTATTATAGTATTAACCAGAATTTATTCTCTCATCCCCTCTGTCTGACAGAGTGATTTTTTTTTTCCTAGTGGGAAAAGAACATCATGAGGGAATGTGAAGCAGGAGGAACCCTGAAGACTTCAACTCAGCCATTTCATCAGCTATGCTCATACACTGGGAGGTTGAGTCTGTGTACCACATGCATTTTTATGCATATCTGCACCAAATACATATTTTCTAATGTAATAAATGAAGGAAGGAATCCATGCATCCTAGAAAAGTTACAGGATCAAGATGAACTTTCACTTTTGTGGCTCAGCATGTTGAATGAATTCATGTCACTAGGAGGCTCATCCTTTGGCTCAATTCTGTCTTACCTAACATAGGTTTGCAAATTTAAGGTCCTACTACCACCTGCGCAAGGACTTGGAACAGTAGCTAAGAGATGCACTAATCTGGAATTGGCTGTTGACTTTCCTTATTCTTTTATCTGCTCACTTCCTTCTCTTCTTCTCTACCTTTTTTATGTAATCCACTTGACAGGATATCCGCATTACTCTAGTTTTTAATCAGCCCATTGCCTCTGTCTCTCTTCTGCCTGGCTCCCAGTGGCTCTCCACCACCTGCATGGAGCACTTGCCTGGACTGTGACTCTGATAAGAACGTGTGTCATCCTGAAATGAATGTGAGCAATCTTATTAGGAATGCTCATTTCAAGTTGTACAGCCTTCCTTACTTCAGAGCTATGTATAGCATTCCCAACTACCATCTTACAGATGAAGTGTGAAGAAGAAAACAGAGAAGTGGTTCAGCCACTGCTCAGGGCCATGTTCTGGACATCTGAGCCAATAAAAAAGAAGGGACAGTTCTAATGTAATTTTTGGGAACCAAGTTCCAACAACGGGCAAAATATTTCTACATATGAGATTATCACAAGGCTTAGAATTATTTCTGCATCTTTTAGAGGAAATATATTAGGATATTGTTACTCATAATGAGGTCGATTTTTTTCTCAGATTAGCCAATAAATTATTGCTTAGCAGGACTTTAAGGAAATGAAGTCAAATATTCATTTCTAATTGTGTCTGTGTGTTCATTCATGCATTCACTCCTATTTTTGTTTATTCCTTACTTCTTTTTAATCTTAATTTCCTTAAATCTGAAGAAATATTTACATTGAAATAAGAAATGTATTAGAACCATGTTGGTAAAAATTTTCCCATTTTTTCTCTTTTCCAATTTTTTCTGTAATGGAAAGTGATAATATAAATTTCATAAAAATTTGAGGGGTGCCCGGGTGACTCAGTCGTTAAGCGTCTGCCTTCGGCTCAGGTCATGAGCCCAGGGTCCTGGGATTGAGCCCCGCAACAGGCTCCCTGCTCTGTGGGAAGCCTGCTTCTCCCTCTCCCCTTGCTTGTGTTCCCTCTCTCGCTGTCTCTCTCTGTGTGTCAAATAAATAAATAAAATCCTTAAAAAAAAATTTGATGCAGAGATATTTCACAATGGTGAGAAACACTTAGCCTTATCATGGGTGGCAGGGTCTCAAGGGGAATCCCGCTGAGGCTTTGGGTATTCGGGATTAAAGCAAGGGCATGACAAACAGTGGGACCATCACGGGGGAGGAGGGAAAGGAGCCCCACAGGGTTGAATGAAAACTTTTGCCACTCTGTTGATCTCCCTCTCCTGTTTACAGCAATTGCATGAAACCATCAATCTGGGGGATTAATCAAGAATGCTTCTCATGCCAGAACCACTCGGTAACTCTTCAAAGCACATTTGATAAAGCCCCAAGCACCAAGACCGCCTGATTTCCTTCCCTCTGTCACGGTGGGCTCCAAGAAAGTATAGCAGGTGTAATGCTCTGTGCCAAAAGGACAAGGCCGAAGACAAGAGCTCAAAAGAAAGGCCAGGGGTTGGGGCAGGGATTATAACAAAAGGACTTTCGGCACCTGGACTCAGGAACCTTCACTGTGCTCACATTTAGGAAGAGCCACCTGTCATATTTATCTATGCACAGCTGTCATTAGGCATGTAACCTGACCTAGAGTCCCCATCCCTAATGGCAATAAAGGCAACCACCCATCCATTTCCCGTTTTGGTTCTGGGTATGAGCATTTCCTATAATTGACTCCACGGTTCCTTAGGAGAATGTCTGCTTCCTCCCCTTCTCTCTTTTGCAGACTATCTGCTTCAACATTTAAATTGAAAAGCTATGGTAGCTCATGAGAACATGAAATTTACGATACAGAAACAGCACAGTTTCAATAACTATTGTGTTTCTCCCCTCATTTCACATCATAGCACGAATATGAGAGATATCCAATGCACTGTAGAGTCACTATTCAAAACGTTTCATGGAAATGCAACGTAGTACATGTAGCAACACCAAGGCCCTGAATTCACTGACTTAAGGGATTACAAATCTGCAGCACTGAACAGAAACTGATCTCAATCAGTCTTTAAGGTCTTATTTACTTTAAATATTTCCACTATGTTTATTCTACCCATACCAGATTCCAACCCTCTCCTTCCTAATCCCAATCCTCTTCAAACCCAATTTTTATCCATTTTGTCTTGGCACTCTGAGCCTCACCTTTAGGGAATCACTGATTTGCAGGTGTAACCAAACTAAGTTGAAATCTATATGCATAGACTATTAGTCCTGGGTATGAGGGAAATTGCAAATATTGAGTACTTACTAAGCACTAGATGGTTTTCATATTACATTTAATCCTTACAATAACCTTAGAAATTAGCCCTTATCAGTCCCACTTTCCAAGTGAGAAAATGGAAATTCAGAATGGTAAACTTGTCAAAGGTTATACAAATAGGAAATGGCTAGAGTGGGATTCAGACTTCGAAGTTCATGGCCTTTTCCATTAAGCCACATTGACTTCTCCTTAAGGGTTGTCATTTTAGGTCTTTTCTCCTTCCCAAAGATCTCTGACTTCTTCACTGAATAAAATTCTTCACATATTTCCAAATGTGCTCTGACCTCTGCAGCTCAAATTAATCTTTATTTCTCCTGAATTCCTACTGAATTACTACCTGACCCAATCACTGCTCATGTCGTATTTCTGGCTTGTCTGGGTCATTGATTTTCACGTGTTCATTTCATCTGATGATATAAATGAGAGATTCAAACTTTAGTATCTTCGAGATTCCCGCAGGGAAGTTGTCTAAAATCCCAGCCCCAGGCACACAGTCAGACCTGGGGTTGGGCATTTTTAACAAGTACTGTGGCCGCCCTGGCAATGTATCCTAAGGAGCCCACACATCCTGGCAAGCAGTCGGGATGTCCTGAACGGTAACATCAAAGGCCTCTGCTTATCTCTGCCATCATGTGCCAGGTCTGGGCCTTGCTCTGTACTCTGCTGCTCTTGACTCCCACCTCTACACCACATTCTTCAATCCGTGTGACACCTTCACCTTGGTGCTTTGACTCAGCGTTTCTATCCTCATCAACCCTGACCAAGATCTGGGCCTGCCTCCTGTTTTAGGAACCTTTGCTCCATTTGGAAATGCTCTCCCAGGTAGTACTAGTTCTGTAAGTTTCCTCTTGTTCTACTCAGCCCAACAAACCTTTTGCGCCTAGTTAGCTCCTGAGAGAGGTGCCACCCAGCTTTCTCCAGCATCAGAGAGACATGACTTATACTAGTGTAATTCTCTCTACTGTGCCTGCTGCAGACATTCCAATATTTATGGTACTATTAATTTATTTTTGAGGTCTAATCATTTATTTGTTTGTTTAATGTTTATGGGAAAGGGAGGGAGAGAGAGAGAGAGACTGAGCATGAGCCAGGGAGGTAGGCTCCCCGCTGAGCGCTGAGCACAGAGCCCAATGTAGAACTGGATCCCAGGACTCTGGAATCATGATCTGAGCCAAAAGCAGGTGCTTAACAGACTAAGAAACCCAGGCACCTGAGATTCAATTACTTCCACTAAGTAAAGATAAAGAAGAACTATATTCTCAGGAGACATTAGTGGTATGTAGTCCCTTGTATTTATTAGGGACCTAATGGCTGATGAATTTAGGATTTTGCTCTTCCTTAACCGTGCAGTAATGTGACTGCTACCTTGTATAATACTTAATGAATAAAATAAAGAAACTTGGACCTGTGTGTCTAGCCTCTGACAATATTTTCATTTTAAAGAACTTTTAGGTCATGAACTAAAAACAGTATCTGACCTCTGTTTTTGTTCATATGTCCTTCATCAGTTTTCTTGAGTCCTGTAAAACCTAGAAGGGAAGAACTAAGAATAGAAGATGCAGACATGAATGCTTGTTCCTCAGGAAGGACTTTACCTTTCACACAACTGTCCCCACACTACCAGTTCAGATCTGCTTCCAACGGGGCAGCACCAGTCTCCCTAACCACCAGCCTCCATATTCTTCCTCTTCTCACCCATCTCTATTTTTGTGCTTCCTCCAGTGTCTGCACTTACCAGGCTGCCTTGTACTTAGTGACCATTTATAAGGACATCACTCCCCTCTAGATTAAAAAATTCCCTGAGGACCAAGTCCCTGTCGCCTTGGTCTTGGCACCATGAAATGCTGGTATGGTGTCTTGCTTATGGTACGTTTTCCATAATTGTGTTTCAAATGGAAATTAGCATTGGTTTTTTTGTACTTTGCTTATCATTTCTCCTCTGGAGCTCAGAATACTGAAATGCTGGTATGGTGTCTTGCTTATGGTACGTTTTCCATAATTGTGTTTCAAATGGAAATTAGCATTGGTTTTTTTGTACTTTGCTTATCATTTCTCCTCTGGAGCTCAGAATACTGAAATGCTGGTATGGTGTCTTGCTTATGGTACGTTTTCCATAATTGTGTTTCAAATGGAAATTAGCATTGGTTTTTTTGTACTTTGCTTATCATTTCTCCTCTGGAGCTCAGAATACTGAAATGCTGGTATGGTGTCTTGCTTATGGTACGTTTTCCATAATTGTGTTTCAAATGGAAATTAGCATTGGTTTTTTTGTACTTTGCTTATCATTTCTCCTCTGGAGCTCAGAATACTGAAATGCTGGTATGGTGTCTTGCTTATGGTACGTTTTCCATAATTGTGTTTCAAATGGAAATTAGCATTGGTTTTTTTGTACTTTGCTTATCATTTCTCCTCTGGAGCTCAGAATACTGAAATGCTGGTATGGTGTCTTGCTTATGGTACGTTTTCCATAATTGTGTTTCAAATGGAAATTAGCATTGGTTTTTTTGTACTTTGCTTATCATTTCTCCTCTGGAGCTCAGAATACATCACAGGAGATGGATGCTTTCCAGAGAATCTCACCACTTTTGAAATCAGAGCCGCTGTGCCACACTGAAATCCAACTTCCTCAAGCCATCACATATTCTAATTGGTAACAGCCAGGCACCTTATGCTTTTTATGCCAGATGGGATGATATTTGACAAAATATCTGAAAAGGTTATGAAGGGTCCAGATGGCTTGTAACAGGGCTGTAAACAACCTGACATGTCCACAAAGATATAAAAATATGTCATTTTTAAAAACCTGTACAATGATTATGGAAAAATCTCAGAAACTCTGGCAATGTCAGACAAAGCTTTCGGGGAAGCCCTTGTCAGTCTTTCAGCATATGTAGAATGTAGACTCACAGATTTTATTTCTCTCCCCACACTTCTGAAACTGCATTTGTAATTCACTGCTAGAACTAACGAAAAGACAAATTTCTTGGTGTATAATCCTCGGCAATTGCAGAAACATGCCAAGTAGTTTTCCCTGTCTCTTGCTGTCCGAGATTGTGTTAGAGAGAAGCATAAACCAATTAAATGTCAGGAGCAATTAACTTCTGCATTTTTCACGCAACACAGAATGAGAAAATTTTATAGTGCTCCTATAATTAAAGTTAATAAAAATGAATACAGAATTCCCCAAAGGCCTATAAGTCATGCAGGTTCTTATGACCACAACATACAAATATTCTGTTACCTTTCAGGACTCTCCTGGGTTCATTGAAAACATCACAGGGTCTGGGTCTCCTGTTTTTACAGCTACCTAGTGGGTTAAAGCCTCCGCTTTNGACTCTCCTGGGTTCATTGAAAACATCACAGGGTCTGGGTCTCCTGTTTTTACAGCTACCTACGCAGTTAATCCACAACACCGTTCTCCCGCTAAAGACCATGAGAGGGGAATCCTGCTGGACTCAGAAGGGCTGGGGGGGCAGCACTGGCCCACCCGCTCTGTCCATTTCAGAGCCGAGATGGCAGAGAGAAGTCTCTGCCCCCTGACAGCAAGTCAGTGGGATGGGGAGTAAAAAGGACTAAGAGCCAATGAAAGCTTTGGGTCAAGGAGAAGAGAAGTCATATTAAAGTCTCCCTCCAAATCCATTTCAAGGCAGAGGTAAGGATTTAAAATCAAGGATGGATTGTATCGTCAGTATCTTCAAGTATCTAACAGACAAAAGGTGTGTAAAACACAAATGNAAAGCCTCTGCTTTCGGCTCAGGTCATGATCTCAGCGTCCTGGGATCGAGGCCCGCATCGGGCTCTCTGCTCAGCGGGGAGCCTGCTTCCTCCTCTCCTTGTCTCTCTGCCTGCCTCTCTGCCTACCTGTAATCTCTCTCTCTGTGTCAAATAAATAAATTAAAACAAAAACAAAACAAAAAAAAAACAAACAAAAAAAACNTCATGATCTCAGCGTCCTGGGATCGAAGCCCGCATCGGGCTCTCTGCTCAGCAAGGAGCCTGCTTCCTCCTCTCCTTGTCTCTCTGCCTGCCTCTCTGCCTACCTGTAATCTCTCTCTCTCTGTGTCAAATAAATAAATTAAAACAAAAACAAAACAAAAAAAAACAAACAAAAAAAAANAAAACACAAATGGCTATTTCTAAGCCCAGAGATGCACCCGTGTGTAATGACAAATCATTCTATTTGTCTTACCGAACAATATGTATGTCTGTACATAAACATCCTGTGCTTTGTACATAAATATAATGGTAAGGAATACTGTTATAAAGAGAAAAGATACTGAAACTCACTCTTCCCTCAGAATCTCACCAAAACCAGATACTACAAATGCTCAAGTCCAAAAGTGTGCCTATAATCTGTACTACCATGTTATAAAGGAGTAGGTATATTTTTTTCCAAAGTGTGTCAAGTAAATCTTCAAATGGAACTAAATAAACTAAATTTTGTTAGAATAATAAAAATATTATGTTCATCATATGTAAAATAACCAAAGCTATCAGAACAGAGGATTAATTTAGGGTTATAATTACCCATATGCTATGTAAGAAATAATTTTAACATCTGATGAAAATAATCCCCTCTATACATATTTACAATCAGAAGAGATAATAGATGATAAATACAAAGAAAGAAGAAAAAGAAAGACCAAATTAATTTTTACAAACTCTAATCATATCATGCATGCTCTTTTTATTAAGAAATGCCTTAATCATTTAGACATGGCTATAGAAAACATAAAAATATAGTTTGCACTGAAATAAGTACTGGCTATTTTCTTACTCTTTCTAGTATAAACAGCCAGGCTAGAAATAACCTCTTAAAAGCCACAAGATTGAGGTTTTCTTGTTTCTTACAGTAAGATATTTAATAAGTATTTTTGGGTTCTCTGCCCAATTTCTTTACTAATCACCTGGGTATTATGAATATACCACTTTAAAGCTGAGAAACAAAGGCAAAGATCTTTGTGGAAAAAAAATTATAGGCCTCTGAAAAAACTCAACTTTTCTGACAAGATCTACTGAGAGGTAATAAAGATGATAAATGTCAAATAATACTACCTAGGTAAAGTCAATCCCTGTTAGGGCTTATTCCAAAGTAAGTTTAATTGTGCATAAATACATTGTAACAATCCTATTCTATTTAGTTAAACCTGGATGAATCAGTTCTTCTAAAACTATTTGTGACAAGTTGTACTCCCGGACACAATGTTCCACAGAAAAAGGATTATGAAGTTGTCATCTGTTAAGTGCAAAAGGAAAAAACAAAAGCAAAAACAAACAAGAAAAAACATTACCCTGAAGAAATACATGGCAAAGTTACAGAGAATAATTTCAGTCAACAAAGTCTATCAAATGAGTGTGAAGAGCTTAGGAGTGAGGAAGAAAGCAGGAGATGCCAACAGAGTGGGAAAGCTAGAAAATTTAACTTAAGAACCATGCAGTACTCAGTGATTAAGATCTTGAGACACAGTGCTTGGTTCTGTCCGAATATATAAAAATGAGACCAGGATTTGCTTTTAATCCTAATAGCAGATATTGGTTCTGAAATAAAAGGAGCTTTCGAGAATTACCTTAAAATTTTGGCTTTTCATCAGATTCCAGTGTTGTGTTTGTTATACATGTCTGTATTAGTATGTATTTAATATGTGTTTTTATACAAGAGTAGGTATTTCTTGCATCTCATCCAAATTATTATTTTAGTATTTATCACAGTATATTTTACTTTTTTATAAAGAATTATTTATTTATTTTAGAGAGAGTGTGTGCAAGCAGGGGGAAGGGCAGAGGGAGAGAGAAAATCTCAAGCAGTCTCCCTGCTAGGCACAGAGACCCACGCAGCTTAATCCCATGACCCAAGATCATGACCCGAGCTGCAGTCAAGAGTCAGATGTGCAACCGACTGAGCCACCCGGGTGCCCCAGTATATTTTACTTTTAAAAGATCTTCCCTCTATACTGTTCAATTCTTGAAGTCAGGGAATGTATCTTATTCACCCATTATCCCCCAAGTAACAGGGTGCACTGCATATGATAGACATGTAGTGAATGATTATTAAATAAATTAGTATATAAATATACATACCTATACAAACATGCAATCATAGACACACTTAACATGTATATACTTATTTAGATACATATAAGTGTAATTATATACACTCATACTTATTTAGGCATATATAAGTGCCATTATGCATTACAGAGTAAGTGCTATTACAGTACGAGAGCTTGAGGTGCACAAAAGAGGAAGTACTTCAAAGAAGTAGTATTTGAGTTGGATCTTGAAATATAAGTAAGACTTCAACAGATGGAGGTAGCAGGAGGTAATTCCAAGCTACTGGGAAACTTGGAGCAAACAATGAGTGCATAACTATTTAGGGCCTGATGTGGCTACAGAATTAGTGTTCAACTGTTCCTGGTTATCAATGAGTTGGACAGGTAAGCCTAATATCCTAAGCATTTTTCATATGAATCTATTTAGTTTCACAAAATGGCCATGAGGATGGTGAGCTATTACTCCCATTTGACAGAGACACGGATGCCCAGAAAGTTGCCTATGGCCATTTAACTAGTAGGTAGAACCCAAATTCAAAACTAGGCAGTCTGATGCCGGATCCATGATATTAAGTATTTGGCTAAAAATATGAATAAATGAAAGAAGGAAAGCCCAACAGCTACTGAACAAAGCCAGAGGCAACTTCAAGCCAGCAGGCAGACTCCACCTTGGATTAACTCTTTACATGAGAGAAAAGCATCTAAACACTGGGAACATTTTCCCATTAACAAGAAGGGGAAGCTAGTCAAGGCTCTACACTCTTCGGTCCAGAGGGCACTGATTGCCCAGGTAATAACAGTTTCAGGGTAACTAGCTTTCCTTTCATGCAGGGTCCAACATCTTCTATATGTGTCAGAGCTGAGCCGAGCTGCCTTCACCCAGAATCAACTACTCAGAAAGAAAGAAGGGCCAGTATTTGGGAGACCTCCTAAGAGGTGTCATGTTCTTTCACTATTTTGGCACAGGGTCATAGTAAAATTGAATGAGAGTAGAAGTGATCCTGAAGAGAACCATGGGAATTCCCTTAAAGAAAACCTTGAATGAAATCCTTGAACACTGACAAGAAACCATAATAAATCTTTAAAGTCTTATAAAGGAAGTTTAATGCTTAGAACATAGGGAAAATTATAAGTCAAGTGAGGGGTAGGGGAAAGTTGATAGAGTGTCATATATAAATTCCAAAGTAAACTGGTGTTCTCTGTAACTTACTTTACCCTTCCAGAAAATAGCCTAGAACAAGAAATAATGCAATTTAAATAGTCAGAGGTATGTTAGTGAGAATTAAGACTGAGACTTTTTCTGAATGCTGTCTATACCAAAATTTTACTGTATTCTCTATCCAACTGAGCATGTGCTCTATCATCCAATGTTAAACATTGAATTTCACTGTATTCAGTTTTGATCCTACTCATATGCTTATGTTACCACAGAATAATGTACCATTTTGTATGTGTGTATTTTGATTATCCCGAACATCTAGTGCTGTGAGTTTCTTGAAGTCCAAGATGGATGAATATAATGTCTCAACAGAAGTGACGTGGATGGAGTTGGATTTCCTCAAACCTGTTGCACTTTTATTTGTGAGACTCCTGTTGTACTCTGATACTTGCTGAGCCTGTTTTCTTAGCCACAGAACGGGAATGATAGCAACTACCGTTCATGATAGCAATGTGGGGAAGAGAGTCTCAAACTTTTATTGAATTTTTTTCAAGTAGACGTTATTTTATAAAAGAAGTTTTAGGGTCATAGCAAAATTGAGTGAAGAGTACAGAGATTTCCCATATACCTCCTGTCCCCATTCATGCATTGCCTTCCTCATTATCAAGATCCCCCACCAGAGTGGTGCATTTGTTACAACTGAAGAACTTACAACACATCACCCAAAGTCCATAGTTTACCTTAGGGTTCATTCTTAGTGTTACAGATTCTGAGTTTGAACACATTTATAATGCTATGTATCTACTATTATAGTATCATACAGAAGAGCTTCATGATCCTAAAAATCCCCTGTGCTCTGCCTTTTCATCCGTCTCCCCAAACCCTATACCCTGACAAACAGTCTCCACTGTTTTGCCATTTCGAGAATTTCACATAGTTGGCAAGATAAAGCGTGTAACTTTTCAGATTGGTTTCTTTCAGTTAGTAATATGCATTTAAGTTTCCTCCATGTCTCTTCATGGTTGATAGCTCATTTCTTTTAGTACTGAATAATATTCTGTTGTCTGGATGAACCCATTTATTTACCCATTCATCTGCTAAAAGTCACCTTGGTCTTCCAGAGTTTGGCATTTAACACATTTTTTGAGGGAAGAAAAAAAGATTTTGAAGGGAGTCATTTTAGGTATTCCACCATCCTCATGCCTTCACAGGGCGATGGTGTAGCATTACAAAGCTGAGCTTTCTGACCAACTGGGAGGTTTTGATAATGCTTCCATAATCTGTTAAACTATCTCTAGTCACCTAACACTAAGAGAGTCATCATAGGGTACCCTTATAAGAGCAATACTATCTAGAGATTTAACTTCTACTTTTGAGCCACTGAATCACCTCAGACTCCTTTATGGAATTTCCCTACTTTCATTTTCTCTAGCTATAAAATAAAAAGAATGATGCCTGCCTATCCACCCTCAAAATGTCTTACTATAATCAGTGACAATATTAGTAAATACTCACATTTGAATTGTTTGTTATTAGCCTTTTTGTATACACTATAGTACTATACTCTCATATTACCACTGTGAAAAAGACTTTCTATCTAATAACTATTAGTCAAAAAATTGAAAAATATCTCATGAATTAGATTCTTCTTTGTTCCTGCATGTCACTGTTCAATCTCTAATGGATTTCTAAAGGTCACCCAGCAGGCAAGAGGCATCACCGGGACATGGACCCAGGCCACTGGCTCTAAATCCAATGTGCTTTCAACCATGGCGGGTGGCCTTTCAAAGAGGAATAGTAAATGTGGAAGAATTAGATTGAAGTACAGGAAATCCCTGTCTTGTAAGAAAAAAAAACAGTTGAATATCAGCAATTTCATATGGTTCAACTTAATACTTCACCAACGTATCAAGGTTTATACATATACAAGCTATTGCACCATACTGTGGCCGATTAGCATCATCTCCAGACCACTCTTACAATGGAATCAATTGCCTTTGAACAGCCTCTCCACTTACAATTACATGCACCATATTGTTACTTGCCAACATGTGCATTTGCTTCATCGTAGTTATATTCTATATCTGAGGCAGGTGCAATGCAAATAAAATGTGCAATACCTTCCAACAGCCCAGGAAATGTGCAAACTGCTGTTGTAAGCAGAAGGCTTTTTTCTGGCACTCTTTCCTGCAATGATGAACCAAAACATTCCTCTAACGAGAAGTACTTTGTGCCAAAGACTCAGAATTGTCTTCAGAGACATACCTCAATATATTCATTTGACTTTAGTGAACAAAGGTGGGCTGCTTTTAGATCTACCTCATAAGGATGACATGAGCCTTATATTTCTACCTAATAAAAACAAATACCAGTCCCCACACTCTCTAAAATAATGTTCTCTACCCTTTAAAGAAAACGTGTAAGCTTCAAATGAAAAAAGATTCTTCACAAAACCGTTTACAAGTCAATGGCCTTGTAATGCACAATTACACAAAGGTGCACAATGCACAAATTTGGGGGAAAAACAAGGAAATACAATACTTGTTTAAATGATCAGTTAGGCTGAGGAATGCTTAGAGTATGAAATTAAATTTTTGCTAGGACCATAGGACATAGTAAATCCAGAATTCTCTGGAAGCTCTAGACGCCTGATGCTTCACAGGAAATATTAAATAACAAACCACACATCCAAACAACATAAATGTGCAGTCAACTTTTTCATCTGAACTGAGTGTCTGAGAACCTTGGGTGCAATTATATACAAATTAATTTGCAAGCCCCAGTTGTTTTACGGTCCACATCAGAAATTCTCATTGCCAATAGGGACTCATAAAAATATAGTTCTAAGATGAAATTCAAAATTTCTAATTTCAATTCATAATTCTTCATGCATTCTGAATTCTACATTTGTTGTTGTAGATACTCCCTGTGAAAATTCAATGAAAAATTTCTCTTTTAAAGACTTTCCCTCAGGAAAAAGTAAAAAAGAGAATTAAAATATATTCTAACAACTTTTCCATATAAACAACTAACATTGAATCTAATCTTATTTTGGATATTAAAAAAAAATCTTTGAATTTTTGACCCCTAGACCATCTGAACTATACGCACAATATATTTATGTATTACTTACAACATCATATATACTATGTGGTTATGTGATTTATAATAAATAGTAGATGGTTTATGTACTTTTCATAAATTTATTAGATGAATAATATATTTTAGTAAGACAGAAAACTTATTAATATTTATTCCTCAAAGAAACAGCAAAGATTTACAAGTAGATACAAAGTTTGCCTAAATAAGTACTTTAGATTTAAAATCCTTTTAATTTATCTCATTGCCTTCCCAATATGGACTCCACAGAGATGTAGGTCATGAATAAACTGGACTCAGAAGGTATGGAAAGGAAAGCTGAACACAGGATTCACTACAAGGTTAGAAACAAAGAACTTTCTGTTCTAGAAAGGTTTTATGTTCTGACTTTGGAGAAAATGTTTAAATGTCTGCTTTCAAAGATATTCATTCATCCATTCATTCATTCATTCATTCATTCAACAAGGAGCATCTCTAACATGTATAGACAGATTCTCATTTGGAAGAATGCCAAAAGAAAAGGAGTTTCTGTCTTGAAGCGTTCTTCTTTTTCTCAGTCTAATTGAAAGAGAACATAAAAACTGAAATAATGAAAGAACATTTTTGTTTCAAGAGGATCTTACAAATAAGGGCATGAATGTTTGGAGATACTCAGAAAATCAACATCAAGGAAATAACTGGAGTATAATCAGCTTCTTGGTAGATTTTGATGTGGATCTGGGAGATAAAGATCTCTTTTTGACTTGGATAACTAATAATATGCCTTTTGCACATTTATCTCTTATCAGATTCATATTCTCCATATCACTCCCATTCTTTATTTTACTATGTTTCTAGTAAAACTATCCCATATTCAGCTCAGGAAAGCTCTTCATCTTCAAAGGCAAGGTGTAAAGCTTCTCTTAACTCTTGGCCTTAAACAACACTGACTACAGGACGGAACCAAGGTAAGTCAGTCTCAATGTCTGGGAATTTAGATAACAGCAATAATGCAGCAAAATTAATTGGTTGCTACCAATCAAGCTCTGGCTGTAGGAGTAGCAATTGTGTTACCAAAAGTTCTTAAAGGAAAAACAATAAAAGCCAAAAAACTGAGAAGAGTGATAGTTGATCAAGCTACCCACCTACTGGAGAAATCAAGAAAAAAAAAATGAACATGGACATTTTTTTAAAGACTGAGGTGATTTTCAATGAAGGAATCCATCGAAAACAAAACAAAACAAAACAAAACAAAAAAAACCCACAAACACCTGGCATAGAATGCAACCCCACACACACTCACACTAGGGGTTCATTAAACGAAAAACAATCATTATAATGTTCATGCTGCTCTATACCATAATCTACCCAAGTGGATTTCTATTTTTTAAAAGATTTTATTTATTTATTTGTCAGAGAGAGAGAGAGAGAGAGAGAGAGACAAAGAGAGGGAAAGAACAAGCATACAAGCAGAGGGAGCAGCAGGCAGGGGAGAAGCAGGCTCCCCACTGAGCAAAGAGCCCAATGTGAGACTCAAGGCCAGGACTCTAGGATCATGACCAGAACTGAAAGCAGATGCTTAACAGACCCAGCAACTCAGGCGTCCCTACCCAGGTGGATTTCTAACACCAGGCCACTATCATAAATGGTGTCAAGGAGCTTTGGGGAGTGAAACTCTAAGGTGATTCTCAAATAATAAAACATTTCTGTTGTTGTTTTGGTTTAATTTTACAAGAACCTGTATGATGTTTATGAACATACAAGTTTTAAAGAAGACAGTAAAAGTGGCCAGACTATCTAGCACTTTTATCACGTTTGAATATTTATTTCTACCAGAAGGACCTAAAGAGCACAGAGGATGAATCCAGACTGCATAAGAATCTGTAGCCATCAGCTAAAGGCCAAAGTAAGTAATAATGCTGTCACAAGCTCAAAGGGAAATTCTGACAACTTCAATCTTGACTGCAGGCTGCAAAGCAGAAATCTAACCATTTGTTACCAAAACTCCAAGGACAAGGGACAGTCAACTCTTTTCTTTCTTTCTTTCTTTCTTTCTTTCTTTCTTTCTTTCTTTCTTTCTTTTCCCTTCTTATCTTTGCATTATGGTGAGAGCAACAGAATGGCACAGGTTTTCTGTGTAAGCTCTAGGAAGGATTCTTTCTTTAACCAATTTCACAGTTAGGCAAATCGGATCTCAACATTTGTTTGTATTACAGAAATGCCCACTCTTCAAGCAGAAAGAGGGATACAATCAAAATACATCACATACACTCGTGTTATCTTTCAGATTGAATGTCAGATGCTTCCTACCTGGGAGGATGATTGTTCTTCATAGTACTAAACCCATTCTCTTCAACAAAAGCACAGTATGTCTGACCTATGAAATGACGAGTTGGCTAATATGTCTGTGCCTTTTCAATTCATTAAAACTCTACCTTATAAACATCATCACTGTCCTCCTCAATACAACATAAATCATGACTCTAGATTGTAGAAGAATCATGAACTGACATCATATTTTTCCATGATCAGTCCAAGCCTCACTGAACTTCTCTCTTCAAGGACCCCACCTCTACCCATCAAAGGCAGGGAGAACCTTCTGTCTTCCCAGAGGAACTGCCCTGTTGGAAAATACTTTTGTTCTTCCAGAAAATAACCATTTGGAGCCCATGAAAAACAGTGTAAATCACAGTGAGGGTCAATGCTTACTAATTGTCCATGACTAAAGCTCCATATAATGTCTACTGACACAGAGAATTCCAAATAACGCCTCATCTCTCAGTGCGCATGCAGTAATGAAATATACATTAAAAGAGGCCTACTTTTTAAGAACACAAGGATTGGCAGCAAGTGCTGCAGAGGAGGCTCTTCCCAAGTGTGAACTATGTTATTGAATTAGCAGCAAATGCATTATTTAGCGTAGGGTTACACTTTGAACACTGGCAAAAACACAAAGGCATGGCTCCCTCTCTCCCTCCCTCCTTAGTTGGTCTTTCCTGGAGAATTTTCTGTTTCATTTGCTTCTCATCAGTTTTCCATCAAGTCTAGCAAATAATTATAAGGAATGGGGGGGTGGCAATCAGGAGAATCAGAGAGAATAAATAGCATTTTCCTATGATACTCTTTTCTCAGGAAAACATATCCTACGTGTTCTGATCAATGGCTCTTTAGGAGAGACATTAAAATACACTCTAACTGTGAATTAGAACTCAACTGGGATGATTACTAGCTTTTCTTAATATAATTCTAGACATTCAAATCTCATTCCTCAGAATCTAATTTCTGATTCCTAGGCTACTGGTCTATTCCCCCTTTTATTTATGCTACACCCCAAACTTAGAGCAGTGTCCAAAGTGATGGCTGCAAATGATCAACCATGTCAGTTTCTTCCACCAAAACTTTCTATTTGATGATATGGTCCTATGTCAGGCACTCCCTCTGCACAGGAAGCACATATATCAGCTGCTTAGCCTGTAACTTGGTAACTGAGCTTCTGTGTTTGCTCCAGGCAGACTTGGACACTGACTATGCTGTTTTAAGCATAATCCTATAGGATGATAATTAATTAATGCTTCTTTCAACTACTTTGAAGACAAAAGGCACTGTGTGAGCATCCAGGATTAACATTCATTAGTATTCCTCTTCCTACTGGCAACCCAAGTTTTCTATGCTTTCCCTATTATCACTAAATTCTGTCTTGCAAACTCTTTTACAAATATTAACTAATGAATGGTGACTTTAGCCCAAATGTACACTATATAAAGGAGTGCTAAGGGAACAAGATAGGGATATTAGTCTCATTAGTTACATGTTTCAAAATGTAAAATATAACAGAAAAAAATGAGCTTATTTTATAAAAGAAAGAAGTAAAAAGAAAGCCTTTTAGTAGGAAGAGTCGGGACTAGAGCCAAGTCTTAAAAGAGGAGGTGGAATAATAATCCCAAGAAATTTTCAAGTCGCAGCTTGATGTGTACTTCTCTGGGGTGCTTAAAGGATAGCGAGAATAGAAAGGATGACAAAGAGAACAAATACAATAGGTAAAATCAGTTGGTAGAATGGACTTTGGGGACTTGAAAATGGGCCACAGAGGCTCACATTTACACATTACTTACCCAAAAAATGCATTCTTGCCTATACAATGAAATATTCTGATCAGTCAAAACAAATAAGGCCAGATACACAGTTCCAAATCTGCTTAAAATGTTCAGAGAGTGAGTTATCACCCTCTCCTACCTCCAAGGTACCCTCTGCCATATATACCATTAATATCAGGTAGTTATTTCCAGTTAGTATGGAAGAACAAAACACCAAAGCTAAAAGGATTTCTAAAATATAATCCAGACAGATACTCCCAGGTGTCCTGAACTGCACCTGCAACCCTAAAGTTATACACTTGCTTACTAGAAGACAAAAGTAAGCCAACCACTTTAGGTCAAACTGCATGTCCTATAATTATGTTATAATTATGTTAGGATTTCCTTCCTGGAAATATATTTCATTTTATAAACATAACAAAACTGATGAGTAAAATAATTGAAAAGGAAACACAATTTTATTTTTTTACAGAATAAGGCAAAATAATTTATGACAGAAAAGCTATGTCATAAATATGCCCTTTTGGAAACTCTTTAGCATGGGCCACTTTTTATAAGCCTTCTTAAGATTGAATATAATGAAGTTTTAATTGAAGAAACCTTGTTCTTTTCCTGGTAAATCTCACTCTTGAAAGAACAGGCATAATTCACTACTCTAGGACTTAGAACAGCATTCAAAATTAGATCCTTAAATTATCACTGCTGGTCTATATGCATGAATGTACCTGAGAATAAACGTTTAAAGACAAATGCAGAAGGGGCCATTTTCACTAACTTTTTTGTTCTAATGGTAGCTGTAGGCTGAGTTAGTGAAGTCAATAATTCCTAGAAATTTTGGGGCACCTGGGTGGCTCAGTCGGTTAAGTAACTGACTCTTGATTTCAGCTCAGGTCATGATCTCAGGGTCATAGGATCCAGCCCTGCATCTGGCTCTGCCTTCAGCAGCAATAAGTCTGTGTGGGATTCTCTCTCTCCCCTTCCCTCTCCCCTTTTCTCTAAAATAAATCTTTAAAAAACCAGTAATTCCTGGAAATTTTTAAGTCATACCTTGGTGTGGTGCTTTTTTTAGGGCATTTCAATGGCTTGTCACATTGCCAGTTAACTTGATGAGGTCAGTTTTGTTCAGCCATCAAGTGATCATAATGTGAATTTTACTCTATCTTTATTCTGGGGTTTGTAAAAGCAAGGGGTTGCAAACCAGGATGCAACAAGTTGGATGCTATAAATGCTTACTTAGTAAAGGTGGGGAGATGGGGAAGTTTGATTCCGCCATATCCTATGCCATGCAAATTCAGACAGCAATCATGACATGAATGTGGTCAGAATTAACACCCTGTGGGAAGATATACTGATGACATTCTGCTGAACTTTTCCAATTCCAATCAATAAGCCTTTCTTCTGAGCTCCAAGGGCCACCAGAATTTATCTGCTTTTGAGTTACATGCATTATTTAATTTGACCAATAACTTTATGATACATTATTAGTTTTTGACTACCCAGATTCTATTTTTTTTCCCTAAAATATAACTCTGCTTATAAGGAGTTTTGTTTAGGAAATGTTAACGTACTAGAGAAGTCATGCGCATTCTCTTAGTGTTTGCCAGCACTACCGATATCAAGATGACCATTTTTAGTAAAATGTAGTTCTATATTTTGTATTTCTCACTATCCTTATGAATTGGAACCAGGATTGATGTTACTTATACTAAAGTCAGGTTGAAAATTGCCAAAACAAAAGCAGGCATATTTGGCTTTGAAATTAATTTCACACATTTTGGTTGAGCTCTGAACTGCTATGGATGGGGTATGTCACTTCCAAATAGATTTCCATCACAGCATGAAAATATGATCAGAAGAAAGTCTACAGCATGGTATTTGGCACAGTTGTACTTATTATCCATTTATCTGTCCAACAAATATTTACTGATCTATAGCTTTTGGGCTAGGTGCTAATTCACTCATTTAATAAATTCATGCATTCATTCCACAAACATATAGTGGGCCATCCAACCTCAAGGAACTTAGAATCCAATGAATATTAACAGAAATGTAAATAATTGACTTATAGTGAACAAAAAAGCCCACTATAATGGATAATATATCCATATAAAGTGATTCTAACAATACATGAAATTGAGAACAAATATCTGTTTCTAGAAGTTTAAGAAGTTCCCAAAAGGTTTGACATTTGAGGTGGACCTTGAAGATGAAGCAGAGATTCAAGAGGCAAGAAGATTGACTCTGTGACTTCTCAAAGAACATAATGCTTTAGGAATTATGAGTAGATCAGCAACACTGGGTCAGGTGGGATGGGACATAATGAAGAAACAGGCAAAGGAGTTAAAAAATTATGTTGCATTTCACGATGATAGGTCTTCCTTCCCACTCTTCCAACAGATAATTATATAAAGGCATACTTTATGTAGATATGAAGATATTAACTATTCAATACCTATTATTTCTAAAACAAAGTGCAAGCCCAGTGGAAACACAGAGACTTATATAGATCCTACCTATAGCGTTCTTTACTGATGTATTTTTGTGAATGAAAGATGCTTTGTTGTATTTGTCTATGTGGGGGTGTGTACACAGCTTGTCTGTTCTACTAGATCATTCATTCTTGAAGAGTCTGAATATAAGACCATATATTCTGCTTCTTTGTATTCTTCCAGCATCAACTGTTGTGCCTTATACAAAGTAGATTCTGAATAATTATGTACTTAGAGAAGAGATGAATAAGTTTGCAACTTAATTGAAGAGACATTGTTTATGCATACAAAAAGTTCAAAAACAATACCCAGGCTGTCACGGAGCAGTATGTCATGGAGTGGTAAATGAATGATGGAGGTAATAAGACCTAAGAGTCCATGATGGGAGAAAAAAACATACTGAGGAGAGAAAAATGAACTTTTCCTTGAAGAATGAATCAAGTTTTGAAAAAAGAGAAAAGATCAGTGTTAGTAGCTCTAGGATGTCTGGAAGAAAATTTCCAAATACCAGGCCCATTTAACATAACTTAAAAACTTTGCTAAGAGAATGTGGGTTACAGGGGTCAAGGTTGTAAAATCCACCACCTACCAGACTAAATCAGTCAACTAGCTTTGTGCGAATTACCAGTTTATGTACACAGAAAGTTAAAAAAAAAAGAAAGAAAGAAAGAAAGAAAAAAGAAACTACCCTACAATCAGTGCTGTTGCTGAGAAAGAAAAACAGAGGAGGAGCTGTTGATGAGGGCTTGCAGCCCCTCCTTTTACTGAAAAGTAAACAAATCAAACACCCCAGTCAAAATACCTGGTAGTTTTATCCATTCTTTCCATAAGAAGTTTATTTTTTTTCCCACTCTTTTCCAGGAGACAGAACAGTTCCATGTTCCGCCTAATCAGATATATCCAGAGCCACCTAGAATTAACAGTTTGTAGCTGGAAGCAAATAGAGATGGGGAGGCCTAATTGAAACAAAAATATTATACAAATGTAAAGGTGGAGAGCTCGCCAAGACCACTGGCAGGACTTCACACCAGTACACCCCATTTTCCTGCCTGCCACCCTCTGCGAAGCCCTGATGAATCAGATGGACAGCTCTAGCAACTGTGGACAGCATTAGCAACAGGCCGAGTTAGGCCCCCAAAGAAATTAATGTATGTCTGGGTAGACCTCTCATTGCAATTCTTCATCACATGAACTAAAAAGAAAAAAAGAAAATGCCAACAGAAAAGCTGATATGCTGCCCTCAACAGGTGAAGGATCCCTACAAGCCAAAGCCATGAAGGCACATGTAAGCAATGAATTTACATTCCTGCAGTCAGACTAGAATGGCTTATGTAGTTGGCAAATGTTTGCTAGGTGCTTTTTTGGTGTGAGGATCTGTGTTCCAAAGAAGAATTCACCTGCATATGAATATACGGAACTTGCCACATGGGCAGTACAGGTAGATGCTATAAGCCAATGATTCCCCCAGTGCCCCATCTAGGAGAGCAGCCTCAAATCCCCTGGAAACTTAGAGATGCAAATCCTCAGGGCCACACCCGCAAACCAGCTGAATCAGAAACTCTGGGAGTAGGGCCCAGGAATCTCTCTCCCAGTGATTTGGGTGCAGGCTGAAGTTTGAGAACCACTGCTATAAGCATTTAGGGAAAAAAAAGAATAGGTCTTTTCAGACTACAGACTCTCTTGTGATCATCACCATTCACTGAGAGGTGGCTACAATTAGCAAAGTGGTGCATCCTGCATACACAGGAAATGATTTTCTATGCAATGATTTCTATACATTTCTATACATTGATTTTATTTATTAATTTGTCCAATCTGACCAACAATTATTGAGCACCCACTATATGCATGGTATTGTTCTGGGCATCAGCTAAGGAAAAATTAATAAGACACTGCTCTCTCTTTGAGGATTACAAAGCCTTGTGGGGGAATAGTCTTTTGGCTCAGCATGCCAGGCATTTATTTAATATGTTTTTAGTTACTGTTCATTAAATTGAGATGACCCATCAGTTACGAAACAACTGCTTGGTTCAACTTATTGATTTTAAATGAAAATTTACCAGTGTTTGCCATTCATTACAATATAATGCACTATTCTATTTTATTGAAACTTTTCTATAATGAAATCAAAAGGCAACTGCTCTGTTGATTAAATATTCATCCCAATGGGAGTTGTAAGAGCTACAGAAATTAATATTGAACCACAGAGCGTTTTCCTAACAAGGGATGAAGCAGCTCAGGCCATCTCTGGACTTTTTCAGTTGGCTCAGACCAACGTTTGGGAACGAACAATTGTTTATTAATTAACCTCTAGGTTTTCTCTGTAAAAAGATCACGGAAGAGGTTTGGAGGAACTAGTAATGCAGACTGTAATGCTGAGAAGCAGCATCCCGTGATCACCTGATGACCGGGAAAATCAGGGGGGAGCTCTTCAACTGCTTTTCTTCTGATTTGCCAGAAGCCCTAGCTCCTTCAGTGGTTTGGGGCTCGTGCCCTTGATATGTGAACACATCCTTCTTCCATGTGTTTTCAGAGGATGGCAGCAGGTTTCTCGAAGGCTGTCTTATTATTTTTGAACTACACCTATCAGTAGCACTTTGTTGTCCAAAACAAAAGAATACAATTAAACCAAGCAATATGCAGACTGTGGTAATATTTCTTTTCTTTCCTGCTTTAAACGTCACTAAATAGGAAACCTAGAAAGGTTTACAGATTGCCTTAAGTGGTCTCAGTGCTGGTGCTTACACCTGAGGTGGTCTGACTCCCAGGCCCAGGGCTGAGACCCTTGCTCCTTCCTCAGAACACACTGAAAGCTGGCTGCCTCACCCTCACTACTTCCTCAGACTTCATCAGGGAGCACAGCCTACCTAGAGATAGAGCCTGACTTCTGTGAATGTGTGGGAATGCTCAGAAACCTGTGAGAAAACAAAGAGCTGGATTGGGGAATAGGCTGTGTTAAAGAGAAAAAGCAGAAATCCAGGTCAGGAATCGGTGTTGATGATGGAAATAAAAAGGCCTTTCAGCTCAGCGTGAGTTGTGGTCCACAACGGATGGGACACACAAAATCTGAGACAACGGCTTTGGTTCTCATTTGCCAGAATAACAGGAAGGAGAGCCTAGGCCCAGAATGCACGGATCGTAGATAGCTGGTAGAGAACCTGGTGATGTCTAACATCGACCAGCTTCTCCACTGGACTTCATACCGGCTCTACCTACTTAGAAATGCCCACTGAGTTCATATCCTTATAACTGGACCTTCCATTCAGCAAATTCTCTCCTGATTGCATTTCTGGCCTGAACATCTTTGGCTTTTCTAAAGGGACGAGAGGATACACGTTCTCAACCCCGAAGCAGCATAAAGGTCCCTTCACTCCTTGTATGATAGCAGCAAAAGCTCAAAGCCCACTAACCTACGCAAAACCAGAGCCCACATACCCAGCAATACCACAGGCAAAGCCACAGTCCTCTGTGACTGAAACAGCCTGCTGCTTGTCTGAGCGGTTTTGTGACCATAATTGTTGGGTGGATAATAGTATTATTGTCTTCAGACACAATAAGTACCCCTCTCCTAGCCAACAGTAGATTTCAATCTAAACATCAAAATACTCTGTTATGGTCTGGAGTTTAGTGTGTTCCCCCAGAACCTGACTGCCTTTAATTGTGGTGTTAGTCCTCTGAAAGCTCGCGTTGGCAACCTCAGTGAAGAAAAAAATAAACACAAAGGACCGCTGTCTATTTATCTGCATTGATAGTTTTGGCTCACACTCCTGATGGGTGTTATAGGGTGTTGTTTTTCCGTCTCCTATTTCCCTATTTATTTTATTTCTGATGACTGAGCCTCAGGCTGTGTGTCTGAGAATTGGAAGGGAGGATAGTCTCTTTCTCAAAGTGAGTTGCCAATCTGTCAGACATCCCTGCAGCTCCCAAAGATTTTCGTTAACTATTTTTCAGACAAATTTTCACTTGCAACAGCTCATTTTGGCTGCTCTCTGCTTGATGCCACTGTGTCCAGCCTAAACTTAGGTTGAAAACCTGTGTTATTAGGGCTCCTTGGGTTTACCTGAAAACCAGTGATCACCAGGAAACAGTTCCAATTTGACCTAACACAGATGTTCATCATTAGGATGGAGGTCTGGGAAGCTGCAGGAAATAATTCTTAAAAGCATGGGTTCCAAAGCCTATTGTCCACAGATGCTGTTTTTTGGTTTGTTTTCTTTTTTTAACTGGAAGTTGTATAATTCCAAATATGTTGCAGATAATATCCAAGGAAGTGAAATCTGAGCTAGTGTAATTCAACATAGCAAAAGAAAGTTGAGGTTCACATGACTTTAGAACAGGAATGGCTCAATTAGGACCAAGTCTTTCTAATACAGATGAGCTTCTCAGTCTGCATTTGTTGGTTTTAATTTGTAGTCTTATAAAAGGCACTGAGTATAGTCAATGAGGATATATTTGATGCCTTGATGAGTTGAACGTAACAAGTATGGTGCAGACTGAGAGGTATGCTATATATCGGGAGTATTTAGGGAAATGGCAGAAGTATGCTAAATTATGGAACCTGAATCTAGAAGGGACCTTGAAGATAATCCAACCCAGTAATTTTCAACCCTGGCTGCACATTCAAATCCAGGTGACTGCTCTGTGGGTGGGGTCCAGTCACTGGAATTGTTTAAAACTCCTTCAGATGTCAATGTGTACTCAGTTTTGAGAACCACTTGTCTGGAACACTGTTGCCCCCACCCCCCAATGTTAACATAGTTTAGAATTTCCTTGGGAGNTGTCAATGTGTACTCAGTTTTGAGAACCACTTGTCTGGAACACTGTTGCCCCCACCCCCCAACGTTAACATAGTTTAGAATTTCCTTGGGAGTATTTTTTTTAAGATTTTATTTATTTATTTGACACAGAGAGAGAGAGATTACAAGTAGGCAGAGAGGCAGGCAGAGAGACAGGGAGAGGAGGAAGCAGGCTCCCTGCCGAGCAGAGAGCCCGATGTGGGCCTCGATCCCAGGACGCTGAGATCATGACCTGAGCCGAAAGCAGAGGCTTTAACCCACTGAGCCACCCAGGAGCCCTCCTTGGGAGTATGTTAAAACATAGATTTCTGGGCTTCAACCTCAGAGATTGTGATTTGGTAGATCTTGGGTGGGGACCATGAATTCGCATTTATAAGATGCTGCCTTGTAGTACTGAACCAGGTGGTCAGGGGACCACAGTCTTGGCCCACACCTGGCCCAGTGGTCCTCAAACCTCATTGTTCATGGAAATAAAAATAAAACAGAGATTAATAAATGAATTTCTGNGCTGCCTTGTAGTACTGAACCAGGTGGTCAGGGGACCACAGTCTTGGCCCACACCTGGCCCAGTGGTCCTCAAACCTCATTGTTCATGGAAATAAAAATAAAACAGAGATTAATAAATGAATTTCTGGGAGTTTCTGATTCAAGAATTTGCATTCTAGTATGTTCCTAGGCGGGCCTCCACTCTAAGAACCACTGATTTGGAGCATTCGAGGATGAATAAATACATTTTAGAACCATCTAAAGTGTTTTGTTTTGTTTTTTTCAAACTACATTAGCACTAAACTTTCTGTGGGACTCCATATGGTCTAGGTTAAGAATCAGGGATATAATGAATTTCTGTTACAAAGAGGCATGTCATCCTTCCCACTTAATAGATAAGGATATTAAGGTTCAAGTGGAAATGACTCAACCATGACCACAGAGATACTAGAGTAAATCTATGCTAAGCTCTTGCCACACATCCCATCTCAGAGCGAAAGCCCTGACAAGAATTCCAAGGACAAGAAAAGAGGGGAGGCATTAGGTGGAAAACTGATTTCATCACTTCTTCACTCCTGGAGCTGGCCCTGACTTCAGCATGGATAGCTCTATAAGAGGCAAACAGCCTCCCTTGCAAAGAAAAATTATAACAGCTACGTAAGACCGGAAGAACACCCTAAAGAAAGACGGTGTGATGGCCTCTCTCCTAGATCCCCGTGCCTAAAGCAGATGCTACTGGTATGACATAGTCTGATTCCAACCCTGCAAAAGACTGGAAAATGGAAGACAACTTTCTGGGCTTCCAACGTTGTACTTTTATCCTGTTGGTCTTCCTCTGTTAGTTGAGCAAATGGAACATGCCAAATTAAAGACTGTATCACCTGTAAGGGCAGGAGGAACAGAGACTGCAGGAAGATACCGCCCTGCTGCATGCATAATACAACTTTCAAGCCCCTAATAATTTTGAGGAATGATGGCCTATAAACAACCCACTGCTGATTAGAGCTAATTTTTTCTTCTTCTCCCATCAATTAGCATTCTGCGCAAAGGGAACGTGAATTGTGTTTTTACATATACTATCCAGATACTACTTGTAGTCACAAATAGTGACTATACTATTTGTGACTGTAACTCATTAGACTTGACCATAACATTTCTATCAGAAGTCCTGCACAGTCATCCTGTTAATAACATTAACATGTGGAAATGGAGCGACCAAGCTTTAAATTAGTTGAGTACCCCCCTTCCTTTTGAACATGATAGTGATTCATGCAACTGCCACCCTTTCCAGTACAGATGGAGGAGTTTCTGTTGTTAGGCTGAACAATACCATATTTCAGCTTACTAAATTGTGTATCAAGAACCCCAAGACAATTACTCTACTTCATTCATTCCACTACCCATCTAATCTATCTTCCACCAGCCACTTACCTGGAGCTTCCCGTTGATTCTAAAGCATAATTAATAGACCAAGAGGGTCCTTATTCACACATAACCAAATGAGCATGTGTGCTCTAACAGGCAGGCAATCTGTATGACTCATAAAGCAGATTTGATTTTGACTTATTGGTGTTTATGCCAAGAATTTGAAGAGTCAAATAGTTGACATATAGCACCATATTGGCGGCTTTAAAGCTGATACACAGATTTGTGTCTGACATTAGGATCTCTAACACTTCCCTAGCCATGCATCTGTAAGTCATTTTCTAAAGATATAGTGACCTAGTAGCATGATTATGTGGCAGCATAAGCACAGTAAGTATATTTCCAGTCGTCCGACCCACAATGGATCCAGAGATAAGCCCAAAAAAGCAAAGTTCCTTCATCATATTATTCTTAATCACAATGTGGCATCGATTGCAGTTTGAGCAGTGCCCAGCCAAGTATTTTATTCTTTTTAGGCCCTCAAACTGGGAAAGTATTGGAACCTACAGATCATTCTGAATCTGGCAAGATGATAACATCCATTGATAACTAGTGGTCAGAGCAGACCAAAGACTGCAGTAGTCTATCTTGTCTTCATTTCTCAGCAGGAAAGGCAAGTTTGAATTCCTCATCCCTGCCAAGTCCTGTATCCTCAAACTAAAACCGTATCCTACACCTCTAGTCAAAAAACTTCTACTTCTCCCGATGTGTTGAAACTATATATTTATGTTGAGGTTGCAGAGTTAGCAACAGAATTGAATCTGTCTTTACTGTCTATCTGTGTGCTTGTTGGCTTTCCTTAAAAATAAATACAGCCTGACTTTAGAGACTGAGATCCATAGTGGTGAAGCAACCTTCACTTTGAGGGCTCTTGTAATTGTCCATTAGCTATGGACAGAGAGGAAAAGTCCCTGGAAAAGAAGCTGAGTTCCAAGTTGACTCTGCCACTCACAAACTACTAAAGCTTGGTGTCTGCCAGTTAATATCTCCAACCACTTGTTCCTTCGTCTGCAAGATGGAAATAGTATTACTTTGTACTACTGGTTTCAGAATTGGATAATGGGGTAGGTGTACATGGAAAACTAAAAGTGCAAATACATGTGTACACACACACACACACACACAGCGATAAGTTTTTCTTCTCTTATACTAGGCTGAAAAGCAAGATGATAAAACTTATTAGCAAAGGAGGGGACAGAATCCACAAAACGGGGTGTATAAATTCCAGTTGCTAAGACACTAAGTGTTCACTATGTGTGAGACACTGTACTCTGCTCAGGGAAGTATAATAATTTAAAAAACTGGACAATTCCTGAGCTTGGCAAATTAGGAAAAGGAAGGATATACAGAATAACTAATATTTTGCCTAATGTGACAAGTGACCATAACTCTTGGCTACATAAGCAGGTGTCAGGACTCAGGATGCTGCTTTCCTCATCTCCCCACCAGGCTAAAAGGACACAAGTCTCCTTGGAGGTTTTTGAGCCCCTACTCCATGTGCTGAAGAGTAGAGACCAACCTGGTGCTCTGCAGGGCAGGAAGGACTGAAGCCATTCTGCTCATCAACAAAAGCAAATGATTAGTGTTAAATCTGACCCACAGATTTAAAATGAACTATTTGCAAACTTTTTCATTTTAAAATTCCTTAGGGGGAAATAAAACCAAAACCCCAATGACTGCTAAAAAATTGGAGTGACTGTGGGCAGAACAGCCTTTCCTAGCTCCCCAGGAGCCTGGCATGGCCACAGCTGTTCCTCCTCCCTGGCTGGCCCTGGTGTGCTCACTAGAAGAATGACAGAAGCAGCATGAGAAGTTACGGGGTGTCTCCCAGCAGGTAGCGTTTTGGAAATAGATCCACCTACTTCCAAAGTGATCTGCAGTCACTGTTCAACTACTGAGAAACTAGGAAGGAACAGAAATAAACCGATGGGGAAAAAGTCTGCCATGGAGTCAAAGACTTGAATATCAAACAAAGAAGCCTCATAGAAGAATATTTCCCTTGTGGAAGACATTTTTCTGTCTGGGCTTACTGTTTCTGGTGCTGAAAGGACAGAGGCTTTGGGAGCAAAACATCCTGGATCCAAGTCCCATCTCTGCCATCTTCCAGGGCTATGAGTTAGGGCAGTAACTTTTGAAAAAAAAAATGGGATATGAAAATGAATTGGGATTATCATGAAAAAATGGGATAATAATCCCATATGAAAAAAAATTGAGATAATAATCTTGTTTAAATTGGAAGCAATACGTACAAAGTAGTTAGCAGGGAGTTTAGCACTTAATAATCCCTCAATGCAAGGAAGCTTTTGTTACTTATTGAATCAACCCACAATCATCATTAATTAGATATATACCATATACTAGACTTCCCTGAAGGGAAGGGGCTCCCTGTCTTAGTGAAATAGATCAAAAGGAGGAGGACCTCGGAAGGTGCACATGGTTTTCAAGATTCAGTGACCCCACAAGAGAACTAACTTATTATTTAGGGTCTACCAAATTACTCGGTTTCCTAGTTGTAAATCAAACTCCCACAACAGGAGTATTTTCCTTGACAAGGCACCCATTTCTTACTGAAATCCATACTGTATTTCACATAGCTATTTATTATGTTACCATATAAGATATTACAATAGTTTAGGGGTTCTCAACCAGATCACTTTTGCTATGCTGGGTCAGATTAATCTCTGTTGTCCTTTGCTCTGTACGATGTTTAGCAACATCCCTACATTAGCCACTCAATTGCAATAGCACAGGTCTGTCAGATTTGGGAAAAAAAACCACAGGGTAGCCAATTAAAATAAAATTTCAGATAAACAATGAGTAATTTCTTAGTGTATGTACACATATGGGGCACACTTATACAAAGAAATTACTCATTGTTTTTTAAAAATTAAAATGTAACTATTTTATCTGGAAATTCTACTGTAGAATCTTCCCTATTGTGACAACCCAAAATATCTTCAGATATTACCAAACATCCTATGGGGGGGGTGAACCTGTCTTCTACTTATGAACTACTGCAAAAATGGATTCATCTACAAGATGAAACGGAAGCACAGAGGGACTCTTCAGGAGGGTTAACTATGTATGTACACATCAGAGACTGAGTTCCCCAAGAACACAGGAACCAAGATGAAGCCATATGTTGTCCTCTGTACACTTAGGGCAGAGAGTACACAATTCACACCTAGAAGGTAACGTAGTTTGTGGTCATGGGTATCCCTGTTCCTAAATGACCTCTGGATATTAGCCTCTTCAAACTTCTATTGTGTGGAGACATTCTTGCTCAAAGATAACCCAAAGGCAGCAGTTTATATCCCAAACCTCCAACTACTCTTCTCTATGCATCATGCATTGAGAAACACAAAGCTGAAAATGCTTGGAAAACTCACTTCCAAAAAAACCCAAACAAACAAACGAAAAACAGTCAACCTCTCCTATTTGTGTGTGCTTAGGAAGGCTACCGAAATCATCATATGAAGTCCTTCAAGCAAAAAAAAAGCCCAAGGGTTACATTCTCCCTTTTTCCAGTTCATCTGCAGGAAGCTGACAGAATCTTGACAGCCCAAATGAAAGCTTTACTGAAATACTCTTAGCAAAGGGGCAGTTTTCACACATTCTAAAGGTATTGGAGATAGCTGTATAAAATATAGTATGGATTGCTCTGAGAAAACGAGTGGCCCTCATAAAAGAAAATGCTTCTGTGGTGAGAGTTTAATTTGCACCTAGGAAACAATGATTTGGCAAAACCTAAGTAATAAGTCAAAAATCAATTCTCTTGTCAGATCACTGAATCTTGAGAACTGTGGTCCAATATCCTATGTTATGGATTGTGACTGCAAAACTACCAATTGCCAGGAAGATGCACAGCATATTTATAGAATTTTAGAGGTGGAAAGGACTTCAGAAACCCTCCTTTCCAATATCCACTCCCAACACACGAAAAGCTGGTTTCTCCAGATCCCTCGACTAGCTGAAAAAACAGAGAAGTTAACTGATTCACCCAAAGTCATGGAGCAAGTTGGTGACAGAAGACAGGGGCCACCAAGGGCCTCCCGCCTTAGTCCATAGATGTGGATATTATGACAGGTTGCTGAGCCCAGTCCAGGATGACCTCGGCACAATGCCAGGGACAGCCTCTTGCACAGATGCTCACAACAATGTGAGTGGCATTCCCTGGAATGTGTGTACCATGGGGAGCTAAATCCAAATGCCCCTGAAAAATATCTACCAGGGTTGCCAGGGATCAGCTCTGGGCTACGGAGTATGAACAGTGTTGGAGAGTAAATTAAGGCATTCACCTTTCACTTTTGAAACCTAGATAGCAACTGAATTTTTATAAACATGTACTATTTTCTTATATAAAGCAAAATGTAGATAGAAAAAGCGTCCTTTTAGATTGAACCTCGATTTAGATTTAGACTAGACAAGAAGGATCTTGTCTACTGCTATAGAATGTTTGAGGGAGGTGAGTATGCAATGGGCCTCAAAGAATGAGACCAGAATGAAATGGCTCTGCCTTCCCCCACACTGGAAAGATCTTAAGGGAGCTTTTCTCGTGCTGCTCCTGCTGCTGGGATGGTTGTGTCCAAACACAAGGCAAGACTTTCTGCAGAATGAGACTCCAGCAACATTTAACATGTGTGCAAACATACCTTTCTTGTGCACAGAAGAGGCTGGGAAGAAACATAATCATCCAAACTCTTGTCATTCCCCAAACTACTCTGCCTTCCTTTGTACAATATCTTTCACCCCATGTCTGATATTCATTATGTCATCGGCATTTACATAACTTCAAGAAGTCTTATCATAGAACTCGGACTGTTTGCGGACAGGGTCATGTCTACTATAAAACACCAAATAATCACGTAGTATATTAAACAGAGAAGAACATTAGCAAGAGTTCACACAGTTTAAGAATCTCCCTCTGTACATGTATGTCAGTTGACATGGTGACTAAAAATATGGAAAATATAGTTTCAGCTGAATTTGATATTATTTGTTACTGATGAAATACCACATCATACTTCTGGACCTAGTTCACTTTCTGCTTCATTTTGTTTTTCAAATTGAAGTAAATGACTGGTTTTTAATTAGCTGCAATTGATGGCAACAAAAACCAGAGCCACTCCCAAAACAGTGTGTGCGAAAGGTCCTCCACTGAATTGAGTTTCAGTGGGGATACTGAGCTTACAGAGACAGGTGGTTCTGCTCTGTGGTGCCTGTTGTGCACTGTGCACAAACGATATGTGATTTTTGACATATCAGAAACTGTACCNAGGAGGAAGCAGGCTCCCCGCTGAGCAGAGAGCCCGATGCGGGCCTCGATCCCAGGACGCTGAGATCATGACCTGAGCCGAAGGCAGAGGCTTTAACCCACTGAGCCACCCAGGCGCCCACGATATGTGATTTTTGACATATCAGAAACTGTACCTGAGCAAAAAACCTGGTCACTGAGAATTCAATCCCCAAAAATTTCCTCCCACAATTTCTAAAACCAAGAGCTGCTTCTCCTGCTAAGTTCTGCTTGGCTGCTTTTCCCTCTGCCTAAACCACCTCAACCAAGATCTCCCAACACATATTTCCAGAAATAATGTAAACACTTTGGGGTTTGAAAAATCAAGGCTCTTCAAGCTAATTAGCTTGGTTAATTAATATATCACTCCATTTCTTTCAAAACTTATTATGCTCACAAAAGGCTTGCTGGTCTAACAGAAGAGGAATGAAAATACATGACTAGGGAAATATTACTCAAGAAAAAACATAATTTGCTGGTAGGGAAACTAATAGGAGGATTACCCAAATGCCTTAATGACTTTCTATTACTGGTCCAAATTTAAAATCATTTATAAAGGAAAAAATGAAATCTATATCTCTGTTAAGATCTCAGAGCTAGAAATGAATACAGGTCTTTGGAAGATGGGAAACAGCCTAAAAACTGTCACGTGGGAAGTCAGCTGAAACAGAGGTTCATACAGACTTGGCTTGTATGTATGGCTGCCCACCTGGGAAAATTACTTCAACTCCCACAGCCTCTGTTTCTTATCTGTGGGAATGATGAGAAATGGGAAAATCGCATTTTTAATGTTGGCTAATACTGAGTTCTGACCACATGCCAGGCACCTACAAACAACCTCAAGTAAGAATTAAACAATAATGTAGATTTTTCGCAGTGTGTGTGGGGGGTATAGATATACATATATGTTTATGTTGGTTTATAAATGGTTATTATAGCACTAACAACATGTGAATGACCATTTGAAAAGAGAAAAACCAACTGGCAACTAAACCAAGCACCACAAAGCCATATTTAAATATAAAAAGTCTTACGGATGACTAGAATTACTTGGAAGAAAAAGACATTAATTTGTTTGGTGAGTAGCCAGTTAGACTTTAGACTAAAGTATCTGAGAATAAACTAGCTGATCTATAAGGGCATAATTTCAAAATGAAGCTTTGCTGGTTATTTCATGGAATGCCTCTCTCTGGGGACAAAAAAACAAAACCAAACCAAAGAAAACCACAACTGAGGGCCCAGTCAAGCATATTTTCCTTTAGCCTCTATATTTGCTTTTGCAGGGAAATAGAAGCAATGGTTCTGAACCATTTACATTTCATTTTCCTTTGTTCTATGCACTATTTATCATCCTAGAAGGCACGTGAGCTTAAGCTTCAGTTGTGTGTTCTATCACTCTATTGAGAGCTGATCCACAAACTTATTATTTGAAGAACCTACTGCTTAAATTAGTTCTTCAAGTTATTATAAACATCGATATAGGGGCGTCTGGGTGGCTCAGTGGTTAAGCTTCTGCCTTTGGCTCAGGTCATGATCCCAGGGTCCTTGGGGGGCTCCCTGCTCAGCGGGAAGCCTGCTTCTCCCTTTCCCACTCCCCTTGCTTGTGTTCCCTCTCTCACTGTCTCTCTCTGTCAAATAAATAAAATCTTAAAAAAAAAACCAAAACACTGACACATATCTCTTTTCATTACTATTGCTTATCTACATGAGAAGGAAAGTAGATCCCTTTCCTTGGGGAATGAGCAAAGTTTTAGTCAAATATGAATGTAATAATTATGAATTGTAATAATTTTGGATAGAGTAGACTATCCAAACATGTACTTTTAGTTTTATTTTATGATTATCTTGCATTTCTGCTAATTTTCCACATGGACGAAGGTGAATCAACTTCTGAATCAAGCATATAAAAGTTGGCAGAAAAAAAAAAAGACCCAGTAACTTCAAAAACAGGCCTATAGGGCAGTCCCTCCTGAATACTCCACTCCCTGTCTACAGTCACCCCAACCCTCCCTCTCCCCCCATGTCCAGTGACCATAAGAAAACTTTATGATCCTTATTCATGGGACGGATCCTTGGTAACTCTTAACCACTCTAGGAGAACCTGTAGACTTTCCCTTCACACTGCAGAGAAGGGTCTCCACAGGAATCGAATGACCAAGTCATCACATTTGACTTTCACTTACCAGCGACTATGATTTCACAGGGTTATTACAAACTTAAATTATGGCTGAGATAAAGGAAAAGTTTTGATTTACACAAAGAGCTTCAGTAAAAAATTGCCAAAATTCCAACTCCGCCTCCAAAATAGAGTTCGGCATCCACTGTAGCAACCTAGCACACAGAGGTTTCTGATGATTGTGGAGAGGTCTCGTGGCATTGATCAGTCAAGACTAGTCCAGGAAGACCCGTAATCCCCTGTCTGCCCAGGGTCTGGCTAGAATTGAGAGGTTTAAAAACAAATACACCATGCACTTTGTAGTCACAAGAAACGTAGATCTGAGATGACAAATAGGCAATAACTAAAATAATAATAGCATTTTAGAATATTATTTTTAAAAAATAATGCCAGGAGATTTATAAGATCAGAAGTGATTAGAGGTGGGGGAATTTTAATTGATCAGAAAAATATTCTCAGAGAAAGTACTATATGGCAGATAGATAGGATTTGCCTAGATACACATGGAAGAATGACTTGGTGCCATATCAGGGTGAAAAGAAATTAAGAAAAAATTAACTGGGATGGAAAATTCTATGGTAAATATATAGAACCCTGGAGACTGGGTAAGATGTAGTAAAATCAGGGAAAATTGGACAAAGAGTTTTGAAATTTTATTGTATCATACATCAAAATGAACTACAAATTTAAGAGAAAAAAATGAAAAATCCCAGTAACAATATGAAACACACACATACAAATAGGAAAATAAAGGAGATTTTAGAGGAAAAAAACCTTTGAATGAAGTAATATTTTTCTAAGTATAAAATTAGTGAAAGAAATCATAAAGAAATAGATCTTTACCTCATAAAAGGATGAAGCTCCAGGAAATAAAAATAGCATAAATAAAAATAAAAGGCTAGCCAGGAAAAATGAGAAATCTATTTGACAGTAATATGGCAAAAATAATAGCCTTAATGTATAAAAATAAACATTATATGATAAACACATAAAATTCAATGAGACAAACAATCAGATAAAAATAGACAAAGGTCAGCAAAGTACATACCAGGTAATTCACAGAAATAGTTCAACATATGAAAAATATAACAAATATAAGGCATGAATTTCTCTAATATTAAAAGATATGCCATTTAAAACATTTCAGGTAATAACTACTAACAGAGGGGATATGGTGAAATACTGTTTACTCCTGTATACTTAGAATCAGAGGTCAATTCGTACAACAATTTCTGGAGAACCAGTTGCCCATATCTGTCATGAGCCTGTAATATGTTCATCACATTAACTCAAGAGTTTTATTTTGGGGGATCTATTCTAAGGAATGAATCAGGTATAAAAAAGGATCTGGTACAAGGCTGTTCATCATGGTATCCTGTTTAGTAGTGATAAGCTTGGAGCAAATGTACCAAATTAGAAAAATGATTAAATAAGTTATGACACCCCTATAAAATAGCATATTCTGGAAAAATCTAAATTCTATTTGTAGAGAATTTTTAAAACATGAGGATATTATTTTGATATAATGATGAGTGACAAATATTATAAGAGTGAAGAATAACGGCTTAGAAGTCTAAGTGCCTGATTTTCAACTCTGGATTTGCCTCCTACACAGGTACTTAAATACTACATGTTATATAAAAACAGAATCTAGTATCTGCTTTCCATTCAATTTACTCTGTCTCTTGTGTTCCATATCTCCATTAAAGTCACCATCAATCTACCTACAGACCCAGGACAGAGTCCTGGATGTCATCCTCAATTTCTTAATTTCTATCATCTCCTAGGTCACATTGGTAATTGCTGGCTGTCTCCAAAATATCTAATTTGTTACCATTACCATTCTGACACCAGCATGTTGGTTCACCTCCAAGAAGTTTCTAACCTAAATACTGGAAATAGTCCTCACACTGTCTCTCTGAGTCCAGTTTTATCTCAGTAAAATCTGTTTACCAGAATGTTCTCTCTAGAATGGAAATCTACTGATGGCACTTTCCTGCTTCAGGCATTGTAGACGTTCTCTATTGTTTGTAAGAATAAGTTCGAAATGTGTATGCTTGGTAAATGCTTTTGATATTTTGGCCCGTACCTACCATTTCAGCCTCATCTCCTCAAAGGCAATATGCTTTTCTCTATTTTCTATGATATGTATGATTCATTTATGCTATTAGTTTATTACTTTAAGAAGAAGAAATTTACCTATATAAGGAAGTCCTCCCTACCCTCCTAACAGAAAATGTTAAAAACAAAACAAAACAAAAAAACCTCTCCTCCCCTCCTGGGTCAACACTGGAGTAGTTAGTTCACATTGCACACAAGGAGCATAAGCCGTGTTGAAGAAACTGACCAGGCAGGAACTGGGCCTCCTTTGCCTATTTTATGTACTCGATATAATCATATGTTAGTCCTGCTCTTGGTGTGGTTACAGGACTGACCTCACACCCTTTGTCCCAACAATGAGGGAGCTTCAGACCTGGGCTGAGAAGCTGTAGAATATGTAGAAGTTGTAGAATGTGGTCCATTAGAGAGTCAAGAATCTGTTTGTAGCAAGCATGTTCAATATAAAAACAACACAAAAAGAACATATCAGTCACTACACATAGTTATGGTGAATATTGCCTTTTACTTTGTTTTAATTATTTGTGGGCCACACCCAAGAAAAAAATTGAAAGTCACTGCTCTGAGTTCCTAAGTATCTTGTAAATTATTATTATAACACCTAGATTAATGTATATGATTATTTATCTCTTTCATCTACTGACTTGTGTGGCCAGAGACTAAAAAAGTAAAAAATATTTCCTACTCGTTTTTATATTTTTGAATATGACTATGGCTGAAAGCATACTTAACACAGATTACCACTCAATGCATGTTAGAGGAAAGTGTGCACGCAGGCAGCACAGAGTTCTGTGATTTGGGCTATACACTGAGTCAATCTTAGATCCTCATCCAAAGGCATATGTTTCCAAAAGGGCCTAATAGACTGCAGTATCTGTTTCCTAAACATTGAGCCCAGAACATGGACTGGGGAGAGAGCTTTATGTCAAGACTTTTGAACAGTACCTCATTTCTTAACTCTACCCCCAAATTTTTATTATAAATTTCTAAGGAAAAGTTCTGGCAACATTTAACTTTTGGTTTGGGAATGTCCTACAAAATGTCCTGTCCCCATGAGACATGTTGTTATTGTTGTTCTTCATCGTCGTCATCATCATCATCATCATCATCATCATCAAAGCATGAGCTGGCTGGGGCAAAAAAGAGCAGAGACAGTGGAGAGCAGCCTAGGTAAAGCACACCTTGAGGCTGGAGCAAAGGGAGTTGAGGATCTTCAAATATTGACTCACGCTCTGTTGTGTCATTAGCATCTCAGCCCAGATCTGAAGCCCCCTCATTGTTGGGACAAAGGGTGTGAGGTCAGTCCTGTAACCACACCAAGAGCAGGACTAGCATATGATTATACCGAGTACATAAAATAGGCAAAGGAGGCCCAGTTCCTGCCTGGTCAGTTTCTTCAACATGGCTTATGCTCCTGGTCTGCAATGTAAACTACTCCAATGTTGAATTTACACAGGTGCACAGTGAAATATATATAACTCAGCTGCCTGGAGATTTTATCCTTAGAAATAGTGTATTACTTGATAAGGTTTTATTTCAGCATAACAAGATTCTACCCTTGAATCCTGAAAAATCGTCCTTTCTGTAATGCTACACCAAATTCATGCATCATCTGCCCTTTAGTCAATTCAAATGGTCTAAAGCAGAAATTTCTCATTTACTGTAGGATCAGGGTACAGTCTGCAAGAAGCAATTTATAATTTCACAGTGATATCACTACAGTTCAAACATGATTTGATTTTTTTTCCTTAATGAAACCCTTTAACTCATGAATTCAGTAACACTAATTACTCCACTTAAGAAATAATTAGTGCCCCCCTTCTTCCTTGTCTAATTAATACCTTGTATTCAAGCTGCTAGCAAAGGTTACAATGCCAAGTAGTTCTATATAATTCTTTTTTTAAAAACTGATCTGAGTATATTCCCTAATGGTAGGTATATTAGCCTTATAACAGCTCCTTCATGTCTGACAAGCACTGAGATTATTTCATCCAGGCTGAAAGAGATTTCCATTCCTCCTCTGCTGCAGACCCAATGGACAGCCCCTAGAGTCAGGTGAGAAAGAACAGCGGGGAGCCATTTCATATATTGGGTGTAAAAAGCTATCTATGTACATCATGAGCTCTCATGATTTTAGATCTGAAATAGATCTTATAAGTTGTTTCCATTTTATATAACTCACGTCCTCATTTTACAGGGGAGGAAACTGATGTCCGAGGACAGTCTACACGGTTTCTAAATTTATCCAAGAAATTCAAAAAGACATATGTAAAGCCCATGGTTATACCTCAAAAGCCAGTGTTCTTCCACTGACTCAAAGTGCCCATCTCAAATGACCACTGATGGTTAAAAATTGCAAAATGTGGAATGGAGGAAATTGTCTTTGTAGGGAGTTCTGACAATTTAGCAGATTTTTCTCTGCTGATTGCTTATGTGCTTGCTCACCATAAGCTACAATTCAAAGAGGTCTCTTGATTCAATTGGCAAGATGATGTAATAGGGATCATCCAACTTGAAATTTACTTATGTATTCTACTAATTTGCTAGATGATTTTAAACAACATCCCATTTACCTCAAATAGTAGAAACTTTATTCATAGAGGATACTATATAATCACAAAATTTGAAGACCTCAAAAAAGATGTCAAGTCTAAGGGTACCAAATAACGTTCAGATCCTCTGGTGAAACTCCAAGTCAAAGCGCCGGATTTCTTAAGTGCTTCAGACTCGTATATACGTTCTCATTCCCCTGATGCAAGGTTATTCAGGAAGTCTAAAAGGAGAAGAGCTCCCCTGGGAAGAATGATTTTGCTGTGTTCTTCAAAATTTTGGTATCAGCTCCTTTCTCCCCATCTATCCTCGATATCCTTTTTCTTGTAACAGAAGCAATAATGGTCTGAGTGTTTGCTACTTGCCAAACACTATGCCAAATACTCTGCATAAATTTTGTGGACAAATATAATCCCCCTGTGATGGAGATGCTGTTATTATTCACATTTCATGGAAAGGAAACCTAAAGCTCAGAGACACTGAGTTACTTTGCCCAAGGTTGTGATTCATCATCATGTCTGACTTGTTTCTCCAAACCCTCTTCCTTACTAAACCATGCTTTCTCCCAACATTCTCAGCAACACGCAACCTCCACTAACCCCTTCATGCAAACACACACACACACACACACACACACACACACACACTCACACATGCAAATGCATGCGTACACACTGCTTCTAGCCATAAAAGGTCTCGAAGCCAAAGAGAATCTTATTTTTGCCTCACAGAACGCTCGGCAGCTCCCAAGACAAACACTCCCATGTTGCATTTAAAGAAACTTGCCCCAGTGAATAGGAATCTCTGTCCCAAGATTATCCAAGGACCTAGTAACTGTGCTGACTCTAGAAACTAACTCTATCAACTTCCAGTTAAAGTTAAGGGCTCAATCCTTATACTCCAAGTAGTGGAAGAAAGGTAATAAAATTACTGGAAAAACCTTTGCTGCTAAGTGATGCACGAATACTGAATGAACTCTGCAGCTGGGAAAGTGAATTAAAGAACCATTACCACCAATAATAATTAGAGCTGAAAACAGTCATAGTAGGCATGGCAGCAGAAATGAGAGTGTTGAACAACAGAACAAATTAAATACTTGGTCATAAGTCTTTTCTACTAGTGAAATATTTCAAAGGGCCAAAGTCCTCAGATTAAATAACCAGATTAAAACAACAGAGACAGTAAGCAATGGGACCAGGATTTAAAACCAGATTTTTTTGGATGCCAAAGCTTAGATTCTATCTACTACACTTTGACCCCTCCCTAAGCAATGGGAATTTATTAAAAATCCTATTTTTTTAAAAAAAATCAGTGAATAAGAAACAATTAAAGGAAACAACACATTTCCCCTGGCATCTGAGACAGGTGGTTTGCTATGCAACATCGGATGACAATAAGGAGACCACAAAATGCTTTAAGCTACTTCATTCATTGTCATGACTCCAAACAAACTGGTTTTTATATACACTTTAGCCTTGCTACAAGAGAAGGTACACAAACCCCAGTGAGAGAAAGCAAAGTGCAATATTCTTTTTGAAGAGGGAAGGACTATTGTTTAAAGGATGACTATCATATAACGCCGTTATATTTAAATGGTATGTATTTTAAACCATCATTTACCTGGTTCATGGTTATATATCCTGCCTCACAAAGAAGGTTATGACTTCCTCAAGTGTTCGTTTCTTTTTTTTTTTTTTTAAGATTTTATTTATTTCACAGAGGGAGAGAGATCACAAGGAGGCAGAGAGGCAGGCAGAGAGAAAGAGGGGGAAGCAGGCTCCCTGCTGAGCAGACAGCCCGATGCGGGCCTCGATTCCAGGACCCTGAGATCATGACCTGAGCCGAAAGCAGAGGCTTTAACCCACTGAGGCACCCAGGCGCCCACCTCAAGTGTTCATTTCATGTATCTGTCTTATGTTACTCAACAGTGCCAAGCTGTTGGTGGAGAAGGTGCTCCGTCAAGGCTGGTTGTATTAAAATCAGAAGATGCTTAAATCATGACATTAAATCACTTTGCTGAAGCTTCTTAATGTGAAATTCTGGACATTTTTTCTTTTCATGTGATCTTCTATGAATTAGATTTCTACGTTTTATTGTGTTCTCGATTTCTAACCAAATTTCGCCAATTATTTCCATTGAGAAAATTAAGAAAAACAATAAGGACATCTGCCTTCCCGAGTAAGTATGAATAGCTTAGACCTACACTTCTAAATTCACCTGGAGTCCTCAGTCTACTTCTTCTTTCTATTATGGTAACTTGAAACTTGCTTTGCAAGGAGTCTATGTAAAAATCAAGATGCCAGAATTCTTGACATAAAGTACGATGGAATTCCAGATAATGAGGAAAAGGAAAAGAAATAGTTACATTGTTTGTAAGTGTTTGGTTGTATTATACAATGTTTGTTTTTTGCACTCTCTGTAAGAAAAAGCATAAACACTACAACAGGTACCAAAGATCCCGCTTTTACCCTTAGTTAAGGCCAGATGAATGCTTGAGTCGGGTCTCCTAGCTTAAGAGAAAGGGCAACAATATCTAAACTGGTAAATCGCCGCTGCTGCTCTGGCTTTTTTAAAAGCTCACCAATAATGAAAAAAATAGTAATGAGGTAGCTCATGGTCGTTCCTGGAGAGTTACAGGATAAATTACTTAAGGGCATGTGAACATGTAGAGGCTTTACAAAGAAACATCTCTGATCACAAGCTGATGTGCACTGTACTTACACCATTAAGAAAAGACAAGCTGAGCATCTCTCTAAGTGATCCATTAAAGTTTTCAATGGAAAATGTTCAGGATAGTAATATATGCTGGTTCCTCTCTTCTAGAAAAATCATAATTTTAACTGCACAGGAACTATTCATCAGCAGCTAATTTAATTTCACATTTAGATCAATTAGAGAAGGAAAAAAAAGCTTGAAGTTAAGCACTTGTTTATAAAATGTCCTCAAGTAAAATTGCTCATTTAAAGAGTACTGTAATAACAGCTCTTTTCTCTAAGGATTTTATGTCTAAAGACAGGGGTTGTCTTCCATTAATGACACCTGCAGAAGGGAACAACAGGCCCAGAGATAGTTGTTGCCTGAAGATCTGATCTAACCACTGAATCCTCCAGGCATTGTTTTGACAGCTTTACATTTAATGTCCACCACATTGATCCTTCTCCCTTCCCATCCTCAACTTTTACACACTTTGCTCCTTTGTGCGTAGCTGTCTTTACTGTTTCATTTACTCTAATGAATATTAACTGAGCATATATCTATGTAAGGAATAGGCTAAATGCTGAAGGGGACAGGGAGACATATAATTAACTGAGATGATATATGTAAAGTGCCTAGAATCCGAACCACAGTAGACATTCACTAAATGGTTGCTGAGAAAGTCAATGAATGAATAAAGGAATGGAGAAGATGAGAAAGTGAACCATCCCCAGGAGAACAATCACAGACAAAAGCATAGAAGTGATCAACTGCGCAATGTCAGGGAAGTGAAACTATTTTCATTTGTTTTGAGCCCAGAATATTCGCTGTGTCAAGAGGGTACACACTCATGTGAAAACACCCTATCATTTTTAAGAAATTCAGTCCCCTCTTATCTACTTTTTACTGCACAATGACAATTTTGACAAGACAAATGAACCAATCCCTACCTCATTCTCCAATGGAATTATTAAAGGATTTGCCTTGTTGGATAGCTCAACACTTTGGATGAATCAGGATGCTTTCATTTACTCGTATTTAACACCGCAGTGTGATTTTCTGCACCTTTTAATTGGAGTTTGTACAACATACCATTGCACAGAATTGAGGACCACAATGTTCTGAGTAAAAGATAAATCTGGGATAAGGAATTAAATTGTGACTTATAATCTAGTTATTTATATTTTTTTGACTTGCCTTTTTTTTTATTACATATAATATATCATTTGCCCCAGGGGTATAGGTCTGAGAGTTATCAGGCTTACACATTTCACAGCACTCACCATAGCACAAACCCTCCCCAGTGTCCATAACCCAGCCACCCCATCCCTACCCCGCCAACCCCCCAGTAACCCTCAGTTTGTTTTGTGAGATTAAGAGTCTCTTACGGTTTTTCTCCTTCCCAATCCCATCTTGTTTCATTTTTTCCCTCCGTACCCCCCATGACCCCCCACCCTGCCCCTCAAATTCCTCATATCAGAGAGATCATATGATAACTGATAACATATATATTTTATATATAGCACCTCTGACAATTAGAAGGCTTTGTCCAAGTCATCTTCTTACAGATGAAAGAAGCAAACTCAAGGTGAGGGTAAGACTTGACCAAAGTCACAGTTAAAAGCCAAGTAGGATACAGGACCTAGATCTTCTGGACTAAAGCACAGTAATGTTTCCACATTAATTGCTTCTAAAGGATTAGGAAACCTGAACTTTATCTAAAATTCTACCGCATGAGTAAACTTTACCATCTGTCTCCCTGATTTAACACCCTAATAGTTACCCTGACTTCATAAAGTTTTCTCCGGGTTAGGATCTAAATCTTACCCATCACCCCCAGGAACACTCAACCCCCCAGAAGTCTCAACTGCCTCATAAGAAAGCTGGCTTTGGTACTGGATCTTTATGCACTGCCCTGAATGATGCAAAAAAGCTGGGTTCATAGACTTCTGACCATTACATTCCATTTAAAATTGAGAGACAAGATTTCTATGCACAAACTTCTCAAAGTCACATTCTGAGTCAGGAAGAGAATACCAAATCAAAGTTCAAGATTTCCACGATTGGTCCACTGAGAAATGACACTTTTGTGTTAAACACTTAGCAGCAAGCCAGGATTTGTTCTCATAATCTTGTTCTGAAGAGTTATATGCAATTTCATAATGAATGATAAAGATTAATTATATGATATGATTAGTAAAGTCTCAAAAGAGCTAAACCAGGACTAGCATTTCATTATTTTCCTATATTATTAATAAAAAAATAGAGAGCAGATTTGGTTTGCTAATTTATTTAACCTTGGATGAATCTTTAACATGTGTTTTATACATTTCCAGTCTGTTCATAATTTTGACCTCCTCTTGATTGGTTTTGATATCTGGGTTCTTCTCATGGTAAAGAGGACCACAATCCTAATGTTACTGATATGTAATTCTTAGTCTGTGCAGAACTAAGGGCTATATAGAGCTAAAAATCCAGATTTATTTTCCATCAAGGTCCTAACACACACTTCTATCCAAAGGCAGCTAAAAAGAGATCAAGAAGAGCTAAAAAACCCAAAGTCCCTTTCAGCAACTCTCAGCCTTCTGTCAGATTGTTAATTCCAGGGATGCCTGTGACATTTAGACAATGTCAGTGTCCCAAGTGACTGATAAATCAATATGGGAAGGACAAAAAAAAAAAAGTAATACACATTTTTTTTCTGCCTTTCAACTTTCTCTCATACAAACATACCCACAGGCTGTGTGAAATTAGCATTTTAGGTAACAAGACATTCTATGTATTCATCTTTCCAGACTACATCAAAGCACTGGATCTGAGTCAAGACTCCTGAGTCCAAGAGAATCTTGGTCTGTTCAAACAAGGCAAATTATTAAGGCTAGCTCAATGTCGATCTGATATTACTGTCTGTCATGTTTGCTTACACTATAGGCAAATTGTTCCATTTCCTTGGTTTCAAAATCCCAAGTCCAGCCATTCTAGTGTTGGCCCTATCCATATTCTTAGATTCCTCTCTTGTGTCTTGCCCCCATCATTAACAATGCTTGATTAAGGTGCATTCATTTATACAGTATTTACATTTATTCAAGTAAACATGTCATAAATACCTACCCCATTCCCAACATTCTTAGATACTAAGAAGGATAGAAAATGACCTCAACATGATATCTGCCCTTGAAGAGCTTCTGGGGGTTAAAGCAAAGAGTTCAAAAATGTTTAGCTTTCTAACATTAAGTAGGAAGAAAATCCTAATAATGAATATCCTCACTAGAAATAAAATACCCACTTGAAAACATGTATTTACTCTCCCCACTTTCTATTCGGTAAACTCTATGAGTTTCAAAGAATGGTCTAAATTTTGAAATATGATGCAACCAAATGTGCCTTAATGACCCCGGTGACTGATTCCTTACTGTGAAGTCTGTCACCTATTTGCAGGGAAAAGACAAGAATGTTTGAAGTAAAGAGTGAGTATGGTGTTAACATGATTTAACCTGCAAAAGCTAAGATTGGAGAAGGGAAATTACTGAGGGCACTATTCAAAAGATAAAATCCAACATGGCATGCTTCCCTAAAATGTGCAGATAAGAGGAATAGAAGTTTTGAGTCATGAAGCAAAGTGTAATCCTTGGTATGTATATCACAGAAGAAATTCACAATTTAAAAAATACGACCAAACTGCTCCATTGAAAAGTCCACATGGTTATGCATAGTCATGTCCCTATTCTGCAGTCCCTCTACACAGCTGAAAAACTGCTGATTTGCGGCCTCTATTTATTTGTGAAAGCCCCTGGGAAGCAGAACAGGATACAACACAGCATTTTTGAGTCCCACCTCACTTGTTCTATTCGTTTTAGACTGTCACAAAACTGTTAGTTCACCTAGCAGTTGACTTTCATGAAGCGTTTTATTTTGGGGGGTGAAAAAACTTGCACATTTTTTGAAAAAAAAAAATTCTTGTCCACTAAGCTGCCTCAATCCATCTTCTGAGCCAAACTGATGTTGATACTGAATTCATATATCCTCTCCCATGAAACTTTTCCTCTGGCTGTGTTTACATTTTTAAAATTCTGTATCTTTTTCTCTCTGAAAAGCAAATCTCCACAGCCAGAGAGCCAGGTCATTGATTATAAGCCACAGGTGTGTTGTCAACACAATCAAACCCAGTGTGGGAATAGAGGTTCCTGCATCCCTAACAAGATAATGGTGTTAAGTACAGTTTTTAGCAAAATGCACTGCATTTTCCATACAAACAACAAATTGTTTCCGATGGTTGCCTCTTCTTTCATCATCTCAGCTTTTTGTCATTCCATCCTCTAAGTGATCCCAAAGCTGCCCAGAGCTATACAAATTAAATGCAGTGTATGTGCAGCAGCTACATTGCTTTTTTGGTTCTATATTGTCAAAACACTTTGACGTCTAAACCAGAGGGTGACAACTGGGGATGGGGCAAGGGTGGGACAAATAAACATCTATGTGCACCTTTATTCACAACTAAAACACAGAAATATATCGTGTCTCACACTAGCTAATGAATGTCAAGAAGTTTTGCTGCATACATACCTACACACACATAAGCCTGTATTCAGGCTCACTACCACATAATAAACTGTATACGCCACTAAATACCACTATAAAATAGCTCTAGTCTCCATGTGTAATGGCTGCTATCAACTCCAAAGGTCCCAAGGACATCTACCCATCCCTCTGTGTAGACAGAAAGCCATGTGGAATGGGTTAGACTAAAGCACGGCCCACACAGTAATCCAGCCAACACATGAACTCCCAAACACTGCATCTGTGTTGTACAAGAGGGAATAAACTCCCCTAGCCCTGAATGGCATAACCCAACTGCACAACCAACACTCAGAGGGTTTCTTCAGTGTTGTAGGTAAACACAGTCCAGTACTAGCCCTTTTGGTAGCTGAAGGCAAAAACAAGTGAGTATAACTAAAGTACAGCTCATTCCAGTACGTAATGGTTCAGAGCCTGGGAACTGTCTGAGATATTCTGTGCTTTCCATCCCTTAGTGCAGAATTCAGTAAAATGGAAAAAAATCCCCAAAGGAGTAGATGATTAGAAGGAGGGCATGATTAGAAAGGTAAATGGTAAAAATAACGAAACAAGATGGGATGGGGAAGGAGACAAACCATAAGAGACTCCTAATCTCACAAAACAAACTGAGGGTTACTGGGGGTGGGAGGGTAGGGATAGGGTGGATGGGTTATGGACATTGGAGAGGGTGCATGCTTTGGTGAATGCTGTGAAAGATGTAAGCCTGATGCTTCACAGACCTGTACCCCTGGGGCAAAGAATAAAAAATAAAGAAAAAAAAAAAGAGGAAAGGTAAATGGTTCAACTATGGACCTTCCAGGCAAGTACCTCCTTATTCTTCAGCCTGGTCTACTGTATCATCAAAGCTTGGACTGGGTTGCACCCAGGGTGGGACTAGGCTAAGGCAGGTCAGGCACCCTGGGTGAAAAAGTTAAGGAGGCTCTCATTCCCTGGGCCCTAAAACTCCATCAGATCCAAAATATAAAGCCATGAGGAAACTAGTACAAAGCACAGAGATATCTGTTAGATTCAGTCAAACAGTTCTTTTCAGATCAATCCTATTTTCCCAAGACTCTATGATGAATGAACTCCATACACGGCCATGGCTGGTACACGCCCAGAAAACAGCACATGGAGGAAGGAGAGCTATTAGGCAGCCATCTTCCTGGGGCTACTAAACAATGTCAAGAATTTAAGATGATGAAAAAGGGCAAACAATTAAAACCATTAGCAATTAAAGGGTACTTTTCTTCCTCAAAGCTCTTAACAACTATTAACTAATTAAACTTCTCATTTAAAAATTAGATTATATTTTAGGAGGTATCCAGAGTTCTCCTCACTTAAACATGCTTCACAAAATATAAATTAGCTCTGGAGTATTTAGTAAAACTTGAACAATTTAAGAGCACTTTGAATACTTAGCTCTAGAGGCAGAAGCACTATTTTTACTTTGGCATTGCTGGATTCTATTTGCTCCCTCATTCATATAAAGCAAACACACACAAATTACTTAGCACGGAGGCTCTCCTCCAATTGCTGGGAACATAAAAATAAATAAAAATATATGTTTCAAGGGGTGACAGTCTAGTAAGATAAAAAATAAGTCATCAAAACTCTGGTCCCTTGAACATAGAGTCTTCTCCAGGACGCTAGTGGGGGGACAGCTGGGGAGAAGGTGGCCAATCATCCGATGAAGAGTTCTCTCTGTAACAGAGTTCACATCTGAGTAAAACTGTTCCATTGACTAACTCAACTCCTCCTTCCACCACATGCTAGAATGCTCTTCGTGTTTATCTCTGCCTGACATAGCTGCTTGAAACACCATTTAGGAATAGAAATCTCAAAAGAACATAAGCAGTGGTTTCCTTGAGACACTTTGTCATCTCATTTTTCCCCTTTACCCTCAAAAACTGATGTTTAAAATGGAAAACCAAGTTCCCTTACTCTTTAGTGATTTTCACCAAGTATTATTCCTTTCATTATCGCTTTCTGAGTTAATTTCTACTTTGAGTCCCATCCATTATATTTTGAATTTTCTTGTGTGACTGCATTTGCTTTTCTATAATTATCTCTATGTCTTGGGATAAAACGAGAGAACTGAAGTGAGATCCACAATCCTATGATTCCGTTATTCCAATCATCTTCATGTAGTGCGTGCATGTTTGTCCTGTACATATGCATCACAAAAACTCTTGATATATAGTCAGGCAATTATATTTGGATTTTGTTGAGATATAGAGTCATAGAGGATCAACTCTGGACAGCCTCATGTATGAAAATAAATTACTTATTATTAAAAGAGCATCACCCTTGGGTTATAAGTGCCATGCTGATATTTTAATACAGACCTTGTTTTCAACACATTCTTTTTCAGCACTGACAATTAAAGAAAAAATAAATGTAACAAGCCAAGGAGAAAGGTCTCACATCTATACCCTGCTGATTTCCCCCACTTGCAAAGTGTTTGCAACACCATGGAAACACTCAAGATTTCCTACTTCTTCTATTACTCACCCACTCTTTTCTGTCTGATCCCTCACATATGCACACTCAACACAAATGGTAATGTACACTTATTCTGACCTCTATTCAGCCATTTCCAGATTACCGAAGATTAGCATTCTGAGAGAAAATCCTACTATAGAACAATAATACTTAGGAGGATCTAAGCTGAGGAGAAAAGTCCATTTGGAAAGTTAAAAAAACAAAACAAAACAAAAAACAAATAAACAGAAAACAAAGAATGACAGAAGTTGAATTTAAACAGAATTGGGAAGCACCTGACATACTCTCTTATGGTGTTGAGATAGTTTTCTGAGAAGGAAGATTCCTCATTAGTACCACCAAATTCATCCTGGGAGGGGCAAGGAAATCCCATTTCAGTTTTTCATGTAAAGAAATTGCATCGTAACCTTAAGAGAAAGACTTGTCATTCCTGATCTCAATGATGGTAGTCTAACAGGTAGAAATACATTCAGAACTGGCTCTCACCAAATGAGATCCTTCCCGCCATGCCAGGGGTCACCACCACCACCAATTAACTTGTATCTGCATGATGACGTGTGCTTTTCTGGGCACTGTGCAAACTATCTCACCTGTCTCTCATGCCCACAGTGCTGTGGAGGCAGGACCAACAGCAGCATCTTCATCTTGCAAGTTCTAATATCTGGGCAACACAGTGTGCAAGCCTGGGAGGCACGAGCCTCTGAACCAAGACTAGAGCATTCTTCTATTCTACCCTCCAGAGTGAAGGAGTAGAAACTGTGCAGGAAGGTATTCCTCACTTTTCAGGTGGTCTGATGCTTCCACAACCCAGCTGCCACATTCCAAACAGTTGGAAGTTGTCTCTCACCAACACCGGCCAGGGAGCACTTGTTAGTCTCAGAGACTCTGACGTGACAGTATTTTCTCAGGACATCCTTGCTGTGAGAGACACTTCAGTGCGACAGGACCATTGCTCCTGCAGAACCACACACAGGGACCTAAAGATATGGACCGAAACCTGCCAGGCTTTCTCAGGGTGGAGAAGACATCCATTAAGTGCAGAGAAGGGCACGCTTTCAGATTAGAAATTAATTTGTCTTCTTTCCCCCACCCATATGTCTCAATTGGCCTGTAGCCCACCAAACTACAACTAAGCGATTCTGAAGGGAATATAAAGAAACACAGACCCTACATTACTGAGGGCACACCCATACAGAACAAAGCAATAGAGAGAAATCATCCGAGACGCTAAAAAAATAATTTTAGGGGCACATGGGTGGCTCAGTCGTTAGGCATCTGCTCAATGTTAAGCTTGTTAACCCGTTAAGCTCAGGTTGTGATCCTAGAGTCCTGGGATCGAGCCCCATGTCAGGCTCCCTGCTCAGTGGAAAACCTGCTTCTCTCTCACCCTCTGCCCCACCCCTGCCCCTGCTCGGATCTCTCTTGCTCACTCTCTCTCAAGTAAATAAAAAATCTTTAAGATAATAATCATTATTATTTTAGAAATAAAACAGACTGCACTTCATGACTACTCCTCCAAAGTGTGTGTGGGTGTGTATGTGTAAATTCATATATGTAATCTAGCTACAGTGTACACAGACTCATAATCTGTCAGAAACTCTTTTCCTCTGGCTCCAGTCAAGAGCAGATTTGACCCAGTCTCAAACAGCAGGGTCTCTCTGCATAAAAAGAAAGGTCTGGAGACTGCAAAGTTCCCATTATTACCACAGTCTGTTTGCTTATTAGCAAGTTCACAGATGCCCACCATCTGGACGGAAACAACTCCTCCAAAGAAAAGGGAGGCAGCAACAAAGCCGTCTGATCAATACCTCTGTGACTCTGAGCAGCAGAGGCGGGCCTCCCTCACAGGAGGAAGACCTAGAATTCCCACAGTATGCTGTCACACACTTCTCTGTGTACAGCAACGTCAGTTCTATCCCTCAATGCCACCTTCTCGCCGGTTTGGATTCAGAGGACCTCTTCAGATTCTCTGCACCCAATCAATGTTCATTGGAAGTGGTTTGTATTGACTGGGAGAAGTAGCCAGACTTAGGCACTGGATCTGCTAAGCCAGCCTGAGACAGAACATAATCACCACCTTCAGGATTGAGCCAAGAAAAAAGGAACACTGGCTCTGCTCAGGAGAGCCAAGTAAATAATAGGACAACAGGGATGGCAGGTAGGCCTCCAGAGGGGATGAGACAGGATCACACACCCCACCGCCTTGCAGATCCCCCACCAAGGAAAAGATCCTATTATTTTATAATTAATATTAATATTTTAGACAAAAGTTTAGTGGAGCAAAATCATGAGTTAAATGGTATATTGATCATAGGTTAAAATCTCTCCCTTCCGCCCCATAAAGACACAAAGGACAGACACTACAAAGGGTCTCGATGATAATGTACAAGATTTAAACAATGCATAGATTTGTAAGAAGCTATATTCTGAGCAAACAACTCAATAAAGTGATACCTTAGGTTGTGTACGTAGGTTCGTTCATGATGAAGAGATGAGAGCCTAGAATAGGAGTCAGCAAACTATGGCCTCCAGGATAAATCCAACTATTTTTGTAAATAATGGTTTTTTGGAACAAAGCCACACTCATTTATTTACTTATTGTCTGTGGTTGTTTCAACATTCATATTGCAGAGGGGAGTGGCTACTACAAAGACGGTATGGCCTTCAAAGCCTAAAATGTTACTTTCTGGACCTTTACAGAATGCGTTTGCTACCCCTGATCTAGAACAGCTACAAACGTTGGAAAATGAGCACTTTCTCATGACCACAGCAGAGAAGACTCAGCGGCAGCCCAGCTTAGAACCCCTTTGCCATGCCCTCTATCACTCCCTGTCCTCTGTCATCTTTCTTCCACTGCATGCTCTCCCTCTAACATGCTCTCCCTCTAACATCCTCTCCCTCTAACATGCTCTCCCTCTAACATCCTCTCCCTCTAACATCCTCTCCCTCTAACATGCTCTCCCTCTAACATCCTTTCCCTCTAACATCCTCTCCCTCTAACATCCTTTCCCTCTAACATCCTCTCCCTCTAACATGCACTCCCTCTAACATGCTCTCCCTCTAACATGCACTCCCTCTAACATGCTCTCCTTCTATGGGACCACAAATCCCACCCAGGCAATCAGGATTCACAGTCACATTCCAGAATGCAATTTCACTGGTGCTAGTATTCCCCACATCTTCGTTTCTGGATGTTTTAAGATAGAGAAAAGAACTCTTTCCTTTCAAAGATATTAACACAGGGTTAACTAAATTTGACTTAATCAGTAATCACAAGTTACTCATTCATCTTTTCCACTAAACAATAATTAAAGAATGTGTCTATGACCCACTACTATATACCCCTTGCCTCAATATTTGATCCATGAGTGAATTCGTTAAAGGAATACAATAATGTGAGCCACCTTATGGTCAATCACTGCTGCGCAGGGTTACAGTAATACCTGACATTTGGATAGCACTCTTCTTCCAAACCGTCAAGCACTGAGCATCATCATCTTATTAATCTTCCCCAGACTGGAGAAAAAGGAAGGTGACAAGGAAACACATTTAAACATAACTTATGATAATAAATTAACCTCTAGATATGTGCCAACTCAACCTATTTTCAAACACATCCTGTTTTTGTTTTCTAAAATGTATTGTGTCGAGCAAAAACACAAAACAAAAAACCCATGGGACAGGTAAACATTTTTTCCTTCTTCTGAACTATCAATAGCTCTAAGGTTTTCTTTGACATAAAAGGCATAAACCCCTAAGTTTCTGTAGAAAAGAAAATGTGAGAACACCAGGTTAAAAGGATCACCCAAGAGACTTGTGCAATCTCATGGCCAGGTGTTACTGCGCAGCAAAGACACTTGCCTCTGCTTTAGATGAGCCAGTGCCTACTGCCTTCTAAGCCTGCCCCTTCTCTGCCATTTCCACCCCCTTATGCATACTAGGTAGGGCAAAACTAGGATCAGGGTTAAAAGATATAAAGAATTTTGATCAAGAGTAAAACAGAGCTTTCTGGAATAATTAATGATCCAAAAATGAACAGAGAGGTATAATAAGTCTGTGGGCCCCTGTCACTACAGGTATCAAGAAGGATGTTGGAAGACCTTTGAGAAGAATTTTGCATAAAGATTTCTTTCCCTTGACCGGGAGGCTAAACTTGTTGACCTTAAAATTCACACTCAACTCTTACAAATCTTGGAACTGTGTCCACAATAGATTGTTAACTTTTTAAAAAATTAGAGGTATATATGATTCATTAATTATTAAATATACACAAATATATATATATAAATCAAAATTTTAACAGTAATTCTTTGGGTCACATAACAAGGAGTGATTTTATGTATTTTTTTTCTATTTATCTTTTTTAAAGCTTTCTACATTGAGTATAATCACTTTGGTAAATAAGATAGAAACAATAAAAATTTAAAACATCATTAAAGAAATCATAAAATCAACCATCACCTATTTTGCAACTTATTCTATGAAGACCCCTCAGGGTCACAAGGGCAATTAATGTTCTCTCCAAAGAACAGAAGCAATGAAGGACGCATGATATTTAAAAATAGCAAGAGAGCAGAGACTTAGTCCTCCAGCTGCTCTCACCGACTCTAAGAGCTGACGTTACCACTGACATCTATGGGACAGTGATTCAGGGAATACCAACTTGCTCAGGGGTCACAATTTCAAGAAGACAGAATGCAGGAGGGTTCTGGGGTTGTTGTAGGCCAGCAGATGGGGGAGCCACGTCGGTCAATCTAGAGAATTCAAAGGTGACCCAGGACCTGGTGAGAATGCATATGGCCCTCCAAGGTCACTGGGCAAAGCCAATGTTGGTATCTCTGAAATGAGACATTTGGGGGGCTGATTTGCAAGGGCAATGGCTAATCAGAAGGGATGAGGTAGGACATATAGGGGGCCCTGGGAAACAAACATCTACCAATCAGTGAAGAAATATTTTAGAATTTTAGCAATCTGAACATCCATACTGGTACCTGCAGCCTGAATACCAAAAATGGGTTTAAATAATTTGCTTAATCTCCCCATAGAACCTAATTCTTTTGCTTCTGCCCCGTGTCCTTTTTAGAAAACTACCCATCTCCTGGCTCTAGAACTTCCTGGGAATTGCATCTTTGGCTGACAAATATCCCCAATGATACAGAGTCTTCTTAGTCAAAGAAGACACAGTCTGAAGTGATGGGCAAGTGATTTTTTTGTATCCAAAAAATAACTGTCAAGAATATTTCAAGGAAAGAAAATGTACTGTATTCTTCATTGGTTGTGCAATATAAGAGAAAGGTGAATGAGGAGTTTTGAAGGGTGTCCTTGTGAACCTCATTGCCACTTCCATGTTCTCATTTCAAAATGTAAGAGTCCCACAAATAGAAACAGAACCAATTGATTGCATAATTTTGTTAATTGGTCTGAGCTGAAACTGGTCTGAATACAGACCTCATGATGAGCTCTGAGTCTCCTATTAGACTGTACACCAGCAAAATAAATCCTTAGAAAGGCATCTATAAAGCAGCCTAAGTAAGTAAATGCTTTTTTTTTTTAATATAGAAGCCTAAAAGTACAAGGAGTTTTGTTTGATCCTGTTCCTATTCCCCATCCTGCCCATACCAAAGAGCATAAGGAAAGATTCCACTTTTCTTCTTCAGCATTTGATAACATTACAGCATTCCAATTTCCTTTTAGATTCTTCTGATATGCTTAGTTTGAAGGGTTAACACACATCCAAAACAGAAACTCAATTATAGGTTTTAGATGCTAAGAGAAAACAATAAAAACTATGAGCTAAATATAAAAACCATTATGGAATTCAAATGTTCTCTCCCTAACCTCCCCTTAGCAATTTATGAAAGCTCACTTATTATAAATTGAACCATTCCTAACATTGCCCATGATTTTGTTTTCAACCAGATAACTAACCAGTGCTCAGAATCAGGGTATAGAAAGATGTGCTAAGGGAGATCTTGGCATAACTTCAAGGAAGGAATTGACCACTTATCAAAGGCAATGACATCCCAGCTCCCAGTAGGAAACATAACCATCAAGTGATCTGTGGGAAGCAGAAATGACTGGATACATGTAACTACAATAACTAAAAACCATCATTCGCCCATTCATAGGAATGGCCAGGCTTCTACAGAGAGGGCTGCCATCTTTGAAGAAAGGAACTCAGAGGCTGGGTCTAACAGTTCCAGCTTTTGAGATGCTGCTTGACCTTTCCATCCTAAAACAGATTACCTTCAGCTAGGAGAAGGCTTTCAAAATCAAAATGCCATTCACAGCCAAGGGCATGTTTCTTCATTCACTCAAGAGTTTAATTACATTGCTCCTGGAAAGAAAGCAATGATATCATAGAATGGTTGAACCACACAGTTCAAGCTTAGAGTAATTCAAGGCCTGAAACTTTTAGGAGGTGGACAAGTCCATGAAAAATTCCCCCAAATGCATTATTTATAGGAAACTCAGCTTTGATTCATTAAAAAGAAAATCCAGGGCCTTCTAGTTTTTACTCTTTGATATTCATCATCTTTACAGGTCAAGTCAGTGGAATGACAGAAGTTGAGATATGATTTCCCCTCCTTCCCAATACTTCTGCAACAAACCAGAGACAAAATTTCGTCAATCTGTTTCCCATTGACTTCACTACAAAAAAAACAAAAGAAAAAAAAAAAAAAGAAAAGCCTCAAGACTGCTTGAAAAGTAGAGACCCAAGTTTCAACTCAAAACCACATTTCTCAAGGACTGAATGATACATCAATCAAAGTTAATGCACTTATAATTCCCCAGATAACACTGCTCATCATCTAATCCATTTAAATGCTGGACTAGCAATGGTAACTTAGTGAACCAAAAAGAAATAGTGACTTGGAAAAGGAGAATATGTTGAAGTTCAATTTAATGAAGATTTCCTTTTAGCATTTCTCAACTTATTTCTCATCACTAATTCACCTCTGATAATATTTAGATTTGATGCTGTCAGATTGGCCTCTTGGATAATACTTTCCAACAAGACAAAGTCAAGGTCCCAAAAGAAAAGAGCAATCACTCCTCACGCATTAAGAGAAGAAATCTGTGACATTTGAAAATTTATTTGATAAAAATCAAAGAGAAACGACGACTTAATGGCCCATAGCCATGTGCAGAAAGAAAGAGAAAACTAACAATGCCTTTGTTTCCCTGCCTACAGAGAGGTGATAGAATCTTTGACTTAATGCACTATCTTCCTGTGAAGTTATCATAGCAGAAAGTCACTCGACACTTATTTCTACCTACATTCCAAGGGAAGCGCATCAATCATTTCTTTGGTGTTTTCTGTACTATTACATCATCACTACTATAATCAAGCACTAACTGGGGGGATAGGAACAAAGGAAAAATGTTCCTGGTCTTTTCCTTCACACAGCTGGCGGTTTCATTGTGATGAGGCTTTATACGCTTTAGCAAAATGACACCAAGATGTGCAAGACTAGAAAAAAATTATTGGAATAAGAATCATAATTCTTCAAACCACTGTGACCATAACTGCCTTTGGACTTCAGAGGCAGAGGTGAGGGATACATGGAGTGGCCTCGTGAGGAGGCCAGATGCCCTGAGACAGTTGTTCTGATCTTGACAGTGTTTGATGAGCGCCACATGCAGTCCCCAGGGACCCCATGTGGAAGTCACATGAAGGAGCTGTGGGGACACTGGCTGTTTCTCTAACAACACTGCTAATTTGTAAGCAACCCCAGTGCTTAGAACACGATAGAGGTTTGAGCAGGCAGCATACTAGGACTACCATGGTACTTCTCAAACTTTGACGTGGGCACCATCACAAAGACGTCTTGTGAGAATGTCCATCCCAAATGAACAGATCTGGGATGAAGCCTGAGCTTCTGCAGTTCAGACAGGCTCCCATGTGACGCTAATGCTGCCGGTGCTCAGACCACTGTTTGAGAGGCAAGCTGTTAGAGAAGAGCTGGCCATTTCTGAGAACTGGGAGCTAACCTATTTCCTTCCAAATGGAAAGAAGACAGCCATGCCTAGTACTTGAGTCTCTCTTGGAGCTGCCTTGTGGAGACCATTTTCCTCCTGAGTACATCCTCTCAATGACAAAACAAATGATTTTTTTGTTTTGTTTTGTTTTGTTCTGTTGTTTTAAAATTTATCTGCCTGCTAACATGGTTAAAAAAAAAACACAACAGAGCTCAATATTTTAAGGGGATGCAAAAAGAAACATCTTTTTCTCCAATTCCCATGGTAATTATACGACATGAAGAAAAAGAGATACAAAGGACTGAGCACAACCACTGACCAGTGGTTTTCCCTAGGGAGAGATGGAGTTATGGGGAAGTCTCCTTCTCTAACTCATACATTTCCATAATATTTGAATTGTCACAATAAGCAGATATGTCTTTTATGCCAGAAATTATAATAAAGATAATGATAGATATACATAAAGCTTTGAGAGGGCCAGGTTTTCATCTCCACATGGCTGTCAGCTCTGTGATCCTGGAAGCATCACCTTATGCCGCTGTGACCTTATGGAAGCCAACTTAGGGGGCTGTGTATATACTTCAACATTTATAAGAAATAGGATGGAACCCATCAGTTTTGAACTTTAAAGTTTTAGAATTAGTTGGTGCATTTCCTAAATGAATCCGCTTACCCATATCTAATCATGAGTAAAAACAATGCATTCTTACCAGCAATCCCAAATTGGTACTTTTCTTTCTAGCAGTTGCAAAATTATAAAATGGTTCAGGAACTGAACATTTGTATCCAATTTCACTTTTGGCTTAGTTAAGCAAAATCATCATCCCCAAATAAAGGCTTTCAATGTTTTTCAAACAAGTTTCCTTGCTGACACAGCTCTTTTCATAAAATCATACAATGGTCCCTGATTTTTTAAAAAAAATGATGCACCATCTCTTTAACAGAAAATTAGGTTATTGATTAATTGATTATATGCTGCTCACAAATGCCAACTTAAGCACAAGTAAGGAGATGCTATTGAATGTTCATAACTCAAAGGCTGCAAGACCACGCTACATGGTTGCATTATTACCGTCTCCTGTTTTAATGAAGACATAGCACAGCACTTTGTTGGCCTAATTTATACGATATATCAAAACTATGTGAAATTCCCTTACACTACAATGGGAGAGAAATCACAACACATATGTGACTTTCAGAGATTAGCCTGATTGTGAAGGTAGGGCATTAGCATTCCAAAGCTGTAGTCTGAATGTTAGTCTTTTATAAGGTGGCAGTGAATTTCTTTTCAGAGGAAATTAAAGTGCATGAAGCTGTCTTATAACTTGTTAGTGAAAACTGTGACATTTGAAAACGATTAACAGAAAATTGAGTTTTTATTTAGATACTCAATAATCTAGGAGTGTCTAAATAATAAATGGCTCATATGAAAATACTGCCCATTTGGAGAGGAAAGGTGAGTATTATACAATAACAGCAATATAATAATAATAGCAACTACTATTTATCTAGGAATTATGGCATGGATTTGAGAACATATATTTTGAAGCACGATTTGAATCACAGGTCTGCAATTTACTAGCATGGAGCCATTGAAAAACTAGCCAACTTCTTGGTGTCTCACTTTTGCCACTTATAAAAGGACATAAAAGTATTTCCTTATTGGTTAACGATGAGGAGTACATAACTCAATATTAAGAACACACAGCAGTTAGGACTGAGTGTGACTGCACATGATAAAAACCTCCTTACAGTGGTTTAAAACCAAATAGAGGCTTAATTTCTCACAGTCACAAAAAGTCCAGCGGAGAACTATCCCAAGATGATATTGCTGCTCAAGGAAGTCAGCACGGACTCAAGTTTCTTCTTGTTTCCTTCTCATTATGCCTAATTTGCCTGAACTAAGGCACAGAAAGATAGTGTCTTGTTCTAGCTCTGCCACATGGGAAGTTTTAGGGCTAGGATCTAAACTCAAGTTCACTTGACTCAAAATCATACCCTGAGCTCAAACAGTGGCTCGATACGTAGAGAACTACCATGAGTAATGTTTAAAGAGAATGCACAGCAAAGTACAGTGGTTTTCAAACTTAAGTGCATATAAGAATCACCTAGAAGGCATGCCAAAATTCCTATTTCCTAGTCCCTCCTGGGCTCCCCAGGGACTCTGATTCAGGTGGTGTGAGGGGGAGCCTGAACATTTGCATTTTAAGATATAGACCTGCGTGGCTGATGCAACCACACCTTGAGAAAGATGTAGAGATATTAAGGGTTATACAGACATCATCTATAATTCTCAGATAACCATACAAGATTGAAATTATTTTAAAAGGGAGAGATGGTTTAGTGGGATTAAATATCTGCTTAGCATTTCACTAAGAATTAAGATATTCATTTAATATTTAATAAAAATTTTTAAAATGGTTTCAGATTTGCTGAAAACTTGTGCAGATAGTATATAAAGTTCCCATTTACCCCAGATTGTTTCCCCCTATTAATAAAATATTAATATGACAGTTCTTAAAATTAATGAATCTATACTGACATATTATTATTAGTTGAATTTCATATTTTATTGAGATGTCTTGAGTTTCTACCTAAACTCATTTTTCTATTCCAGGATCTGACACAGGATAAAATCTTACATTTCATCATCACATCTCCTTCATCTTCTCTTGGCATTGACAGGTTCTCAGACCGTCCTTATTTTTTGTGACCTTGATAGTTTTGAAGAATGATGGCTGGGTATTTTGTAGAAGGTCCCTCAACTAGGGTTTGTCTGCTGTTTCTCTCATGACTGGACTGGGATTATGGGTTTGGAAAAAAAAAATGATCACAGAGATGAAGTGTCATTCTCATCTCATCATACCAGAGGTACATGCTATTAACATGATATATCATTATTGATGATGATCCTGACCATCTGGCTGACATAGTGTTTGTCAGGTTTCTTTTCTCTAAAGTTCCTTGCGCACATACTGTACTCTTTGGAAGAAGTCACTATGCACAGTCCACGTGGGAAATTGGGGGTTATTCTCCACTTCCCTGAGGGTGAATTATCTATATAAATTACTTGAAATGCTTCTGCATACATTTGTCTACCCTCTCCCATGTATTTATTCAATCATTTATTTATAGCAGTATGGGCTCATGGAAATTTATTTTGTATTTGTGGTAATAATCCAGAATTACTTGATTTATGGTGTTTCTCAAATTGTTTCAACATTGGCCACTGAGAGCTTTAGGTTGGTTCCCATGTCCCTTTGACTTTCTTCATCATTGTGGGTTTTGCATTTATTTTAAAGAACTTCCTTGCTTTCTGGCACTATTAGATGCCTCAGACTTATCTCATATATTTCCAGTCTAAGTCTTAGAATCAGCCATTTCTCCAAGGGATTCTTGTTCCTTTTATTAGAAAGTGCTATTAAAAATTAAGATTTTGATGCTAGATGCCTTTTTTCTTTAAGTATGTGCACTTCTGAGGAACAAAAAGTGGGAAGCACTGCTTTTTTGTTTTTTCTTGCTTTTGGAAGGTGTCAGATATACACTAGTGAGTAATGGATTCAGTAAGATGACTTGGGTTTTTCTTATAGAAGCTGTAACTTCTGTGTGATCTTAAACAAATCACAGATACAAGTCTTCAAATTCATTCACAAAACATGTGTGAGTATCCCGCCTACTTTTTAGAGGTAGTGAAAGATGAATTTAGACAATGGATAGGAAAACCACTGGAAAATATAAGTATCAGACATAAAACATCATCGGCAATTATCAATTATCATAACCTTGTATGACCGATCATTTTGGTACAAAGAACAAAAGAAGAACTCTTTAAAATTTTGAGCTGGGCTACCTGCCCTCTGGCTGTTAAGTAAACAGAAAATCTTTTATGGGCTAGCTAACACACTTTCTGTGTCAGTAATAAAGGAGTTTGGCATCCGGAACCAAAGTTTTCCATACATTTTAAAGCTGTGCTGAAAAGAAAAAGATGGAAACACTGATTTCCAGCAGAGACTTATTCTAGTTCAGGAGCCTAAATGCGCTTTTTCAGCCACTAGAGCTCAAGTTCAAAATGTGGTGTATGATGGCATCTATATCCTCTCCTCAGCAATCTGTCCTTCTGAGACCTCCCCAAAATCGTTAGGTAAAACTTTGCACTCAAAACCTCTTCAGTCTAAAACTACATTGTTTATGCTGCCAACTATATTTCTTAGGTGAGCTTGTCACTTTTCTCTCCCTTTTTCTCCTAGGCCATCACAAACCTGTTTGAGAAGAGACTAGTCAAGGAGACATTGCTGGTGATGAGAACCGACACCTACGGCAAAGGGGTGGCTGGCACTTAGAAGTTGAGTGCTCATCATCCTTCCTTTTTTCTCCCAGAGCCTGAACATGCAAAGAGTAATGTCCATATAGAAACACCCTCTCTTCTTCTCTAACCAGCTTGCACACCAGGCTCAATCCCTCTTCATTCATGAAGTCTTTCTAAAGTATTCCTCTTCCTGCCCCCTCTTTCTGCACCTCTCTCACATTTGGTTAATAATATACTATCTTGTGATTTGCTTTTTCTTTTTTTCATATTTAAACTGTCCAGGTCTTAATTCCCCAAGCATTCTCTCTATAAGAAGAGTGGCAGTGTGTTATACGCTACTTACATCTACCGTAGGAGCGAACAAATGTGGTAAATCAAGCACGATCTCAATAAATGTCTGTTGAACGAACACATAAACACAGAAACAGCAAAGTTCACACTGTGTCAAGAACTGTGCTAATCCTTTAGGGTAATGCATTTTAAAAAAAAATAACCCACACAGAACAGAATTCCTGAATCACCATATCGCATACATGAAACTAATATAACACAGTATGTTAACGATACCAGAATTAAAATAAAAAAACTTAATTTAAAAATAATAAAAAATAAATAAAATTTTAAGACCCATATGGCGATGGTTTTCCCAATTTTAAGGATGTGGACTCTGAAATATGATTGATGAGCGCCAAGAATTAAATTTGGCAGAGCCAAGATTCAATTCCATGTGTACAGAAATGTCTCATGGCACTAGTCTTGGATTTGAAATTTGGGGGCTCACTTAACTTCTCTGGGACCCTATTTGATCATCAGTACAATGAGAGGGTCATCTTCAACAAATGCTAAGGTCCTTTCCTGGTTAACTGATGCACCTTTTCATTCTGGGTGACTCTCTTATTTCCATTGTCTTGTCCTGGCTTCCACTGACTTCTACAAAAATAGCATTTTAACTCTTTGACTCATCCCAATCCTCCAGAATGATTCTTCTAGGGAAAACACACAGTCTATCGCTGGGAACAATATGTAAGAAATAATTATTCACCTACTTTATTCTGTTCCATTTTCATACATGTGAGTTGACAAATGCCCTAAATCCATCAGTAACAGGGCCTAATAAGAGCAAATTCCATAGACTCATCACATCATAGCACACATCACACTCATCACATCACACCACACACACGTCAGCATTTTTTAACATTTGCAAGATTTCCTTGATTTTAGATTTTTTCCCAAGAACTCCATAATATTGTCGATAAAATTATTAATAGTGTAATGTCAAGAAAAAAAATCAAGCAAAAAGTAGGAGAGAGGGAAAAGGAGAATAAATTTCTCCAGTTAAAAACAGAGTACTCTAAAATTTAACATATCCTTAGCTAAACTTTGTATGGCCTGTGCAAAAGAATAACTTCAGATTCCATGCAAACTTGAGAATAACCATTATATGGAAACCAATTCATTAACGAGTATTTATGGAATGATTAATATGCAACCAACACAATTAAAGGTTTTAGACATGATTTCACCAATAAATACATCATCTTATTATGGCCAAAAGGTATCCTGATAATGAAAATAAACCGTTTGATAGGTTTTTTTGTCTGGTTTTTGTTTTGTGGAGTTTTGTTTGTTTTTTGTTTGTGCGTGTGTTTTGGGGCCAGGTAGTTAGCCAAAAGAAAACAAAACACACACACACCTTGAGTTCTAGATGTCAACTTCGACTTTAGTATAGGGTTAGAAGGTAAGGTCTGGATGAACCAAATATGACGGCCAAGGGTACAAGTTGTTTCTAAACCTCCAAATGGGCACCCACATTCTCTGGACTGTTGGAACACCTCCCCTTAACAGGCCTTGCTCCATCCCCCTAATTCTTCCTCCTTCTAGCCAACAGCATGATGTCTACAATACCACTGCACTGCTGAATGCCCTTCAAAATGTCCCCCAGTTCCATCCCCAACCCAGGTACCAAATTCAGGGTGACCCGCCATTCCAGTTAACCTGGGCCCGTCTTCCTGTTAACACCGAAAGTCCCGTTTCCTGGGAAACCGTTCAGTCCCAGAAGAATGGGAACAGTTGGCACCCCATAAATCCTTCACCAACCAGGACCAAGGCCATGGTGCTCTCTCACAGTCCCATTTCTTTCCCCATGTCCCACTCTCGCTGCCCATGATTTTGTTCTCCCTCTCTTCCTTAATTCGTTCCTAAAGTCTGATCAAATTATCTCTTCTAAGCTATAGGGTAGGAAATGCATTTCTTTTTTCCCCTGAGATGCTGTGTCACCCCTCTGTGAATAGAATTTTACTCTGGGGGTGGGGGGGGCGGTGGGAGGAGAACCAGCAGCCTTACATAACCTTTCACAAAGCCCTACTCATTCTCTACCGGGATCAGAAAAGGGCCTACAGTTCACGAGCTAAGCAGAAACTTCTCTTACCAGGAGGAACACTAGTGATTTTCATTCAGATTGATCTCATCTGCACAGCTGAGCCCCCGTGTTGTCTTCTCTGCTCGAGCAGTCTGACTTGGAGCACGCCGGTTAAAGCTCTTCTGTCTGCCAACAGGGCAGGGCAAGAGCTTCAAAACCCCGCACTGAGCTTTCTGCCTGTACGGCTTTCCTCTTCAAAAACCTCAGTTCTGCCCTCTTTCCTCTGCCACAGAAGCCCGGGCAGATGAGCACTTGGGCCGTTTCATGGCCTGAAGACAGTTCCCAATCACAGGGTGAGGTTCAGCATGGGGTCGCCCCTCACAGTCTCACTTGGAGCACTTATGCATTTTTAGCATCAGACACGAGATGCGTAGGAGGGAGGGTGAAGAAGGATCCTGGGCTCCCCTGTCCCTTTCAAGTGCCTGCCTTTTTCCCTGGGTCTAAGTATTTTAAGGAGGAAAGGGGACAGTGGGAGGGACAAATATGGAATGAAAATCAGCAGACCCTTTTAAAATGTGCCTTCTTATCTTGAGCATCAATGAGAAAAGAAGGGGAAAGGCAGATGGAACACCTAAAGAACATTTTTAAAGGCTTTTCATCTCAAGGTAAAGGAAATATGTCATGGTCTTCAAGAAATACATTAGCCACGAAACCACAAGCCAGAAGACTTTGATGTTGGCATCATTTGCCATTGCAAGACCAGCTCCTGAAGTCAAAGCCCTTCAAACTAACTAAAACTAACCCAGTATGGCTGGAGCATTTTGCCCGTTCACTAGATGTCTACAAGGAGATAGAGCAAGGGTACTTTCCTAGTGTCCCAGGGCAACGTTTCACAGTCACCAGAGATTCTAATTCAGTAAGTCTGGGCATGGCCTAAGTTTCTGCATTTCTGAAGAACTTCCAGGAGTTGCAAACACTGCTGGTCCCTGGATCACACTCTGAAGAGCAAGGGCCCGAGAACGCTTGTTCTCAAACCTAGGTGTGCTTTGGAAACACGGTGGGGGGGAGGGTGGATTTAGTAACTACTCCTATGTTAGTCCTCATCTCAGAGAGTCTAACTTAATTGGTAAGGGGTAGGGCTAGGCATTGATACCCAGCCAAGGTGAGAACCCCTCCTCCAGAGAGAAGACCTTTGGGACAAATTATACGTAGTGCTACACATTAACCAAGCAAGCGCTAGCTTCCAAGTATTCATGCGAAGTGGAGGCTAGAATCAATGCATCTGTGGGAAATGAAAGTGGTTAATCAGAGAAAGTTAATGGAGGAGGTTAATTTGGACGGGGAATCCACATGAGGTGTGTTACGTGGTGCCAGGTTTGAACAGCACTGCACTGTGTCAGGTCTAACTCAGCAGACCTGTTAGCTTCTTACTGCAGCAAAGGCAAGGACCATGGCCTGCTAAGTGCTGGGCCCTCAACAAAGCATGGGCTGGATTTCAAAACTGCTACTGGAGGCTTTATTTCTAAGTTTTTAAAACCTCTTCAACTACAATAATAAAATTGAGGATGGTTCTAGGGTAGCCTGCCCATGCTTATGAAATTTTCTATTTATAAAGACTACCCCAGCATAAATCTAGCCCATATTAAGATAGCAAAAATAACATTTACGGAATACTTATTGTAGAGATTAGACTAGTTTTGGGGGTTTTTTGTTTTGTTTTATCTAACTGTTGAAGTAAGTTTATCTCCAATTTAGAGTTGGAAAAGAGAGACTGGTTTTGCCTCCATTTCACAGATGGGGAAGTCAAGGTTAAACCCACTAGCTAGCATGCTTTCCTCTATAGGTGGCACTACTTCTCATCATGACCAAAGATATACACACAGGATGATGCGGTGACTTCTTTTTGAAACCTGAAGCAGTGGAGGGAAATGTTGCAAGCTCAGTGACTTCTAAATGAGCTGTGACTTAAAGCTAAGAGAATACTCATCCATGTTTTTAAGAAATGGTAATGGAGAGAAAATGTGTATGAAGGGAACATCCTGAGAAAATAATCTGAAAAAAAGGTCTTAGGTTCAATTTTTCTTTTTAATTCACTAAGAATGATCAGGCACACATTTCAAAGGCAGTCATAGTGAAAAGAAACATCAGTATGACAATCCTACATGTGTAGAAAAGGTGAAGTTCTGTTGCCCTCTACACGGTGACAGTTTTCCAAGGGGAAGTAGCCTGTTACACACGCTTATTAATAATCATTTGCATTTGCTAGTCTTTTATACATTTCGAAGTTCCTTTCCTTTATCACATTAGATATGGTCACACAACCCCCTAAGGTATTTCTAGACACACAGGATAGGTTCATAAATTCACACCTGATAGTTAATAAGAAAATCAGGACAAAGATTGCCTACATAGTTTGCTTAAATTTTTAAATGACCATGCTGAGATTAGAAGGTCTTTGTTGTGAACTCATTTCAATCCATTCAACCAGTATACTGAGTATGAGAAAGAGGATCCAAAAGTACTCTCCAGTCTCAGCTGAGCCATTATAATGTTTAATTCTCCTGGCCTTGGATACACTGATCTTCCTTGAATTCACTATGCTTCCTCCCACCACAGGGTCTTGGCACTCACTTTTTTTTACCCAGCATTCTCTTCCCTTCCCCTCTCAAACATCCCCTCTTTAATTAAATTAACTCATTCTTCAGGTGTCAGTTACAACTTTCTCAGGGATAGCTTCTTTACTATATAGTCTAAGTCACATTCCTACAATACATTTTTTTCAATGTCTTATCTTATTTAAAATTATGAATTACCATATTTATGTGATTAACACTTCCATTCACTAGGCTCAAACTCCATAAGGCCTTAGCACAGTGCCTGGCACGGACTCAACAAATAAGGAAAAAATGGGTCATAGAAGTCTAGAGATGTATTTAGAGCAACAGGTTGTCTGATCTACCAGGAATACCTCCGATATCTTCATTCTTAGCACACCTATAGCTTGGTATAAGTGTGACTGACAACTTCTCACCCTCCCTGCTTTTATTTTTGTTTTGTTTTGGCCAACCAACCTAAAAATACAAGGATGAATGAATTGGCTCTGTCAGCCTGCCTGGCTAATATTAATATATTAATGTTATAATGCATAAATATTAGTTGATATTTTTCAGAGTCTGCCCCCACTTTGTTTGTGTTCCTTTTTTTAGTGAGTACTTCATTCTGCCCCTTATTCTATTTAGCCATGTCTGTGCCTGTCACCTTCATTTGATGATAAACCCTTGGAGGGCAGAAACACATTTAAGACTTTCATTTAATTCTCTGAAACCCATAGCAAATGCTCAGTAACTATTATCTTGAATCAACCTCTTAATCTTACTTGATCCTTTGATACCTCAATGATTTTATTAGGCACTGACAGTCCTATCTAAAAGATGAGAACACAGATTTGAAGAGAGACAAATGTGTACGCATGAATGACTATACAATGAGTTAAAGATTATGCTAAATCTTTAGTTTCTAATGTATGTCTCGGGAGAGCGTACTTAGAAGAGCACATTAAATTGGAGGCCTTTGATGACCAGAAAGATATAAACAAACTAGAGGGAGTTCAGGTAAGCAAAGTAAACATGATTAAACTTCTGGAGGGGTATGAAGAAAGGCTAAATAAAGTATTTATAGTCTCATCAAGTAAAGGCTAAGGAGGGAAAATAAGAACGACTTGAGGCCAGAATTACCTCCCAGGCTTCTGCCTAGAAGAGGGAGAGTGTCACTGAAAGGGAAAATAGGGGCCAGGGAGCTGAGTGACAGGAGCAAGGGGAAGCATATTTAGAACAGGACGATCGAGGGTGAAGTATAAAATAGATTTTTAACAGTAAGAACCGATATGCTGTTGAAAAGTTTCCCAAGGGAACCAGTGAACAAACCATCCCTGGAGATGTCTCAAACCAGAGAGAAAAAATAACTAGAAATTGTCCTGCAGGGAACAGCCGCGCCCAGACGTTAGACATGAAAGGGAAGGCTTTGTAGATTTTCTAATTTATATTCTTCTGGGATCCCATGAGGGTGAGAAAAGATGCGGCAACAATGGATTGAGAACTCTGGGTCCAGAGGGTTTGCTCAGATGTCTCAGCCTTGGTTCACATCTCTAATGAGTCAACACGGAGGCAACACAGCAGCAAAGCCACTGCTAGCATATCTATTGCTTCATTTCGTCCGAGACCCTGCATTAGACTGCCCCATGGGAATAGGTGAAACAATTATGAACCCAAACAAAAACTGGGAGGTGTGCAAGCACAGGTAATGTTTGAAACCCACAGTCATATACGTAACAGTGATCCTGGGTCTATGTGTTTTACTGTGTGGGAAACATACCCAGGTTCAAAGGGTCAGACTAGGGTTTTTAACTCAGACTTCATATCTTCCCTTTTAATTATGTGATTCAATTGTCTTTAGGTTTCATCATATTCAGGGGATTATTCATCAAATTAAGCCTGGTACCCCAGTATCCTGTAAGTGACATGCTACAAAGACATATCAACAGGATAAGGCAGGATACTGACAAGGCAAGAGTTGCTATAGATAACCAATAATCTTACAGTGGCTAAGGATCTGTTTTCCATTTGGAAGGTGTTTAAGGAAAATCTGTGCTAAAATAAGCACGATACAGTATCAGGCAACAACCTCCTAAAAGTCAGACTACTGATAACATCTATGCCTAAAATCAAAAGGCTACTTCGTAGGAAAAGCAGAATAACTACTGATAATATTGATACCTCCAAAGCAAATAGTTGTTCAGGTGGAGAAACAGAATAATAGAATTATCTGGCTCAAATCATAAATGACCACTAAATGTATGGGGAAAAAATGTTCACCTTATTAACAATCAGGGAAATGCAAATTAAAACCACAGTAAGATGCTAATTTACATCCCATGGGGCAAAGGGGACTTCCCTATGCTCTCAGTGGGAGTTTCAATAGCTGAAACCTGTCATCACTTCTAAAAAGTAAAGGTGTCCTTTCTATGACTTAACAATTCCACTCCTATATATGCACCTTAGACATGATGACAAATTTGTTTTTGGGGACATGTATAACAATGCTCATAACATCATTGCTGGCAAAAGCAAAATATTTCTCAAAAGTCCATCAATGGTAAATTAAAGTCTAGTTAATTAATATCATGGAATATTATAAAGCAAAGAAAGAGACTGAAATACAGCAGTATGCATCCTCAGTCCTCATATGAATCTCAAATATTTAATGTTCAGTAAAAATGCAGATCAGAGAACAATGCATACATTTATTTCATAATGGTTACATACAAGTAAAGCAAAGTAATATGCTAAGGATGCATACATAAGCAGCAAAACTATAAAGAAGGCAAGAAGCTAATCAACATAAAATTAAGAAAATTGCTGGTGGGTACACAGGTTATTTGTTTCATTAGAATTATTATCATGATCATCAACAGATTATTAATTATAGCAAGCACTATATATACAGGGTAGTTCATAAAAAATCATATAATGTTGAAACTAGTAACATAACTAAAAGTTATAAAGTCTACACCCTCATTTAATAAGGAAAAACATTTTGCATGAAGAAAAATGGCATCCAAAGTAATAACGAATTTCAGAAATGTTTAAAAACCCATTAGATTAAAACAATTAGCTCTTTTTTCCTCTAGTGAAGGACCCAGGTCCTGATTTTAGAATCCCTTTTATTTTAGATAGAACTGAAAAAAAACCTCACTCCCTTATTTCTTAGAAAATCAAAAGTAGAAAAGAAAAAGACTACTTCGAAGAAGTCTCACAACAGGAAGAAGTTCCAGCTGGACGCAATCAAATAGATGAAATGCATTTTATAAATCAGGAATAAAAGTATGAAGAAAATAAAAGCAGCAACTCATGGCCACTTGATGGAAAAATAAACATCCCTGCATGATGTAATATCTTCAGAAATCACCGCTATAATATCAGATGACTTGGATCTATTAAAGAAAGATCATATTATATCCTAACATTCTTAAAACACAGCTAAGTGAGTAAACAGTTTTTAAAGTCTATGAAAAATAAGTAAATCTAAAAATGTTGCCTTTTAACCAGAAATTTCTGTTACTGAGAAAATTGACATGAGTAAGTAACATTTATATTAACTGTTTAACTCCTTTGTTCTCTTATAAAAATGTCAAAGCATATTTAAGAATATTTTTGATACTAGAATAATGTTGGCATTATTAGCCCTGTTAGGTCAAAATGCACTAATGAGTTGGTATTTTCATGAGACCGCATCATAAAGATTAATTCAGTGGAACATTTTTGTCCTAGATATTCTCAAGAGTAGCCTTCCAGCAAGAACCAAGCTTTAAAGGATGAGCAAAGGACAAGGGCAAAATCCCCAAATTGCAACACATACCCATGATGTGTTATGATGGGGAAGTCTCATCAGAATAATCACAAGAGATATAATGAAGCCTCCTCCCTGGAAACTGTGAGATGAATGAGCAAGAAGTCACAGATTTGGATCTGTGAAATTAAGCTAAAGTACATCATGAAAATAAGACATGAGTTGTAGGCACTGGGCTTAGGGAATTTAGCAGAGAAGAGAAACTTTCCCACCCAAGACATGTCATAATAATAGACTTTAAAAATACGATCAATAAATATGGAATGATTTGTGTGTTTTCTGGTTGAACTTTCCCCCCAAGAAATGAAAGCTGTGAATAATATGGTTGTTTAGAGCTATTTACAAAAAGCAGCATGTACTAGCATTACCATTGGCAAATCAACATCAATAGTGGGAAAAAAAAGGAATACTCAACTGTACACATCACTACATATTTCTAAACCATACCATCAGAGTTCAGGCATTTCTAAACTACTAAGGAAAACATATTTGCTAAACAGTTGACTGAAAGGGGCCTGCTTTATTAACCTCAGGCTAAAATTTGTCAAAGAACTTTAGTGCACTATAGTATTTCTGATCATCAATCAGTCAACCTGTATTTCTGCATGTTAGTATGGTGCTAAACCAGAGAAATGTAAGATAAGGAATCAATAACTCCACTGTGGGAGGAAGCAAAAGTATGGTACTAAATCGTACTGTAATTTTACCTGAGTGCCGCAATCATAAAGGTGTACAAAAATTTGCATTTTATTTTTTGCTGTTACCCACTTGGCATATGTAACATGCAATTTTTATCTTGCATATTTTTTAACTGGTCTATAGGAGAAATAATCTGGATTTTTCATCCTGTCTTATGGACAGGTTTAGCATTTGTTTTACTTGAGGCCTTGTTTTGAAGAGAAAGATGGGTCATTGCCATGCTGCAGATAGTATACTACTAAGAGATGCTTTGACTTTTGATAAGTAGTAACTTTGAAGAAAATTAAACTTATATTTCCAACCCAGTAACAGCTTCCTGAAAAAAAAACAAAAACAAACAAACAAACAAAAAAAAACAGCATGCCCGGGTTGGCAGAGCTGACTACCCTCTAGTACGCACTCCTACATCTTCTTAATGTTGATGAGCTCTAGAACTTCAGAAAGAGTAGCTGAGAGGCTACTAGTCAGAGTCTCCTGTGTTAAGAGCACTACTTAGCTGTCTTCAGAGTACAACTTAACTCTTCACTAAAAGAAACACTCATGAAAATTCTTTAAAAATTCATTTTTAAGGCAAATCTCCATGACGGTGCAAAGTATAATACAGCATTTTAAACACAGTGCCGATGGCCTGGGGCCAGGATCCATGGTGACAAAGCCTCCCCTGGGTTGTAGCAGGAGAGGCAGGATTGATGCCATACAGTTTAAAGACGAGAGCTATGACTCTTAGAGACAGGCTGGAGAGAAGTAAGCAGCCCACTTGCAGGCTACAGAGCAATTTGCCGGGCAGTATTGATACTCCATTCAGTGTGTTTCAGTCAAGAGTTAGAGAGATCCCGGGCTATGACTCAAGGTATAACTGTTGTGACAATTCATGAAAGTCTTCCGTCCTCCTCTGGAACATCAGAATGAAAAAACAAGACTCCACATTCACACGTTATGAATTGTCAATGCACACAGTATTTATCACTCCACTTTAGGGACTATAGTATGTCTCCAGAACAGAGTGACTTTTTATCTTCAGTTAATTAATCAAGTAATCCTCAATCGGTGTTGTTCTCCTTATACAGGCAAACTAAGCTTTCCTGAAATTTAGGTATACAGCTCATCTAAGAGATTATCATCTGAGGTAGATTAATGCACTAAAAATGTATCATTCGAGCTGGTAGCTGTGTAAGAAACACCAAAACAGAGTGCTGTATTCCTAACTTGATGCAAGTTCCTGAGAGTGATAAAGGCCATACCCAGAGAAAGTGAGAAGATCTATACAGGCAGGCAAGAAGAGCTCACTCACTAGTGAAATCACGATGGTTTCAGGAAGTGTCTTTATGTAATTGGCACTATGTGAATTCAGCCCAATGTCACACATTTGGAGAGGTGGCATGTGGAGGTGGAAATCCCCTTTTCTTTGTACGTGTATGATTGTGTTTTCATTTAAGAGAAAGCCAGAAACAACTGTACTCTTTTCTAATAGAGTAATCCTGTCTGGTAGAAGCTGGAGGAGGAAGTTTTACAAGCAAAGTTTAGGGCAGCAAAAATTCTCCAAAGAATATTTGCTTCAAAATAGAATCTTAGGGCCCAGTCTTCCTTGAAAAGAGAGATTGTGTGTGGAAATTTCAGCACTGCCTGTAAACATGCACCATCACCGAAAGATGAAAAAGTGGTCTGGTTGTGAAGTCAAGATTTAAATCAGGGCTGGTTTCTAAAGGAGGGAGATGGTACTGGATGACCTCACTGTGTGCAGCAGCAGACATTCCAGGAGCAGATCACACACATTTGAAGAATCTTACATGACTGGATGTAGGAAAGAAGAGATTCAAGCCAGAGAGAAAAAAAAAAATTTTCCCCTCAGAAGAGAATGCTTCTGAGGACAGAGTGCTGGGATTCTTCTGGCGGTGCCATCTCTTCCCTCTCCAGGAACAAATAAAAATATCCCCTTTCTACCCACAAGTTACCTCCTCAAATCGCTTGTCAAGTTTCCCGTTTCTGAGAAAACCATTCTACAGCCTGAAAATACCCTGTCCTCCAGAAGAAACTTTCAGCATGCTTCATTCCGGAATTAGATAGGATTAAAGTTCTTCCTCTCCAATGAAAACAATAAGGAAGTTTGCTGAGAGGTTAACTTGCCAGAGAATAAATGTAAGTCAGACATACTGAGAAGTTATAAATCTCTCCCCAGAAAAAAATGCCTATCAGCAGCTCAAGCCAGCCCAGCTTTTAAGAGCATTAAAGCAAATGCACTAAGCCTAATATATTCACATATAACACATGTGGTGGCTGTTTCACATGCTTCATAACTCAGAGGGTAACTGCTGCTGTGTGGGGAAGGGATGCTGTGACAGGTTGCTGGCCAGTCAGACCGCCACACTCACAGAGGAGTGGACACCCTGGCTGGCCAGGCACCGGCAGGGACTGCCAAGCTCCACTCAATGCAAAAACCCAGAAGGGGACATTTGATCTGCTATGGTTGAGGGATTAGAAGGGGTGTATCCTATATAGAGAATTAATTAATGAACATGTATATCTGCTATTTCATTCATTAACATCTAACATCTAACATTTTCATCTCGTCGGAGGTCCCGAGACTCTACTTAGTACTTTTGCTGGTGGCTCAAGTCTGGTGGCTCAAGTCGAATATATAAGGAGATGGCATCTACAAAAGCCAACTGAAAAGCCACCACCTTGTCTTATACCAACACTGTTCCAAGAAGCCTTTTGTCACAATGATTTCATAAAAATCTACAGCAGCTTCAGACTTTATCTAGAAAGTAGGAAAATATCCAGTGCTATTGTGCTAGTCTCCATAATCCTTTGTTACCAATCAACAAAGTCTTTGAAACATCCTGCTGAATGGGAATTTCACTACCAGTAAACTAGGCATTTGGCCTTATTCAGGGCACCTCCTACTGGTCCTTTCATAACCAGAACCATGCTTTCTTCAGCATCGATTCCCTTCTATGTTCCTGAAGAGGAGAAATTGCTACTAAAAGAGGAGAAACAGATTAATGAGCGAAGACCAGACTGATGTGAATTAGCAATATCTCAAAACTGCACCATCTACTTTCTCAGGGCCTGTGCAAAAATCCACCACAATTCATTTGCAATTAACAGCAATAGATTCGGAAGTATAGAAAAGCTTAAAGATTTAGACCCACAAGCCTATCCACAGGCATATCCCTTTGTATATGCATATTTTTGTCTGCCTCTTCAAGCATAGACTTGTCTGTTGAAGGGAGGATGAAATTAAAATAAAGCAGTAATACTGTATGGCCCCAAATCTCTAAAGAAGAAAAATGAATGGGAAGGGAATATTTAATTAATTTAGATAAAAGTAAAACATATATAAATCTCTATTCATTTATCCCCACCGTTGGCCAAAGTCACTTAGGTAATAGCTTTACAATATTTCAGTGTAATTGACAAAACGTCATTGTCCATTTTTGCACACCTTTGTCTAATGCAATATTTGCAGCCAAGGCACTTCAGGCCTCACCAGGTAGACTTTTTACCCAGCGAAGGATGCCCCTCTAAACTTCCCCCTCTCCCTTCCGTGGGGGTGTCCCAAACTGCCCGAAAGAGCGCAACTCTTGTCTTCTGTGAAGAAGGGTCCTCCTGGCAGCAGCCTCTAGCGTCTAGCGAGGAGGGAATTTTAAAAAAGACACCTATTCACTACAGCGAGGATGGCCCCCCGCCCACCTTCAGAGGGAGTAATTGCCGAGGACAAAGCTCCGGGAGAGAGAGAGGAACCCGGGAGGAGGGGACCGGCCAAGAGGGAGGAAGGGAGGGAGCGCGGGCTGCCTGTCGCGCAGATGCGGCTGTGAGCACGCTCGCGTACACACACACACACACACACTCTCTCTCTCTCTCCCTCTCTCCCTCTCTCTCTCTCTCTCTCTCTCTCTCTCTCTCTCTCCCCTCTCGCTAGCTCGCTCTGTCTGGGGACACACGCACATGCANCACACACACACACACACACACACACACACACACACACACACACACACACACACACACCCCTCACTCTCTCCTTAGGCTCCCTCTGTCAGGCCAAAGGAAGGTGCGGAGTCCCGTTGGTGTGGATGCGCAGATTCGGCGGTGGCAGGAGCCTTCCGCGGGCCGGGTGCTTGACTGAATCCCCAGCCACCGGGAGAGGCGCATTCTCGACTGGGTTCGCAACCCGGGGCCATGCAGCATTTAGCGGGAACAAGAAAGCTGGAGCTGCAGGCTCCCGGGTGGCAGGGCGCTTTGCAGTGATTTACATTCCATTCCCCGTTAATTTCCAAGGCGTGGGTTGAGGGCTCTAAACCAACGCTCGGCCCCTGCCGGAGGCTCCCTCCTCTCCTTTCGGATAAAGAAAAGGGAAAAGGTAGTTTCCAAAGGGATTTGAATACTCAGTCGGCTGCTCTCCTCTCCTTCCCTGCCAGGTCCGCCCCCTGTATCCCGGTGCCTATCTACACTTGTGGTGAGGCCCGGCAAAATGAATGTATGTTATAGTAAGTCATTTTGCTCTTTTTTTTTTTTTCCTTCTTCTTCTTTTGCCGGTGAAAACCCCCAGCTCCGTATTAGGAGACTGCAGCAGCCCTGAGCATCTCTCAGATCTCTTTCTCCTGCTATAACCCAATCCAATCCCAGTTTTGACATTTTTAATTAGAAACCGCGCTTGCCAAATGTCAGGGCCAGGGGGCTGGTTCCCTGGGATATCAATTATTTGGAGTTTGGAAGTATCCTGGAGACATATGGAGACTTAGCTTGCTAACTGCATAAAATACAATAAAATGAAACACGCCTCTTTCCTCCTGGCAACTCTGTGCTTCTTTCGGCACCACCATCCTCTCCCCCAAAGTACCCAAACACATTAGCTGTCCCTTTCTTGGTTCTCAATCACCAGGGCTAAAAATCCAAACCTTGGATGCACATAAGCACATACAAACGACTCAGCTCCACCACCTACATTCTGCACAGACTTCCCCAAACCACCCCGATGAACGACCTCCCCTTACTTGGTCCTGTTGCCCCAATTCCCCTTCTTGGTAGGTTTCAAAGGCTTTAAGGATCCAACCCAATTCCTTACAACGACATCCCTGTCACCTGCCTCCTCCCTGCCCCAGTCAGTTAGCTCCAAACCAACTCAAGTATTTGCAAAACGAAAGATGCAAGAAGCACCAGATATAAAAGAGCAAAGAGGCACCCCTCTCCCCAATTGCCAACACCCTCCACCCCCGCGGGGGGGGTTGGGGGGGAAAGTCTTCCAGTCTTTTATCATCAGTGAGGAAAGGGGGAGCAGAGCTAGCGCAGATCATCTTGCTCTTTGGCTACCCCAATGGTAATACTCCCCAGATGAAATTAGAAGGGAAAGGGGGTAACTATGGGGGTGAGTGCGAGGAGAATAAAGGAAAGAACCTCTTACCGGTGACTTGAAGATGTGCGCTGAGCAGGGTAGCTCCGAAGAGTACAAAAGCCAGCTTGGGTACCCAAACACATCCAAGACTATTCTCCATATTTCAGCCAACACCTTCGGGGCCCGAGGTCCTGGGCAGCGGCCGCTCTCACACACATGCACTCACACACGCATGCACACATGCACACACGCGCGCCGAGCCCCTTCGGCTTCCTCCTCCTCCTCCTCCTCGTCCTCTTCCTCCACCTCTTTCTCCACCTCCCCTGCGCCTCTTCTGCCTCTTTCCTTGTCCACTGGCAGAATCAGCAGCCAAAGGAGACAGCAAAAAGTTCCATTCAGTCCAAGAGATGCCGAGCTCCGGTAAAACCTTAGAAAACTAACTCAAGGAGACAGAAGAGTGAGAAGAGGGAAAACAGCTCTCCGCGGGGCTCCCGAGTCATCAATAAAGAGAGTATCCAGAAGGGACCAAGAGGAGACAGAGAGCAATCCTGTGGTGGGGCTGTGCATTAAAAGGTTGAGGTTGGTTCCCTGTCCACGGCTGGGTAAAGTTGAAAAAGCAAAATCCGCATGAGAGCTGGGGATGCTGTTCGATCTTCCGCCAAGAGCCCAAGGGACCGAGGGAGGAGAGGCAGGGGTCTGCGGGGTGGAGCGCTCTCACTTGTTACCGGGGTGTCCGCCAGCGGTGTGCGAGCTGGGAGTTGGAGCTGTACTATCCATTGATCCAGAGAAGCGGAGGGCTGGAAGGGAAAATGCGGAGACCGGAGGCAAACGAACTGGATCAGGCAAAGATTCCACGGGAAGGGGGTGGGGGCAGAGAGATGACGGCGGAGGGAAAAAAGAGCGGTCGGAGGAGGCTTTCAGCAGCCGCCTTAGCCCGGTCTACATATCAATGAGCAGGGATGCCCTCTGTGGGCAAAGCGTGGGAAGTCACTTTTGTCAATGGAGCGGGCGAATGTTCTGAGCGTCTGGGATTTTTCAGCTATCGCTTTTGACATTCAACCTTTGGGAAATTATTGTTATTTGACCATAAAAGCAAGGCAGGTGTTTAAACTGAGTCAGATGACCAGGGCGTGTACTCCCTTCTCTCCTTTCAGCATTATTTAAAACAGAATTTTTCATTGGAAAGAATCACCTACTCCAACTCCCTTCCGGGACAGATGGGAAACTGAGGTCCAGAGACACACAGGACAAATGCCAGACCACTATTTCCTGACAAAACAACTAGGGTCCTTTTTTTGTAAGACATCTTATTTAGTCTGGGTTCTCCTCTAAACACATTTCAGTGCTCTACTCAACAACTTTTAAAGCATTACCATGTTCCAGGTGCCCTATTAACTCTTGTGAGATATAGATAGGAGGTTTAATAAGATTCAGTCTCTGCCCTCAAGGGGTTTATGATCAGTTGGAAGAGAGGCATAAATGGATAATTTTAAAAATCATGATAAATATGATAAATACGAGGAGGTGTTCTGTTAGAGAGAGTGAACAGTAAAATCCTCTCAGGAAATTGTTTTAAGCTGACTTTCTTTGCATGTATCATCTCCATTGCAGGACCTCAAGCTCATTTGAGCAGTGAGATTGTAGGTCATTCATTTTTGTGCTCCCCGTGGATCTAGTGTAAGATGTATAATACCACACATGCTAATATGTTCTTGCTGAATAAGTAAACTTACAAATGAGTGAATTTGTCCAGGAAGGATGATGATAGAAATACCACTCTGGTAAAAGTTCTTCTAAGGAGCTGTGTAGCTGCAGATCTTTTCCACCCCTCGCTAGAACTCTTTGTGACCCCCAAATTTTTCAAAACACTCAAAGCCTCCCGGGTCAGTGGATGAGGTCTTTGGCGGTGCAGGCTCAGGGTTTAGAGCAAGGATCATATACTGGGTCCATGAATCTTCCTGTGAAGCCCATGCTGACAAAATTCAGAGAGCTCATGAATGTCCCCAAATTTTATTTAAAAAAAATGATAGACTACTGTGCACATATTCTTTTTTTTTTCCCCTGGGGAGGGAATCTTTAGCTTTCATTAGATGCACAAAATGAATCCAAGCATGTCCCCTGCCAAAATGACAGAAAGAACCACTGGATTATAAAGGATGGTATAAGGAAAGAGTTGCAGTCTCTTCCTGAGAGAGTCATCCAGTCTTCTTTCTCCTCATCAGTAAAAGGAGGGTAAGAAACAAAAATGGTTACTGCTGTTCAAATTCCTTTAAATGGACACTGCTCTGTCTAATACAGTATGACTAGTGATTAAGTTGCTCTTAGCTACAGTCTTTGACTCTGTTACCCTGAGTAGTCCAAACCATCTGTCCTCGAATCAATGAGCTTCTAAAAAGATCATTAGCTCTCTTCCTCTTAGATACTCATTTGGTTCCACAACTAGCCTCTGACAGTTGCTTGTACCTGTTTTCTCAGTATGTCCTCCTTCTCCTTAAAAAGATGATTCCAGAGTCTCCTCTTATAAACACTTCAATATCCTCTGATTCACAGGATGGTGCTTTATACTTGAGAAGACACCACTCCTCCTCGTTGCTCCTCTCAGAGGTGCCAGACCCACTTTCCATCTAGTTTCCTTATCAGGAAGAAAGGGACCACAAGATCAGATAGGAAGAGGAAAGAAATGGAAGTCATAGGAAATAGGTTAGTATAATTAATCCTCTTCACATGGTCTTTATGACATTTGGTGCTTTGGTTGCCCTTCTGGGGTTTAATCTGGTAATAAAATATACGGAAACCCAGACACACTTTTCAGTTTTGAAGGCAAATTAATCAATATTTACATTTCTTCAAACCACAAAGACCCTAAATAATGTGTGTATGTGTGTGTTTGGGGAGCAGAACATTAGGAACATTGATTTTCTGAGATTAATCCAGGAGGATCAGTCAAATTCAAGATCTATAATTCCTTTTAAGATCCTCATTATGGAACTGTATTTCTTGTCCTACCTTAATTCAAAAAATTACCTTAGTCAATTTCTATCCTTCTCATCATATCATAATCTAACTTTAAAAGATACTTTCTATAACATGTTTTAGAAATTATTTGCAAAACACTAACATCTCATCAAATGATACATGTTAGGCTACGAATTTGACTATACTGCAATCATGTGAACATGACCATGCAATAATTTACCACTTTTTTCCGTTATTAAGGAATGCTAATTATTATATTAGACATTTGAGCTATGTAATATCTATATGGAATACACAACTATAAAGATGATATGGTCATTGTCCTTCACTAATTTACAGTCATGGAATGAAGGGATGTATTTTAGTTGCCATTTTTCCCCCCCTCAGAATCCATTCTTCCTTACTTTGGTAACAGGTGTTGAAGGTACTCCTCTTCTACATTTTCAACTGCAGAGTCCACAAAGTAGACCCTGAGTCCCTTCAGTCATGCAGAATGACCTATTTTTCTGATCATGGTGACAAAGTCAGAGCTGAGTCTATCTGCTAATCAGATCAAAGGAGACTTTTCTAGGGCTTCTAGAAATGAGAAGCTTTGTGCCTCTCATAAAGATACTGCCAGAAGAAATCTCTTTCCCTCTGAATTGTGGAAGGATATGAGCTTTACAGGAGGTGCTAATAGAGGAGAAATCTTGGTGCTTCCATCAGACCCCTATGAGAAACCTGTAGTAGGCAGAATAATTTCCCTTCCCTTCCCTCCAAAGATGCCCATATCCTAATCTCTAAATTGATCTTTGTAAGTATAAGGTAATATATTTGTATTGTTTTAAGGCACTAAACTTGCTATAGCTCATTTTGGAGTAATGGGAAGCTAATATAGATTTTGTTCCCATGAAGTGAGATACTGCTGGGGGGGGAAATAACTTAAAAATGTTCAAGTGGCACTGGAATTAAGCAATGGACAGATGCTGGAAGAATTTTAAGGAGCATGATAGTAAAAACCCCTCAATTGCCTCGAAGAGTCTGCTGGTAGAAATATGGACCCTAGTGGGGCTGTTGGTGAGGACTCAGAAGGAAATGAGGAATATGATATTGGAAACTAGAGGAATGAGCACCCTTGATTTAAAGTGGTAGAAAACTTGGCACAGTTGTATCCTACAGTTATGTGATGAATATGGGTATTAACTGAAGAGATTCTGGAAATCCTAAAGATAGGACCTGGTTTCTCTTTGATGCTTACGGTAAGAGAGAGATTGAGGGGACAACCATTAAGCAAAAAGAAAAGGGACTTGTAGACTTGGGAAATTTTCAGTCAATCCAGATTGAAGAGACACTGAAATTAAGAGATTGCTGGTCAAGACAGTATGTTCTAGAGACAAAGCTAAGGGTGTGACTGGATAATCTTTTGTTCATACATCAGAAAGATCAAAGGGTCAGAGTAGTCAGACATATGGAGGGCTCTTTGAGGAGACTAGGACACATGACTCATGGAACCTGTCAGGTATTTCAGCAGAAGGCAGGAGTAGCAAAGGGACTATCCAGAAAAGATCTGCAAATGGACATTTTATCCAATGGAGTGAATCCTCAAGACCATATATGGGAGACCAACATAGGTTGGTTCTTGAGAACAGTGTAAGAGGGGAAATTTCCAGGTTGGACAGAAAGGGACAGAGAGAAGATAAAATGAAAAAGGCTCTTAGATTCCTAAAACCTTATACAATCCTAGAAAACAGGCCAACGAGACTACTCAACTGCAGGGGCACGTGGGTGGCTCAGGTGGTTAAGCATCTACCTTGGCTCAGGTCATGATCTCGGGGTCCTGGGATGGAGCCCCACATCAGGCTCGCAGCTCAGTGGGGAGTCTGCTTCTCCCTCCCCCTCTGCCTCTCCTGCTTGTGCTCTGTCTCTGTCTCTCATCCTCAAAATAAATAAATAAAATATTAAAAAAAAATACTCGGGTGCAAAGATAGCCTACTCTTTATGAAAAAAAAGGGAAGGATAATCCCAAGGACAGAGATAGGAACCTAGAGGGCAGAACCATGGGCCTGGAGGATGGAGCCACAAACAATAGACACTTATTCCCAGGCCCTGAGAACTAATGATACTGCCTAGCTGGATTTCAGAACTGCTGGGACTAGTAAATCGTTTTTTTGTTTGTTTCCCCACTTTCTCCATTTTAAACAGGAATGTCTACAGGCAGTTTCCTATGCCTGTGGCTCCACTGCATTTTGAAATCAGAGACCTTGCTTGCTGGTTTTGCAGGTACAAAGAGAGCTTTCCCCCATATCGTGGATTATACTCAAGACTCTGACTCAGATCTAGTTTATTCGATTTGAGACCTATGAGCTGATGATATTTAGATGAGATTTTGGACTCTGAGTTGATGATGTATTGAATTAAAAATTGGGGGGATCCTGGGTAGGGGTTAATGTAGTCTGCATGGGGATGAATGTGAATCCTTTGGGGCTAAAGGGAGGACTGTGCTGCTAAAGGTAGAGTAATAGCCCTAAAGATGCCCACATCCTAATCCCCAGAATCTTTTGACTATGTGATCTTAAATGAAAAAAAGGGACTTTGTGATCTGATAAAGTTAAGGATTTTGAGATGAAGATACTATCTTGGATTATCAGGATGGATCCACTGTAATCACAAGAGTCCTTAAAAATGGAAAGGGGAAGCAGAGAGTCAGAATTAGAGGGAGGTGTGATGCCATTGTTGGAAGGGGTCTAGAAGCCTCTAGAAACTGGAAAAGGAAAGAAATGGATTCTTCCCTGGAGCCTCCAGGAGGAAATGCAGGTCTCTGGACACCGTGACTGTAGCAGAAGACCCATTTACCAAATTCTGCCCTCCAAAACTGTAAGATAATAAATGTGTGTTGTTTTAAGACACTAACTCTATGGTTCTTTGTTACAGCAGCAACAGTTACCAATACAGACCACAACAATGAAGGTGAAACTGTAGTATCAGAGCAAATGAAGGGAAAGAAACTGGTTTTGGTGACACTGGACTAAGGCTCTTTGCCTGAAGCCAGCCCTGCCTTTGGGTTTCTCAGTTACAGGAATCAAATATTTTATTGCTTAATCCAGGTTAAGGAAGGTATCTACCTTGGTCAACACAAAGAATCCTAAATAAGCCAATTAAAAGCAAAGTTGATCTTTATTAAGTTCATTTTCCCATGATAAAATTTATGCCATCAAACCAGTTCCAGTTTTACAACTGATATTTTTTTTCATATTTCAAGCTTTCACTTAAATTCTAGTTAGTTAACAAATAGTGTAATATTAGTTTTAGGAATAGAGTTTAGTGACTCATCATTTACATCTAACACCCAATGCTCATCACAAGATGTGCGCTCCTTAATACCCATCTCCCACCCACCTCCCCTTCCAGCAATCCTCAGTTTGTTCCTTATAGTTAAGAATCTCTTAGGATTGCAACTAATTTTTTTTTAAAGATTATTTTTATTTGACACACATGGAGAGATTACAAGTAGTCAGACGCAGGCAGAGAGAGAGAGAGGAGGAAGCAGGCTCCCCGCCGAGCAGAGAGCCTGATGCGGGCCTCGATCCCAGGACCCTGAGATCATGACCTGAGCGAAGGCAGAGGCTTTAACCCACTGAGCCACCCAGGTGCCCGCAACTAATTTTTGAGTGCCAGAGGTCATCAGAGGTCTAACTCTGGGTATGTGATGACAGGACAAGGAGGGAAAGGTTTTGTTTTTATTGTTAGTCAAAAATTCCTTCTCAATGCTCACTCTACATATAAAAGACAACTTGGTGGTTAACAAGAAGAACAAGAAGGTTTTTGCTTTAGAGGACCTTCCAATCCAGACAAAGAAAATAAAAGTGTTTTACAGCCTAGAGTTAAAAACTTAATACATGCAAGAGCAGAAAACTACAACAATGACAGCAACTTAGAGGAAGGAGAAAATGAACTGGTCAGAGATGACTCCTTGGAAGAACTAGAACCCCAATGGGATACTAACCTACTAGCAAAGTTTGAGGACTATGCATATGCCAAGTTCTGGAGACTATAAGTAAATCAGCTTGAGAGGTCAATGAGATGAGGAGCACAGTAGGGGAAAATCCCAATAGTGAGAGAATCCCAGAGCGCTGGTGCTCTAAAAATACCCAACATTTCTGGCCTCAAACATTTCCTAAGATGTAAAAAGCACCTGCAAAAATGATACCTCATTTTTTTTTAATCTTTAAAGAATAGGAGAGGCATTTATGCCTGAAAAAATGCATGTGTTTCCTTGATTTACATGAAAAATGGAAAGGTGACAGTTACTTCTAACTACTGGCAAGTGATGTTGAAATCAGTCTTAGGCAGGAGATGAAAATTAATGATTAAACAGATGATTTATAAATATTAGGAAACGATATAAGATCACTGGGAGCCAGCATGGGTTCACTTAGAATAAATTACTACAGATTGAAATATACCGGAAAATATTACACTGAATACAGTGTGTTCATAACTATTGTAAACACCTAAGTTAAAACATGACCTAAAATAATACAGTTTGATAAAACCAAAGTAACTATTCTCCTCTGTCTTACCATATGGTCCTGCTTCCCTTTGCCCCCATAGCATACATGTTTTAATTGATGCCTGGGAGAGAGATGTTAACGTGCTTAACAAATTAGATCGTGATATAAAACCAGAAGGAATAATATATTTGTGAATGAGTTTTAAAAGATTCAAAAAGATTTCAGCAACTGAACAGTGAAATTAATCTAAAAAATTAAAATGAATAAGAATATTCTGTAAATAAAACATTGGAAAGAAGGAATTTTACTTCAACAGATTATGGGAAGTAAAATGAACATTTGAACAAACTAAGCTTGAGAGAAGAAAACTGTATAATGCCTCCGCTGAAAAATTCAGGGTCTGTTAACACCACACTAGACCAGTGGTCGGTATACCAAAACTAGGGTGGTAAATACCACTCCACTGTGCACCCAACAGTATACCCTGAGTTTCCCTGTTTAGAGACAGCGTTAATCCAAAATTATATGCCCTCCCCCTTTATTTTTTAAATTACCTCTTCTTTCTTTACCATCCTATAAGTGTGGGTGCCTTCTATTGAGTTTAGAATTAAAGAATCCCAGGAAATACACATATTTTATATTGTCTTACATGTTAATTTTAAGTTAATATGATAGATAATAAGTCCTATAATATTTAATATGTATTTGATGATGTGGATGCTATACAAGTGGTTAAAGTCCAAATAGACCCTATGAGGAAGTAAGGCTAAACAGAAAAAAATGGCATTTTTATGATCATGTCCATGGAACAAGAATGGATGATACTGTGTGCCTCTTTATCACTCTGAGAATTCACATGTGGAATGGAAGTGAAGCATGCAATGACCATTTATATGCCCATTATGTGCCAGGCTTTATGCCAGGCACTTTACATGCATTATCTTGTTTAATCCTCCTAAGAACCTTGTGAAATACTGTTCTTTCCTTTCACAAATGAGAAGCCTGAAACTGGGAGAGTTAAAACTGCCAACATCACACAGTTAACACATGCAAGAGCTCAAACTTGAGCAGGACCTGCTCCATGGATGGCCAGTCACCCTATGCTGCTTCCTACTCAGATATAAGGAAGTAAGGCTGCCATAAAACCAACTCCTCCAAGAGGCACTGCATCTCCTCTGTAGAGAGCAGTGCCTTCCTTAAGTATAGGCTGTACCTTTGCAGTCGTGATCTCATGTATTTTTGTAAAATCCTAAGTAAAGGACTCAAGAAGAGTAGAACCCTGAATAAATTCTGGTACTGGTGTGCTGTAAGAAATGGTGGGGGAAATCACCCTGGGATCTGGGAGATGTTGGCTCAAAATGCTCTACTGCCAGCTTCTTAAAATGGCTCTGATGCCTGAGCGTTAGAAACCAGAAAGGATCTCTTCACATCTTTTCAACCAATAGTCCTTAGCCTCCAGATGGCTGCCCAAAGGGAGAACAAAGCTGGTTCCATCTCAATAATTGTCTCCTACAAATTATCTTCAGGAACAAGGGTAGTTTTTTCTATAATAACCCATGGCAATGGAGGAGAGGAAAAAGGCTTATTGATTTCCAAAATGGGAAAGGAACTTCCACTCTATCTCAAAAAATAGCAAAAGCAAGTTCTTTTGCAAGTAGAAAAGTGTCATTTTTGCAGTTGAATACTCTTGAAAATTGGTACTTTGGTACAACTCTGTTCCCTGGTACTGAGGGAGTTCTCCTTCTGAGGCTGGTAAAACTGCTGCAGAAATAGCCTCTTTGTTGCTACAGTGGTGAACCACTGAGGTTTAATGAATAATTTCCTGTTTCTAGTTCCACCATGTAAAATACTGCAGAAGGCTCAACTGCTGGCCTTCATCCATGAGAAAACTTGTGATTTTTTTTTCTTATATAATGAGGGCTCTCTCTCCCCACAGCACTGAGAATTCTTAAAGAAAAAGGAGAAAAGATTTTTTTTTTTTTTTTGAGGTGAGGATGTAAAGGAAGCAAGAGAAACTTGAAAAGCCTAGAAGGAAAGGCTGACCTCCAAATTGGCTAGGAAAAGTAACAGATAAGACAACAGGGGAGAAATCACATTCCTAAACTGCAATGAGAGAAAAGAGGATTGAGAAACTTACGGAATCATCATTGTTATCAAACCAAACCAATGAGGGAAATGAGGGAGGAACTAATTTTGCCCAATGATTTTTTTTTAAACTGACATGAAAATATAAGCACTTTAGCCTTTACATGCAACACTGCCTTTCATCATGAACATATCGATTGTCTCCAAATCTGCTTAATTAGTAGTTTGGAGTAGTTTCATGCTTATTTCACAAAAAAAGTGAAAATATTATTTTTTTAAGATGCTGTTTTAAGTAATTTAAAATATAAGGCAAATGGAGCATTAAAGTTGTTTTTCATAATAAAAGATCACCTTCTCATCAGTAGGAAATGCATTTTAAAATATTTTCCTTGAGATATGTGGCTTTTTCCTTGAAAAAAGATGGAAAAATTCTTCATGCAAATATTTTCTTAGGTCTTAAATTGAAAAAAAATAGCAAGAAGAGATGGGTTATCTGAAGGCAATATGTGTTTACAATGAACTAAAGTGTAGACCTTAAAAATAATACTACTGAAAAAAAATTTAATGTTGTGAGACTTTATGACATTTTAAGTGAAAAAATCCAAATGTGGAGTATGGTAATGATCCTATTTTTCAAATATGCATCCCCTACTGCCCCCCCCACACACACACATACACCATTCTAGCATGACAGAAAGAAGGTGGACTTAAGGATTAGCTAAATTTAAGTTCAAATCCAATCTAGTCGTTATATGACTTTAGTCAGGCTAAAATCTGAGCCTCCATTTCCTCCTCTATAAAACAGGGATATAAATATGGTCCAAGCATCACTGTGCTTCCCGTATTTACTTTATACAATCTCTTCTCAATAAACCAGATTGTTTAAAGTATAAGTCAGATCACAGCATTCTGTTCAAAATCTTTCTGGGGTTATGTGGGTGGCTTAGTTGGCTAAGCATCTGACTCTTGGTTTTGCCTCAGGTTGTGATCCTAGAGTCATGAGATAGAGTCCCACAATGGACTCTGCACTCAGCTCAGAGTCTACCTGAGATTCTTTCCTTCTCCCTCTGCCCCTCCCCCCTCTCTAAAATAAATAAAATCTTTAAAAAAAATCTTTCTGTAGTTCTACATCTTATTCCTCTCACCCAAATCCAATATCGTTTCATGTAAAACTCAAATTCTTCTCAAAAAAGTAGTTTTAGATGAAACATACCTCAGTATAACAAAGGCCATATATGAAAAATTCATAATGAAAAACTGAAAGCTTTTCCTCTAAGATCAGGAACAGCAACAACAAAAAAAGATGTCAACTCTCACCACTTTTATTTCACACATTGTAGGAAGTCCTAGCCACAGTAATCAGACAAGAAAAAGAAATAAGAGGCATCTATATTGGTAGGGGTCAAGTTAAACTGCCACTGTTTGCAGATAATACTATATTTTGAAAACTTTGAAGACTCCAGGAGAAAACTACTAGAAATAAACAAATTCAGTAAAGTGGCATAATACAAAATTAATACCCAGCAATTGTAGTGTTTCTGTAAACTAAAAACCAAGTAGCAGGAAGGGAAATTAAGAAAACAATTCCATTTACAATTGCTCCCAAAAGAATAAAATACCTAGGAATAAACTTAACCAAAAAGGTGAAAGACCAGCACTCTGAAAACTATAAAACATTAATGAAAGAAATTAAAGATGACACAAATGGAAAGTTATTTCATGTTCATGGTTTGGAAGAACCAACACTGTTAAAATATCCGTACTACCCAAAGTAATCTATAGATTCCATGCAATCTCTATCAGAATACCAATGGCAATTTTTTTCCCAACAACTAGAAAAAATAATTCTAAAATTTATATGGAACCACAAATGACTCTGATTAGCCAAAACAGTCTTAAAAAGGAAAAACAAAGCTCGAGGTATCACAACTTCAGATTTCAAGATATACTACAGAGCTGTAGTAATCAAAACAGTATGATACCGGCACAAAAATTAGACACATCAACCAAAGAACAGACTAGAGAGCCCAGAAATAAACCCACACTTACATGGTCAATTAATCTATGACAAAGGAACCAAGAAGATACAAAGAGGGAAAGAGAGTCTCTTCAATAAATGGTCTTGGGAAAACTGGACAGCTACATGCAAAAGAATGAAGCTAGACCATTTTCTAACACCGTACCCAAAAATAAACTCAAAATGGGCCTGATTTTAGAACTAAAACCCTAAGAAGTCTAGAAATTAACATTACGCAGTAACTTTTTTGGGGGTAGTAACTTCATTATTATGGGACACAACAATGTTTTTCTAGATCTGTCTCCTAAGGCAAGGGAAGCAAAAACAAATTATTGGGAATACATCAAAATAAAAAGCTTTTGCACAGTGAAGGAAACTGTGAACAAAACAAAAAGTTGACCTACTGAACTGAAGAAGATACTTGCAAATGATATACCAAAAAGGGGTTAATATCCAAAATATAAAAAGAATTTATACAAGTCAACACCAAAAAAAAAATCCAATTAAAAAATGTGAATAGACACTTTCCAAAAAAGACATACAGATGGCAAACAGACATATGAAAAGATGCATAACATCACTAATAATCAGGGAAATGCTAATCAAAACCACAGTGAGATATCACCTTGTACCTCTCAGAATGGCTAAAATCAAAAAGATAAGAAATAACAAGTGTTGGCGAGGATGTGGAGAAAAAGGAATCCCTGTGCACTGTTTGTAGGAATGTAAATTGGTACAACCATCGTGGAAAACAGTATGGAGGTTCTCCAAAAATTAAAAATAGAAATACTTTATGATTCAGTAATTTCACTATTAGGTATTTACCCAACAAAAATGAAAAATTCAATTCAAAAAGATTAAAAAACTATTTCAAAAAGATATTTGTACCCCTTTGTTTATTGCAGCATTATTTAAAACAGTCATATATGGAAGCAATCTAAGTGTCCACAGATAGTGGAGAGGTTAAAGAAGAGGTAATATAGATATATACAATGGAATATTATGCAGCCATTAAGAAGGATGGGATCTTGCCATTTGTGACAACATGGATGGCCCTGAGAGTATTATGCTAAGGGAAATAAATCAGAATGAAAAAGACAAATACCAAAGAGAGAGAAAGAGAGAAAGAGAAAGATAAATACCATATGATCTCACTCATTTTAAAATCTAAAACAAATAAACAAAACCCCACAAATGAATAAACAAACCAAAAGCAGAATCATGCCTATAAATACAGAGAACAAACCGATGATGGTTGACAGAGGGGAGGAAGGTGAGAAGATGAACAAAATGGGTAAAGGGCACTGGGAGATACATGCTTCCAATTAAGGAATTAATAAATCACCAGAATAAAAGCACAGCATAGAGCATATAGTCAATGATAATGTAATAGCATTGCATAGTAACGGATGCTAGCTACACTTATGGTTAGCATAGCATAATGCATAGAAATGTTCAATCACTATGCTGTGCACCTGAACGTAATGTAACATTGTATGTCAACTATACTCTAATTAAAAAAGTTAAAAAATACAAAACCCAAATGACTATAATGACTATAAAGACCCAAATAGAGTCCTCCCTTCTTCATTGTCTGACCCTGTTTGGTAAATGTCCCTTACACCCAGGGCTCTGCTCCAGCTCCTTCCTCCTGCAGGTTCTGAAACATACAGGACACCCTCCCATCTCAGGGGCTTGGCTGGGACAGTCCTTGCTAGATATCTGAATAGCTTTCTTTTTTTTCTTTTTCTTTCTTTCTTTCTTTTTTTTTTTTTTTTTTTTTTTTTTTTTTTTTTTTTTTTTTTTTTTTTTTTTTTTTTTTTTTTTACCTCTTGAGCTCTTTGCTCAAACATCGCTTTCTCAGAAAAGCCTTCCCTGACCTACTTTCTTATAGAAGTTGCTGGAGAAGGAATACAATTTTAAATCAGGGGATGCTTTTGTGTTCTTGATTTTTTTTTCCCCACCCCATCACTTCAGCTGGTTACTGCTCACTCATCCCTTAGATCTTGATTCAATCCTTATTTCCTCAGAAAACCTATCACTGAGTAGATCAAATTCTCCTATTATGCACACTCATATCCCATATCCCTACCCTTCATTGCACTTATCACAGTGGTCATTTTATATTTAATGTTGATTAATGTTAGTCTGTCTCACTAGACTGTGATCAAAATAAAGATACATTTTTGCTCACTATTATGTTCCCAGCAGTGGTATACTGATGGGCATATAATAGGTGCTCAATGTATACTTTTGAAGGAACAAACACGCTGCTGTTGTACACGATGGCCATGAAAGGCAAAGATGTGATGATCTGGCACCCAGGGTCTCCTCCACCACTGACTCTTACCTCAACAGACAGCTGATGTACTGGGTAGAGCCAAGTCAGAAAGAACAGTCCCAGCACAGCATCCTGTGCTCAAGCCGTGACCTGGAATCAAGTCAAGCAGCTGGCCTGGGCCACAATGCAGTCCTAGTAAACACGGGGAGGACACAGTCATCACCAAAGATAGGACATGGGGATGTCCAAACCAGATGATGATGATGACGGGGTGATGACAAAGCCAGAAGACAGAGATGAAGCCCTGAGATCCAGTACAGATGGGAGGATCCACACAATAGAAATGAAAATGGTGACATAAAATGCAATTCTTTTTAAATGCAGCCAACAAAAGTGTTTATGAAACTTTATTCACACTCTGGTAAAGTTCCTATTATTTAACCTAAGTAAAAACACAGGATCTATAAATATATATATGTATATATATACACACATATATGTATGTATGTGTGTATATATATACATATATATATATGTATCTACACACTCTGATTGCTGTTGTATAAGAATGACACAAATAAAAAAATAAGAAGAGGGAGGGTTTGTGCTATGGTGAATGCTGTGAAAGATGTAAGCCTGATGATTCACAGACCTGTACCCCTGGGGCAAAGAATAAAAAATAAATTAAAAAAATAAAAAATAAAAATAAAAAATAAAAAAAAGAATCCTGAGAATAAAAAAATATATATATATAAGAAGAAACATGGCAAAATATTATCCAAAGATATCTCCCTGAGGGATGAGACCATGAGTGGCTTTCCTTCTTCTCATTCTTCTGAATGTTGCACAATGAACACGGACACTGTTAAAGTCAGGAATGTATAAAAATGGAGTGGGAATCTGTTGTTTTTGTTACATACATCTATCTGTGTTTCTTCAGACTGTTGAGACTTTACCTCCCCAGGAGGAACCTTATCTTCCTCATCTTCCCTTCAGGATGTTCTTTGGTACAGTCTCTGCCATGGTGAGGTGACAGCAATGTGACTCCGGTCTCCACAGACAGAAGAGATGCACAGATATAGTACTGAACAGAGGGGTCATGTGTTTCCATGGGGCTTGAGCTAAGAGAACATCAGGCCTGGAGCTGCTGCCCTTTCATGAGGAAGAGTTTGTGAAGGATGGGCCACACATGGAGGGCGAGCACAGCTAAGAGAGAGAAAGAGAGAGGGAGAGGGAAACATAGTCCTGATAACATCTTCAGAGCGCTATGAAATTCAGGCAGAAATGGTCATATCCCCAGACTTCTCAGTTACTTGAGCTATCCTGTCCTTCTTGTTTATTCAGTTTGGTTTGGGTCTTCTTGCAACCAATGAAGTCATGAGTGACATGGGGAAATGTCCTTTCTCCCATGTGCATGGGTGATGGGGACAGGTTGGGACATGCACAGGATGATACAAGCCTTTGCAACTGCCATGTCTCTGCCTCCCACATAGTGCGGGTCTTCTGAGGAATCTGATCAGTTGTGAGTGGGCCAGTCTGAACACCACATTCCAAGGGCAAATGATATAGTTCCATACCCTGTATCAATCACTGTAGTCTCCCTGAATCAACAAAGAGCAAACTCGTCTGTTTTCTCTGAATATAAATATTTCCCATTAATAATGTCCTCTTCCACATTTATAATATGAAAATCTCCCTCACATTGTTTTGACTAATATAAATGTAAAAATAACTTCCAGGGGCACCTGGTCTTTAAGAGTTCAACTCTTGATTTCGGCTCAGGTCATGATCTCGGAGTGGTGAGACAGAGGCCCACACTGGACTCCGCATTCAGCGGGGAACCTGCTTGAGACTCCCTCTCCCCTCTTCCTCTCTCCCTCCCCCACTACACACTCTCTCTCTCTTTAAAAAAAATTAATTAAAAAGTTATTTTAAAAAGATTTATAAGGATGTTGATAAAGTAGTTAAATTCTACTTAAGTAATCTGTGATTTTGGAATCACATGCATATTTTAAATGACAAAGAATAAATGATACATTCATTTAGAAATAACTCTTTTCCTCTCTCACATTGTGCAACTGCACTCAAACTCTCCACAGGCATTCCCATCAGCATCTGTATTTTCATGGGAGTCATTTCTCACTCACAGTCACCACCATTTTTCAGAGCACATCATGTTCTCATCCTGTGGAGATGCAGCCGTTTCATATTTATGTATGGGAATCCCAAACCACAAGTGGCCATTGCCATAGCATTGGGGCAATTTCATTTGTCCATTCATTCCCTAGCTGTAGAAATAATGCCTTCATAACATAGCCACTTTCAATATTGCTTTTGTAAAATGGTCATTAAAAGGGTTGTTTATGATTATCTCAAACACTTACAGTCTTGAAGTTTTAGCCTAGGAATAATTACTAACTCTGGTGTTACTTTTTTTAACCTTACAAAAACCTAATTATGTTAATAACCTGTTTAAACATATAAAATTGTCATTGATTGAGATCAGCCCAGACCTCATTTTTAAAAAAACATTTTATTTATTTATTTATTTGAGAGAAAGCGAGCAAGCACAAGCGGGTGAGGAGCAGAGGGAGAAGCAGAAGCAGACCACCCGCTGAGCAGGGAGCCCTGACAGGACATGATCCCAGGACCCTGAGATCATGACCAGAGCTGAAGGCAGATGCTTAACTGGCTGAGCCACCAGGTACCCCAAACCTTTTTTTAAAAGGTGCTTCATTGTTCATAATGAAGTAATAGAGGAAGTTCCCCTTAATATCTTCAAATACAAGGTAAGAGATAACTTCTTTAGTAATAAAAAAATCAGCTTAGGGTACCTGTGATATTTTGGAGAATGATTATAATGATCTTAGGATTAGGGTTGTGTTTAAACATGAATCAGGTCCTTACACAGCATGGAGTCTGGAGGGTGAAGGTAATGTGCAAATAGACAGGCGCACTTCAGCGTGATAAGCACTGTCAGACAAGAGGTATAGTGTACTGACGAGGCATAAAAGAGGGACATTGTTTCTGAGTTCCAGAAGGTCAAAGAAGACTGCCGTAGGAGAGGAACAATTGGGCAGCCTCTAAATGATGCATAAAAATGAAGTGAGAGTGTGAGAGAGAGAGAGTGTGTGTGCGTGTGTGTGTGTGCAGGAGAGTGAAAGGTGGACTGCAGAAGGCAGGAGAAGGACACAATGCTGCAAGCAGAGGGACCAGTATCTGCAAAGGCACAGGTGAAAGTAACACTGAATATTTAATGATAAAATCTTATCCTTCCCCTAAAAGGTCAGTCGGTGGTTGGTTTGTTGGTTGGTTGGTTTGGTTGTTGTCGGTATTGTTTAAATATTTCACTGTGTTGAGAGCTAGTGAGGGCACTGTTGGAAACAACAGAGCCCCAAATTTCAAGGCTCTAGTGTTTTCCAGGACAATATGGCATTTCCCCACCAGATGGGGAAATGCTAGAAATAAGCAGCATTCGTATTAAAGGCCATATTCGTGATCATTTTAAAAGTGCATGAAATTCCAGGATGTACAATTCTTTTCAAGGAGCCATGTGAGCCAAGCCTTCCCAGCTCCTCTATGGGGAAAGCCTCTTGCCTGAGAGATGCCCCCCACCCCCGGCTCTGCCAGCAGGTCTGTACTGCTAATAGCTCAGGACACACATGCTTGATGAGAACTGCAATGTGCTTCCTAAACTGGCACCCTCATTCAAAAATGTATTATGGGCCTTAATTTGTGTATAAAGAGTGGTGCCAAGTGGTATGCTGGACACACGACTGAAAGTATCATCCAGATCCTGCTAGCCACCTAGGACTTTGCAATATAGAAAGGGAGAGACCTTACTACATCTCTGATACCTTCATTATCAGACACACATAGTCGTATATCATTATGTGCTCCCTTGAGTTATTTTCTAATTGTTTCTTACATTCTTTCACAATTTACCAAGATATATCAAATAAAAACTTTAGAACTATGAGAACTAGTAGAAAACCCAGAATTACAGTATGATAACCATTAAATTGTTTTTAGAGTTTCACAGATAGGTTTAAAAATCTAAAATATAGAATGTCCCAGCAGTTGCACCAATTGGGTGCAGGGCCTCTGGCTTGGATCTCTTCATATTTTCCTTCCTTAAAACTGATCTCGGACTCTGGTGCAAACTTGACCTTCAAGTGTTTATTAATTAATTTCAACTCTTAAGGCTATAGAGTTGGAGGTGTGCAAAGCCAACCAAACAACACAAAGCCACCCTGATTGGTTAATGATTTCCTTGAAAGAAATGCCGTCTAAGGTGGAAGAAGGGAATTTGGAACGGGAGGCTAGAGATCTGGAATTTAACCCACTTCTGACCCTGGGTAAGGTCATTTATAAAACGAGGGCACTGTTCACACTGGTGGTTCCAGAATGGGACTGCACATCAGAGTCACTGGTGATGGTTGTTAAAATACAGATTCATGGGCTCTGCTCCATATTTACTGAATCAGTAACTCCACGGGGTGATAGCTACACTTTTATAAAGCTCCCTAAGAAATTTTATGGAGGAAGGCTACTATTGGACCCCTGGCCGATGTTTGGAAATCACTGATTCAGAGGACTTCTAGAACACAGTTCGATTCTAAATTTGTCTGGCTCTGTAATCATGTATCATCTTTTATAAGCATGCGAAAGTGGTGGCTTAAAAAGGACTGGTTTACTGGTTGATCAAAAACACCTAAGTTGGTAAATCTATCTTAAATTATTTCTGAGTTAGTAAAGCCAGACTATACCTCAAATTGACCTTAACTTTCCCAACCAGCTGCATAAATGCCTAGGGAGATAGGCAAGATTCTTGTCCCTTGATGTAGCCTCCAGGTAGCTGCAAGCTGTAAAGGCACAGTTTCCAAAGATAATTCCTACCAAAATAATTCTGCGTGGTAGCAATATAGCTGAAATAAAACCCCTGTGATTATTTTCAAAAAAAATATATAACATGGGACTACATGGATTTTGCTTCAGAGGAGTTAGTTGTAGTAATGGTTTATTACTGATGGAGCTGTCTCAAATAATTAAGCTTTTTGTATTAATATTCTTTTTTTTTGTCAGAGAGAGAGGGAGAGAGAGAGCACAAGCAGGCAGAGCAGCAGGCAGAGGCAGAGGGAGAAGCAGGCTCCCTGCCAAGCAAGGAGCCCGATGCGGCACTTGATCCCAGGACCCTGGGATCATGACCTGAGCCAAAGGCAGCTGCTTAATCAACTGAGCCACCCAGGCATCCTGATATTCTTCTAAATATTGTTATAAGTGCTAAATACAGTAATATATATGAGGAGGTTTCATAAGTTAAAACACACCATACAAATGATGGTGTTAACAAAAATTTTAGGGTAGCAGTATACATGAGAAGTGTATAAGCAATAGAAATATTTGATGGAAAATAACATCACTTTTTTTGGTAACTATATCCCATGAACTAAGTTTGTGTTCTCCACCAGATGTTCCCATTAAGGACACAAAATGGGTTTTAACCAAGAGATTCCTGCATATGATGGGGGCAGAAAGAGGATGAAATGGGAGAAGGAAGCTCAGATTAAGGAGGGAACTGAGCCTTGAGAACTCCCAGGGCTGGAGTCAGCAAATGTCCCAGCACACATGCTTGAAGAAAAAATCCATCCTGTTTAATTCTGAAGGTCCAGAGGTTTTCACTTGCATGGCCTATAATAACAGTAGGCTTCAGGCAAAGAATCTTGTGCCAGTTTTAAGTATTCAGAGCCTGAAATTCAAACCCATATGGGGAAGCTCTACATTATTCTGATGAGTAGTTACTTCCTAAATACATTGCTCACACACTACATATGCCATGGCCCTTCTGTAGGAGAGACTTTGCAGGAGACTGTCGCATGTGCCTACAATAGGAGTGAGGTGCGTGCCTTCAGAAGTTTCCTGTGGATCACAACGTGGGGTGTCAGCCTGTTGTGGGGCCATATTGCTCTTTGGGAGTGTTCCTGGCACTGGCAACATCTTTTGTGGCTCTCCAGGCTAACACAATAGTTTTTTAAAAAACATGCAATTGTATACCCCAGAGGACGTTCTGCAGTGTCTGAAGACATTTTGGGGCTACTGGTATATAATGGGGAGAGGCCAGGGATGCTGCTAAAAACATCTTATATGGCCTAGTACAGCTCCCCACAATAAAGAATTATCTGGCTCAAAATGTCAGTAGTGCCCACTTGGAAAAACTCTCCTCTAAATGGAGCTCTGGCCTGTCTTGCCTTTGTGTCCCTAGAATAAAGTACTGATAACCAGCAGAGTTAAGTCAAGCCTCAGTGGGGAATCTCCTGAGTGGGCTTCCAGAGCTCAAAACTAAGCATCCTTTCTCCACCAACTCCCTGCCTGACATCAGGAAAATCAGCTCATTCCTCAGACTTCAGCCTACTTAGTGGTAAAATGAAGCATGGGCTTACATGGGTAAATTTTAAAAGATGCCCTTCGATGCCATGGTATTTCATGAAGGTGTCCCTGTAGAGGATAATGTTAAAAGCCAAATGTCCTGAGTGCCTGCTACATGCAGGTCAAGTACTCTTCCAAGTTCTTTACTGGTAATAACTCATTCCACCAGTATGACACCACAACACAGTCACTATTGTCACCTGCCATTTACAGTCTGACAAGAAGATTGAAGAACAGAGAAAATAGTTACCCAAGTTTGCCTACCTTGAAGGTGGCAGAGGTAAGATTTGAGCCCAGCAATCTGACTTCGGAACTGATGGAACTGACATGACAGTATCCTGCCATGAGAGGGAGAACCCAGGCTGGAATCAGCTAGAAGAACTGCTGCCCCTCACCTCTGCTTCATCCCCAGCAACACTGCTTTACCTTCCTCCTGAGGGGTGTGTGTGTGTGTGTGTGTGTGTGTGTGTGTGTGTGGCATAAATCATTTGTGAACTATATCTTTTCAAAGCCACTAAATATATGATTCCTATTATTTTTTCTACTTCAGAGATTTTATTATTTGAATCTTCCAAAATGGTTACTCCAAATTAAAACATTCCAAAGCAAAAATAATAATAAAAATAACGATAATTCTAAGATAGCAATGAAAAATAAGTAGGCATCATTATGTCCACAGTAATAAAGACAATTTTGGATTCATAATGACTTTTCCCTGGGAAAGTATAAAGCACATAACCTATTTAAGAATAGCCCGAGGGTGCCTGGGTGGCTCAGTGGGTTAAAGCCTCTGCTTTCGGCTCAGGTCATGATCTCAGGGTCCTGGGATCGAGGCCCGCATCGGGCTCC
>LNAC01000015.1:6181249-6343620 GCA_002007465.1 Ailurus styani | reverse complement strand
TCTGCCTGCCTCTCTGCCTCCTTGTGATCTCTCTCCCTCTGTGAAATAAATAAATAAAATCTTTAAAAAAAAAAAGAATAGCCCGACATGAAGAAAAAAAAAAAAAGTTTACAAAGCTATTGAACTTGGGACTGAGTATGCCTCCTTGTGATCTCTCTCCCTCTGTGAAATAAATAAATAAAATCTTTTAAAAAAAAAAGAATAGCCCGACATGAAAAAAAAAAAAAAAGTTTACAAAGCTATTGAACTTGGGACTGAGTATATTTCAAATGGAGTCCTGGCAAGACAGATTTACTACAAGGTTCCCTTAAATACCAAGATCCCTTAGCATATTTAAAATCAACACAATGCTGTGAATTGTGTACAACTGATGATTCACAGATCTGTACCCCTGAAGCTAATAACACATTATATGTTAATAAAATAAATTAAAATAAATAAATTAAATTAAATAAACTCAATTTATAAACATTCAATATATACTCGACTTTTCAGGACCTCATTCACTACATACAGTGGGGTATATCTGCAAGAACTTATTTATCCTCCTCATACCACAATTTCTCCAAAACTATCATTTGCCACATTTTTTGAGAAAAACAAAAAGGTAACACAACATCTCGTGTAAGCAGAGAACTTAATGAATGCTATTTGATGAGAATGCCTGACAGTAATGATGAGGATTACAATAATGACAATGGTAAACATGAATTGTCCAAGGTCTGAGAATTAGAGGCAATAACTTTTTACTTGGAGAATAACTTTTTACTTGGAGAACTTTTTACTTTTATTATACTCGGCTACGATCATGGTAACTGAGTATTACAAATAGTGTATCCTTTTCGATTTCTACGACATAATATCATAGACCTCACCATCAATGAGAAATGACCATATTAATGCATTCAAAAATTAAGTATCATAGTTTTATCATGGTTTAAAATTCTGATTTATATGGTTTAAATTCTCAGGACAGACTATGCTGGTTATTTACTCAATAGCTTTTCTTCCTCAGCACATCCCCTTCCTCCTAGCTGGCAGTGCCTGCTTCCCCCCCAAGGGCAGATAAAGCAAGTTATCTGCTTCTCCCAATTCTCTTGTAGCCAGAGCACAGGCAAAATGCCTAATTCATCAAGAAAAGACTTGAAGAGGTTTGCGAAAGAAATTATCCCCTTTCCTTAGCACAGAGTATGTAAAGGTATAAAGATAGGGGCAACTAACCTTACAAAATGGTGGAAGAAGTCCAATAATAAAAACCATTATTTTGAGAGAGGTAGACCAGAGAGACAATAAATACTCAGGTGGACCAATCATTGTAAGGGGTGTAAAAAGAAGTGTAAAGGAAGGGTGAATTCCCGGGCACCTGGGTGGCTCAGTGGGTTAAAGCCTCTGCTTTCGGCTCAGGTCATGATCTCAGGGTCCTGGGATCGAGGCCCGCATCAGGCTCCCTGCTCAGCGGGGAGCCTGCTTCCCCCTCTCTCTGTCTGCCTGCCTCTCTGCCTCCTTGTGATCTCTCTCCCTCTGTGAAATAAATAAATAAAATCTTTAAAAAAAAAAAAAAGGAAGGGTGAATTCCCAACTTTATCCTAATAGATGATGTTAAATACTTATGTTACAGTTCAATTTATTATTGATGTTGCCCTCTCGAGATGTTGAATGCCACCAGGGAAAGAATCATGACATTTCCAGTGTTGTACCCTTGAAACCAAGAATTGTACCTCCAACACCAGAAGTACACAATATATGAAGTGAATGTTGAATTAAGACAGAGGAAATCATACACTGAACTAATTACTATAAAAAATTGTGCACTGAAATTTTACCAGTCTCTTAATTGGTCAATGAAGAAAACAGAATATAAAAATATGCTAATAATAGATGTAAAAACTTAAGGTAAGGTATAGCACATGCAGATTTTTTTTTCAATTCTTTGGTCAATAGTCAATACATTAAACAGGTAGAATTGGAGAATCAGCCTTAAATTCTCATGACAACTTTGTTAATTTCAGTCACATGACTTCCAGTAGGTTGCCCGCCCCCCCCACCCCTCGTCTCAGATACCCAATGGGTAAAAGGAATGATGACCTCCAGAGCTGTGACAAGTATCAACTGAGAGAGCACGTATGAAAACACTCTATAATGTGTGGTCTCAATGAAACTAGTCTCTCCAATATAGCTGGATGAGGGAGTTAAATCTATTTTAACATGAAACTCAAATTGTATTTTTTTTATTTGTTGCTTTAGAGTAATTCAATGCATTCTGATGCAGAGGGTGAACCACATCTACAACCAGCCAGAAAAAAAGTTATTAGGTTTTCAAAACTGAATCTTCTCGATCATTGAGGGGAGCTATTTCCCATCCTGCTAATATTTTGGCCTCCAGTGGGCAGCTTAGATGCCTACTGTTGTGCTTAGAGTAGCAATTATGAGAGACAGGGAGAACTGGGCTTCTGATACCAGGAACATCATGGGGAAGCAGGAAAAGTAGTGAAACTAGGAGCATGGGAAAGGATACAGGGGACTGAAAATTCCAAAGGCAATAGTCAAGAAGGAGGTTTAGGACCAGGCCAGAACCTGGAGTCAACACAGTGGATGCAGATCTCACCAGCTGACTTCCTGTGACTAGAAGCTGCTTATGGGCTATAACCAAGATCAATGCCAACCAACTGCTCTTTATATGAAAGGCTTTTTGCACTGTTCAAGCCTAGTTCTCTCATTAGCTGCTGTCCAGTGGGAGAAATGCCCCAAACCTGACCAGTCTACACTCTTTTCTTGCCAAGCAACACTGAAGACACTGGCCTAACTGCCCCATGATATGCTGGTTAGGCCCAAAGGGAAACCCAGCCATCTAGAAAACTACTACAAAGGAGATGCGAACTCTGAATGGAGGGAACTGAATTGGGTGGATCAGGACTGGGTCAATGGAGAATGCATACTACCAGTACAATGCTACATTGCCAAATTCTAATTTTAAGATATATAATTGTAGATCAGTGGGCTAAAAAATATAGTAGCAGTCCCACTGATTTGTTTTCTAAACTCTTATTGCACTTAAAGTGAATACTGAATAATTTAGCAACCAGCCCTTTTTGTTTATTATTATGTCCACGAATCTCTGCCATCCACCTTTTTGTTTCACAGTGGCACTGTTTTCCATTGTTTTCCACAGGCACCACCAGGGGACTCCCTTAGCCCCAGCGTGAACTAATGACTTACTGAAACTCATCTCCTTGTTTCTAATATGTACTCCCTTTTAATCGGCCTGACATATAGCAATCAAACAAGTTTTTCAAATGTCCACCTATGTTCACTGCCACCCCCTCTTCCAAGGTCCTATTTTATCGTCACCAAAATTAACGTCAAACCACTTGGGATCTGAGTTCCATGTTTCCTGTGATCTCATTTTCATTTCCCTTCACATTCCCCAATCTTTGACCCAAATCCATCGTTTGGCTGTCTGAACCTAACCCATGCATTAGCGTTTCCATATCACTGTTCTTTCCTGCTGCCTGGAATACTCTTCTTATTCATCCCCAACTGCTGAAATCTTACTCTTCTTTTATGACTCCCTGAATTGTTACCTTACCCTTTGAAATTGTCTGGGATGTCCTCTAGTCATCTCTTTGTCCTATAATGAGAAACCATACTGCTACATCATGAACTCCTTGGGACACATGGTAGATGCTCAAAAACATTTACCAAAGAAAAGAAATTTGCTAGCTATCTTAACCTCAAAACTATATGTTCTTAAACTCTATGCACTACATCTTTTAGATAACTTCAACCCGCCCCTTCTGCCCAGCATCTAGCAAAGAGCTGTGCTCACAGAAAGAGCTTAGTAGATGTTTGAGAAATACTGGTCTGTTTCTTCGTTTCTCCTCTAACATTTATCACAGAGCCTTCCATATGGCAGGTGTTCAGTAAATACTTGTTCCAAACAGGTGATTCATTGCCATCCAATCATCCAAACAATTTAACCACCAGTTCAAAAAAAAAAAAAAAAGAAAGAAAGAAAGAAAAGAAAAGAAAAAGAAAAAGAAAAAGGAAAACAGCCAAACAAACAAAGCGACATACTGAAATACTTGGTCATTCAGGTGGGACAGAAGCAATATAACTAATGGCACTTTTCCACCAGATCCTTCCACAGGCATGGCCACCATCAGGAAGAATTGCTCCCTGGGTGTGTCCTGACACTGAGCCTTACACCCACCAAATAGTGGCATCATCCGTTCCGCAAAGGGCTGCTTCTGATGGTTTGTCATACAGAACAGGATGAAAACTCCTTTAAATCTGCTGTTTTCCCCAGCTTGTCACAGATTCTTTTGAAGCATCTGTTCTTTACCAAACAGTGTGGGTTAATTCCAGGTACATACAAGCTTTGTAGAAATTTAGAGGATTTTATTTGGCCCTCACAACTGCTTCCCCAGGTATCTTCAGTATGTTTCCAAAGGCTACCATTTCCTGTTCCTAATTTATTAGTTCCCACCTCCACCCCCGTTCTTTAATTAAGAAACTCTTAATTTGTTCATCCTTTAGGAAATGCACAATTTAAACATAAATTCTTTAACTGTGATAGTTATAAAGAAATAACAAGCCAGTCTCTAAAAAGGCCTGGGATACAAGCCATCAGGCCCTGTGATTTAGATCTGAACACATTTGTCTTACTTCCTCCTGCCCTTGTTACTTTTCCTGTCTAGGAGCAGTGAGTACTTGTCTGTAAATTCAGATGAGCCAAACGAAACAAGTTTCAGAATCCTATTTGATGTTCAAGGAGATTCTGAAAAAGAGGTATCTTAACATGTTTGTTTGGAAAGTTTCAAAAAAGCATCAGTTTGTATCTGGATATTTAGCTCTTTCGTTTTCATTTTTAATTGCCCACTTAGTGGAACAATTGATAGTCCCGAAAGGATAACCTGCTAACCACACAGAGGCATTATTTTACACCTCATTTCCCTCCGCAGTCCTTGGATCCAATGGAGACTATAGGTAGTTTTTGCTTTTTTTGCTGTTCTTCTACAAGTTTTCAAGTGCCTGAATAAATCCAGCTCGGCACATAATACATAATATAAAATAAATGTTATAATTACATTGATAAAGGGGCATGTGTGTACATATTGAGAGCTTTTCTATAGCAGTTATTTTTTTAGAATTTATTTATTTATTTGAAAGAGAAAGAGAACAAATGGATGGGAGGGGCAGTGGAAGGGGAAAAGCAGAGTCCCCCTTAGGCAGGGAGCCCGACACAGAGCTCGAACCCAGGACCCTGGGATCGTGATCTGAGCCGAAGGCAGATGCTTAACAACTGAGCCACCCAGGTGCCCCATAGCAGTTTTTTTTTTTTGTATTTAATCTCAACATGAATATTGAAAAAATTAGGATGGACTCTGAAGAAAACAGATGTCCTCATTTCATGACATTAATATACTGTATAATCTTTCATAAGAGAAAACCTAGAAAAAACTTGAGGAGATTTATTTTTTCCTAAAATATTTCAGGAAAAAAATCACTATGGTCTCAGTTTTTGTCTGCTCATGAGAGCTGATCCCATGTTTTCAAGAGCATTGGCCTGTCTATTCCAAGTCATTTAATAATTTTTTACTAGTTTATTAAATACATTATCCCATTGTAAAAATGGTTTGTACATAAAGATTTGGTATAAGCTAATGGCATGACAAAAGTGTTTATGCAAGAATGTCACAAGAAGCAAGACTATAAAAAGCATTCGTGTTCAGTCTAAAATCTAAACAGGGAGACACTGAAGAAAGCCTGTAAGAAATCGCATGTGTATATAAGACTTAACCTTCTTTTTAAGAGTCATTGATTCATGTCAGAGGCCTGAAAAGATTCAATCCAACATATACCAAAACTTACCTGACATATCTTTCCTTAAAAAACTGAAATAGCTTCTCCAACAACCATTCCCACTGTCCTTTTCTTTTCTTTCTCTTTTTTGTTCTTTTTTTTTTTTTTTTTTAAGAGAGGGAGAAAGTGCACAAGTGGGATGACAGGTGGTGGGGAGAGGGAGAGAGAGAATCCTGAGTGTAGCATGGAGCCTGACATGGGGCTCGATCTCATGACCTTGAGATCATCACCCAAACTGACATCAAAAGTTGGATGAGTAATTGACGGAGGACCTGTGCACCCTCTTTTCTCCCTTCCAACTAGAGTAATTTTTGGTCCAGTAGCAGGTTTCTGTCCCTCTGGTGCTAAACCATCTTTGGCCTGAGGGATGTTGATGGCTCAAAGTCCTCACACCTGTTCCCACAAATGTTACTTCAGTGCAGACATGGACACGTGATGGAATCCTTGCCAAATAATCAATTTAACTTATACCTGCTGATACTACAATATTCTCTCCACTCCTCTAGGTACTGGGGGACTTCAGTGGGTAAGAGAGACCCATCCCTGTCCCCATGGAGTTCAGAGGGACACAAAGGAGGAGCTGTCTTCCTTCCTTATAGACGTTGATGTTTTTGAGTCTGACACCCATAATAGCTGTCGCTATCTTGAAACTATGAAGATAAAACAAAGACAAAACCAGCACACCAAGGGTGGCAGTGAGAAAGAAAAATGGGAAGAATTGGATTGTAGATAACATAACTAGCATCCAAAGTAACCAACCCTGGAGGCATCCTCCTTCTAGACAAAACATTGAGGCAAATGGGTTAAGTTATACCCCTAAAAAGGGTTGTCTAAGTCCTAACTCCTGGTATTTGTGAATGCAACCTTTCTGGAAATAGGGTCTTTGAGGATATAATTAAGTCAAGGGTCTTCAGACGAGGTCTGTCTGGATTTACGGTGCGTCCTCAATTCAATTACTGCTGTCTTTAAAAGAGAAAAGGAGCAGGAGGTTTGAAATGTCCTGAGAGGAAAACCATGAGAAGACCCAGAGAAGAAGGTGGTGTGAAACTGAAGACAGAGATTGGAGTGTTGTATCTACAAGTGAAGAAATGCTGAGGACTACCTGCCCTGAAAATCCAGGAGAGGTGTGGCCCAAATTCTCTCTTATAGCCTCTAGTAGGAACCTACCCTTGGAGGCTCTAACTTCAAGCCTCTAACCTCCTGAACTACTGAGGACACATTTCTGTTGTTCAAAGCCACCTAGTGGGTGGTACTGTATTACCGCAGCCCCAGGAAATACAGTGAGATAAATTATATTTCTGTAACATTTAAGCCACTTTGCTTCCATTTATTCTTAATACATGGAAGCCAGATCCAATTGTGGTACTCCTCGCTTAAAGTCCCCCAAATGTCCTTCTTCTCAGTCATATTAAAAGCCCAAGATCCTTTCACTAGCTTCTAGGACCTGTCATGTGCCAGGCCCAGGTAACCTCTCCACTTCTGTCTTCATGCTTCCCTCCACTGCTGCCACACCCACCTCCTGGCTGTTCTTTGAACACCCCAGAGGTGACTGCGTCCTTTAGTCCTTTAGGAGTCCTTGCACTGGTTATTCTTTGACCTAAAATCCACCATTCCCCAATATCTTCACAGTTCCTTTATTCACCTTCTTTAAAGACTTTGCTCAACGTTCCCCCAATCAGTGAGGTCTAATGACCACTATCACCATGACTACTAACTACTCCTGACCACCTTACTGAAAATAGCAAACCAAACCTACCTCACTGTGCCAGTGCTAAAGATGGTCCTCATCCCATTCTACATTTCCTTTTTGTCCACTGAGCTTACAGCTTTGTAACATATTCTATAATTTATTTTATTGTGCATATTATTCATTCTCTGCCTCTTCCACTGCTAGGATGTAAATTCTATGATGGCAGGAATCTTTGTAAGGAAAATTGATGCATCCCAAGTACCTGTACAAGTTCTTGGCCCCTTGAAGAGGCTCAGGAAGTAACTACTGAATTAAATGAACTGAATTAAATAAATGTTTTGTGTGGGTATTTTTGTTGTTGGTGGTGGTGTGTGTGTGTGTGTGTGTGTGTGTGTGTGTGTGTGTGTGTGTGTGTTTACTTTTAGCCTAACTCATCAACTAAATAATCCTAACCGATATGCAATATCATTATAATCTTTGCAAATATGGGTGAGAGCTCCTTCTAAAACTTTACCTCCAATTTCCCCTCATTTATTTCCAGGAACATTTCACATGCTTGCATGAAGTTATGTGACTATGAAAGAAATTAAGATAGTTTTTTTTCTTTTATAGTGATTTAGAAAAGAAAGGCATTATTAACACACAAACTTCAGGGCAATGTGCTTGATTTTCTTTCTATTCGAGAAACACAACTTTTCTCAATCATCCCTATCCTCATGATGTTGCACTGGTCTCCACTAATACGTATATCTTTCTTGAAATTGGAAATTAATTAGGTCCATCTTGACGAATTTTTCTTCTTATCTCAAAAACATGAAAATAGCTGACTCTTGTAAAATAATTACCGCCCAATTGTTTTATTTTGGTGGGTTCATTCGCTAGAATAAGCAATATTATCCTGCTTTGGAAAGCCATCTGGATTTGTCTGTGTATCTTTAAGATTTATTTGTTTTAGAGAGTGAGCAAGTGGGGGGAGGGGCAGAGGGAGAGAATCCTGAAGCCGACTCTCCACTGAGCAAGGAAAGGAGCCTGACACGGCTTCATTTCAGGACCCTGAGATCATGACCTGAGTTGAAATCAAGAGTCAGCTGCTTAACTGACTGAGCCCCCCCAGGCACCTCTGGACCTGCCTGTGTATCTTGAACCCACTTATTACTATACTTTGGAGATGTAGTTCCAGTAGCAATCCACATCAAAAACTTAGGTTTTAAATAATTTCAGCAAGGTTGACAGTGTTCACTTGGGCCTTGAAATGAATGTGCACATCAATCCTGAAGACTACTTAGTACTGTGTATGTCCAGGTGTATCAAAATAGGAAATACATTTTGTAACATGGCATTCCTTTTTATTTGTGAAAGACTTTTTAGTTTAGGTTGTGTCCCTTCAGGATAGATGAGATCAAAAGGGCCCAGAAAAGAGTAATGAAAATGTTAGAAATGAGGAACAGAAGAGACCTGAAAAAAGATATGAGGACTTTGGTAATATTAATAGGAACATACACAGAAAAAATGAATATATTTAAAAAAGAATTACTTGTGACTGAAAAATCTGCTAATAATATTCTGGTTTATAATGTTTTCTCCCATCCTGCATTAATTACATTGATAGATTTTTTTTTTCCAATGCACAAGCATAGTCAAGATGAACCCTATGTTTTCTTTCCCTAGGTCATATCAACACATTCCACCAAAGTTTTACCTTGATAAGCATGACCAAAGCTTAGTCCCTAAACAACCTCTTTGTTTCCAGTGGAAAGTTTGCCGTTGGTAGACAATAGCACTGAATATAGTCTCTCATTTTACATGTAATCATACATTATCTGGATTTGAGGTTATGAAAATGTATTCAATAAATAAATTTGATTATGTAGCTATATGTGTATTTCTGTTTATAGATACAGAGAGAGAACCAGGGGAAATTAAATATAATGGCAAGTTAAGACAGGAATGTTAATATAAGACCATTGGTTACTCTCTAGAATGCATTCTCAACAGGGCATTCATAAATTCTTGGGATNATCATGACCTGAGCCGAAAGCAGAGGCTTTAACCCACTGAGCCACCCAGGCGCCCAGGAATGTTAATATAAGACCATTGGTTACTCTCTAGAATGCATTCTCAACAGGGCATTCATAAATTCTTGGGATCAGGGTAAAAAAAGTTTACTCTTTTTCTGTATAAAGCACAGATATATATATATATGTATATATATAGATAGATAGATATGTGTGTGTGTCTGTGTATGACAAACATAAACACTGTATATATGTGGTACTAAAATTTCATGGGAGGGGGCATAACTTGGTGATTAGAAAAAATATACTTTTAAAAGCTCCCTAGGGAGGCAATAATGAATTTTAAAAAGGGCTGGAAAACTTTAGTGAGTAGTGATTAAAGTCGGGTTACAAAATCCATACTAAAAGATTCCTGTTAGGCAAAGCAAAATAGGAAATGTTATAAACGTCAAAATTCTCATAGCTCATGAAACATACCAAATTCTATGAGAAGAAAGCTTTTTTCCTAGTTTTGTATAACAGAAGGTTCTTTTATGTGTCTTTGTATAATAGACTTTCAGTGAGTGAGTTTTCAGGAGATTTTGTTTGCTTCATTTAATACAATGTCAAAATGCCAATGGTGGAGGTGTGCGGCTGGGAGAGATGAAAACAAGATAAAATAATCCAAGTACACAGCTCCAGGATGGTCTGGCTGAATCCAGGGCTGCAAACAAGACCTCAGAAGTGAATGAATTGCATGTTTTTTCAAATGATTTTGCCTAAACACTGTTTCTCTTGACTGAATGCTTGAAAAAGTCTAGTGGCACTTAATTTGAGTTTATATTCTTTGGTGAGAATTTGGAATGCAGGTATTTAGTGGTGCATAGGTCTTCCCCTCCTCCCACAATGAAAACAGCTTTGCTTTCATAGGATAATATAATTAACATATGCTTATTGTAAAATATTCTAACAACACAGGAAAACTATAGGAGAGAAAATGTCATCCGAAGTTCCAGAATCTTGAAATAATCATCAATATTTTCATCATTTCATTAATCTCTTTATATAAAAGTAAAATATATACACTTATATTAATATATAAATGTATATTTCATGTTATATATAAAACATTAATATCTCCACATATATTTATATGTACATACCTGTTATGTCTACATGTATTATATATATACACATAAGTATATATACATACACATATATAATATTAACGGAACTGTATCCTTCATTTTATTTTTAATCGTGAGCTCCTTTTTGGTTCTATTCTAGTCTCATTTAAAAAAAATTTACCAAGCAGAGTACAGGACTGAAACATTTTCATGAAATTAAATTTCTTCTTTGACCAGTTATATCTCACATACCCGTGGAAATGGGACTACATTACGTCACAGTTTAGACTGTCACAAGTAATGGGTACAGTAAGGGATCATTTCTCCCTTGTTTCTTGCTGTGCACAGCAACACTATCGACCTAATGGGGCAGGGAGAGTTAAGGGTCTCACTTAAAGTGGAAACACTTAAAGTGTTTTATGCATCAGTGTATATCAAGTATGATGCCTGACATGTAGTAGGTGCTCAGCAAATTAAGGAAATGAAAAAGTTGGGTAAAATCCCATGGAGAGACTGTAGGTCTATGTTAATTATGAGATAGGATGTTGAAGCTATGTATACTTTTCAAAGTACTAACAAAATTGCCAATATTTGCCACTCTCTTGAAATCCAGTAAGCAAGTTTATTACCATAGAGGTATTCTCTCCTGATTCTACAAATTAAGGTTAGCTAGCTAGGCAGGTGGAACTCTGAAAACAGAACTGCATAACTATAGTCTGTTGATCCCAAAATAAAATCTATGCCAGGACATGAACAAAATAGAGCTCATCCATGCATTCCCTGATATGAAGATGTCCTTATTCGAGGACCCATGACCAGAACCAGCCGTAATAGTTGAATGCTACTTTCTTTTGATTTCTTATTTATATGGGAGAGCCATCACAAATAACAACATAGGAGTACTCTAGGATATTTAGATAAATCTTTATCTCTGATTGTCATTCTGGTTTTACTTTAGTAAACACATTTGGATATTCTGAATTATATTTAATGGCTGGATTCTGACTTTTCCTTTGGATATTTATTTGTATATAATGCAGCATACATGAGTTTTTCTTTCACATTTTTGTTCCAACGTTTATCTTTTTCGGTTTATATCTTGGTTTTGTAAGGTGACTGAAAAAAAAACTTCAAAAACATAACTGAGGATACACTTCATTTTCAAGTCCACTTTTGAAAGAATGCAGTCAAAGGATAACTTGCTTATGTATGATTGTAAGGAGTTGGGAAATGTGAATTGGAAAGCGACCACTGACTACCAGGTCAATTTTAATCCAGGAAGAACAAAACTTACATAGTGCTGCCACATAATGTATCTTAGTTTTGATTTCAAGTGTGTTCTTCTTTTGCTTTAGCATGACTTTGGTCCATCTCCTGGAACTCCCCAGTAAAAGGAAATTCTAGCATTTAGGTAGTGATTTCTCAAGACAGATAGCACAGTCTACTTATAAACCTTCTTCCTGTGAAAGAAACTGAGGTGACTGATTTCTGGGAAGTTAGTGATTCAGTAGGTATCTTCTTTATCATTCTCATGCCAACTTGCCTTCTGAGAAGATTGGGAGTTAAAGGATAGTTATGCTACCTTTTATGAATTTTCAGCCCTCTTTTCTTTTCTTTGCAGAACTGGCTAGTTCCAAGAAAAAAAAATAGTACTTCTGCAGGTACTATTAGGGAAAACTCAGACTTCCTTGTAATTTCTCAGAACCTAAGAGAACTGTGGAGAGACCTGAGGTGCTCCAGAGAAGCACTATTCCATTTCCAGGCCAGACAGCACTGCTGTCTCCATCTTTTCTTCTAGTTCTCTGCCAACCTCACATTTAGCAGAGCTCCTCACTCCCCCTTCAGAGCCTTTGTATACACTCACCTTGTGCTTGCCACACTACACCCCCATTTTTTTGCTTTAAATCAGAAGTTAGCAAACTATTTTGGAAAATCAGGTTTATGGGAACACAGCCACACGTGTTTACCTATTGCCTAGGGCTGCTTCCACACCCTAAGTTGAGCGTTGGGTCAGAAACTGTATGGCAGGAAAAGCCAGGAATATTTATGGTGTGGCCCTTTACAGGACGCGGCTGCCAACCTTTGCAGTAGACTCAGATTTCCTCCCAAGCCCATCTGGAGATTTTTCCGAGATTCCTTCAGCTAATTCTCTCCAGAGGATTAACAATATTTCTTTCCTTTTGGACTGTGAGTTCCTACAGATAGAAAGTTTAAGGCTATATTTTTGGTCTTAATAAAGTTAATTCTTAGGTTCACAGTAAAGCTGAGAAGAAAGCACAGGGAGTTCTCATGTACCCTTGTCCCCACACATGAATAACCTCCCCCATTATCAATACCACAATGGTACATTTGTTACAGTCAAACCTACAATGACAAATCATTCTAACCCAAAGTCATGGCTGACATTAAGATTCATACTTGGTGTGGTAATTCTGTGGGTTTTGATAAATGTACAATGATGTGCTTCCAACATGGCAGTATCATACAGAATAATTACAGTCTTAAAAATCTCCAAGTGCTCTTATTCATCTGTCCTTCCCCTCTAACCCCTGGCAACTACTAATCTCTTTACTATACCCACTGTATCTTTTTCCAGAATGTCACACAGGTGAAATTACACACTATGAAGGTTTTTCAGATTGGCTTCTTTCACTTAGTAATATGCCTTTCCTTCATGTCTTTTCATGGCTTGACAGCTCATTTCTTTTTAGTGCTGAATTGCTCGATGTACTACATTTTCTTTAGACACTCACTTACTGAGGGACATCTTGATTGTTTCCAAGTCTTGGCAATTATGGGTAAAGCTGCTATAAACACCTGTATGCAGGTTTTTGTGTGGAAATATCTTCCAGTTCACTTGGGTAAATACCAAAGAGAGTAACTTCTGTATTGCGTGGCATGAGTATGCTTCGTTTTATTAAAAAACTGCCAAACCGTCTTCCAAAGTGATTGTACCATTTTATGTTCCTATCAGCAATGAATGAGAGCTCCTATTGCTCTACAACCTCATCAGCACTTGGTGTTGTCAGTGCTTTTTTGATTTTGATTAGCTTTTGGCCATTCTGATAGGTGTTCAGTGGTATCTCAATGTTGTTTTAAGTTTGTAATTCCCTAATGACGCATGGTACCAAATTTATTTTCATATGCTTACTTGCCATCTTTGTACATTTCTGGTGAACTGTTTGGATCTTTTACCCATTTTTTAATTGGGTTTTGTTTTGTTTTGTTTTTTTGAGCTTTAAGAATTCTTTGCACATTTTGGATAACATCCTTTATCAGATGTATTTTTTTCAAGCATTCTCTCCTAGTCTATGAAGGCTGTATTTTTGAAAGGGGCTATGTTGAGCTTTCATTAGTTAAACCAATTTATAAAGTATGAATATAGACTAAAGCACTTTTCATAGATTTTTAAATATTCTCATTACAAAATGAATACTATGTACTATAGGAAATTTGAAGAGAAAAATATGCATGCCCAAAATTAAAAATCAGTTTCTTTTTGATGTACATACAAAAAATATGTACAGCATATATATAAAAATAATATAAAGTATGTTCTAATATATTTATCAATATGTTCAATTATTAAAACATTAAACATTATGCTATATTGTTTTATTTTTTATTTTTATTTTTTAAGATTTTTTTTTAATTTATTTTTCTGAGAGAGAGAGAGAGAGAGAGAAAGAGAGAGAGAAAGCAAGAGCATGAGAGGGGAGAAGGTCAGAGGGAGAAGAAGACTCGCCACGGAGCTGGGAGCCCGATATGGGACTTGATCCCGGGACTCCAGGATCATGACCTGAGCTGAAGGCAGTCGCTTAACCAACTGAGCCACCAAGGCGCCCCAATGCTATATTGTTTTAAATGAGGGCACAGAATTCTACCTTACGGTTGTATAGTAATATGACTAATTCCCCATGTTAGATATACTCTTACATTTTATCTTTCAAATAATGCATTGATGAATGTCCTCGAAAAAAAATCTTAGCATGGGTCTTTATTTCTTTAGTACAACTTTCTAGAAATGGAACTGTTGTGCCAAAACAGAAAATTTTAGAGCTCTTAGTACCTTTTACTGAAATATCCTACAGAAATCTCTTTTTTCCTTTTAACACCCTTGAAAAACCTATCATGACAATGTTATAAATATTCAAACATTTTATTTTATGACATACACTAACTCACACCCACATACTATCTGATCAGTTCTTTTTAGAGACAAAATGATAGTGGATAAGTTGATCTATTCATTCACACTACACTTGACTCCAGATTAATCTGGCTTATTGTCAAACACCAAATATACTTTAAGAGAATAAAAATCTAGGGAAATAGTTTACATTAAAGATAAGCAAACAAATAAGGAAGCAAGCAAACGAAAAGAAACGCCTGTGACTCCAGATCTGTGAGAGGTCTTGGAAGATATTCTGAAAGGTGCTTTCAGTGTCATCCATATCCACAGACTAAGGACATAATCTTCCAGTATTCACAAGTAAAAAAATTCACTCTCATATGATACTAACTCTGGAATATTTACCCAAAAATTATTTGCCCCTTACTTCAAATTCACAACAAATACTGACTCCCTTTGAATATTTAAATTTCTTCCCATTCTGTGCAATAAGGTCATACCATGAGGAACTTCCTTTGAGAAGCACTGTGGTAGGTGGGCTTAGGGTCTGTCAGACTTGAGGTCAAGTTCTAACTATTTGGTAAATCACTTAACCTAGGGGTGCATGGGTGGCTCAGTCGGTTAAGCATCTGTCATACCTCAGGTTGTGGTCCCGGGGCCCTGGGGTCAAGCCCCTCATGAGGCTCCCTGCTCAGCGGGGAGTCCACTTCTCCCTCTCCCTCTGCCCCACCTCCTGCTCCTGTTCTCCCTCTCTCAAATAAATAAAATCTTTAATTTTTTTTTTAAAGTCACTTAAGGGGCACCTGGGTGGCTCAACGGGTTAAACCTCTGCCTTCGGCTCAGGTCATGATCTCAGAATCGAGCCCTGCATTGGACTCTCTGCTCGGCAGGGAGCCTGCTTCCCCTTCTCCCTCTGCCTGCCTCTCTGCCTACTTGTAATCTCTCTCTGTCATATAAATAAAATCTTAAAAATAAATAAATAAATAAAAATTAAAAATCACTTAACCTAGATAAACCTTAGCTTCCTTGTCTCTAACAGAGGCAAACCATCTATAACAAAAAGCTTAAGTTTAATAAGATCAAATATGCAGAGCACTAGTAACTGACTTCATTATTTTTGTAATTTCTAGTAATCCAATGCAGAGCAACTCTGTCTTTGGGAAGGCACAAGCTCTGAAAGAGCACATTCCCAAAGAAAATTAAGGGTACCACATGGAAGCTAAGTCTAACACATGGACAGCTTATACAACTGCAGCTCTGCCCGGTATTAACAATACCTAGCCGGGACAGACAGCTAGTAAGAAAAAAGCATATTATTGAGGGTATAACACTGGAATGAGAATGGAATTCAAGTATTTCAGTAATAACAATGAGAAAAAGAATACAGAAAAGCAGCCACGCTTAAGCATTATATTTTGCCACTGAATGTCGAGGCAATTTTTGGATATTCTGATTTTTGTCTAAAAGATTTTCCCCAAGATTAGATGGCATTGTAATGCCACCAAATAAATAATGCTTACATTCCGGTTCCACAGCTGAGTGATGGCTTCTGACTAGAAATTGAATGAACAGTTTAATGGTAGTTCAAATAGTAGCAAATAGTTGTTTGCCAGTTTACAATCACTTATTCTCATTCGCTCTCTGTCATTTTCTGAGCTATGTTGCAGTTAAGAAAGCTGTCATACAAAATGAAAGTGGCTTTTTCAAGCAAAAAACAAATGTACTCTGGCTGGCAGACTGGCATTTAATCATTCAGTCTCTTAGCGTCATTACTCTGCTGCTAGCATAAAACATTGTATCTTGTTTACGGAGGAGGAGATGGGCTGTGAACACCTGGCCCTCACCCAACCTCTGCAAGTAGGTGCCACCAGGTCTTTGTTGGACCTCTGGGAAGTGATCTTTCTGGGAGGGACGTCTGGGTTTATCAGCTGTGGTAGTAGAATGTCTCTGGACCTGTGACTCCCACATTATCTCCAGATTTAGGAGTCGGGGTATTACAAGGTAGCTCTCACACTTTGGCTTGGTTCATGATATCACCCTCCATGGCTTGAGGATTTGAAGCTATTTAAATTACAAATCTGCTCTATCCCTCTCTGGTCCATTCCCTAGTTACAGAATTAGTTAACAAAAGACTGACGCCTTCTGGTAAAACTAAAACTAACTAATGTTTCCTTCCATTTTAGAAAAAACTGGCTTTTCCAAATGATTTGTGTACATCCAGAGTTTTGTCTCTTCCCCTCACTTTAGTGGATTGGTGCCTCTGAGGAGAAAGAGAAGGGTATTGGTTAAATTCACCCATACTGAGCAGGGTCAAATCAAGCATACCCACATATGGGCACTGTTCTTCCTGGCACCTACCCCAGGTGGCTCAGAATCAGGTAATACTATTACTAAAGTTCAACCATAGCAACTCTTCCTCTGGACTCTAGCTATACCCTCGAGCTGTAAGGGTGAAATGGAGACGTTCTGGTACTGAGGAAGAAGTTACTGAGGAAGTAGGGTTGTATATTTGTCTTTCTCCTAGTTGCATATATAATGTGCCGGGTAAGATGTTTCCTTCTGAAATCACAGTTCCAGTTCCTTTGAGCAAAAGAAACATTCTGATGAATATTTTTAATAGAACAGCTTCAAAAAAAAGAGAAAAGTCAAATTTTGGCATTCTGTTCAAGCATCATTCATGCATATTCACACCAAGCTTTCCACATGTATGCCTTTTAGAATAATTCCTTAGATTACGATTCTATTTTAATTGTTTCTCAGTTGAGGGCTATTATCACTGCACCAATTTGGATTAATCCAATAAAGTAAAAATGAAGCTCTTCTGTCATGTATGTCAAATTCTGCACTTTCTAATGGTGTATTCAAGTGTTGTCTCAGTGAAATCCATAAAATCCATCTACTACAGAAGATAGACTGAAGAAGGTTCTCATTCCTTCTTCTGTGGTTTGGCATTGGGAATTTCTCTGTGATAAGCCCAGGGTATAATTACTAGAAGTGTGGATATCATGGTTTCCATTCAAAGTACCATTTGGTAACACGTCTTCTAGTTCTTGAAAATTATAAATTGATATTTAAAATACCAGACATACTGACAAGGAGGTTACCGAACATGAAAAGAGACTAAACTAGAATTGTAAAATATGGGAGAAAGTGTGAGACCACTGAATTTTTTAGGAAAACTGAGAATGAATCATTAAAAGAAAAGATAATAGCCCCAAAATGGTATCACCAGGGTTGTGCCCCACTTCAGCAAACCAGGGCTGAAGACCTAATCTAATTGCAGGTGCAACCTCTCCAAGGAGTCCCAGTACATCTGGAATTCCATGGCCAGCACTTGTGAGGTAATCCACCTGACATACCACATTGTTCCTCTAAAGAAGGATGAGGTAATCCGCTCTTTCCTTGTCTCGGTCCCTGTCCGTATGTAAGTCCCGTATTTTGTTCAGCTATTCACAGCCCTTTCCTCTTCTCTAGATGGGACGCTGCCCAATTCATGAACTGTTAAACAAAACCAATTTGATCTTTAAATTTACTCTGAATTTTTCTTTTAACGGGATCAAATCAGTGATTTATATTGATTCCATTTATATGTCAAAAATACTGATGTATTCTCTGGAGCTGGCACTGGCTTAAGATCTTTCTGAAATAAAGTATGTTATAAGTAAATAAAAGCCAGCTGACTTTAGGCCTCTGTGCTCCTTTTGTTCTTTCGAAATGAGCTTCATATGATCTTCCTAAACCTAATTAGATTACTCGCAAGAGGTTCTAGAAGTTGAACTCTTCTGGCAGAGTCTGTTCTGCAGAAACAAGCTCCATTTTCCCGTTGCAGAAAGTATCAGGATTAATCACTGCCAAATTTGCAAGTACATTTGTATCTCTACTGAAATTCAGCACCTTAGTGAGCTCTAAGACACAGGAAATGAGAGAAATACAAGAATACTTTCACAGGAGAATGTGAAGAGAAATGCCTTCCCATCAGCTCCCAGAACTCAGCTTCAGGAGCTCAAGTTAAAAATGTCACATATTATCAAGAGTTGATAATAGGCTATATGCTTCCAGTAAGATGTAGAAACAGAAAGGCCAGAGGGAGACATAGGCTAAAACAGGCTAAAATGAGATATTTGTGTTATTCAAGTGCCGGGTGGAAATTTACACCCATGCATGATTTTGTGAATCGCCTGACTCCGTTGCATTTTTGGGCCATCTTTCCTGCAGTGGTTTTATCTTTTGTCTTCTCATTGTGCAGCCACGTATGGGTCCTTGTTATTAGATCTGGTTTTATTTCCACTCCTTGTGGGACATTGTTTAATGCCACTGTCAGAGCCGAATGTGCTTGGAACATTTTAATCTTGTAAAACGTTCTCCTCAGTTACACAGGGGAGTCTGCTTTTGAGTTTCTGCTGTTATCATGAACGATAAGGGGCCTGCATGCACATCTCTTTCCAATTTATTACATTAACATCTCTAACATCTCAGATTTTTTTAACTTACTGTCATATACCATGTGCTTCTAATAGTTAGCAAGAGTATTCTAAAGTTATCTCTGTAAATACATCCATTTCACTCTTGGTACTCAATAGCCTTTTGAATGGTGGTGGTGGGAAGGTGCTAGAATGTTCTGTAGACACACACAGTGATGCTGCCATGTAGAATACCAGGAGGACAGAGTAGTCGGTATGGAAGACACTGGTATAGGGGAAGTGGGAATGGGATCAACAGAACGATATAAGGTGGGAAAGAGGAATAAAATGATACCCAAGTTTCTGCTCTGGGCATGTGGGAAAGTTGCCAGTGGTAGTTTCCTGGAAATCATTCTGAAGAATTGCTTGCTACACCATCAGATTAGATAGCAGTGCTTACACGGATAACTGCAAGCAACATATTGTTATTTGTTCATATATTCATTTATACATTGATCAGTTCACTTGTTCCTACCTGTATTTAATATTTACTGGGATCCTAATAATCTCTAAGAACACAAAGAGGAATATATGAGTTCTGCTCTCAAGGCTCTCATACCCTGAGGGGATGTCAGACAGGTGCCTGAAATCCTTTAATTCAGTCTGATCCATGTTTCAGCACAAGGAGGTGTGAACATGACTACCACAGCTCCGAAGATGGAGGCGCTACCTCTAACCCCCTGGAGAAAGAGAACAAGGAGAGGGCAACAGAAAAGCAGAGGAGAAAGCGGCAAGAAGACGACTCTCCTGAAGAGATGATATTTAATCTGGGCCTTAGAGAATCAGTAAGAATCCACCAGGAAGAAAACAATGAAAGGATCATTTCAAGTTGAGGATATAAGAGGTAGAGAAAATTCCGAAGAGTGCCCCTTCCCCTCCTGGCCCCTTGATGCTGCCAGGCTCCATCACCTTCAAAGCCAGGATCTTCCACTGTAATCTCCACAAAATGACATCCATTCTATAGACCCATCCCCACCGCCCCCCCTCCCACCCCCCGCAGCCGTACAGCCATACACATCCCCTAAGACCTTGATTCCTGCTCCTTCACAAATAACAAAAGGTTTAGAACGCTTCCAGCACCTTGTGCTTTATGGTGGGATCAGATTAAATGAGGTACAACCTTCAAACTGGAAAATCAAAGCAGGACAATTTCCTGCTTGCACTGGAAGTCTGTCTTGTCTGAAGATAGTCATCCAAGGCATAAACTGTTGTTACCCAACTAACCAGGAAGAGAGGCTCACTGTGTTCAATATAATCAAGGAATTCAGGCCAATTAAGAGATATGGATGGACAGACTGGAGGGCAAAAAGTACAATGGGGACAATGTTCTGTCCCCAAAAATGTACACTTTTCCCAGGACATTAAAGAAAAAAAAAAAAGGTAGCCAAGAGTGGTTGGCAAAAAGCGACATAATATAGCTCCTTCTTAGTGGCCTTCCCAAAGCCCTCTCTAGGGACTACAGGTTTGGTGCGGGAGGAATAAGTTAAGATTTGTACTGTGCACAAAGAATGGCTTTGTATTTTCCTACCATACAATACTCTTGATGAAGTTCTTAAATATGTTCCTCCCTTTTAGCCCTGGGGGTGGTTGTGGGAGTGGGATGGGGAGGGGGGAGCTCTGTCCAATGTCCTGATTTGAACTCTAGAAATAAAATTTAAAAAATCGTTCTTTCAGAAATGCTCCTGAGAGAATATTGCCTACATGTTTTCAAAGACATAATTGGCATTATAATTCTAGAGTGACTTTTCCCAGCAGATATCTCTTTACTTATATTGATAACATACCGTAAGCATTGAGTTGACTTTCAAAAAAAGACTCTGAATGCTTGTTATGCTTCTTAAGCACTCTAAGTTATTGGGATCGGTGGCTTCAATTGGAAACATTTTATTTGTTTTTATAATAAAAAGCACATAATTGTTATTAGTCCCACGATTCCTTCTGTTGAATACAATAGTGCCTGCCTTTACCCCAGACTTCATTGCTTTTTATTCTGCATCATGTGCTTTATTGATTTTTGTTATTATTATTTCCTTCAAAAAGCCATTGTAAAATAACATGGATTTTCCTCTTTAATTTTTTCTGACTTCATTCCCACCCACAGCCTCCCTAGAGCTGCACTGGTCCTTCTTTCCTTCTTGCTTGCTCTCATGTTCCTCCCCCATGACAGTATATCAAAATGGGGGGACAAATAAATTACGCCCTTCTTCTGAGTTTAGAACCAATTGGAAAATTTAAAAAAACAGACAGGTGACAAGCAGAGATCAAAAGGTTAGCCTTTACTACTGATAAAGTTGGTGGTAGAGAACAGCTTCTGGATGGTTACAGTCCCTCCGTGAATTAGACAGACATAGTCATACACTCACATAGTCATACAGTCACACAGTCCTATAATATCTCAGTCCTCACTAGCACAAGGAGATTCCTCATGCTCAGCAAAGCTGAGCATCTGTGTGTCCTTGGTACAGGCTGGCTCTGAAAGAGGAATGAGATGGGCAGAGACCATATTGGGAGGTCCAGTACATACGGACTTAAGTTCCTGTTTACAAACCCATCACTGAAGTAAGTTTCTGCCTGTTTCAAGTTGAAGACTATGTGAGAGTGTCAAGAGTGGCCAGGAGGCTTCCCCCAGTGGAAGAGCCTTGGGTGGAACATGAGGCTTACAGGAACCATGTGGTAGGTACTAGAAGATTCAGTTTCCAAGAAAACACTCGTAAAATGTCCACTGGCCCTTATAAGTTAGTGCAGAAGTAATTAAAACTCCAGCATTTTCTCTTTCCTCTCTCTGTTCTCATATTTGGTACATTTATAATCTACATGGATGTTGAGATTATTCCTCAGAACACATCAGAGTCTATGGTCTGGGTCTGCTGTTCACAGCAGTTTAACAATTTTAATGTTACTAGGTCAAAATGCTAAGTACTACTATTATCCTGAACAACAAAAGGCAAATCTCTATTAACTTGAAACTTAAATGAATGATACAGTCACCGAAAACAGAAAGTAAAATTAATTATATTGCTTATGTTCATGACCTGCCCTTCTCATATCAAACATAGAAATTGAGTTTTGTTGATAATTAGTTAATGACATTTTAACTTAACTTCTAAAGAGGTAATATTTCTCAGATTAATAGATTTAAGAGTTAAAGGTAATAGTTATACTTTCATAGTATAGTTATAGTTATTAGTATAGTTTATACTTCATTTAGATGAGACATAGAGCTGCATGACTTGGTCAACAATAATTTCCTTACCCTGCTCCAAATCTGGACCTGTAGTGTATGTGAAGAAAACCTTCTTATTTAGAGAAAGGAGTCTAGGGGTTGGAAGTAAGATTATAGGAAATTCATGGGATTCACTGAATATAAGAGGCTTGGAAAAATGGGTTTGCCTGGGAATCCTCAAGGCTTTGCCTCTATGTATTTTTCTCTCTACACTGAAGCACACATATGTCTCCCTACTTGAGCCCCATCATACAAATCATTCACGGTATGTGTTGTTTATTTTCATCAATGACTGGTCTTGCATCATTGACTTCATGGTCCCTGGCAAAACCAACTGCACTTGTTAGATATCCCAAGTTCAGTGATAAGTGGCAGGGCTGTTTCTGGTCCTTTATTTTAATCTGTTATTCTACTTTCTATTCTTGAGCCAATATTACAATCAAGCAGGAAGTGTGTGTGTGTGTGTGTGTGTGTGTGTGTGTAAGGGGAGGTAATCACCTTCATCACAGTAATCATCCTCTTTATCAGCAGAATTTGTTAAATGTCTACTATGTGCAAAGCCCTGAGCTAATTACTTCATATCCATTATTATTATAGCCAATCTTTATAAAATACAATAAGGCAAGAATATATTTATGGTAAAGATGAGGAAACTGGGACTTAAAGTTAAAACTTGCCCAAGCTTCTATACCCTGGAGGGATAGAGGTGCCTGGATGGCTGAGTCAGTTAAGCATCCAACTCTTGATTTTGGCTCAGTCATGATCTCAGGGTTGTGAATCGGGCCCCACATTGGGTTCCATGAATGGAGCCTGCTTGAGATTGTCTCTCCTCCCTCCCTGCTTGAGATTGTCTTCCCTTCCCCTTCTCTAAAAAAATAATAAAATGAAAAAAGAATAAAAGAGATTAATAAAAAAGAATATCCAGAGATGAAACTCAGGCATTAACATTTTTAAACTGCAATGTGCCTCCAAGGTTGAAAGCCACTGATTTAGTCCTATATGCTTATTCACTCATGAGAAAACTAAGGCTCAAAAGCAGAATATAACTTGCCCCAAATCTCATACTAGTTTAGTAGTAGAACAGGATCTAGAACCCAAGTACTCTAATTTATAGTCCACTGGGCTCTTCAGCTTCCTTAGCATTGTTTATATGGAGGGGTGGCTGAATAAGTTCTCCATATGTCTACACACAGGCCATGTCACAGACTTTTTACCACATCAAAGTCTAAGGCCAGAGAAAACAAGGAGAAGAACAAAACTGACCAGGACCACCCATCCCTCTGGTGACTGGTACACAACAACCACTTACTTGGTATATAGTCAAGGGACCAATAGTCTCCTCTCACACACAAACCAACTTATTTGAAACTTTTCCAAATGTTTGCTCTCTTGCTTATTGACAACTAAATTCCCCTAATACTTTTACTTGGTAATTAGAAATAAAACTGGAAAGTTACCTTGCAGAAGTATAACACTAACTTAGGTCCAAACAAAGTGTCAATGGTTAATCACACACATACATCTTTTCCCAAGAGCAGATTATTGAGAAAGGAGATCAGAAAGCTCAAAGTCACAAGCCAAAAAACAAAGGGAGAGCCTAAAAATTGGAAAGACAAACCTTAGTGGAATCTTAATATTGCCCGAACTTTCACAAATGCATAGGAATATACGTATAGGGACTGAAATTGTAGCCCACGTATAACTCCCTGAATGAAGACAGGAAGAAAATTCTCTTGTCAATGAGGGGGATAACTTTATTCCTGCAATTTCTTTAAACTTTTTGTAATGGAAAATCTCAAACATACTTCAAAAAAGAAATAATTAAATGAATGCCTAGATGTCAATATTATTGATATATTATCACTACAATAGTTTTTAGTATTAGTAATACTAATTATTTTGCCAATCTTGACCTGCATTGTTGAGCAAATCCTTTCTAGATGATCAGAAAGTTATCAAATGCAACATATTTCTGAAGAAAGATTCACAGCTCCAAAAATATGAGTCTTGTTCTTTGCTTTGTGCACAAGTCAAAGAAACTTACAGGGCATAATTCTAGCTAGAGGTTCTCCTTGACTTCTGTTATTTCTGTTTTCATACAATCCATTGGTTTCCACAATATGCATCAACAGCCCAAACTAAATTTTATATGCTAAATTTGGCCTTCTAGATATATAGCTGATAGGCTGAAATGTTCAGGTACTATACAGCGCTTCTGACTGCCAACCAGTGGCACACTTTGACAGCATATTTGTACAGCAGTGTTTTGTGTTTTGAATATTTTATTGCCTTCTGTCTTCATTATTTTATAAAAACAAATGGGAGATGAAAATGCTGATACAAGAAGTGTAGATCTCGTAAACCTAATATAGTTGAGACAAAGATGGAAATCACCCTGAGCACCAGAAGTGGTAAATCAACAAGACACTCATTGGGCTTATGCCAGTCAACTCTTTGTTCAATTGTGAGTGGAAGATAACAAAAACATATTTGAAATTCTAGAAATAAATCAGAGAGGTTTGGGTAAAAGACAAAATATATTTGAGGACAAACTAGCTCTCTGGGCCTGGGTCTAACATCTCCTACTTTTAGAACATGTAAATTTATTGTTTAGCCTTTATACAATCAAATCTGATATGCAATATTAAAAATACGTTATATACAGTAGTAGGATATATTATGTATAGCTCTTATAAGCCCAAAATAAATCCATCCCATAATCACAATTTTATTTTTCTGAATGCTGGGATAAAGAAATATAACAATTATATTTGGCTTATAAAATCACACAGATATGTGTGCACAGTTAAGAATGATTCTGGTCCCATCAAGTCCAGTCCTAGACCAGTCACATGTCAAGAAGGAGAATGGTTGGTATGCATGATAAAAATCTCAGCAATGAANAGGGCGCCTGGGTGGCTCAGTGGGTTAATGCCTCTGCTTTCGGCTCAGGTCATGATCTCAGGGTCCTGGGATCGAGGCCCGCATCGGGCTCCCTGCTCAGTGGGGAGCCTGCTTCCCCCTCTCTCTCTCTGCCTGCCTCTCTGCCTCCTCGTGATCTCTCTCCCTCTGTGAAATAAATAAATTAAAAAAAAAAAAATCTCAGCAATGAAGACATGATCCTCCAGAATACACGTTTCTTCTATAATTATGAATGTCTCATTGATCACAACCACATTTTTATATACTCTTTTCTCACCCAAGGAAATCATACACACTTCATTTTGGAGAATCAAAAAGGCAAGCCCCTAAGGAGTTTGTTTCATTTATTTACATTTACTTAGCCCTTAGCAACATGCATGACATATACTACGTTCTCAATATATCTTTTAACTTTCGCCTGTTAGTGCCAAACTTATAAAAATGCTTTTATTTATTCATTCATTCATCAATACATTTACCTATCAATATCGACTAAAGCCTTAATGTGTGCCATTTCCTTGGCCAAGAGAAAAATGCCTTAAAACAGAGCTTCCTCCCTTTAAGAATCAGTCTATCTAGAAAGAGGCATTAACACACAAATCACAAATTTTACTATAAGGCAGAAAACTTCAAATGATACAATTAAGAGAAATAAGCTATTTGGAAGATAGAGGAAAAAAATAACTCTGACTAGAGGTAACACAATGGAATTAATAGAAGAGGTGGCATTTGAACTAGGCCTTAAAACAATGAGTAGAATTTTGAGTAGGCAAGGGGGAAGAAGCTTTGTTTACTGGTAACATGGGTATTAGGAATGTAGAAAAATAATTCTCAGTTTTGCACCAAAAAAACCTTTAGACATATATATTTTTGGCACATGGCTGAACTAGGGATAAAGTAAGGGAAGGCCCTGACAAAAAAAAGGGGGGGGGATGAGCCCACAAAGGTAGTACAGCTGAAGGAGGCATCAACTACTGATCAATGATGTTCTAGAGCCATGAGGTTTAAGGAGGGCTTGGGTAATAAAGAGTAGAGGGCACACAAGTTTGGGAGCCTAATAAGATGTAAGATTGCATTAAAAGAAAGAAAAAAATCTTTCATAAAGTAGGTTTCCTAAAGGACATCAAACTCAGCATGTAAGAAGAAAAATAGCTGTACCTTAGGCAGTACTGGGATACTTGTGTTTTGGATTTGATTTTAAGTTTAGTAGAAGAAATGGGAAAAAGATTCTAATAACAATTCCCAATTACAAATCTACCTTCAAGCAGGCTCAGAGCTGGAACTGACTCTTCATATATGGCCTCCAAAACTACCAGCTGGGAATTTAAATTAATTCTGAATTAGTAGACCCCTAGGTAATTGGATAGACTGACCCACATGCAAATGCATTTCAGAGGAATGAAATTTCAGTGCAGGGCGCCTGAGTGGCTCAGTGGGTTAAAGCCGCTGCTTTCGGCTCAGGTCATGATCTCATCGTCCTGGGATCGAGGCCCGCATCGGGCTCTCTGCTCAGCAGGGAGCCTGCTTCCTCCTCTCTCTCTGCCTGCCTCTCTGCCTCCTTGTGATCTCTCTCCCTCTGTGAAATAAATAAATAAAAAATCTTTAAAAAAAAAAAAAAAAAGAAATTTCAGTGCAGGCTATGTAAGTATCCATATATACATACCTGTAGCTCTATCTACTTATCTGATTTGTGGAATATTAAACAAGATAATTAGATGCAACAAAGGAAATAATGAGCTAAAAGTTAAATCTAATGACAGTACCCAAATGTATGAAAAAAAATCCCTCAAAATACGTGAAAAGTAATTACAAAGGTAAAAGAGTAAGGCAAAGACAACAGGCAGTTTTGCAGTGTTGTCTTTGGCACTACGGAATATTGTCATAGATGCAATATTCAAAGAGATAATGGATGAGAACTTTTCAGAGTTAATGCAAATCAGACTTTTCTGGAATCTTAACATACTGTAAGCAGGATAAATAAAATTGAATCTATAAGTAGACGTATAACACTGAAATTACAGAATGTAAAAGACAATGAGATCATCTTAAGGAACCACCAAAGGGAAAAGAAAATCTCAAATATTATTAGTTATACTGATAGATAACTTCTCAGCAATAACCTTAGAACCTGTAAGCCCCAGAATTATATCTTCAAAGAACTAAGATAAATTAACTTTCACCCTGGAATTCTACATACAACAAAACTATCTTTCAGGAATGAAGGTGAGACTCTTGATTTCTGCTTACTATGTGGAAATCTGGAAAAGAATGTCACTCCCATTTTTTACAACAACAATAAAACTCACTGGACGATGGCAAATTCATAACTTTCCTCAAAGTTATCAGAGAGCTGCTACTGCAGGGTGACCAGTTCACCAAAAATCTGGGAAAGACAGGCACCTCCAAGTAGGAAAGAAACACACGCCCTTGGCTTGCTCGGGTTTGATACCTCAGGATGCCATATGTACTAGTAAGAATTCAACTGAATTTTTTTTTAAGATTTTATTTATTTATTTGACAGAGAGAGATTACAAGTAGGCAGAGAGGCAGGCAGAGAGAGAGGAGGAAGCAGGCTCCCTGCTGAGCAGAGAGCCCCATGCAGGGCTCGATCCCAGGACCCTGAGATCATGACCTGAGCTGAAGACAGAGGCTTTAACCCACTGAGCCACCCAGGCACCCCTACACCACATCTTCTTTATCCATTCATCTGTTGATGGACATCTAGGTTCTTTCCATAGTTTGGCTATTGTGGACATTGCTTCAGCAAACATATTTATTAGAACTTCTGGACACACAGGTAAATTACTTTTTGTTAGCCTCCCTTATACTAAGATCTAGCCATGTGACAGTCCTGGTCAATTTGATGTGGAAGTGATGGATCACTTCCTGGTCTGATTCATACCTTTTCCCTTCTCTGGGAACCCTGAATCAAAGATACAAGGAAGGAGAATGCGAATACCACCACTTGGAAGGAAGCCTACAACCCAGGAACAACTGCTTTTCAGCTTTACATGAGGGCTAAATTTCTACTGCATTAACCTACTAATATCTGGTGATTTATCTACAGGTATACCTTTTACATATATTTTATTATTCTCTGCTTTATTATACTTCACAGATACTGAAGGGTTCTTTTTACAAACTGAAGGTTTGTGGCAATCCTGCATCAAACAAGTCTACTGGCACCATTTATCCAACAGCATTTGGTCACTTTGTGTCTCCGTGTCACATTCTGATAATTCTCACACTACTTCAAACTTTTTCATTATTATTACATTTGTTGCAGTGACCTGTGATAAGTGATCTTTGAAGATACCATTGTAACTGTTCTGGGGTGCCATGAACCACACCCATCCATATAAGACAGGAAAATTATTTGATAAATGTTGTATGTGTTCTGGCTGCTCTCTTGACCAGCTGTTTGTTTCCCTGCCTCTCTCCCTCTCCTCAGGCCTCTTCTATTCCCCCAGACATAACAATATTGAAATAGGTCAATTAATAACCCTCCAGTGGCTTCTAAGTATTCAAGCAAAAGGAAGAGTCTTTGGTCTCCCAATTTAAATCCAAACCTAGAAATGGTTACAGTCAGTGAGAAAGACCTGTCAAAAGCCAGGACAGGCCAAAATCTAGGCCTCTTGTACCAAACAGTCAGCTAAGTTGTGAATGCAAAAGAAAAGTTCTTAAAAGAAATCAAACCACTACTCCCATGAACACACAAATGATCACAAAGCAAAACAGCCTTATTACTGACATGGAGAAAGTTTTGGTGGCCTGGCTGGAAAAATCAAACCAAACACAACATCACCTTATGCCAAAGCCTAATTCAGAGCAAAGCCCTAACCTTCTTCAATTCTATGAAAGCTGAAAAAAAATAAGGAATAAGGAAGCTGCCAAAGAAAAATTTGAAGGTAGCAGAGTCTGGCTCAGTCATAAGTCTTGAGAAGCCACCTCCATAACATCCAAGTGCAAAATAAGCCAGCAAGTGCTGATGAAGAAGCTGCAGCATATTATCCAGAAGATCTACCTATGATAATTAATACAAGCAGCTACACTAAACAATAGATGTTCAATGTAACCTAATCAGCCTTATCTTGAAAAAAAGATGCCATCAAAGACTTTCATAGTGGGAGAAGAGAAGTCAATGCCTGGCTTTTAAGTTTCAAAGGGCAGTCTGACTCTCTGGTCAGGGGCTAACGCAGCTGATGACTTTAAGTTGAAGCCAATGTTCATTTACCATTCTGAAAATCCTAGGACCCTAAGAAATCTGCTAAATCTATTCCACCTGTGCTCTATAAATAGAAAAACAAAGCCTAGATGACAGCACATCTGTTTATAACATGGTTTGATGAATACTTTAAGCCTACTGTTGACACCTACTTCCCAGGAAAAAAAAAAAGATTCCTTTCGAAATATTACTGCTCATCAATAATATACCTAGTCACCCAAGAGTTCTGATGGAGATACACAATGAGATTAATGTTGTTTTCATGCCTGCTAAGACAACATCTATTCTGCAGCCCACAGATCAAGGAATAATTTAGACTTCCAAATAATATTTAAGAAATACATTTTGTAAGACTATCACTGCCTTTGATAGTGACTTGTCTGCTGGATCTGAGCAAAGTAAATTGACTATCTTTCAGAAAGGATTTAACATTGTAGATTTAAGAACATCTGTGATTCATGGGAAAAGGTCAAAACAGCAACATTAACAGAAGTTCAGAAGAAGCTTATTCCATCCAACCTTTATGGATGACTTGAAGACTTCAGTGGAGGAAGTAACTACAGATGTGGTAGAAATAGCAAGAGAATAGAATTAGAAGTGGAGCCTGAAGACAGGATTGAATTGCTGCAATCTCAAGATAAAACTTTATCAGATAAGGAGTTGCTTATTAGGGATAAACAAAGAAAGAGATTTTTTGAGATGGAATGGTGAAGATACCATGAAGCCTGCTGAAAAATAAAAACAATGAATTTAGACTATTATATAAACAGTTGATAAAGCAGCAGCAGGGCTTGAAAGGGCTGAATTCAATTTGAAAAAAATGGTCTACTCTGGGTAATGCTATCAAACAGCATCACATGCTACAGAGAAACCTCCATGAAGGGAAGAAACCATTGATGCAGAAAACCGCACTGTTGTCTTATTTTAAGAAATTGCCACAACCACTTCAACTTTCCACAATCATCACCTTGATCAGTCAGCAGCCATCAACTCCAAGGCAAAACCCTCCATCAGCAAAAAGATTATAACTTGCTGAAAGCTCAAATGATGGTTAGCATTTTTTAGCAACAAAATATTTTTAATTAAGGCATATGTTTATTTTAGATGTAATGGTATTGCAGACTTGCTAGATTACAATATAACATAAATATAACTTTTACAATGCACTGGGAAACCAAAAAAATAATTTTATTGGCCTTATTGTTCAGTTCCAGACTACTGCTTTATTGTAGGTAGGTCTGGAACTGAACCCACAATATCTCCAGAATATGCCTATATTGCATAAACTAGTGTTGCTTTAATACAACAGTAAAGGAGAACGACAACAAAAAAGATACATTCAAAAATAAGACAAACAGAAGTGAGATATACTTTAGATTGTAGATTAAAACATATCAACAATCACTATGTTGAAGTCTAATCTTTCCAATTAGGTGACTGGTGATTAAGTGATTACAAAAATCATGATAACTGATAATATAAGGATGGGAAGTATTTGAAAAGATTAAAAATATATGTGTACCAAGCACATACTACCCAAAATGTCTAGTATAGTTATATTTACATCAAGCATAATTGCCCTGAACGCAAAACAAATTTCTAACAATACAGAAGGTCTCAACATATTGATAAGAGATCCCATATTAAGATATAAGATTTAAATTCCATACAACCAGTAAAACTCCATAAAATGTATATAGTATAAACTGACACGAGTACTGGGAGAAATTGTCAAAACCAATATTTTAATAGGGGATTTTAATAACCCTCTCTTGAGAATTGATAACAAAATTAGTAAGAATCCAGGGTATTTGAACATAGATATATATGTACATATCTTGAACACCGTACCTAACCACTTATGATTATATATCATTTTCATGTACACATCGAATATTTACAAAAACTAATTATGTACAGAACCACAAGAAAAGTCTCAGTAGGTTTTAGAGGAAGATGAGTCAAGAGTGTACACTATGGTAACAACATGACCAGAAGTACAGACACTGGGAATGCAGTGTATGTTTTGGGCGATCAGACCTTTAGTCCTAAATGACTGATGCTTAAGTTGGGAGGATATTTTTTTCTTTTTTTTAAGATTTTATTTATCTGACAGAGAGAGACACAGCGGCGAGAGAGGGAACACAAGCAGGGGGAGTAGGGGAGGAAGGAGCAGACTTCCCGCCTAATAGGGAAGGATCCCAGGGTCCTGGGATCACTATCAGAGCTGAAGGCAGACGTTTGACGACTGAGCCACCCAGGTGCCCCAAAGGGAGGAGATTTTCCTAAATACAAGTCAATAAACAAGGAAAGGCTAAACACACAAAACACTTGAGCTTTTTTGGTCTTATTAGGCATTAGTTTCTTTCATGTCCTGGCCATATGAAATAGATAAAACATTTAACTTAGAGGCAAGAGTTTCTATATTCTGTCTTAAACATGTTATGAACTCTCATCCGAAGGAAAATTCAACTCATAAATAGACACCACAGCCTGATAAATGTAACTTGTATATTTCTTGCTTCATAATAATAAAGTTAAATCCAATCACATATCCAGACTTAGAGTCATGTAAAAACAGACATGACAACCATTAGAATTAAGAGATAATTTCTTGATCACTCAAGGCTTCTTGATTTGTATAAATTCATTCTCCTTTTCTCTTGCAATGGGAATATGACTCTGGACTGAAAGGTCTAACCTGAGTTCTCTTTTTCCTTAATTTGGAGTTCAACATCAACTTTCCATTCATATCCTCTCAATTCCTTTATGTAATGGCAATAGTGAGGTCAGATGTTTCCCAGAAATGATAGATGAACCATTATAGATATAGACTTTGACCAGAATGAGAGTAATGTTAGTCAAGTCTTTGTGTCCTGCCAATCAAACTGGACTTGGGCTGCTTGAATATCAGGCAGAAGGTGAAACAGCCATTTGTACTTATTTGATAGAGTCTTAAGAAAATATAGGGCATAAACATTTGTAACCTGTGACTCAACCTTTTCACTTTACAGGAAGCAGAGTTTGAGAAAGCTTATTAAACTTACAACAAGGCTCTCCTTTCATTTCATATTGATGTTTATGTTGAGATGTCTCATTATATACAAAAGCTCCTCTAACCAAAGAGGTGGCATTCCCATTTCTCTTCAATTTGCACCAAATGCCCTTTTGTTTCCACCATTCAACTGAAACTGTTCTTGTCAGGTATCCTTGTTCTCTGTGCTGCTATATGCAACATCCTCTCAACACATGTGACCATCCCTCACTCTTAAAACAATTTATTCTTGGGAATTCTCTCATCCCCCACCCCTTCGTTTTCCTCTTACTTCTCTGGACCTGCCTTATCAGCTTACTGATAAGGTTCTTTTTCCATTACTCCACTGCCAAATATAAGAACACCCAGGGTTTAACAATAGGCTTGTGGGTGGGTGGTGGTGTTTGTTTTTCCTGTATTGATGCCCTCTCCAATGTGATCTTATTAAATTCCATGCTTTGCATGTAGTTTGTATGTCCACAACTATCAAATTTATATATCTAGCCCTCATCTCTTCCCTTGAACTTAAAATGCAGATAGCCCAACATTATATGGCATCTTTACTTGATTGTACAATGGGCATCTCAAAATTGGCCTGTCTAAAATGTAACTCTTGGCTCTGTTTTGTTCCCTCCCAATACTCTTGTTCCTTCCATTTTCCCATCTTACTAAGTGGCCCCAATATGCAGTCTAAAAATGTGCGTTTAATCCTTGGTTCTCCTTCCTAAATCGACTTATCAAATCCCCAAATCTATTCCTATTAGCTCTGCCTCCAAGAAATAAATTCACTTCTGCCCATATCCATCATTCCTCGGGAAATATCTACTACACTACCCCATTTTCCATGAAAGCAAGTACTATACAGATGAATGACGAGTTAAGTGACTGAAGAAATGCTCTAGATTCAGGTAAGCCTGACTTGTCAGACAAGAACAGAATGACCCACAGGTGGTGGAGGACACTTAACAACATGGTTAAAGAAGATAGGAAGAAAAAAATGAAACTAATATTTGTTGAGGAAATATCATTAAGCATCACCAAAAAATATCTTATCTCCTTATATCTCTCACCAACTCCAAAAGATAAATGGAATTGCCTTAATAGAAGAAACTCAAGTTCTCAAGTTTACACTAAGTGGCAGGATTGAAATTCACACCCTAGTCTCTAGCTCCATCATGTCTCCACCTTCCATACTCTAGGGTACTCTGAATGATACTTGTGCCTTAAATTTGTGAAGAGAAGAAACGGACAAAATGTTCTATCTCCCACTCTGTATATATCAGGGATTAGAAAAATCAACCTGTCGGGCGCCTGGGGGGCTCAGTGGGTTAAAGCCTCTGCTTTCGGCTCAGGTCATGATCTCAGGGTCCTGGGATCGAGGCCCGCATCGGGCTCTCTGCTCAGCAGGGAGCCTGCTTCCCCCTCTCTCTCTGCCTGCCTCTCTGCCTCCTTGTGATCTCTCTCCCTCTATGAAATAAATAAATAAATAAATCTTTAAAAAAAAAAAAGAAAAATCAACCTGTCAATATAGTGATCAACCTTTATAACTGATTACCTACCTGACAGATGGAAAGAAACCCAATGAAAGAAGTTCCAATATCACTGTGGGGCAATATTTCAAAGCCTATAATAAACCGTACTTCATTCATCCAGGACAACAGACTAGACAAAGAAGCTGTTCTCTATTTGGTTGTTAAAGCCTAGTACTAATCTTTTTTCAATAAATTTTCATTGAAAGTCTATTATGTGAGTGTCAATATACAATACAGATAAAAAAATTTTCTGCCCCATTGTTAAATCACCTATCTGACTACATGACTGATTCACACTTGTAATAATACTGTGGTGATGTGAGTAAGACTTAGCAGATTTGGATCTTGATAGAAATCACAGTCCAGTGCAACATTGCTTAAAGTATACTCTATAGACTCTGTATCAGAAGCATCTGGTAATACATGATAACAGAAATCTTGGGCTCAAACCCCCAAATCAGAATTTCTTAGGGTGTTGAGTGAAAATTTTCATGTTTAAAACAAAGAAGGTTTGAGAAAACAAGATGAGCTCTAGAGAGGTCCCTTGCTCTATAGAAAGAAGAAAAACCAGTAAAGAAGCCCTTTTTGTTGTTAAAATTTTCATTTCTCAAGAAGGTGGTATCTGTGAACACCAGAATCCTGACTCTGACAGACAGGAGGATTCTTCTGACAATATTAATGAAAGAACTTGCAACTCGCCTGTATGTGACCAATTAGATCAGTGCAGCTCTAGACCTCCTTGGCCTCATCTCCAGCTCTTGTCCAATGGAATAAAAATGGATAATGAGGCACAAATATTTTTCCAATCACATGGGGTTTTACAGGTTCCTGGAAGGGCAATAACAACAAGTCTAGCAGCAGTAAATCAGAAGTTACAGACATTAGTTACCCAAGGAGACAGAGAAGGGCACGTTGAGTACACTGAGAAACTCTATTATTTTACCAGTTAAGAGATGAAAAGATATCCATATTTAACCATTATTCAACCACTCTTCTTTTGGACAAGGAAACCAAATCTTCAGGAAACAAGAATATGGAAAGGCAAAGGGAAGTCTTGATTATTAGCCTGGACACGAAACCTCAGTGCAGAAGTTGGTCTGAAATCCTTGGACAATTTCTTTACCCAGGTAGCCTGCAAGGTATGATGGAAATATACATGATGCAAAGGAAAGGAGCTGAAACAGAAAGTCAGAATGAATAAAAGCATCCACACCCTCTACCATACTGCCATCCATAACTTTCCTAGACCTCAGGACAGAGGTGGTGAAAGCTAACAACCCCAGACCTTCCCAGGGGTGACAAAAACTTCGGTTCTCACAGCCACTGAATGAATGGAGGATCTGAGGATGGACAGAGAGAGGGAGGGAGGAATAGAGATGGAGAGAGTTAGAGAAAGAGATTATCAGAGAACCAAACAAGAGCTGAGACTGATAGTAAAATTCAATATCGCCACAGTCATAAGAAAATAAAAGAAAAGGCAGAGTCATAATGATGGCCACTATAATTTGATCCCTTTGTGGCTGAAAATCTTACTTCCTGATTTGTGACTTGTTTTTAGGATAACTCCAAAATTTGAAAACCAGTAAACCATCCTCACATTATTAAGACTAAATAATTCTAAGACTAAATAATTTTAATGTCTGACGAGGTATTATTCTCCTCTTCTATAGATACATTTCATGTTTTTCTTTCAGTTTTATGATCTGAAAGATTTTCTCAACTCTCCTTAAAACTTTCCGGGCGCCTGGGTGGCTCAGTGGGTTAAAGCCGCTGCCTTCGGCTCAGGTCATGATCCCAGGGTCCTGGGATCGAGGCCCACATCGGGCTCTCTGCTCAGCAGGGAGCCTGCTTCCTCCTCTCTCCTCTCTCTCTGCCTGCCTCTCTGCCTACTTGTAATCTCTCTCTCTGTGTCAAATGAATAAATAAAATCTTTAAAAAAAAAAACTTTCCATAATTTTTACGTTGAAGTATATTTCTTTACAATTTTGGGGAGCTCTGTTGTTTAAAATTGATTTTCATTATTTAACTATTTTGAAATCATTACAGAGTAATTCGTATTACAGAAGTGGCGAAGACAGTACAAAGAAGTCCAATACACCCTTCACCTCATTTTCCCAATGGCTACATTTTAGGTAACTACAGTAGACTTAAATACTCATTTAAAATAAGCTACTTCCACTTTTATGACTGTACTATCTTCTTAAATATCTCTGAGGACACTAATTAAGATTGCTTTGTTCTAATTTATTTTCTTTTGATCTCTAATGTGTCTGTTTCCATTGGTGTTACTTTGCTCTATTTTGATATTTTTCCTTCATTTATGCAAATTTTTCTCAAAAATCCAGTGACCCTTGATTGTTCAATTATATTTTAAACAACTATTCCTTAGGAAAATTGACTGTGTACATCAGCAGGGTTACTAAATTGAAAGACTTTGATTTGAGATGAATGGACTCTCAAGTAGCAATTATACTATGAAAACTCTAAATGCCAGGATGGGAAGAACTTTCTTTTGTATCCCTGTCTCCTATACCAGTTCCTCTAGTACACTCTGACACTGCTTTCTAGAATTTAAGTATCTGCCTTGCCACCAACCCTGGATCCATACCTGGTCCTGACTGATCTGCTTACAGGAAGATGGGGAAAGGGAAATGGAAGAAAACAGACTGCTTTTCCTTATATAGACCTCAAATTTGTCTCCCAGTTAACAACTCCTTCCGATCTTTGCCCTTCTTTGCATCATGTACCTTGGACATGAGAATTTCTTTGAGGTTCTTCAAGAACCCTTCTGCACATTTAGACAAGAGCAGATTTATCTACTAATAATACAATGTAAGTTATAAAGGAGAGCCTCTTGTATAACTTAAAATTTTCTAAAAGCCACATTAAAAAGTTTAAAAAGGTAAAATTGACTTTAGTAACAATTTAATATATTGAAAATATCATTGCAATATGTAATCAGTATAAAAATTGAGATCTTTTGCATTCTTTTTCATACTAAATCTTCAAAAACTGGTGTATATTTTATACTTATGGCACACGTCAATTTAGACCAGCCACATTTCGGGGGCCCAACAGTGACATATTGCTAGTGGCTACTAGCCATATGGACATGACAGTATTTACTGTGGCTCCTCTGTCCTCCATTAGCCTGGCTTCCTCTATTTTTAATCTTCTAAAAAATGTATGAAATCTCTAATTCACTGATGGTCACCCACCTATTCTCGTTACTGTTGCAGATTAAAGCTAATTTTTAAACTTAATTGCATTTTAGTTTTATATCAGGAGAAAAAAGTAAATAAATGTATAAACTCTGCCATCAAGAAACCCATCAAACCATCAAGATCCCAACATCATATCCAGAAGAAGGAACTCCAAAACACAGGCTTTGCGGATGTAAAATAAGTAACAACAAAGTATAGCTTCTGGTATTTCCTCACACTTCTTATGTTCTATATATGTCTCAAGGATCATAGTCCTGCTTAATTATCATGGCCCACAATATTGGACTATTCTGTACTGATGGTTCCTTTGTAATTGAACAATAACTATACATTTATTGCTTACTGAACTATGTATCAAGAACTCTTCTTAGGTTTTATATGTATTACCTCATTTAATCTCAATAACCTTAGGAGGTGGGTACAATTTTAATCTTATTTTATATATACGTATATGTGTGTGTATATGTATACATATGTATAGAATGTTTTATGTGTATATATATATGTATATGTACATGTATATATATACATATAGTAAAAAACTGATGGGGGCACCTGGGTGGCTCAGTGGGTTAAAGCCTCTGCCTTCGGCTCAGGTCATGATCTCAGGGTCCTACGATCAAGCCCCGGATCAGGCTCTCTGCTCAGCAGGGAGCCTGCTTCCTCCTCTCTCTCTGCCTGCCTCTCTGCCTACTTGTAATCTCTCTCTCTCTCTCTCTGTCAAATAAATAAATAAAAACTTAAAAAAAAAAAATGAAAACTGAGGCACTGAGAGGCTAAGTTGCCCAAGATCACACAGACCCCAGAACTGTGATTCTACAACACATGCTCTTAACCAGTAGGTCCTATGCTTCTTCAAGATCTCATATGCAGGGTGCCTGGGTGGCTCATGGGTTAAGCCTCTGCCTTCAGCTCAGGTCATTACCTCAGGGTCCTCATTGGGCTCTCTGCTCAGCACGGAGCCTGCTTCCTCCTCTCTTTCTGCCTGCCTCTCTGCCTACTTGTGATCTGATCTCTCTCTGTGTGTCAAATAAATAAATAAAATCTTTTAAAAATATATAAGCAAACAAACATACTCCTGACTGTCCACTTCTGGTTTGGAGGACCACTGTCCACCCAGACCAATTATGACATTATAAATCATTGACTCATTGGCCCTATAACGAATAAGTCAAAAGACATAAACTGAGTCTAGTTAAACCTACATTCATTATTAGAAAAATAATGTAAAAAGATGGGCGACTGGGTGGCTCTGGTCATGATCTCAGGGTCCTGGGATTGAGGCCCACATTGGGCTCCCTGCTCAGCCGGCAGCCTGCTTCCTCCTCTCTCTCTCTCTGCCTGCCTCTCTGCCTACTTGTGATCTCTCTCTCTGTCAAATAAATAAATAAAATCTTTAAAAAAAAAAAAGAAAAATAATGTAAAAAGAAATGTCTTCATTTGAGATAGAGACAACTTTTAAAGTAATAACTAAGATTTTATATCTTACACCTGTTTGATCATTAAAGTAGTTCATAACAAAGACATCTTTAAAACATGATATTTACATGATTATAATATCCAAGGAACTGCAAATCACCTCATTTAAACTTTGCCATTCCCAAAGAATAGATGGTATTTGCACATGGGTTGACGTCTTGGGTTAGAGACGCTTTTTAGAAAGCTTGGTTCTGACACAAAGGAGAGGCCACCACTCCTCTGGTAAGTAATGGGCTATGACTGTGTTAAATGTATCCCTTCAATTTAAAGCCTCCTAAATGCAGGGGAGAAAACTGATTAGAAATGGTTTGGGAGCCTAATTCTGTTAGTGGGAATGAAAACTGATAAACAACACTGGGTGACCTGCCGGAACAAATAGATTCTTGATTCAGCAGGAATCCAGCTGCTGGTATGTTCCAGGTGAACAAGCATTACTTAAATAAATAAATTCCTTCTTTTTTTCCACTCATGCCTTCCAGGTTTGCTGCATTTATTACGTGAGAAGTGAATCTAGGTTGGAGAAGCACAGAATACTCCTCTGGGAGATACCATGGAATTAGTGGGATAAATAGAAAGGTCACTGAGCTCTAGAGAGGGGAAGGGTTGTATTTAGCAGCTTTCTCATAAGTGAGCCTGCTATTAACATAGTGGTATTTTGAAGTTATAAAGCATTTTGAAGCTCTAAGCTTCAATGTGTACTGCAAACATTAATTAATCCTCACAACATCCCCCAGAATGTGAGGAGGTGCAATCCACATCTCACAGATGATGTACCTAGAAGCGGTGAAGTTAAACCAGTGGCCAAAGGACAGACAGGTCGCCCAGAAGACAGGACTGCAGAACTTGTAAATTCCCAGCCCCAGGGGAGAAAGTGCAATCGTGTGGACTCTAGCAGGTAACCAAAAGCAAAAGGAAAGCATTTCCCACGGGTTATGGGAAGAAAAGGAAGGAATCGACCATAGAGGAGCGGGTAAAAATCTGCTTGCATTGGGAAGACAACCTTGCTTCATGATTTTTTTTCTACGTATGAAGAAATGTAATTCATTTTATGAATGCAATGAAATGGTGTTGCATCCCAAGGTAAAAACATGAAAAAAGTCTAGTGCGGTCTAATTGTGCTGCACTGAAAGAACAGTGATTTATTAATTAATTAATCATTCCTGTTGTCAAAATCAGACTCCAAATATCTTTTTTATTTAGACATCTCTCTTAAAAACAACAACAACAACAAAAGGAGTAAAACGTTTCACCTGAAAGGGGTGGGAGATGTCACTTACTAAAAAGGCAGATTTCAGGCATATTTGACAAATGACAGCAGTGACATGTTCAGAATCACAAAAGCCAGAGCAGTATGCTCATTCGCCTTCTGAGGCAAAATCTCCAAGTTGCAAATAGGATTATAAATAAAATTCTGTTCAAAGACCAATCACAAAACCATTTTCCATGAGAAACTTAAAATAGAACAAAAATATCACATTTATGTTTGCATGATACATTTTACTACCTGCCACTTTAATCTCCAGAAGAGTCAAGCTTAACAATAATATCAAAGACAGGTTTATTATCAAGGTTCACATGTTCTATTTTCCTCTAACAACCTAACACAAATGCCAGACGCACAAGTTACTCCTGGTGCAACATATCATTTAATTCCCTTTGACAGGTTTACTATTCTTTGAAATTGTAAATTCATTCATTAGGTAGAAGAGACTTGTTAAACTCTGATGTATTATTTTTGTTTGTTTGTTTCAAGGATAGAACACTATCTTTTTGATGTATAGTATATTGCTGAGAAGTAATCCTATCTGTATTAATGGGGGGAAGATGTTGATGACAACCACCAAATTAAGTGCTTTGTCCTGTGTTCCTGATTGAATCCACTAAAATGCGTAATATAAATTAAGAGGCAGAGCAATTATGAATTCTGGTGTGAAATCAAGAATTAAAGGCTTAGAGACATATACTTTACCACAGTATAAATAAGATATTTTGTAGCTCATTCCTAGGTCTCCTAGAGAATCTAACTCTTATCTGGATCTCCAGATCTTTTTGCATGTTTGCATTCATCACTAAGTGAAAATTATCTAAGACTGTCTTACCTCACTTGCTACCATAGTAAGACCTGTGTTAAAAGCATTACACACAGAGAAAAGCTAAAGGAAAGATAAAGTTAGGAACAGTATAAATAAGATATTTTGTAGCTCATTCCTAGGTCTCCTAGAGAATCTAACTCTTATCTGGATCTCCAGATCTTTTTGCATGTTTGCATTCATCACTAAGTGAAAATTATCTAAGACTGTCTTACCTCACTTGCTACCATAGTAAGACCTGTGTTAAAAGCATTACACACAGAGAAAAGCTAAAGGAAAGATAAAGTTAGGAAGAAAGACATAACTGTCATCAGCAGTTATGACACCTCTGGAATATGATATACCAAATTAAGAAACTTGTCCAAGGTCATAAAACTCTTAAGAAGCAGATCTAACAGTGGGTCTAAACCTATATAATTTCAAAGCCCACACTCCTCAACAACGTAAAATCTCTCCAGAACAATTTGGTCATAACTTCTTAATTGTTTATAACCAGTCTTGTTCCAAAAAGAATACAAGGTTAACATACAAATATGCAAATATAACAGGAAGATTAAATAAAGTTGATACAGTTTATATAAAAAAGCAAAAAGAGATGGAAAATTAGGACAGAAATAAGATAGAATCTGGTCAGTTTAGGGCACACCATGATGTCACTAAGTCTTTTTAGAGTTCAGCCTGAAACCCAGTTGTGAGTTTTCTGGCAGTAAACAAGAAAACATAAATAGGCCTATCATATATTGTTTACAAAAACCATCCAGCTATTCAGAAAAATTAGACCGATTTTTTTCCCCACGCTAAGTTCTCGAACAAGTGTGTATTTTGATGAACAACATTCTCAACAACACCTTTTCAGGAGGCACAGTGTCAAGTTTAATTAGGTTCCTCTGCTCTAAAGTTCGTTTAATAGTGTCACATCAAAACACAAATCAATAAAAGCAACTCTAATCACAGGATTTGGAGATTGGGAAGAGAGAGGTACATAAATAATATTCAATCCAAACACATGGCTTCTTAATTATCTAATATAATTCAGGGATAATGTTGGAGTATCTGGAAGAATAGATGGACTATCCACCCCACCTCCCAAATCCTAAATAAATATTGCTTCTCTTAGTTGAGTTTTTAAGATGTATTCATCAAGGTAAATTTAAAATGATAATCCCTGATAAGTAGCTGGAGCTCAGCAATGCTCTGTGGCCAGTGAATTGTGAATCTACATGTTTCAACGAGCATAGTCAGAGGTTACAACTTTGTGTTGGGCATTAAAAGAAGATCTTGTTAAATAAAAGTGCATTATCTGGAATTAAGATATTATCAGGATTAACATCTTAATCTGAGTTAGTTCTGCCAATTAGTTATTACACAGCAGGGGCCTGAAGGATTAGGATGCATGATACATACACTTGTTTAAAAGTTCCAGAAACATTTTTCATCTCTATCCCCAAAGCCTACAACAGTGGTGTAAAAAAAAAAAAAAAAAAATTTTTGAATGCAGATTTGCAATATGCTTCTCATGGTTCTGGCAAGAATTTTAGAGAGAGGCTAGAGGTCTAGAGTCAGGATAGGGGCACTGCCTGTCTCTTGAAATTGAGTAAGGAGGGCAGTGCCACTCTCAGGCCAGACAAGCAGAGGTCTCCACCCTGGTCCCCCCAACTCAGAGGGCTCTCCATTTTGGAGAGTCTTTGCTGAAATTGTCTAATTCTCCTTCTGGTGGCTTGGAGCCAACTGAAGCTGGCAATGCCAGGGTGCCCAGACCCCACTTTTCTGATTCAGAAATCTCTCTGATCCTCTACCTCCAACTTCACTGGGCACTGGATCACACAGATGCCCCAAGGTTGATTTGTGCTTATGTGGTCATCTCAGGGCCCCATGATTTAATCCAGTTCTACAAGGGTAAGCAGATCACTCTAGCTGACTAATATGAAATTTCTTTCAGGGTATTGGGTAATACTGAGCTTCCAGAAATGGTACTGTCACAACTCTTAATCTGGACTACTGATCATCTACCACAGATCCTCAGACCTACTCTCAATCCTCCATATTCCAACGACAGGGCTGCCTCTGATATTTAGCATCTGCGGGCAACAAGAATAGTAGTACAAAGGATGATGGCAGAGGTTCCTTATGGTGGCAGTGCCTCCCTTGCTATAGCAGTTTTAAATTACCCAGGGAACTCGACACTTCTCCTACAGACTTTGTGGCATGATTGAGGAAGACCCCTGGAAGTGGTCACACATTTCCCCTGAGGGCTTCTGAGACTATGGCTTCCCAACACCAGGTGGCCATTTTAATCCTTGTTCTCTTTCACCTCTGACCAATATAACAGCAACGTGCTTTCCTAAATTGGTCTTAAACCATGACGCATGAAAAAAAGAACATTCTTATGCAAATGGGAATTTATTTCCCACTCTATACAAAAGGCTAATGCCTCTCCTCCCCACTGGTTAGTGGAAGGAAGTGGTGCAGTTGACACTGAAAAAGATTATATTCTAGGGATGCAATGACGACAGTCTAAAGTCCAAGGCAAGGTGTGGTTGGAAGGTGTGTGGTTCAACCTTTATACTATGAAATTCTGAACGTAAACTTAGCATTTCTAGAAAATTAATTACTGTCCACATTTTCCACATACTCTGAGAAAGACTTTATTTGAGGTTACCATCAATGAAGCACAGTAAAACCTTTAAGAGAATCATTAGAAGCCAGTATTCATTGATGGCTAAATCAATGATGCAGTGTCATGAGGGAATGGTGGTAGGGAACTACACAGGCAAGAAGTGTTATTTCAAAAAAACAGGTTCTAAGGAGCCGTGACACTGTGGGTAACATCATCATTACTAACTTTATCTCCTGAGGAAAGATGAAATTGCCAGGAGTTGTACATTTGATAATGATGAGAAAGAAGGGATGGTCCTGAAGAAGGAATGGTACCTGGATGCTAAGAAAAATCTACATGTGCACTGATAGAAAAAATTCTAAGTACCTCTCCTTTATATATTATTTTAAATCAGGATTTCTGCAACTATGGTCTTTGGCATTTTATTCCATTTTTGTATGACCCGACAGATAAGAATGATTTATATATTTTTAAAGGGTTATAAACAAAGAAGTACATGTGACAGATACCATATGCGGCTCACAAATCCTAAGTTATTTACTATCCGACCCTTTACAAAAAATGTTCCCCAATCTCGGGTTTAAAGCATCAATAAATCACACTACCTTAGATGAGCTCTTGAAATTTATTACGGTTATTTTAGACCAGTTTTAGTTATAAAGATAATACAGAGTTCCCACATACCCCACACCCACTTTCCTTATTATCAACATCTTTCATCCATATGGTACATTTGTTACAATTAATGAACAATGCTGATACACAATCATTAACTAAAGCCATATTTTATTCAAATGTCTTAAGTTTTCACCTAAAGTTCCTTTTTTGGTTCTATGATCTATCCCAGATACCCCGTTAGGACAGGTAGATAAAGAGAACTGTCAGAGAGTGGACAACAATCTAAGTAGCAAAGGCATCTATGTGAAGTAATATCACAAGGACTTTGAGTGTTCAGTGTCTACCAAGAATAGTGCTTAGTACTTAATATACATCATCTCCCTTAATGTCTGCCCAAGGTGTGAGATGGTTACCAATACTATATTCGTTTTACAGAGGAGGAAATGAAGCTTCAGTTAACTCTCATGGAAGGGCCACACTGTGGACCCAGGCAACAAAAATTGGAGGTCATATCCTAGAATCCAAAAGGGAGAGCCACTGAATTGGCCAAGAGGGTTAACACATACAATGTGAATCTGGCATTCCCTCCTCAGCAAGTCTCTAGCTTTTACTAAATTAAACAAAAACAAACAAAAATATTTGATTAAATAATTTGAGATTACATCTATGAACTTTCCCAGCAATTTAGAGAATCCAAATGTCTTTTAAATAAAATAAATGAAACATTAGAGATCACAGTCTCCAATAGAGATGACTGGTGCAGATCTGTGTGACAAAATCTGAAAGTCAGGTGTGGACAGAATCAATTGGTCAGTTCTCATTTTCAGACATTGCAGTGATCTCATACTCAGCCAAGAAGAGAGTGAAGGAAAAAGTGTCTTGGTCCCAAACTCACTAAGCTCCTAAAAGGAGCAGCACTTGTAGCAAGAGAAATATTGATTCCAAAGCAATTTGTTCCTCATCCTTCCCTGTTCAATCTCGTGGCTGATCTTTCTTCTGTCCTTTACATCATGTCTTTGTAGCAGGTCTCTAGACTATGAGAGCATCTCTGTGTTTGGAGAGGGTTGGATGCAGTGATTTCTCCCCTTTCTCCATATGTGGAAATACATCAAGTGTTCATTTGACTTTTGAATGGTCTATCACACGGAGCCAGGAAAATGAGNCCCTTTCTCCATATGTGGAAATACATCAAGTGTTCATTTGACTTTTGAATGGTCTATCACACAGAGCCAGGAAAATGAGACAAACAGAGATATAATAGGAATGAAACTTTTACTATATAGATAATTTTGGTTGGGGGAGAAAAGCTTATCCTACCTGGTTAACATGGTATCTTTGAACCTTGAAGAAGCTATTTAATTCTATTTAAAACAACAGTGGTTCAGGAATACTTACACATAAAGCAAAATTAATCAAATGTGATTATTTTACTTTAAAGCTAATTACAACTNTTAATTCTATTTAAAACAACAGTGGTTCAGGAATACTTACACATAAAGCAAAATTAATCAAACGTGATTATTTTACTTTAAAGCTAATTACAACTACACACACACACACACACACAAATTTTCTCTGGACGTACTTTATAGAAAACATGTCTACTACTTGAACTAAGAACACTATTGTTAATGATTCACTGAAATTTTTTTAAGTTTTGTGTTTTTATGATACAAAACAATTTCCCTGAAAGGTTGAAATCATTTGAATGAATCTATAAAATAGGTGGTATAATGGTTTTTAGCTCAGCTGAGGAGATGCTCTGCTTGTCTTAATGAGGTGCCCACTTATGAAGGAGTATTATCATACTTAACACAAATAATTTGTTTCAGTGACATTTGAAACAGCTATTAATGTAAAAACTTTACATCTATAAGTCCTACTTTACCTTTTTACCACATTTCTAACAGTTTTGACAAGCTTGACTACCCACTGTAAACTTTTCCCTTACTAATATAAAGCACTCATTTTATTTGAGCACAATTGTTGAGACTCAGGTTTTAAGCAATACTGAGATTCTTCATTCTGCCGTATTGCTCAAGGCAAATTATCTGAGTTTTGTTACATTTAAAAATTCTTCTTTTCTATGATCTTTTCCCCTAATTGTTAGCATGGTTAAGACATAAAGTTCTTTAAATTAACAAGCAAAATAGTTCGTGGTTATGGCTCAGAAACTTTGACTCACAGTTATGTGTCTATACAAACTAAAATGAGACTTCTGTCATTGAAGAGATTACACAAGATCTTAATAAGGGGATGGGAAAGAAGCTAATTTGTTATGAAGAAAGCAGAAAATTTCCCTTTAGATACATTTCACTGGTCGGGGAAATAGGCACTCGAGGGAGGAGTATCATCTGAAGCTGGAGACTTCAAACAGGAACTCAAGGTGGACCAATGTGGAGTTCCAAGTTAGGATCAAGCCATGCACTGCTTTAAGCTCTGAGAGAATGCTGTTGAGAAAACTGGGTGATGGACATTGGGGAGGGTATATGTTGTGGTAAGCACTGTGTATTGTGTAAGACTGATGAACCACAGACCTGTACCCCTGAAACAAATAATACACTATATGTTAATTAAAAAAAAAAAACCTGAATTCTACCCCCAACAACAAGAAGAAAACTCTGGTCTGAGATNTGAACCACAGACCTGTACCCCTGAAACAAATAATACACTATATGTTAATTAAAAAAAAAAAAAACCTGAATTCTACCCCCAACAACAAGAAGAAAACTCTGGTCTGAGATGTAACTATATATGGTCCCATGTTCACAAAGAGAATCTTGTTGTTCTTAGGGGGCTTTGATGGGACAAAGTTATACTGAAGAGGTTTCCCCTTACTGAATCACATTTTTGAGGACTGCTTTTCATCTGAAGTATGTGTAAAAAGTTGCTATTACTAACTCTTGTATCCCATGACTGCTGGCCTCAACTCCTCTTTTGCACACAGACATTCTTCATGTGTCAACATGTATGGTTGCTGATATCTCTAAGCTTAAGTATATATTTTGGATCAAGTTTTGAAAGAAACAGAGTCATCTTTCAACCTCCAATGGAGAACATCCCAGGGGAAGATTCTAATTTGCTCAACTTATATCTCACATCTCTTCATGGGTGATACCGTATCATTATTAGCCCAGCTTATCTCACAAACCCATAACTACTACTGGAGGTGAGGGTGGAACCCTTGTTTGATAATCCAGAGAAACATAAGGAATAGAGCCTGCGTTCCAAAGGAAACCCTTATTTGTTTCAGCTCTCCAAACTATAAAGGATCCAAAACACTCTCTGAAGGAGATGCCCAAGCTTTTTAGCTTTATAATACATGAAATTATGATTCTTCTTCACTCTAGATCCCTGTCATAGGTGCAAAAGAGCATTTGAATTCTGAAAGCCCTTTCTTCTGCTGTAAGCAAAAGAAAAATCATGCTGTAAGCCCAGCAAAGCATATGGGAGAAGGCAAGTTCATCCTAACCCGTGTTCTTTTTCATTGGCAACTAAGCCCTTGAGAAGCATTTGGACACTTCACAGGACAGTGGGCCAAGCCTTTCCTATGTTACGATAACTCTGTAAGCAAAACACCTCTGGGCCAAGTGGAGAGCCAGGAATGCACCACCTTTGGTGATTTAATCATCTCAGCTTTTCAAGTTGTCCCATAAATTCATGTTGGTACACAAGGCCAGGAAGTACGACAAAAACCTGGTTGGTGTCCAGTCTGAATAATGGGCTCCAATAGAGCCTCATCTCTAGCAAACCCAAAATGATGAAAACAAGAGCTGCCACTATAGGAAGATTAATTCAGCAAGAGTTGAGCTCTTAAATTCTGGCATCTCTCAATGAGTCCCAGCCTTCCGAAAGCCCACCTGCCTAAACACTACATGGTGGATTAGTAATCCAGAGATCCCCTGAGTCCATTCAGCTAACATTTTCCTTTTTCTTCAGGATGAACAAAAACCCATAGGGCCTTTCTTCTCATAAGATTCTGTGACGCTGGTAATATAAGTAGATTATTTTTAGGTTGATTGGCAAACCCCTCACTAGCATTTCCAAGTGGAGAATAGGTTTTCACTTTACAGAGATTTAATTCTAACAAAGAAAAGAATGAAATGAAGACTGTCTTCTACAAGAATCAAAATAAGCACTTGGAGGGACCCCTGGGTGGCTCAGTGGTTAAGCATCTGTCTTCGGCATGGGTCATGATCCCAGGGTCCTGCGATTGAGCCCTGCTTTGGGCTCCCTGCTCAGGGGGAAGCCTGCTTCTCCTACTCCCACTCCCCCTGCTTGTGTTCCCTCTTTCACTGTCTCTCTCTCTGTCAAATAAAAAAATAAAATCTTAAAAAAAAAAAGCTTTTGAAGAAAATGATCCAGTATCTGGGAAATATTTACATCATCATTAAATTTTTCTTTATAGACTTTAATCATGAGCATTAAGACCATTCAAGCACCTTTTAACTTAGGTGCTAGAAAAGGTGACTGTAGAAACAAACTGGTTGGAAGGCAGGACAGAGTGCCATTTTTAGGTTGTGGCATGGCCATATGACTGTTCTTTCAATTTCCTGTGCTTCAATTTCAACCAATATTATAGAGAATTGATTCTTGCTGGAAATTAAACATCTTCATTGAACTTCCTGCCTCCTGACTTTCCCATGCAGGTCTTCTCCTCCCATGCCCACATCCCCACGTAGCTTGGGAAAGGATCGTGTTTTCCCTGTGTCTTCACCTGGTCATCCCTTTGTGTCTGTGTCCTAATTCTTCTCTTTTTATAAAGGATGCTGGTCATCTTGGTTTAAGATCCAATCTAGAGACCTCACTTTAACTTAATTACCTTGTCAAAGACTCTAGTTCCAAATATAGTCTCGTTCTGTGTTATTAGGGATTCAGACATCAACATATGAATTTGGGGGGGGGGGTTGGCACACACAATTCAGCCCATAACAATACTTATTGGTTTGGCTCCATGCTGCTGCNAAAGGATCGTGTTTTCCCTGTGTCTTCACCTGGTCATCCCTTTGTGTCTGTGTCCTAATTCTCCTCTTTTTATAAAGGATGCTGGTCATCTTGGTTTAAGACCCAATCTAGAGACCTCACTTTAACTTAATTACCTTGTCAAAGACTCTAGTTCCAAATATAGTCTCGTTCTGTGTTATTAGGGATTCAGACATCAACATATGAATTTGGGGGGGGGGGTTGGCACACACAACTCAGCCCGTAACAATACTTATTGGTTTGGCTCCATGCTGCTGTCTTTTAGAGTAAGATGTAAGTAAATAAAAAATCTTGGTACAACCAGGTACCTTTTCTGCCTTGGATTAGTTCTCTCTTCCTTCTCTTTTCTCCACACTCACACCACTCAACCCTGAGTTTATCACAACATTAAAGCCACCTTGGACAGTTTCAGTTTGGGTTAAAATTTGTTTTTAAAAATTAATCCTTCTCTCATGCTTGAGGGTTCTGGATTTTAGCCTCTAGACAGCTTATTATTAAGGCTTTTATTTGGCTTTTGACATTTATCTAGCATGATACACCTTTAACTGTCAGCTTACTGTGCATCAGACCAAAGGTTATATTTGCCCTTATAAATTCCCTGCTCAAGCCTTTGCTTCTTTTCTCTCTTGCAGCAAAGCAGAGAGCAAAAAGAGAAAAAGATCATGTCCATGTCTGCCCATGAACAACATGGATTTCTATGATAGTTTTTCCCCAGCATAGAGTTTTCAAATTGTAATTTGCCTTTTCTCCTTGAGAAAAGACTTCCTTTACCATGGGCCTTTATGCTGGTCTCTTGCTACATACTCATGAACTGTGTTAACTTTGTAACATTAAACGGTGCCTCGTTGAATAACATCTAATTTGAACTTAAATTTTTAAAAATATTTTATTTATTTATTTGACAGAGAGAGAGAGAGAGAGAGAGAGAGAAAGCAGGGGGAGTGGGAGAGGGAGAAGCAGGATTTCCCACTGAGCAGGGAGCCCGATGTGGGGCTCCTTCCCAGGACTCTGGAATCATGACCTGAGTCAAAGGCAGGTGCTTAACAACTGAGCCACCCAGGCACCTCTGAACTTGAATTCTTTAAAACAGTTTAATGTTGCTAAATTTCCAGCCCATAAATAAATATATCTTTTAAAGTGTTATAGATTATAGGATTGGGTTGTCTGGGAATATTCCCTATGATGGGCACGCAGAAAATTCCCTCGATGGGAAAGGACTAAAAGTAGGTGATCTGTCAGATCAGAAAATACTCATGGCAAACGAGATGAATGGGAATTCTGGGGCAAAGAGTTTTCTGCCAGGGGCGGACTGTGCTGGGTGGAAAGAGGTAGGCCCTGTACCACCATCTTGCTGAGTTATTGGCTGGGGACCACTCTAAGAAGAGTGCGACTTCAGCTACCACTGCCAAGCTCAGTCATTGGCTGTGGGCTTCTTGAAACATGAGGCAGAATCTAAAGGAGTATGATAGCTAGAGTTTGTTATATTCCTCACAGCTGAACAGCATGTCCTTTCTCAGCAGAATGTGAGTGACACAACTCTATGTCTGCCACACATACCTTTGAAAAAATAAATCCAAAGTGATATCTTATTTTTGTATGTTTATTTTCAAAAATGGCGGCCATATTACTTATGGTCGAACATAGAACCTTTTGAAAATAAAAGGAATAGCTTTTAATAATTATACCAGGATTATGGGTATATATAATTACTCTACTAATACACCTATCTTTATTACTCACAAACTTCTATCTCCACTCCTAGGAGAGTCATCCATGTATCCATCACAATCAATTTCCTCCATATTTACCATTTAATATTTATCAAAAAGTCAAGCTTAGGTATGTTATGGATGTACATTAAAGAAGTGCATAGGAAAAGACAGGCATTCCTATGCCCTCTCTTCTCCCTCCTCCTCCTCCAGTTGTAGTATTAGGGCTCCATTATGCATCCCACACCAGGGAGTCTCACTGGCATTTGTATACAGTGGTTCTGTGAAGCAGATTCCTAATGCCCCATATAATTTATATGACTTCATTTCTTAATCTTTTATATTCATTTGTGTGTGTGTGTGAGTGAGTGTGAGAGAGAGAGAGAGAAATGATATCTTTTTTATCCTGAGTCAGAATATAGAATCACTTGCTAAAGTGATCAATTTCAAGTTTTTGGAGAATTGATAAGGGTAATTTTAGTCCAAATTAGATCAGTTTTTTTGTTTTGTTTTGTTTTTAAGACTTTACTACCAAAATCCCAACCCTAAACCTCATTCATTTTGCCTAGGCACTTAGTCTACTTTTGTTCATCTATTTCAGGTATATATTTCCAGTCTACTTGGATTTCTGGAAAAGAGAAGGGAGATGGAAGAGGAAAGCACGTCCTTTTTATTTTCTGAGCCAAGTGACTCTCTTTCTTTTAGGCGCAGGAACTGGATTGCTTTTTTCTGTCAGGTTTTTCAGGCAAGTAAAGGGATCAGTGAAGAGCAGCAGTGATCAGTGAAAAAGCAGGGTTCTCTGCTTCTCTAAATCATCCTTGAGAGAGCCTTGTCATCTGTGCTTTTTAGCCATCCATCTTTATCTCTTTTCCTATCTACTGTATTCTGAATGGCAGTGAGTTCTACTTAAATGTTTAGGTCCATTCCTAACCCATAGAAACAAACACAAAGAGTTAGACAGAAATGAGGAGACAGAAGAGTATGTCCCACCTGAAAGAACAGGATAAAATCACAGCAGAAGAGCTCAAGGAAATGAAGATAAGCACTATGCCAGGTAAATAACTCAAAGAAATGGTCATAAAAATACGGGACTTCACAAAAGAGTGGAGGATTTCAGTGATACTTTCAACAAAAAGATAGAAAATATTAAACAAAGAACCAGAGATGAAAGATTCAATAACAAAAATAAATAAATAAATAAATAAATAATATACTACAGGGAATCAATAGCATATTAGAGGGTACAGAAGAATGGATCAGTGATCTGGAAGACAGGGTAATGGAAAGCAACCAAGCTGAACAACAAAAAGGAAAAAGTAATAAAAAAAGAGACTTGGTTAAGGAATGTAGCAATATCATGAAGTGCAATAATGTTCACATTATAGGGATCCCAGAAGAAGTAGAGAGAGAGAGAGAGAGAGGAAGGGGGTGGGGGGAAGACAAAAACTTATTTGAAAAGATGATAGCTGAAAATCTGGGGAAGGAAACAGACATTAAGATTCAGGAAGCACAAAAAGCTCCTAACAAAATTTCCCAAAGAGGTCCACACCAAGACATAATAATCAAAATGGCAATATGTCATGACAAAGAGAGAATTTTAAGAGCAACAAGAGACAATAAAAGAGTTATATCCAAGGGAAACCTCATAAGGAAATCAGCTGATTTCTTAGCAAAAAAATTGTAGGCCAGAAGGGAATGGCATGATATGTTCAAAGTGCTGAAATAAAAAACAAAAACAAAAACAAAAAAACCTCCAACAAAGAATACTCTACCCAGCAAGGTTATCATTCAGAATAGGAGAGATAAAAAGTTTCCCAAACAAACACGAATGTATAAAGGTCATTGTTACTAAATAAGCCTTACAAGAAATGTTAAAGGGAATTCTTTAAGGGCAAAGAAGAGACCACAACTAGAAGAAAATTATGAAAAGAAAACATTTTATAGGTAAATGCAAACATATAGTAAAGGTAGATTAATTACTTAAGAAACCAATGAGGAGATTAAAACACAAAAGCAATAAAATCAATTATATCTATGAAAATCAGTCAAGGAAAAGAAAAGGATGTAAAATATTACATCATATACATAAAAAGTTGGGGTGGGAAAGTAAAATTTTAGTGTCTTTAGAATGTGCTTAAACTTAAGCAACCATCAATTTAATATAGACTGCATACCCAGAAGATATTATACATGATCCTAACAGTAACCATAATTTACAGACCTATAATAGAAATACATACAAGAAAGAGAAAGGATCCATGCATAACAAAAAAGAAAGCCATTAAACAACAAGGGAAAAGAGAGAAGAAAGGAAAAGAGAAAAACTACTAAAACAACAAGAAAACAAGAAACAAAAAGGCAATAAGTACATACCTACAAATAATTTCTTTAAGTGTAACTGGACTAGAGGCACCTCGCTGGAGACAAATGAAAATGAAACTACAATTGTGCCATCTTTGGGATGCAGCAAAAGCAGTCATAAGAGGGTATTTTGCAGAAATACAGGCTTACCTCAAAAAGTAAGAAAAATCTCAAACAACCTAACCTTACACTTAAAGAAGCTAGAGAAAGAAGAACAAAGCCTAAAGCCAATAGAAAGAAGAAAAGAATAGATTATATGGATGGACAAAGAAGATTTGATGTGTGTGTGTGTGTGTAAGTGTGTTACATATATTCATTCTTTTTGATGGGTGAGTAATATTCTGTTATATACACAAGAAAGAATGAAATCTTACCATTTGCAATGATGTGAATCAAATTTAGAGTGGATTATGCTAAAATAAGTCAGTAAGAGAAAGACAAATACCTTATAATTTTACTCATATGTATAATTTAAGAAACAAAACTGATGAACATAGGGGAAGGGAAGGAAAAATAAAAAGATGAAAAAAATATATATATATATATTCCAGAAATAGATGAAATAGAGACAAAAAATTAGAAAAGATCAATGAAACTAGGAGCTAGTTCTTCGAAAACAGCAACAAAAAAAAATTTGATAAACCTTTAGCCATGTTTGTCAAGGAAAAAAGAAGACTCAAAATCATAAACAAAGGAGGAGAAATAATAGACACCACAGAAATACAAAGAGAAGAAAAGAATATTGTGAAAAATCATATATCAACAAATTGGACAACCTAGGAGAAATTCAAAAGTTCCATGAAACAAATAACTGATTCCAAAACTGAATCAGGAAGATGCAGAAAATTTGAATAGACCGATTACTAACAATAAAATTGAATCAGGAACCAAAATACTCCCACCAAACAAAAGTCCAGGATGAGATGATGAATTCTACTGAATGTTTAAACAAGAGTTAATGTTCTTTTCAAACTTTTCAAAAAATAGGAGTAAGGGAAAGCTTCTAAATTTATTCTACAAGGCCCAAATTATGCTGGTAGCAAAACCAGACAAAAGCACTACAAAAAAAAAAAAAGAAAAGAAAAGAAAAGAAAAGAAAAAAGAAAAGAAAACTGTAGGCCAGTTATATTTATTATAAACATAGACATAAAAATCTTCAACAAAATATTAGCAAACCGAATTCAAAAACACATTAAAAAAATCATTCAAGATGATTGAAGGGGATGTATTCCAGGGGTAAAAAGTTGGTTCAATATTTGCAAATCAAACAATGTGATATGTCGCATTGATCAGATAAAGGATAAAAATGCTATGGTTGTCTCAAGAGATGTAAAAATAGCACTGACAAAGTACAACTTCATGATATTAATTCATGACACAAATTCATGATAAGAACTCCCAACGGAGTAGGTTTCAAGGTAACATACCTCAACATAATAAAGGCCATACATGAAAAACCCACAGCTAACATCATACTCATTGGTGAAAAACTGAGAGCTTTTCCTCTCAGATCAGAAACAAAGATATCCACTCTCACCACTTTTATTCAACAAAGTGCTAGAAGTCCTAGCTGCAGCAATCACATAAGACAAAGAAATGAAAGGTATCCAAATTGGTAAGAAGAAAGTAAAACTGTCACTATATGTAGATGACATGATACTGCATAAAGAAAACCTTGAGGCTCCACCAAACACTACTAGAAATGATGAATGCATTCAGGAAAGTCAGAGGATACAAAATTAATATACAGAAATCTGTGACATCTCTATACACTAACAATAAAGTGGCAGGAAGAGAAATGAAGAAACAATCCCATTTACAATCACGTGGGAAAGAATAAAATACCTAAGAATAAACTTAAGCATGAAGATGAAAGTCCATTACTCTGTAAACTATAAAACATTGATGAAAGAAACTGAGGACACACAGACAAATGAAAAGATAATCCATGCTCATGGATTAGAACAAATATTGTTAAAATGTCCATACTACCCAAAGCAATCTACAGATTTAATGCAATCTCTCTAAAAATTAACAACATATGGGTGCCTGGGTGGCTCAGAGGGTTAAAGCCTCTGCCTTCGGCTCAGGTCATGATCTCAGGGTCCTCGGATTGAGGCCCACATCGGGCGTTTCGCTCAGCGGAAAAGCCTGCTTCCCCCCCCCTCTGCCTGCCTATCTGCCTATTTGTGATCTCTATCTCTGTGTCAAATAAATAAAATCTTAAAAAAAAAACATATTTCACAGAACTAGAACAAATGACACTAAAATTTGCATGAAACCACAAAAGATTTTGAATAGCCAAAGAAATCTTGAGAAAGAAAAATACAACTGGAGGTAACACAAACTAAGATTTCAAGAATTACTAAAAAGCTGCAGTAATCCAAACAGTATAGTATTGTCATAAAAATAGACACATAGATCAATGGAACAGTATAAAAATCCCAGTAATAAGCCCACAATTATATGGTCAATTAATCTATGACGAGGGAGGCAAGAATATACAATGGGGAAAATAGTCTCTTCAATAAATGGTTCTGGGAAAGCTAGACAGTCACATGCAAAAGAATAAAACAGGATCACTTTCTTATAGCATGCACAAAAATAAACTCAAAGTGGATTAAAGACCTAAATAAGAGATCTGAAACCATTAAACTCCTAGATAAAAAAAAAAAACATAGGCAGTAATTTCTCTAAAATTGGCCATATAAACATTTTTCTAGATAACTCTCCTCAGTCAAGGAAACAAAAGCAAAACTATACCACCAAGAGAGTACGCCAAAGTAAAAAGCTTTTGCACAGTGAAGGAAACCATCAACAAAACCAAAAAGTACCTATTGAATGGGAAAATGTATTTGCAAATAATATATTGGATAAGGGGTTAATGTCCAAAATATATAAAGAATTTACACACTCCAACACCAAACAAACAATCCAATTAAAAACAGGCAGAGGACCTGAAGGGACATTTCTCCAAAGAAGACATCCAGAGAGATGGCCAACAGACACATGAAAAGATGCTCGACATCACAAATTGCCAGGGAAATGCAAATCGAAACCACAATGAGCTATGATATTTTATCTCTCTGAATGGCTAGAATAAAAAAAGGCAAGAAATAATAAGTGCTGACAAGGATGTAGTGAAAAAAAGGAACCCACATGCACTGTTGGGAGAAATATAAATTGGTACAGCTGTGAAAAACAGTACGGAGTTTCCCTAAGAAATTAAAAACAGAAATACTCTATGATCCACTAATCAGCTACTGGGTATTTACCCAAAGAAAGCAAAAACATTAATTTGAAAAGATATACTCACCCCTATGTTTATTGCAGCATTGTTTGTGGTAGCCAAAATATGGAAGAAACCGAAGTGTCCATCAATAGATAAACAGATTTAGAAAAAGTGGTACATATACACAGTGGAATATTACTTAGCCATAAATAAGAATGGGATCTTGTCATTTGCAACAACATGGAAATATCTAGAGGACAGTATTCTAAGTGAAATAAGTCAAACAGAGAAACATAAATACCATATGATTTCACTCAAATGTGGAATATAAGAAGCAAATGAACAAAGGAAAAAAGAGAGAGAGAAAAAAAAAACAGACTCAAACACAGAGAAGAAACAGGTAGTTGCCAGAGAGAAGATGGATAAGGGGATGAGTGAAATAGATAATGGGAATTAAGAGGTACAAACTTCTAGTTACAAAATAAATAAATCATGGGGATGAAAAGTACAGCATAAGGAATATAGTCAATAAGACTGTAATAATCTGAGCACTAAATAATGTATAGAATTATTTAATCACTATTATCATTCATTTTAAATAACANAACAAAGGAAAAAAGAGAGAGAGAAAAAAAAAACAGACTCAAACACAGAGAAGAAACAGGTAGTTGCCAGAGAGAAGATGGATAAGGGGATGAGTGAAATAGATAATGGGAATTAAGAGGTACAAACTTCTAGTTACAAAATAAATAAATCATGGGAATGAAAAGTACAGCATAGGGAATATAGTCAATAAGACTGTAATAATCTGAGCAATAAATAATGTATAGAATTATTTAATCACTATTATCATTCATTTTAAATAACACTATATACGNTCTGTGTCAAATGAATAAATAAAATCTTTAAAAAATAAATAAATAAATAAATAAATAAATAACACTATATACAAATGATACTACAATAAAGAAATTTCAAGATCCAGCTCTATCACTTCACCAGCTATGTAATATTAATTACCTGCTTAACCACCCTGAACTACAATTTTAGTTATCTGACATTTATTTAAGGCATAAATTTTACTGCTTTAAGTGATATAAAATGTGTTTTAGTTGCCATGATGGTCAGTGGCACCCAAGAGACAACACTTCTGCAGTGATTTCAAACATAGGGAGCTGTTTGTCTCATGTGGGGAGACAGTCTGAGCTGATAAGATAGTTAATCATGTTACCTCTGACCTGGAATTTTCTGGGTTCTTCCACTACCGTCATTGTTGGTTTCTATTGTCATGATATCAATAACTTTTTTCTAGATAAATAGTATGTGGTTTATTCACACAATGGAATACTATATAGCCATGAGAATGAACCATGTGTAAATGTAGGCGATACAAATCTCATCACATAATGTTGAGCAAAGAAGCCAGATACAGAAGAATACATAATACTTGGTTCTGTTCATATTATGTCCAAAAATGGACAAAACTAATTCATGTTCTTAAAAAGTTAGGAATATGATTACTCTTGGGGAGGTAGTAACTGAATGGAAGCATGAGGGGTTGATTTTTGGATGCTGACTGTACTGTTTGTTGACGTGCATGTGTTTCATTTGTGAAAAATCCCTGACTTGTCTACTTATCTTTATGTATACTGGAGGCACTGACTCATTTTTCCTTTAAAAAGGGAGAAGAACACCATGTCACAGGGAAAGGATGAAGGCACATACCTGCTCTATTTTTTTGTTTGCTTATGTTTTCTGAGAAGCCTAACCTAGCAACTTCTATTTATATTTCGTTAGCCACATCAGGATGTTTGGTGATCTCTGGCCTCAAAGGAGTCTAAGGAGAAGGATGTGTTAACTGGACACATGATCACCTTAAACAAAACAAGGGTTTTATAAACAAAATGAGGGAGAAAGGATATTCAGGAGTCAATTCTGGTATTCTAGAAAACACACTGTATCATGTCTGCACAGAACATGTTATTCCAGATCTGTCCCTTCATTGAAAGTATAGTCCTACTTCTTCTTCAAAATTTTTCTTATATTGCTTGACTCACAGGAATATCCCTAATTTTCTTTTTTCCCCACAAATAATATATTCATAGACTTTTTGAAGTTGGAAAAAATCATCAATCATATGGCCCAACTTTCACAAAAAAAAAAAAAATCTGAAACAAACCTGATACACAGGTGTATCCATGACAACTGGTCCTATTAACCCTTCTAGAACCAGCAGAGCTGAACACAGCTGGGGCTATCACTTGCTGGCCACTTCATCCTCAAATTTTATTTTCTTCTGACTCTTACCTTTAAAATCAATCGTATCTTATCTACTGTAAACTTAAAATATTATTTAAATCTCTTCCACTTTTTATAGTTTAAGTTAGGTATATATAAGGACAAGAAGTAAGGAAGTGTTAACAAGGTATTTACTTTTGTCACAATGTTTAGGTTTTTGAAATATTTATACATTGGAAAACAGAAAAAAGGAAAGAGACATGTTCCACAGAAGCCAGACATAATGGCAAATTTTGCAATATGTGAAAAGAAGAAAAATTTACAAATCTCAGGAGAGAAAACAAACTTTTATTTCCTTGAGAGTATCTTTTGTAATCCACATCTAAATTCACACACACACAGCAATTGTGACATCAGAGGGCAACATTTCATAGCCTGCTGTAATATCAAAGTAATTCAAGTGTGTTGCAATGACATATTGTTTTCACCCTTGTGAAATGGTAAATGAATGGTTAATGTATAAGAAGAATTTATATTTGTATAACTCATTTTCAGCTTACTAATTCTCTCCTCATACTGTTCATCTTTGATCTTCAAAATCCATATTAAAGTCATGTTCCTACTTACAGCTTAGGCAACTAAAGTTGAGAGAAATAAGAGACTTGCCCACAGTATCACACTTAAAAGTGAAAGAGATAAGACTTGCAATTTCAAATCTGGTTCTTTTTTTCCCCATCTCTCTAATTCTTGACCCACTAGTAAAGAATATCTGTTTGGAGTTAAAACTTCTGGGGGGAAAAAGTGATTTTGTTTGTCTATTTTTTACAAATTAGGAATATGACAGTAATGGGAAGAAGAAACATTTTCAGGTTCAGTTGTATGGCTAAGGGCTCAAGGGAATAAATTTGCAACTAGACTGAGGTTTCTAATCTATGAACTGTAGTTGGCAGAATAGGTAAAATTCATCATGTCACTTACCCTCAATGAACAGCTTCAGTTTTCTCAAGGAGCAAGCCAAGGAGACAAAAGTCACATATTTGTGATTGATACATTGAATTCAGAGCTGATCTCTTTTCTTTAGAACTCTCTCCTGGCTCACTCACTTCACTAAGGACAAGATCTGTAACCTCATTTGGGCACTTCAGTTTGCAGACTAGCAACTGTTGGAATAAACCAAAGTCTTTCAGTATGAACTGCTTCACCATTTCATTTACTGAGTATTCCTTGAAGACATGAATATGGGTCCTGAACTGTTCTATAGGCTGAGAATGCATTTCAAAAACAGACAACACCCTAGGCCTGGTAGTGTTTACATCCTTACGGAAGAGACAAGGGAAACACACAAAAAGCTGTTACGTGGACCATGACTGTAATAGTAATATATTGTAAGGCAAAAGAGGGAAGAGTCTCCTCTGTCTAGTAGCCCAGAGGATACAGAAAATACTCTCCAAAGAATGGTTCAAGAGGCGCCATGAGGCCATGTGGGAAGAGGAAAAAAGGAAAGAACAATAATCAACTCTAAGAAAGTAGAAGGAAAAGAAGCCTGAACAAGATCTGTGAATAGCTGAAGTAGAAATAAAAGAGGGAAAATCCTTGGAGATTAAGGAGTGCGCTCACCCTGATGAGCACTGGGTTATGTATGGAATTGTTGAATCACTGTTTACAGGTGCACATACATACATAACATATAGTGTTTTACATAACATAACACTGCATATTAACTAACTGGAAAATTAAAACTTTAAAGGCCAAAAAAAAAAAAAAGAGGAAAAACACTGGAGAATTTTGTCATCAAACATTACATTTTTAGATGATATCAAGTGCACTGCATTTCTCCGGGTATAAAAATGTCCAGGAAGAGGCCACGCACCTAGAGTCTGGATGGAGGTCCTCAAATGGGTAAGGTCAGGCTACTGCATGGGTTTACATGAATCATAGGAATATTAAAGTTGTCAAAGATGCTGGCAGGGATGGTGACAGAAAGACTGAACCAAAAATAAAGTACTCAGTAGGATAAATTAGGGGGCTTTCAAATGATCTGGAGTACATTAGATAATCAATGGTATGGCTAGGTGACACATTACAGAGGAGGAAGGATTTTTACAAGGCCAAAGAATAACTGTGGTCTATAGCTAAAAATATCCTAGGATCATTCCTAGATCTCAATGTATGTATGATGTAAGAACACAAAGTGTCTCCTTTACAGAATACTGAAAAGGAAACAAGGTCTTTGGCGGGGTGGGGGGGGTGGTGGAACAGATATGCTAAGATAAGGAGTTTGAAGACAGTGAAAAATCTGTTTGAAGTTGAACATTATTCCTAGGGGCTCAGAGGATCAGAACAAAGGACTATGTTGCATGGTTTCTGAGGTCCCAGGACTAAACAGGGTAAGGTTCTGAGTACTGCTGAGGTCCTATCAGATGGATACCTACACACACAGTGGATGAATTTACAGGAAAGAGACCCTGAGCGTAAGGATTCCAGAATCCTTTAGAGTGAGGAATAAGCACACCTCAAACTTTTGTTTCAGAGGCAAACATTATCTTTATTATACTGGCTAGTAAACATCTACCTTTTTTGAAGAGAGAGACACTATCTCAATCTTCAAAGGCTGTTCATTAATATTCTTGAAACAATAATCCGGATCAAAGGGCAGACAGATTCTCTGCTAAGAAGACATGCAGAAGCATGGCAGACCCTTGTGATCTTTTCTCTAGGCTCAGGGGTGCCTGAGAAATTGACCCTTAGATTGACGCCCCCCCCCACCTTGCAACACTAACTCAAAGAATTTATATATATACTGTATCTAAGAGAGAATTTAGCTACGGTAACTATGTGCCAAACTAAACACAAGTACCTCATTCTCCCAACCATAATGAACAACTGGTAATGAGAAGAGCTCCACTGGAGACTGAATTCTAGTCCTGCAGCCTGAAGGAGATACTGCTTCACCATAAGATAGCATCGCTGAAGAGACCCAACACCTGATGGTCTGATCTCATTCAAGCTTGTCTTTCTGTGACCGAACATTCCCCACGTCTGCCCAAGCTGGTAGAAAATTTTGAAGTCATGCATCAGGGTCATGGGTCCATCCCTGGTTGTTGCTACTGTGCTGTACTGTACCTTTCTCTGTGTACTTTATTTTTTTAAAAAAAAATGTTATTTTATTTATTTGACAGAGAGAGAGACAGCGGGAGAGGGAACACAAGCAGGGTGAGTGGAAGAGGGAGAAGCAGGCTTCCCACTGAGTAGGGAAACCAATGCAGGGCTTGATCCCAGGACCCTGGGACCATGACCTAAGCCGAAGGCAGATGCTTAACGACTGAGCCACCCAGGCGCCCCACTCTGTATACTTTCTGACAGCTGTGAGCAGCCTTGTGCATCGTGACGGTGTCAGTGTGCTGATGAGCAACGTGGGCACTGCCCTTCAGTGCACAGTAGGACGCTAACTGTTCACATACTGGGAGCTGCCTACATACACACTATCATCAGTGTGTTATCGCATATTCAACAATCCTCTACTTTACCTAAGGAACAAATGCCTCATCTTCAGCACTATTGGAGAAAACAATCTCCCCATCTGTGGGGGATCAGAAAGGGGATGTAACAACAAACCTATTTCTCATATACACTGTCTACCAATCCTCCTGTTTTTATTCCCATCGTCATGACCATGTCTGGTGTACCTGTGCCATCTGAGCCTTTCTGGATTCATCTTCCAGTGTTTCTGTTCCATTAGTTTAGGTTTCTGCTCTCTGTCTGTTCTTGGATAGGTTTTCTTATTTATACTATGTTACTATTGTCCATTATAATTTTCTTCATCTTAGTGGATTTTTCTATTTTTTAAATAAATAAAATCCTAAAATCCACTGTCATTTCAATAGGGTTTTGAGAGATAGCAAAGGTAAGCATATGTATTCCATTTATCACTAGAACCACAAGCCCTCAGAAAAACTTTTGTACCTTTCAATTGCTAAACCCTTAAATTACCCAGGCTATCTTTATTATTGAGAATATACTCGGCAGGACATCTAGAATGGTATCCCCCAACCCAGTTTGACAATTCTAATTCAACTGGTATTTACTACAAATCTTACCCAGACTGTAGAAGGGATGATTACGTATACTTCACCCATAGCAATATTTTACCTCTGTTAACCATTTTCTTAACAATTATCCACGACGTATATTTTTGAAGTCAGGCTTATTTAGAAATAATTTGCAAGTTATAAAATTCAACCATTTTAAGTATAGATTACACAAAGTTTTCACAAATACAGTCATTAAAACTCCACCAAAATCAAAAGGCAGAATGTTTCATTACCCAAAAAGAGTTCCTTCATGCAACCTTGTAAATTATTCTGTTACCCTGTCTCCAGACCTCAGAACCATGACCTGTCCCTATGAATTCATCTTTTCAAGACTCCTATACAAATGGAATTCTACTGTAGTTGCCTTCTGTTTCCGGCTTCTTTTGCTCAGCATACTAATCTTGAGATTCAGCTATGATGCTAAATGTATAAACAGTTCAGTCTTTTTCTTGTTGTTGCTGAGAAGGAATCCACTGCATTGGTGCAATATAACTTTTCTCCAAAAAGTTACAAAATTTATGTTTTAAGTATGTGCAAGACTGTATTATTCTTTTTAATTCTAGTATAGTTAACATATATTAGTTTCGGGTGTACAATATAGTGATTCAGAAATTCTGTACATTATTCAGTATACATCACGACAAGTGCACTCCCTTAATGCCCATCAACTATTTCACCCATCCCCCCACCCCACCTCCCTTCTGATAAACATCAGTTTGTTCTCTACAGTAAAGAATCTGTTTCTTGGTCTCTCTCTCTCTTTGTTCATTTGTTTTGTNTTCTGATAAACATCAGTTTGTTCTCTACAGTAAAGAATCTGTTTCTTGGTCTCTCTCTCTCTCTTTGTTCATTTGTTTTGTTTCTTTTTTTTTTTTAAAGATTTTATTTATTTATTGACACACAGAGAGAGATTACAAGTAGGCAGAGAGGCAGGCAGTGAGAGAGGAGAGAGGAGGAAGCAGGCTCCCTGCTGAGCAGAGAGCCTGATGCGGGCCTCGATCCCAGGACCCTGAGATCATGACCTGAGCCGAAGGCAGCGGCTTTAACCCACTGAGCCACCCAGGCGCCCTTTGTTTTGTTTCTTAAATGAAACACAATATCTTATCCATTCACAATTGATGGATATTGAGTTGCATCTAGTTTTGGGCAATTATAGCTAAGGTTGCTTCGAAATTCACATATAGGTTCTATCACATATAAATTTACATTTCTATTGAGTATATCCAGATTATATAGTAAGTGCTTGATTAAATTGGTAAGAAATGACCCAAATATTTGCTATTGTAGCTATATTATTTTGAATTTGCACCAGCAACGTATGAGAGCTCCAGATGTTCTACATGCCCTTTGTTAATCTTTTTTTTCTCACCTTATTGCACTACCCACAAACTACAGCAAATGTTAAATAGAAGTGGAAACAGCAGGAACACTTCCCTGGTTCTAAACCTTAAAAGTGAAAGTTTTTAGTCTTTCACTGTATAGTAGGCTGTCAGCCATAGGTGGTTTTTAGGATATTCTTTGAGAGAGTGACAAAGTTCCCTTACATTTGTAGGTTGCTTATAATTATCATAAATTGGAGTTTGATTTTGTCAATTTCTTTAATTATCTATTGAGATGATCACATGTGTACATGTGTATTTACTTTGTTGATGTAAGTGAAATCCAATGATTTTTAATGATCATGATTTTCACATGGTCATGATGCATTATATTTTTTATATATTGCTGGATTTTAATTGATACATTTTGTAAAGGATTTTTGCTTCTAGGTTTGTGAGCAATGTTGTTCTGTGGATTTCTTTTCTTTTAAGATTTATTTTTTTTATTTGAGAGAGTGCGTATGAGAGCAGGAGGGAGGGGAAGAAGGGGAGAGAGCTTCAAGCAGACTCCACACTGAGCATGGAGCCTAACGCAGGGCTCAATCTCACAATCCTGAGACCGTGACCTGAGCCGAAACCAACAGTCAAATGCTCAACCAACTATACTGCCCAGGCACCCTATTCTATGGATTTCTATTCTTGTAAAGTGTTTGGAGTTAAGGAATGTTTTTTCTCTTCTGTTTTCTGGAAGATTTTGGATAAAACTGTATTATTTTTCCTGAAATGTTTGGTTTAATTTGGTAGTGAAGCTATCTGAACCTAGAGTTTTCTATGTGGGAAGAGCTTTAATTACACTTCTATAATAGATATAGAATTATTTCTTTTTGTATGAGCTTTGGTAATTTGTGTCTTTCAAGTAATTTAGCCATTTTATCTATGTCGTGATTTTTACTGACGTAAAGTTATTCATAGTATCTTAATATATACTTTCTGTAGGATCTGTATTGTTTCCTTTTTCACATATTCACAAGTTATATCTCCCCCTCCCCACTTTTTGTTTTTGATTGGTCTGGCTAAAGATTCATTAATTCAGCAGTCATTTCAAAGAATAGGTTTTTAATTTTATCGATTTTAAAATTCTTATTCAGTGGCTTTTTTTCTTTTTCTTTTTCTTTTTTCTTTTTCTTATTTAAGTGGCTCAGTGGGTTAAAGCCTCTGCCTTCGGCTCAGGTCGTGATCTCAGAGTCCTGGGATCAAGGCCTGCATCGGGCTCTCTGTTCAGCGGGGAGCCTGCTTCCTCCTTTCTCTGCCTGCCTCTCTGCCTACTTGTAATCTCTCTTTCTGTCATACAAATAAATAAAATCTTAAAAAACGTCATCGATTTCTGATTACATACTTCTTTCTGCTCTCTTTGAATTTACTTTCTCTAGTTTAAGGTGCTACCTTCAACTATTGATTCTAGACTTTGAGATTTTTAATAAGTATAAAATTTCTCTAAACATTGCTTTAACCATATTCCACAAGTATTAATATGCTATATTTCATTTTATTTAAAATATTTTTATTTTGATCCATGGGCTAGGTAGAAATGTTATGTTTAACTTCCAAATATTTGGGGGTTTTTCAAGGATCCTCCCATTACTGCTTTCAATTTTAACTTCATTGTAAGCATAAAACATATTTAAATGATTTTTTGAAATTATTGAGATTTTTGTTATGGTCCAGAATATGGTCTATCTTGGTGAACATTCCCTGTGCATTTGAAAATATGTATTCTGCTACTGTGTGGAGTATCATATAAAGGTCGTTTATTGAATTTGTTTGACAATATTGTTTAGGTCTTTTATACTCAATGTTTTTCTATCTGTTCCCACAGCTACTGAGAAAGTAATATTGAAGTCTCCAACTATACTCATGGATTTTATTTTCTTTCAGATTATTTTTCCTTAACTATTTTAAAGTATTCTAAAGCATTTTTGTGGTATGCATACCTCTTTAGGACAGTCACGTATTTTTGATGTGTTGGTACTTTATATATTATTCCTCTTTATCCCAAATAATATTCCTTTTTCTGAAGCCTATTTCAGTGATATTACTAGACACTTCCACCTTCTTTATTCAACATTTACAAAGTAGATCTTCTTTCTATCCTTTTACTTTTAATGCGATTATGTCTTTAAAGTGTGGGAGGTTTTCTTGTAATAGTATGCAGAGTTGTCTTGCATTTCTATCTAATATGACAATCTTTTCCTTTAATTTGGGGTTTTGGCTATTTACGGTTAATGTAATTATTGATATCTTTGGATTTAAATTTCTGATCTTGCTAGTTTTTTCCTTTGTTCTATCTGTCCCCCCTTTTCCCTTTTTCCTGACTTGTTTTAAGTTGTGGGGTTTTATTTTTTGTTTGTTTTTATGATTCTATTACTGGAATCATTATTTTAGTGGTTGTTCTAGGATTTACAAAATGCACTTATAACTTATCAAAGCTTAACTTCAAATAATACTCTACCACTTCAGGTATATTAAAATATTTTAACTGTGTATTTTTACATTTTGTGCTACTGGATACACATATTTTATTCTGACATCTATTATAAATCACACAACACACTGTTACAATTTTTTTGGCTTCAAATACTCAACTTTTAAAAAGATTAAAAATAAATATATATATCTATATATACATATATATATGTATGTGTGTGTATATATGTGTGTGTATATACATATATATATATTATTATATTATAACTACCATTTTCTATTCTATTTCTTTGTGTAGCTTCAAATTTTGATCTGGTATCATACTCTTCCTCCCTGAAGGCTTTCCTTTTTAACTATTCCTTTTAGTGTAGATATGCTGGAATTAAATCTTAGATTTTAACTATTTCAGAAAACTTTGTCTTTATTGTTGAAGGATATCCTGAACAGAAGGGGAAATTTTGATCTGTATGAGATAGAGTATCATCAAATTTAAGAGCCTTAAAAGGACCTTAAAATTCCTCNTATCATACTCTTCCTCCCTGAAGGCTTTCCTTTTTAACTATTCCTTTTAGTGTAGATATGCTGGAATTAAATCTTAGATTTTAACTATTTCAGAAAACTTTGTCTTTATTGTTGAAGGATATCCTGAACAGAAGGGGAAATTTTGATCTGTATGAGATACAGTATCATCAAATTTAAGAGCCTTAAAAGGACCTTAAAATTCCTCTATGACAGTAGTTATCAGACATTTGTGTTGGTAGAATGCTAGAATTTGTGAAAACATGCTTGAAAGGAGGAGAAATTGAACAGGAATTTTAAAAATCAAGCTTAGAAAAAAGTAATGAATCTTTGAGGGTTATGCTATTTATTGCTTACTCTTTATCACTGGTGAGCTATTTATATTAAACTGTTTGCCACCCTAAGCATTCAATTTTAAATACTGAAGAGGCAAAGTAGTCACACATTCCAATAAACACAAATTCTACCTTGGACTATGGCTTCACAACGAACCATGTTTTTCACTCACAGTAAATTATCCTCCACTGTGGACTGTGTCAAAGTCCTGTCAAGCTCAAATTCATACCATTTGTATTAATGTAACATGCACATACTCATCAAAATCTAGCAATGCATTTCTGAAGGATTTTAGTGACCTGACATGCTAGAAGATTAACCATTCTGGTCCATACAATTTATAAATATACAAACAAAAGACAGGTTAATATTATGTAATAGCACAACGAAGACTAAAATTCAGGCCTCATGATTCTAGTGCCATTGATTTATAAAGCCAGTGTTCTATAGGAAATTAGTAGATGGTATCTTTATTTTTTATTTTGTTCAAAATTTATTGGGTTACTTCTGAAACTGCTATGATGTTTAATTGAAAAACAGTTAGCCATGAGGCACTATCAACATGTGTGTTAACATACATATATATTTCTCTATATTCTTATTTCTGAAATATATTTCTCTTGAAAAATAGGACTGAATGGAGAGTGAGAAAATTAATATGGCATATTAAATAAATCAACAGAAAAAAGTTTTATTTTTGTTCTTATTCTATCTATAATTAGTCTGCAAATTTACTGAAAACAGGAGAAACATGTTATCAGCACTTTCTTCCTTGCATATCCCAAAGAGACGAGAATACTGTTCATATCAGAACCGATACACAAATGTGTTAAACTAGATTAAATTTTCATTGAATTAACATAGACTATTGATGGCCATTTGTTCCATGCATAATCTGCACAAGTAGATACATATCCACATGTGTTCATTTTCATATCAATGTTTTATTCGTACCATCCAATAGAATTTGAGGATTCTATCCCATTTTGTTTTGTGTGTGGGAATCAGAGTGTGACTCAGATCTTAATCAAGGAAAGCAAACTCTGTGCCTTTGCAAGGATCTGTACAAAACACACTATATTATCAAGTAATCACTTAATACCTATCATTTTTAATGATTTAGTACTGACTTAATCATCAACTAGCTAATAAATCATGGACTAAAAAATATATGGACTGGTTAATTATGGGCAAAACTTATTTTCACAGATCCAACACTGACACAAAGATAGTTCTGTCTTACAGTATGAAACTATGACTCAGTTCCCAGAGAGGATAAACTGTAGCAGGATAGGATACTTTCAACCTCCTCTGCTGTTGTCACAAAGAAAAATCTTGTCCAAGATGCATACTGCCAGAGATTATCTCACACCTCTGCCAAGTGTGGATTATAAAGAACTAACAAAGGAATAACGTAACAAAAATCACCTCCATTCCTTTTACTAAATACAACTACCTCAAATTACTGGAAATCTTTCCAATTATGGCTCTAAAATTGAGCATTCAATTGCAAACTAACAAAGCCTACTCTACTGCTAATCCTTAGATAATTACAAAAATTCTAAATTGCCTGTCATGTGATTGAAGTAGACACTTATAAGGCAACAGGGTGGTCCTGGTCACCAAAGGGATGGAAATTCAGATGGAGGATGTGACACCGCGGTTGTTAGTAACTGCTAAGAAAAAAAGACACCTCTCTTTTCCTGTGCCTGTTCACCTTTTTGCTCCAAATGCTTCATCTCTGAGGCTAAATTCATTTACATTTCTTGCCATCTTTTTTGTATTTTCCCATGAGAAATCTTGCTTCTATATGCTCCTCTACTGTCCATGCATCTCCAACCAGATTATCAGACTTTATCCTTAAAAAGGCTACTGATGTTGGGTCAATTCCTCTATTTTAAAGTTTTACAATCATTGGACAATTCTTTCCAAATTTCATTTTAGCAGATGTTCAAAAGAACACCATGAACCATGTGGGAGGATTTTATGCAGATAAAATAATTATAAAAAAATAAATTCATAGAATAGGCAATCTTACGTATCTGATATTCTGAGCTTGTAAGTTATTTACAAGGAGCATTGCAAGTCAACCAGTTCATACTTTCGGTGTTAAAGATACAAAAACCAGGTCAGAAAGATTTATCCATGGTTGCATAGTATATCACTCAGAGTCCAACCAGAAAATAGAATATTTCTATGCATTTTAAACAACAAGAATGACATATATAGAATTGATTACACCTTTGAAAAAAGCTGAGAAACCAAAGAGGGGATGATTAATTGACCCAGAGATTAACTGTAGCAAAAGACTGCTATCCCCCAAAGGGTGGAGAGACACAAGGAAGAAATGAGAGGGAGACACATCGTGACTTCTCCCCGCCCCCACTCTTGCCGGTTCTCTGCCTGTGCCTGGCACTGGCTGAACCTAAGTGGAAACTAGTCAGCAGGAGTGTCTGTTAAATGGAGTATGTAAGTTCTTAGCACAATCAAGCAATGACTCACATGGTTAGTGACATAAATAGCACTGGATTAGAAGGTAATCACGACACTACAGAACTTCCACTGTGCTTTTAGACTGCCAATATTTTTCTTCTGCCTGTCATTCTACCCTTGCAATTCCTCTAACTCCAGGACCTCGATGATTCAACTCCATGAGTCTAGTTCTCCTATGGTCCTACCTACAGGAAAGCGTTATTCTAAAATATCCCTTCCATTCTATTAATCACCCCCATAAATACGTTTCAAAGATTCTGTGTTTCCAGTATCATCAGTTCTCTTTCAGGCTTAAAAAGTCATCCATAGGCTGTCCTCCTCCTAATGGTCCAGCAACATTTTACAGTGCACTTCATTCACAAATCTTTGATACTCCTGACTTTACAAAAAAATGTCCTGTATTCATGCTTTCACCATCCCCAGCCAAAGCTTCTATGTCTCAGACAGTCCTACCACTTATGTGAAGGCATCTATGATTTCTCCAGCCTTCTTGGTTTCCTCACTCAGTAATTCATAGAACACGTTAGAATTAGTCACACTATTTAGCAGGTAATCACTTGTTATTATGTAATTATTTTCTAATTGTTTCATGTACATTATTCTCAGCACCCCAACAAACTTGTAAGCTCTTGATGAAGATGACTATACCTTGTTCCACTCGTGTATGCCCTGTACCTTTGGAATTTATGCTGATCAGATAATAGGCACTCAATTCCAGCTTATTTTCTCCATTTGTGGGTGTTCACAGTTCACCTAAAAGAAACATGCTATCGGGCGCCTGGGTGGCTCAGTGGGTTAAAGCCGCTGCCTTCGGCTCAGGTCATGATCCCAGGGTCCTGGGATCGAGGCCCATATCGGGCTTCCTGCTCAGCGGGGAGCCTGCTTCCTCCTCTCTCTCTCTCTCTGCCTGCCTCTGCCTACTTGTAATCTCTCTCTCTGTGTCAAATGAATAAATAAAATCTTTAAAAAAAAAAGAAAAAAGAAACATGCTATCATATTCACTGTCCTATCGACTGTACTTGAAGAGCCTTCACCCCCTCTCTCCTGCTGCATCTCCTAATTCTATAAGGCTTAACTCAGTCTCCTTCTTAATCTCCTAGACTCCCAAGATAGCCTATTATTCCCAGCACTCAGCCAGTGCACTCTATATTCCTTTATGGATACAGTCTCATCCTTCTCCTGGTCTATCTTTAAGGCAGGAAACATATCTTAAACCGCCTCTATATTCCTACATTGCCTAGCCCACTAGAGCTCCAATGAGAATATTGATTGAGTTTTATTCTTTTCCTATGTGTCCAAGAATGTAAAGCAATACCTGGCACATAGTAGGTAATTCACAAATGTTTGGTAAGTAAATTAATGTTGAGATAAATATAATTAAAATCCAAAGACAGAATTGGGATTCTACCCAGATAGATAAGACCTGATTTCTATATGCCTCCCTGGATGAGGCTAATTGAAAGCAAAGAGTGCCCCGAACGCTACGCCTCCTTTGAACTTTCTTGGCTGAAAGCAGCCAGATTTTTATTGAGGCTCAAGGTTCTCATCCAGGGAGTAGATGTTTAAAATACAGGCACCTGTATTGCTCACGTACTTCACAAACTCCTTGCCTTGCACATGGTATATTAATTAAACTTACACTAAAAGTGGAGACTAAGCTTGGCTCAAGGCCTTTAGACAGTAGAGTGTCTGGTCCCCAGACCTCTCCTTTCTCCTACTAAAGTGTTGGGAATAATCCTTTCATTTGCCATCTCAGGGTTTGCTCGCCAAACCTGACAAGAATGAGTTGAAACAATTTACAAATATTATTCTTTATTAAAAATATAGGCATAAGAATCAACTCTGATTTTTAAGAAAGTGTGGAAATGAGAAATATAATCTACTGATGAGTTTCTTACTCTGCAGTGACGTGATTTTGGTTGGCAGTTTCAAACTCTTTCCTTATCAAAATTCTAAAGGAACTAAAATTAGCAATCTATATCAATTTCCATTTTCTTTCCCCTGCTTCATTTTGGGGGCTCTCTGGGGTTCTTTCTTGAGGACGCGTGGAGAGCAGAGAAATATCCAAAATGCAGGAAACAAGTGTAGCAGGAGGAGAAACAAGGGCCTGGACAATATACACAGTAGCGAACCACAATACTGGGTTCTATGTCCTGAAACAAAGTATAACACAAGAGATTTTCAAATCCATGCTTTAAGCAGAATCGACCTTATCGTTAGAAGAGGTACAACTCTTTTTTTTTTCCACTAAAAAGTCTGTCACTTACTCCCCTCCCTGCTCTAACATATCTGAAAATCAGTCTCTGTAAGACTAGCATTACTCCCAAATGGTAAACAGTGAACAGCCACGAGGCACATAAGAATTTAGGGTTGGCTTCCTCTGGAGGAGAGGAGGATTATGGTGGGAAGGAATGCAAAGGGAGAAGATGCAGAAGAGGAGAAAGAGTACAAAATGGGAAATGAGATGCAGCTGGAGCTCAGTGTCCCCCACCTCACAACGGTGTGGTGGAATCCTTCATGTAGGTATTAACCTGGCTCAAAATGTCCTCTTTATGACATTTTAAAGAAAGGGGATTTTATTACTTCTTTCAATATAGAACACATCTGAGGCAAAGACTAGATATAATATTGCAGAAGCTATTTATGCTTATACACCAGCAAAGCAGCTTCACTCTTGGCAAGGAAATCATGAGATGGTACACAGCACGGTTCTTAGAAAACCAAAGACATGCTGCTCTCCCTTGCTCTGCCACCACCTGGAGCTCTGCTCCCTGGAGGGAGGCCTGTCTCCAAATGGCCTCGTTTTCCCCCGGCTGGTTGTTCCAGGGTCTGACTGGAGCCGTGGGAGCTGCTCATTTCCTGCGGCATTGTGGAATCAAGTATGCTTCCTTACTTTAAATAGCCGCACGTTCCACCTGTGTTTTACTTCACAGGATGTATGCATTCACAGGTGGCCCACTTCCGCTAATACGCTTGTTTCCTTTCTCTTTCCTCAAAACGAAATGATTTTGACTTTTTGGGATCCCTTAATTTGGGCTCCCCAAAAAACTCTGAAGTCACTCTTGCACAAGTCTGTGTTGACTTTTGCTGGGGTAAATTAACATTTTGTCCTCGATTTTAATGTTTAGTTGGGAGCATTTTGATAAAGACACTAGTCCACAAAGAAAAGATCCCTAACACTAATTATCCATAATCTGTGGCACCCGTTTTGGACCAAGTCAAAATAAGATCTTTGTTTAATAAGTGCTCAAAACTCTGGGGGCACATTCTTTTCCTTAAGAAGCCACAATTTCATTTATCCACATCGGTAAAGACTTGAAAGTTAGGGGGTTCTTAACCAGGAGTTTTGAGTGAACTTAAAAGAGATGCTGAAAGGACTCTATTCCTTGTTACTGAAAGAACTGAAAGTATGTCAGAGTTCATCTATTCCAAACTCCTAAATGAATGCTAGAACTACCTTTAGAAATGTCCTGACAATTTTTCATGCAAGCTCAACTCTGTTATTTTCACTGTCAGAGCAGGAGATCATGACCTCAAAATTCAATCTACCCAGCTCTAACAACTTTCTTTTTAAGGACATTTGCCCCTTGCATTGAACAGAAATCTGCTTCCCTGCAATCTCTACTCATTACTTCAGGCTTTTGGAATGACACCAACTAAGTCTAATCTTAGTCCCAAATGGCTACCTTCAGAATATTTGAAGAGCTTTCCCCTTAAACTCTTTGTCTTCAGTTTATATGTTTCTAGTTCCTTTACCATAGCTTCCAGGCCAGGGAACACCCCAAGCAATACTGCCTTTTGAAGACACCCCTTTAAAATACAACCCTTGAAACAGAGTTCAGTAAACACATCAGTTGACCTCTGCCTTCCACTTAGGACATAGAAAGCTGAAAAGAACAACAGTCTCATCTACCAAAAACAACAGAACATACACATACACATATAGGCTGTCTGCAAAGTGACAACTATCTTTATTCTATTGGAGAACTGAGGTTGCTGAGCAAAATTCAAGGCAAACATCACCTAGTAAGGAGAGGAAGGATGCAAACCCATGCTTAATTGAATTGTTGCTGCTGGACTGTGTACACATGGCTAAAGAGAAACCAGCCAAAAGTGTGAACAGATTGCTACAGGCTGAATGTGGGACAATATGAGGACGTAATACCCTGGTAGCCACAGACCCAAGGGAAATGGGTACCCACTCACAGGCTCCTTCTGCAAGTACTATAGGGTGTGCAGGAGGCAGGTTCCTGGAGCAGTGGGGGAAAGGGAGGAGGCTCCCTGGTAGAGCAGTGTCAAACCTCTCCTCGACCCTTCTCCCTACAGAAGAAATACCTTAAGCTCCTGGAGGAAGGGTGGCAAATCCTGTCACTGGAGAGCACAAGGGAAGACTTGCTGAGTCTAGCCAAGGAAACAAAAACTGCTCCCTTGGAGGAGTGCAGGGACCAGCTTTGGGTCTTTGGAGATCTCCTGCCATGGGCCCTAGAGCAGGCTCACAGGTATAGGGAGCCCCAGGATTTGCGGTCAGAGAGCCACTTACACTGTCATCACTGAACCATCATTCCCATTCTGTGTGTTCCTCACCCCAATGGAAAACATCTAGTTTCTGATATCATTACTGACTCCTAGGAAATTGTTCTAAGAACCCATTCCTGGTTTTCCTCTAGTCATGCTACAGGATGAAGCTTTTTGAATGGCTGCCAATGAATGGGGTTTTGACAATCTCTTTACTCCAGGGCTTTGAAAATAGATAATAAATAGAGATGGGGGAGAAAAGTGTTAGGGGATTAAAAATTCAACAGCCTCAGCAGTTTGGCTTTTCCTTTCTTTATGCCAGGCTTCCTCTAAATCTACTTTTTGAATATTGAGATGATGAGACAGAACAGAATAATAGAGAATGTGGAAGAAATTCCCCCAATCTTCAATAATCTTCCCCAGTCCCTGGCTCTTAGCTGACAGGCAAAGAAGTACAAGGGTAAGGAGAGCACTAGTTTCCCTTCTGCAGTGGAGGCCTGTGCCTGAGGGGTGAGCTGTCCCCACTGAGACTCTGGTGATTGAGTCTCTAATGAGGAGGGCGCAGCACCCGCTTCCTGCATGACTCTCTTCCCTCTGAATCACTCCCACACTGCTGTTCCCTCTCTGCTTGTTGGGAGAGACTCGAGGGTTTTGTTGTTGCAGTTGTTGTCTCAATCAATACTGCAAGCTTCTTTTCATCTTGCTTTCCAACCTCCACCCCTCAATGCAGCAAACTGCAGAGGGATTTTCCTGGTGCAAGTCAGATATTACTCCACATGCACCGCCCTGCATTAAATAAGGGCAGTGACTTTTTAAGAGCCCCACAGGAATAAAAACAAAAGGCAAGAGATAATTATGGTACAGTTAAATGTATTCTGTTTTCATCCATCTAATCCCCAGTGCTTCCTAGGCATGCAAACCCCAAGAGAATGGGTTTTGAAAGCCACTTAAGAAAAAAGGCCAATGTGGAAAAGACAGGTTGAGGGGTCACAACATGAGGGAACACTCCTCTCTAATGGTCTAATCACACTTAGGCTGTTTGCCAGGGATTTGGGTTTATTTTGTTTAATTTCCTTCTTTTCCTTTATTACTGGTTTTCATACCAGTGTTCCAAGAGTTTGCAGTAGCATCTTTTTTAAAAGAACAGAAGAAGATCATAAAGAAGATCGTGATTTATTTCTACAGTAAGGATCAGAAGCTTTAGATTGATTTAATAACCAAAAGACATTCTCTTCCTCTTTCTCACTCTTTCTTTCCCCTTTCCTTCCTGCTTCCCTCTTTCCTGCTTTCACCAGCTATGTATTAAACACCTCCACGTGCAAAACAAGTCTTTACCATTCTAACAACGGTTAATTAAAGTCAACATAAGGGACGCCGTGAAAATTAATAAAAGAAAACCTCATTAAAATGGGAGGTATCAGCAGAGGGAGCCCTCGTGCCCTACCATTCATAGTCAACTGCAGACCCACCAGGGTGTGACTTTACAACAATCTGACCTTGAACGTAGACACTACTACCCAGCTGGAGGAAGAGACACAGTTCTCATCCTCTCAAACAACAGCTCAGCCAGTAAGAAGCCACCATACTTTGAACTCCCAGTTTACTCCAATGGACCTTCAGTTCACAACAGTATTCCCAGCTTACCCCACTTAGTCTTTAAAAAAGAGTACCTCTTCTTTGTTATCCAGAGTTGCTATGGTCTTGCCACAGATTATCCAGAAGTACAATTCTTTTATTCCTGTATAAATCCATCCTTTGCTGATGAAATAACTGGCAGCGTTTACTTTTAAAGTTAACAATAAAAAGCGTGAATAAAACACAAATCCTTCCTTCTTGAAGCTTAAGAACTAGCCATGTTGCCCCAGAACAGATGTGATCAGCACAGCTTCCCTGCAGTAAATTGCTTCCGGTGCACTAAGCCCCAAGAGGAAAAGTGTCAGAGGCTGTATACTCACCACGATAATCCCAATGCTTAGCACAGTACTTGGTAGAAATCAGGCTCCATAAATGTTTGTTGACCTGAGTGGACATATGCTGAAGAACGTTCCATTCACATTTTCTGTCACCAGATTGGTGCTCCTCTAAGTCAATGCAGATAACAATTTGCATTCTGAATTTAGACACACAGAAATCTTCTCACTCACCTCCACAAGCACCAAAGCAGATTATTCAGTTCCTAGAGACTTCTGGAGGCTCTCCAAATCATGGTACAACAGGGAGAAATCACTGAGATGCGGGTAGAACCACTGTTCCTGAAGTATGAAAAAAGTCCTGTGGAAAAACAGAAGAGAAAACTATTATTCCCACAGTATATGAGTATGTATGCAAGTGTTGGCCTATTTGCAAGGATTGAGAATTGTTTAGGAAGTCTTTCCAGAAATGATAACATCCGAGCTGGTTCTCAGAAGTTGGGTATAATCTGGGTAGAGAAAGCCAGAGAGGAATGTGAGTTTCAGCAGCAGCCTAAAGCACAGATAGCAAGGCATGGAGTTTTTAGGGAAGACACTGTTATCTGGGAACACAAAGTAACAATGGGGGGACAGAAGAGTGAGTTCACCCAGATTGAATGATTGTTTGCCACACAGAAATATGTACTTGCTCTAGTGGGTGAAGGCTGTATGGAAAGATTTTAAATAGAGTAGTAACATGCTCCAGTGTAGGTAAATTTAGGGCAAGGGTGCTAGAGGACTTGGGTGAAAGAAAATAGATGTAGGGAGACTAGATATAAAGCTTCTGTAAAAGTCCCAAAACACACACACACGTGTGTGTGTGTGTCTGTGTGTGTAATGCTATGCAGATTATCAGAATGATTGGTTCAAAAATGGTATACCCCAGCCCCACTGCACACCTGCAAATTCCTCTCCATCTATCTATATTTCCCATTGAAATGATGAAGGTATGGTAAAGAACTGTTATAATCTTCATAGATTCTAATTTACTTCCCAAATAAACATGAAAGCCACACTATACAAGTAGCTTCTAATAGCCAGATTGTATAAACCATCTCTCTACTTGTACTGACATCCCTCAGCAGCAGTTTTTCCACCTGAGTTCAGGTAATTCTTACATTATGCAAATCATCTTGACCTCCAAAACAATGTGCTGTTATAATAATGTGTTTGGGAATACTGTTGTGGTTTTCAAGTCTCTCATTAGCATAGAATGATAGCCCTGTGCATCACACACATTTCTTCTGGTGAAGATAATTGAATCATGCAACGGGGCCAAATAGAAGACACAAAAGGACTCAAAAAAGGAGGAGAATATCACAATTTCCTTGGGAAAACAATTAAGTCATAACTCTACTCCACGTATGTACGTTGCTTACTTTTTGAAAAAGAAGTTTTAATTCCGGAACATTTATCTTTGAGACTTGGGCTCAATTCAGAGATTAACAACTTCGTGTGAACAGGGAAGAGAAGGAGCAATCAGTCCAGGGCCCTATCAGTTCCCCAATCCTGCATTGGCCCCTCCCCTCCATCTCCAGGAGGCAAGACTAACACACTATTTAAGGGTGCAGACTCTGGAGGCTATCGGCGTGGAATTCCATCTCTACTACTTTTGTGATCTTGTTGACCTTTTTAAGTTTTCTTTATTTTAGTTTTTTTTTTAATTTACAAAAATGGTTGTACCTATCTCACAGAGTATATTTGTTGAGAATCAAATGAATTTCTAGGCTTGACATACCATTCTCAAGCACAAAGATTGCTGTCCTTGTGTTGCTTACATTCTGGCAGAAGGCAAGACAGTGAACATATCAACACAATTAATATGTAAACATACGATGGTGAGCAAGTGATTAGTACTATGGTAATGCAGAAGTAATAGAGCAGGGAAAAGGGATGGGGAATGCTGACTGGGTGGAGTGGCAGATGGAGCATTAAACAGGGAGGCCAGGGCAGCCTCACTGAGGAGGTAACATCTGAGGAAATACTTGGAGGGAAGGGAGTTATCCAAGTAAATGCCTTCAATAAACACCCTAAGGCCCTAGCCTTGTGTGTTCAACAAGCCTCTTGGAAGCAAGTGTAATGGTACACTGAAAGAAGAAGAAAGTCTGAGTTGTGATCGTGGAAGGCCAGGTCACTAGAGTCTTCTGAGCCATTTTATGACTGTTGGTTTTTTGGAGTAAACTGGGATGAACAGAGAAATGACAAGACCCGATTTACATTTTAAAGACTGCTGTGGATAAAATAAAGGGTTAGTATCCAAAATATATAAAGGACTTATAAAACTCAAGACCCAAAAAACAAATAATCTAGTTTTAAAAAAAATGGGTAGAAGACATGAAGAGACATTTTTCCAAAGAAGGCATATAGATAGCTAACAGACACATGAAAAGATGCTTAACACTACTCAGCATCAGGGAAATGCAAATCAAAACTACCATGAAATATCACTTCACACTAGTCAGAATGGCTAAAACCAAAAACACAAGAAACAACAGGTGTTGGTGAGGATGTGGAGAAAGAGGAACCCTTCTGCACTGTTGGTGGGAATGCAAACTGGTGCGGCCACTCTGGAAAACAGTATGGAGCTTCTTCCAAAAGTTAAAAATAGAGCTACCCTATGACCCAGTGATTTTGCTACTAGATATTTACCAAAAGGATACAAAAATATTTATTCAAAGGGATACATGTACCCTGACATTTACGGAAGCAATGTCCACAATAGCCAAATTATGAAAACAGCCCAAATATCCATAAACTGATGAATGGATAAGATGTGATACACACACACACACACACACACACACACACACACTGGAATATTACTCAGCCAAAATAATATGAAATCTTGCCATTTGCAAAGTCACGGATGGAGCTAGAGCATATTATGCTAAGCAAAATAAGTCAGTCAGAGAAAAACAAATACCATATGATTCCAGTCATATGTGGAACTTAAGGAACAAAACAGATGAGCATAGGGTTAAAAAAGAGAGGGGCAAGCCAGAAAACAGACTCTTAATCATAGAGAACAGACTGAGGGGAGATGGGTGAGGGACAGGTTAAATAGGTAATGGGTATTAAGGAAGGAGGGCACTTGTGATGAATCACTAGTTCGACACCTAAAACTAATGTTACACTGTATGTTTTTAACTGGAATTTAAATACAACTTGAAAAAAAAAATGGTCCTTTTCGGGGAACAAAACAGCATTGGAGAGGCCTTTGAGGCTTCTGATACAATCCAGGTGAAAGATGGTGATGGACATGTCCAAGGTAGTAGCTGTAAAACAGGTAACCTGTGATCAAGTTCTATACATATTTTGAAAGGTTGGGATTTCCTAATAGACAGGGTGACTCTCAAATTCTTGGTGTGAACAATTACAAAGATAAAGTTGTCACTAACTGAGAAGTCTATGGGTGGAGAAGGTTTAGGAAATAAGACCCCGAGTTCAGTTGCTGTGACAATGTTTGGTTTGAGTGGCCTCTTTAGTTATCCAGGTGATCCAAGTCACCCAAGAGATATTGCAAAGACACTGAGATGGAATTCTGAAAGTCCAGAGAGTATAGAAAAGAAACTGGGCATTGTATGAGTATAGACTGTATTTATTAAATGGAAGCTGACTGAGATCAAGGGAGGGAATAAACAGGACCATCACCACCACTCCCCACAAAAAAGAAAGAACAAATTGGATTAAGGTCTGAGCCCTGGCACATCAGGATGCTGAAAGATCTGATACTTTATTATTTGGGGGGGGGGAGATAGGGGCAGAAGGAGAGGGAGAATCTCAAGCAGGATCCATGTCCAGCATGGAGCCCAATACAGGGCTTGAACTGAGATCATGACCTGAGCTCAAATCAACAGTCAGACGCTTAACTGACAGAGCCACTAATGTGCCCCCAAATCTGGTACTTTAGAATGTCCATCATCAGAAACACCTTGGTTGAGAAGCTAATAGAGCTTGAGCTTCAGGGCCCTTTCAATAGGCCTAGTAAGCTCAGTAATAAGTTCATACAGGTCTATATTTTTATAAAATTTTCAAGTTAAACATTTTAATCGTGTCTCAGTTAAGATCACTGTGTCTTTCCGCTACAAACTCTACCTCTTGCATCAGGCTTTCCCTTGTGACAAAGGATCCCTTCTTTGAGGAGAAGGCAAATTGAGGATATATTTGGTTCAAGTTTATTGGCTCTAATAATATGATTTGTAGTCACTTTGATAAATAAGCATTTGCTACATGTCACAGTCCAGGAATGGCTTCCAAAAGGAGTCCTAACCTTCATGGTGTCAACTTGGCTGTGGTCATGACACCAAAGTGCAGAGTGAGCTCTCAGTATCAGATGCTCACAGATAATAAAAAAAACCAAAAACAAACAAACAAACAAAAAACATAAAGGTTAAAACACAGGACAGTTCTACCAATCATCAGATGTGTGAACAGGAAGTAAAAAATATAATTCTCTTAGATACCAAGTCAAAACAGAAGTTCTATCTTGTGAAAATATTCTAGAAAATGCAAAGTGCATATAATTATAAATACCTCAGCTGTTTTCTTTCTTTTTGATGGGAATTGGGTTAAACAGAATTTATCAGAATTCCTGTGGTTGTACACACTTGTAGCAGTATTACAAACACTAAGCACATCTGTAATACCTTATTTGTAAATGAATAGAGGTTTTGCCAAGTTTGGCAACAATTTTACATTCATAACAATTTGTAAAACTGAAAAGACAAATCTGAACTATCAACAAGAAACAAATTTTAGAGGAAAAATATTCTTGAGAAAAAAAGACTGAATTACCTTGCTATTCTCTTTATAGAAAACAACACTGCAAAATCACTTCAACCAAATAGGTGATCAAAAATAAGCAGCCGAAAAAATGTAAGTCAAAAAAGGATTATAAAGGTTTACCTGAAAGGTAATAAATAAAAACTCAATAACGGTATTTTTCTAAATTTGTATTTTTGTAATATTTGTTGCTTTTATATGTTTATAGTTTCTTGTAATTTCTTTTCTCACTCCAAATAAATATTCGTTTTTGTACCTGATTATGTATTTGCTGTTTTGTATTCTTTTTCTTAGAAACTCCCAAATCATATAAGCTTCAAGCACCACAAAATCTGAATGCACTCCTGCCTGGCACAGAGTAAGCACACTACAAACTAGACATTTGTCACTTTCCTCACAGCCAACCCTCCTCACAGCCCAGAGCTGAAAACTTATCTTTCCTTCTCTCCCACATGTCCCCTTAGTAGCTACTGGTCAGCCGGACTGATGAGAATGTTGTTCTTTGTGCTCTCAATTCTTCCCCTTTCTGTTGTCTTTCCTTCAAACATAATCTGTTCTTCAAGGTAACATTACCTTCTACGCCATGAAGCCGTACAGCAGGGCAGGTTGTGGAGGGGGGGGGTGGGCAAGTGTAGATGGATGGGTCTTCTCTCGATTCAATAATGGCTTCTAAGAGGCTAAAATGTGTTTTATCTCACCATGGCAACATATAGGCTATTTTCCCTTTCTTGACCCAAGATTAGCTCCACCACATTTTTTTGCATATTTATATTTGCGCTACTTGAATGCCAGTCTGCAGTTAAATGCTGCCCATTCACAGCTGCAGAAACAAGCACATGTCCTTTGTGTAGCACAGGGCTGTATACACTGTAGCACACACAATAAATACTTCCTGAGTATGAAATCACAGGTCAAAATTCTCTAGAAATCAATTATCACAGCAAAGAAAAATATGCCTACTCAACACGGTGAATAAACTAAGCAAATAAAAAATGACATTTTGAAAATCACAAAATACTTGCAAACCTTAATGTTTGCTACATTTTTCAGATGTTGCAAATATAATGAATAAAAAATAACTAAACACCTGAATAAGTAGTAACTGAAATCATTTAAGAACTCCATGAAATATGTAATCTTTCCCAGTCCTTATTACTTCAGAAACCTTAAAAACACAACAAGCAAACAAACCAACCCTTCATCTAAATTTAACCATCCGAAATAAGCTGAGAACAACATAAGCATAAACTACATAGCATTTTGGGTTGTCAAACATGTCTCTGAGAGTACAGCGATAAATTCCCAATTTCGAAGGGTGGTAGAGCTAAAATGGGACATCTAAGGAGTCTTCTGCAATGTTCCTCTCTGATGCTTTAGGTGAAGAGATTAATTTATTTTAAAGGCAATAGGGAGACAAGCTGGAACTCCACTTGAGGGTGCAAGGATGAGTAAGTGGAGTTTAAATGCATTCTTTGAGATGAAGAAATGCAAGACTTTCAAAGTGGGGTGTGGATAACCAAAAAAACAGGAGACGTTTTGATTTATTTTGTACAATCTCTACCTGAGTGATTAAAAAGATGTTATCTTCCCTCACAAAAGTTGACCTGAAATGGTGATCGCCTTTAGCTTAATAAAATGATAAGCTTCATTAGAATTTGGGATAGTAGTGATGTGGGAAACAAAGGCAGAAGAAAAATTGTTTAATTTCCTATTACTTATAGCCCACTGACAAGTCCTTGAAACAGGCAGAGTGACATTCCTCTAGGGACTCAACTGCCTTTGCTTTTTGCCTTTAGCAAAGTATTAACCCAATCTTAGCCTGACCCCCAGGATCCTGTAAGTCTACTTTAACATACAAAAATAACTTCGGAAACTTCTTTTACCTCTACTTCTCAAGATATATGTTGGCAATCATCCCTCAAGCATATGACCCACTGATATACATCTGAAGGGTCTCATGACTAAGGTTTTATTAGATGGTTATAAATGACATTTTACCAACAATAGCTAGCCCCCTTAAGGTCCTGGAAAGCTTGCTTTCAAAATTCCTTAGAGACTCCTCCCAACTTGAAAGTATATAGGGGGCCACTCCTCTTGACCCCAGTGCTGCTCTTTCTGCCCATAGGCCCCGTCCCTGTGCTTTAATAAAAGCACATTTTTGCACCAAAGACACCTCAAGAATTCCTTCTTAGCCATCGGCTTCAAACCCTAATGTATTTCCTACATCAGTTGTACTGAGCCCTGGGTTCCAGTCTCCAGCTTCCAAGTACTGTGTGACTTTGGACTTGGGACTTTAACTTACTGAGCCTCAGTTCCTTTTTCCATAAAATAAAGGGGCTGGATTTCATCAAAAGTTCTTAACCTCGGCTTGACTTATTTCACTTAGCATAATTAAAAAAAAAGTTCTTAACCTCTGATCTCTAGTTCCTTAAGAGGTTTAAGAATGAGATTCAGGAAGTCTGTGACTCCCTGAAAACTATTTGTGGATTTTTGTGTGTCTGTGAATCTTCCTCGTTAAGTCAAATTTTCAATTATCCAAGGATGTATTTTACTAATAAAAAGAAAACAAAAACTGTATATTAGATGATATCTGAGGGTTGTTTCAATTTACATACCTAGAATTCTTTTTTATAACACTGTATTTTAAATGTTATGGTCAAATATTCTATCAGCAGGGTATTAGGTACTATGTTAATTAGCAATACTGATAAACTGCCTTTATCCAGTTTTTACACTGGACTGGGAGATATTGTGTTCTTTTCATAGATTAAGAAAGAGTCAACTAAAAAGATAGTGAGAGACAATGAAAGGAATTCATGTTGAATCAGCTACTGCTCCATCTTTGAGCTCAAGTGATCTTTTTTCACTTTCTGGACCTTGAGATGAGCCTCTCAATCATCCCCTTCCCCATCTGAGCCTTCACTTCCTCTTAAATCTATGCATTTAAGAAATATTTACTGAGTGCCCATTGTGTGACTTTACCCTAAAGGCAAAGACTAAAACTTGAAAACAATAGGAGCTGGTATTGATTTCACACAGATTTATTCTTCCATAGAACAAGGCCAGCCTTACCCAGAGGCAGACTGAGCAACCTCGTGCTCCTGCTTTGTGACGGAGAAGTCCCCAGGAAAGGGGCCCCTGCCCAGAGGTACCTCATTCTCTGGCTGTGCCAGAAGCTTGCAATTCCTGCCTTAAGTCATTTACTTTAAGGCACTGAAAATCTCCATATTACAATGCAAATGTTTCTTGGGAGGGAAACAAGTCATTAGCACAGATGAGTTAAATACGTTAGCTTTACCCTGCAGGTATAAAACAAAGAATACACAGAATTGATGACATGGCCTGGAGAAAACTTCCAGATATCAATGGACTTGCCTCCTACTGGATTTGTACTTTTTAATGTCAAAAAGGTTTGGATCCTCATCCTGACAGTAGTTTGACTTCTAGAATAATAATCATTGCTTACTATATCCTTACTAGTACTAAATATCACAGGAAGCACTTTACATGTATTTTCTCTTCAAACAGCCTTGTGATAAAGGTATTTTAATTCCCATTTTACAAACTGAAAAACAGAGTGTTAAGGAGGTTAAGTAATTCTCCTAAGATTATGCAGATCAAGATTCATCCACATCTCAATTCCAGAGCTTGGGATTTAAAGCTAGCATGTGGAGAATTTCGCATTTTTTATTGTTCTTGAATAGTAAATAATAACATTATTATGTTTATAAATAATAAATAACATTTAAAAAGATAAAAATTTTAAAAAGCTAGCATGTTTTACTGCTTCTATTAATAGAGAAAAAATACAAAATGTTAAACCTACTCTTCATTCAGAAGCATTTTTAAATGGCTTTGAATTGGTATCAACGAGAACATAGTCATACCTCTAAAGAACCACTGCATTGATAAAAGTCTTCATGTATTCATATCATAACCACCCTTGCTGAGCCAATGGATTTAAGGCCTTTGTGCCCCACAAGGACATGTGAGAATCTGAAACCCGCTAAATTTTGGTAAGGAACATGGAAGACCCACTGCCACACTCCTTGGGAAGTGAGCAACTTGATCAGAAGCAACGCTGTGTGAAATACTATGATGGCAGGTAAGACATTTGTAAATCTGCGGTTAATCTTGGTAGGAATACTGTGGGGGGGGGGGATAATAAATCTATACCCAGACAGACATTCTACTCCAGTAAGAACAAAATCCCTTCTGTGATGGAAGTGGTCCATTTAAACTATCTGTCACCAGGTAGCCAGATGACCATCCCAGGCAATGGTGCTGTACTGGAAACTCAGTGTTGATCTCTGCTGCTGCTGAACTGAGCCCTTGGCAGTGGCCATAATAGGTCGACCTTGGTGAGGATTAGTCCATGCTGCTAAAGCCTCTGTCTGCCTCCATTTCTGCCATTATAATCACTGGGTTCATGAGCTCCTTGGACGGTAACTGGTGGCTGGAGAAAGAGGCTGACTGATGCACAAAAGGACAAACTGGCAGCTAAGCCTGAGAAGGTGGCTCTATGGTCATCAGGGTGTCAAGACACTCCACCTCATTGTTCCACCCTCCTCAGCCTGCAGCTGCGGTCGTGGTCGAAGATGGCTGTAAGAACTCCAGCCAACGTGCTCACATTCCCAACAGCGGGAAGAAGCCAGGAAGAAGGACAACACCTACTGGAAGAGGTGCACAACAGGTACCTTATATCCCACTGGACGCAAGTTAATCAAAGGGTCACACTCCACTGCCAATAAGTTGGGAAAGGCCTAGCTAAAACATGAACATTCATTCTTTTCAGAAAAGGGAGAAAATAGATATTTATGGTCAACAGAGTTTCATTATTCTTCAACATATTTAAAAATAAATGTATCTACCTCCAAACAAAAAACCTGTATTCCCTCTTATGTAGCCTCTTGTGGTAAATAGCACCATCTCACCACCTTTTACCAAACTGCCCTAGTCAGAAACCTTTTTTTTTTTTTTTTTTACCATGGCCAAACTCTATTTGATGAGGGAGCAGATGGCAAGCTAAGGGCAAAGCACAAGCTGATACCCCTCAATATCCCCGCACAAACTCCCAGGTTGGGGATATGTGACATTCCTCAGGCACTCCTGGCTGCCCCAAAACTAGGAAAGGAAAAACAAAACAAAACAAAAAGCAAATGGTTAATGGATAGAGACCACAGTCCTGTAAAACATAAGTTTATATCAGTTTACCAATGTCATAGTGATTTACAAGGAAAAAGCATTCTTATCAATAGCCTAACTTTCAGAGACCCATAACTCAATTTCCTGGAGCCCTAATATCACCTTCCCTTTCATGAGTGATGGAAATAGAGGCATAAAGAAATGTAAAGAAGTTAAGTTTCTTTACAACCTGCAGCCTATTGACAAGGACTTGTGATAGAAAGAGTATTAACATTATTCCAGAAAGCTCTCAACTGTCTTAACGTTAATGCCTTACTAAAAGAAAAACAACATTAACTGGGCAATAGCCAGGCCTCCAGAATCCTAAGAGTCTTCTTTAGCATATGAAAGTCCTTTTGGATACCTCTCTTTTTCTTCATCTCCCCCAAGTCCAATCAGCCATTCCTCACAACCTCAGTGCAGTAGCTCTTTCTGCCCATGGGTCCTGTCCCCAGGCTTTAATAAAAATACCCTTTATGCACCAAAGGTGTCTCAAGAATTCTTTCTTGGCCATGAGCTCTGGACCTCACAACATTCTGCAACTACATTATACTGACACTTTCTTTCAATAAACCTAAAGTCTACCTCCTCTCCTGAAATGTGAATGCTACTTCCCTGTCCTATAATGACTATGTATCTCTTTCATAAACTCGCATTTCCTAAATGATCTCCCAAACCACTTCCCCATTATAAGGGCAAAGCCACTTTCCAAGCACAGACTAGATCACAGAAGTGTTGGATCACTCTCTAGTGGCTTCTCAAATCTCACTCCAATCCAGTTCACGTCCTTATTGCTTACTCAACCCTCCACCCTCATATTGCCCTCCACAATCTAGTCCTCCACAAGAAGTTTCTAGTCCCTCAAATATTCTCAGTCTGTTCACTTTCCCAATGATGCTCATTATTTACGCTATCTCCTTCCATGTCTACTATTCATGTCCTAATGTGTAAGGGACAAAACGGGTTAGGTAGGGAGAGATAGGTAAGGGGCTACGGGATCAGGCTCACAGAAATCCCCAAAATGCAGAGGTGTAAGGAAACCAAAGATAATGGAACAAACCAGACCACCCTGCCCTAGGTATGTGTGGGGCAAGGGGGATGTCTTTTTATTATAGTCACCTGAGTCCAACAAAGAATAATCAAACCGTAAAAAACGTAAGCCATGAAAGATGTTTTCACCAGTCCTTACTGAAGCCAAGATACCACAAGAATGATAAGGCCACAAGCTCCCTGATTAGTTCTAAATAAGACTGTCAGTGGGGGCCCTCATTGGCAACCCTGTCAGGACCCCTCTCACTCCTGAGAGCTTTTACCTGTATCCTTGCTTAATAAATTTCTTTCACTTTACTCACGCTCCTTTGTCTACAAGATTCATTCTTCAACCCCATGAGACAAGAACCTAGCTCTCCTGTTTCACTAGCTCCTGCTCATTCCTCAAGGTCAGATCTGGTGTTACTTTATCCAAAAAGCCTTCTATTAAACCCACAGATTTGCTTTCTTAAAGCATTCCGATCCTAGGCTTTTCCAGAACACATTATGATTAATTACAACCCCACATCTCCCAGGGCTCTAGAAAGGAGCAGTTATTGGTCTATATATCTGCAGTGCTTTGTCTAGCACACCATACTTCTCTAATAAATAAATGTGTTAATTAAAAGGAATTCCAGGTCTCTTGCCTATCATCTGGATTTCTTCTCTGTTCCATCCCCAAATACTCCACAATGCTATTCCTAGTTTTCTATCCTGATTCATGTCAGCGTATCCTGACCATGCTGCTTATGCACACACTAGACCAGAATGACCTACCCGGCAGTGACCTCTAGTCCGACTCCTGTCCTGCATATGCCTGTCTCCTGAATACCAGACACAGCCACTCACAGTACACATTCAACCCAGAACTACTTATACCCCGTCATGAAACCCTACACTCAATCCTTGTTCTAGAAGACTTTACGGAGTCTTCTAATAATAACTAAGGCCTTAATCACTGAAAAACAAATACCTGTTGGGCATTAATTAACTCATAAGTATTTATTGCAAACCTCACATGTGCTAAATACTGCATTAGATTCTGAACATGCAATGATGAGCAGAAACAGTTCCTCCCCTAAAGGAGTTTCTAGCTTGGTCAGGAGAATGGCATTAATCAATTAAGTGCATTAATAAAAGTTTAGTTATAAATAGAGAAGTACCTGCAATGACAGAAAGATAATTCTCTGACTGCTAATTCAAAGAACTGTACTTAGGAGTGGAGATGAGGGCATTGAGGAAGTATCTGAAGGATGAATAGACATTAACTTGGTGAGAGAAAGGGCAGTAATGAGAGGAGCAAAGGGCAAACACGGAGACAGAGACTGTAGCATGTGAGAAGACCCTACCGCAGAAGCACCACTCTGTACGGTAGAAGGGCTTTCCTTGTACTTTCAAGATAGTGAGGAGGCTCATATAACTGGAGCACATGTATGATGAGAATGGAGACAGGTGGACTTCCTGGTGGAGCCAGGTGAAATATATAGATCTTCAGAACAATGATAACTTGAGGCACTTTCATGAGATGGGGGTTGAAGGGGGCAAGCATGTGCTTGTCAAGTGAAGAATGAGTCCAGTAATGATAAGGAACAATATGCATGGCATGACCTGTAATTTCAATGAACTTATAATTTAAAAATTAGATATCAAGTAATGGCTGACCCATCCGTTAACGATTCAAAGAGCAACAGGAATTCCGAGATGGGCTGAAACCTCCTCGCCCTCTGAAGTTTGTAGCCCGGTGAGCACCAGAACGGATAAGACTTCTAATAAGAAACTGTACTTTAATTCAACTGTATGTTCATCTACCCAGGAGATCTTCCATGGGTATTTTTCTTACGTTAATAAATAAATGAAAGGGTTCTAAATGGGGAGTGGGGAATTCTCAGAAAGGAATTATAAAATAGAGTCTGTCCCACTCTGCAAAGCCCAAACAGGATTTTTTTCCAGAAAGATTATGCTTAATTAGCTCCCAATTTGCTTCTACTAACAGAAGGGATTTAACAGTTTATGGTAATAATATGCAAAAGGTTGAAATGCTCTTGAAACATATGCCAAAATCTGCCACTGAACAGAGTATGAGAGCTACTGGCATTCCTGAAGCCGAAGGGGAGTGCAGCAGTGCCCTGCACTCCTCAAGTCACCAGTAGGGCAGCTGACAGTGACCTCTAGGGGTCTCTGCCTAGACAAAGGGCTATGACTCTCCATAGTCAGACTGCTCTGTCCTTGGTGGAAATATCCTATAGCCATGGCCAGGCTCTGCAGGTGAGAAGACAGTTTTTAAATCCATTAAATAACTGCAATAATAACTAATTCCTCATTAATGCTAATTAATACTAGATGTGTTCTACACAATTTATATGTATTAACACATTTAATTCTTAGGAAAATTGTACAAAGTAGGTATTATTAGCTTCATTTTATAAATGAGGAAACTGAGACACAGAGGAGTTAAGTAACTTTCTCAACTTCCTCTACTACAATTAGTAGAGGAGCTAGGATTAGAATTCAGGCAATCAGCCTCCATAGTCCATACTCTTTATAAAGACACTATTCTCATTCATTCAAGTACCTACTTCCAATGTTAGTACAAGAATTAGCTGTATTTATGTGTGTAAGGATCTCAGGACAGTTCTGGTACGTAACAGGACCCGGTCTGCTCCCTAATTCTGTTCCCCTCCATCTTTTCCTTCTCCTCTGGTCCCCTCTCAGTCCAACTGATTCCCAGTAATCACAACATAGTCAGTTAATGTTTGTCAACTAACAGGTTTTTTTGTCCACTTCGTCCAGATGACTCTTTGGACAGGAGGAAGGAGGAGGAGGAATTTGTAAGCATACTCATGATTTAAGAACCAAAGGAGTGAACACTTATGAAAACTCCACATAGCCACCAACCCAGGGTTGTGCTGTGTGGTTGGGAAAGACTGTAGGAAAGCAAGCAGCCTGAAAGTGTCAAATCTCCACACATCACAAATACCTGCTTCTATTATTTCCCAGGGTTGGAGGCTGGGGCAGCTAAGATGGCTAGACAGACACCAAAACACAGGAGACTAATGAAGAGGCAATTCAGGGATGTGGGAAGAGAAATCAGAAGCAAGCATGGCGGAGGCTCATGCCATGACATTGTCACCATGCAATTAATGAAAAGGCTGTGGTATGGGTGACAGGTGAGGTATTGACATATTGACTTGGGACCGTGACCGTGAGGCAGGGGATGAAAGATGACCCGGGTATGTATTTCTGGGATGAATGAAATGATCATCCCTCAAATTTAAAGACACCTGGCCTTGACTTCTCTCTGCTGAGGAGACAATGCCATCAAAAGACACCATGTTTTATCAGAGGGTCACCTGTGGGACTAGTTAGTTGAGAGCAACAAACTGCAAGTACAACTGATAGAGGCAGGTAACAAAGGGGACCTTGGAAACTTGGGGAATGACGTTTTCTGAGCAGTGGGGGTCGGGACTATGGGAAGCCTAGAGTTCTGGGAATATTTTTTAATAGATTGCCACATTGCTTTTGTGCCATGTGAGGACAGATTGGTATTCTGCAACGGACCCTGATGGACACGCAGCTGGAGGAGAAACAGCAGCCAAAACTAATAATAGAGCAGCCTGGAGTACAAGCACAATGGCTGTGGAAGCCGTGGTGGGTGACACAAACCCACAGGGAAGACGTGATTATCACTCCTCATGCCTCTTCGTTCTCTCTCTCACCCTGATTAGCTGAAATGGCTGTGATCAGCATTCGAGGCAGTTCAGATATGGCAGAAGAGATCTGAAATGGATTCCTGGCCCAGGTGCACCTGTGCTCTCAGCATCTGTTGGAAGGCTCTCATTCTATCTCCACATAACCTTTTCCAAAAGTGAGAAATGCTATCAGCTAGCATTTATTTAAGTTCTTACTACGCAGTTGGTACTTTATATCTTATATCTCATTTGATTTTTCCACCATCTACTGTGGAGATCTTTCTTAAGAATACTTCCATCTTATCCATAAATAAATGGAGATTTTGAGAAAACAGAAACTTAACCACATTGCACACGACTATAATTTAAATCACGTTCCATTTGATTCTGAAATGGGAACTCTTGTCCCCTCTGCTCTATTGTTTCTTGGATGACTGTTTTGAATCTTGAGTGTGTTGGGTTAACAGATTCTCTAACCTAGTCTCTTACCAGGTAAACTTATAGTCATAATTCTATTCCATCAACACTTTCCACCGCCTGCCCTTTGTATACCACAGTATGTAAATGTTTGCAAACACTTGTAAACTTACAACCCTCTAGAGAGTAAAATATAAATTTGAACAGGATTATGTTAGCCAGATTCTACCCAAAGTGACTTATTTTTAACCTTCCAAGGATGATCTCCCTGGACAATTCAGTATTTATTAAAAGCCTACTATTTGCTAGGTATTGTGTTGGGAGCTGTGGATAAATGACTCATAAGACACAGAACTTGGACATCATCATCAGACTAATGATGTTTAATTACAAACCTTCCTTTTACACAAATATTTCCCCTCCTACAGCCTTGCCTCAAAAGAGACTGTTGAAACTTTCTTAACTCTTCCTGTTCCCACTGAGGACACTCAGCATCTTCGTTCCTCCACTTACGAAATAAAAGATGCCTAAGGCTTGAGGATTGAGTGTCCCCACACACACACTTCCTCTCCTCCTTTCCTCACTTCAGTCACCCCTCTTCCTGGGACTTCAGCGGCCCTTACCCTCCACTCTGACCTGACGCAAAGGGGATGAGTTACACTGGGAATGGGTATGCTCCCGGTATGTGACACTGAAAAATTTAAATGGGTTCTACAAAGAAATAACATCATGAATGAGGAAACAATTTTAAACAGATTTTAATATTCGTCTACATTCTCTAAAGAAACAAAATGGTCTAAATAACCTGCCTGTGCTTTATAATATTTTTCTGTGGGAAAATAAATTTTGAATTCCTAACAACCAACTTCAAGACAAAATAAATGAGACTCCTTCATTAATTGTGGACAGGCGACACATGTTACATTTTAAAAATTTATTTATCCTATGATAGTACACAATGTCTGAAAGTGGTATAAATAGCCAATGAGAAAACCTAATAGGAAATTGAAGACAAAGTGAAGCGAGAATAAGCAAGTTGTCTTACATCGCCTGATGTTGGGACTGTTCATATCAGGACGAAGTTAGCTTTGCCAGTGAGCAGTGCTTGGGCCCCTGCCTTCTACTCTGCAAAAGGTCCCCTGAAGCACCCTGAAGTAATGTGTGAAGGCCACCACAAATGAAAAACACAAGCACAGTCTTATAGCTATTTCTAGGACATACTCACTTATTTGCAAAATGTAACATTACTAAGTCAGATTCATTAGGTTGGAATCATTATGCAGTTATCCAAGAGAAATGCTTTTCTCTCCATCTTGATTTTTACTCAAATGTTGGCCAAAAAGGTAAAGAGAATATTTGGTTTTGTCAAAATGATGCTGACACCTCTCCTTTTCAATAGCAGAAAGGCTGGAATCAGGAACCCCTCCATTTGATTTCTTTTTCTTAATGGAGAAGAACAAGGTTAATTTGTGTTTTTTTGAAAATAAATCATGGCAGTACCTCGCACATGACGACTGGGGCCAATCCTTTGTAAAAGATAGCAACAGTCTGCCTACTCTATCAAGTAATGGCATATGAGCTAAAGGAATCAATGGAACAATCATAAAAGAAAGATTTTTTTAAAAAAACAATTTTTAAAAGGAACAGGGGAGGGATTTAACTAGCAGTTGGGTATTCTACTGCTTAGAGACTATCTTAGAATTCTTAATCTCCCTCCTGTATTGATTATAACTTTGCATTTCATCCTACAAGCTTTTCTTTCTCACTCTATCTGGCAGGTACGTGTTCCATCTTTGGTGAAGAACTTTATATATTCTTAGCACATACATATGACGAGTACACAGTTCAGGTAATTTCCTAGACAGCTGATTGGCTGAAGTTCCAAATCACACAGACATACTGAAGGGAAAGAAGATCTTCCCCTCCTGCTTCCTGTAACAGTTGTCCCATGAGTTATCGTGAGACAGGAGTAGGGCTGACTCTAAAAGAATTACGAATCTGGTTTTAATGGGGAAAGAGATGTAGGCTATACAAATACTGTGATGGATTCCTCCTAGGAACGTCTTCCAGTTGTTGCATGGGCTACTCCAGGGAAGGTGATATCGTGGGAGCCAGAGCCTCCTGCTAACCTGGGAGCGAAGTGGGTCTTGACGTATTTTTCTGGGCCCTAGGGAAGCCAGGCTTACTAAAAGTGTGACTGCAGTGCCTATAAGTCGTGGCACTACACTTCTGGTACCAGGTGGTAACTTAGAAAGGAAAACCGAAAAACAAAAAGGAGTTATTTTCCTTCCTTCTGTTTCCAGTACTTCCTTATATGCTCATATTAGGCAGCGAATATTTACAAAACATCAAGATCTTTGCTCAGAAGATGTCCATCTGCTCCAGCACCTTATTTCCCACCTGAACCCCTGATCTCCTGACAGTGACATCATAGGCATTTCTGCCTGCAGTCAGTTATAATTACGGCTCCAGGTGAAAAGTTAACAGCAGAAGCAGATGGGCCCTTAAGAGGCAGAGTCTGTTCACATGCAAATTTCATCAGTACTTGAAGAGTGAAGAAAACTGTAGAACATAGCAAAGTACTGCCCCGAGATGAGGTTTCTGCATGATGTGGAGTTGGGCCGTCACATTCCCTTTCTCAGGCCATCAGGGAGCACTTTCCATTCTCTTCATAAGAGAGGGTGGCTGGAGAAGAGCACAGCACCCAGGCCATGACAATTCAGAGCTTTGGGCTTTTAGCACAGGGATCCAGGTAGATGCAGCACTGCCTAGGCATAAAGAAGTGGGTGTTCTCTTGTTTACCTCACAGGGAAGAGCGGCAGCCAGGAGCTGTCAATCTCGATTAGCTCCTTTAAAAAACTTTTGTGTGTGACATAAAATAAAAATGATATAGTAGTGTGAAGTGGAAGGCAGTAATTGCAGATTCTGATTCTTCTCAATGCGTGTTTTATGTTATTAGGACCCTGTATTACAGAAATCACTGCATTACTAGTTAAGTGTAAAAAATATGTGGTCTTTTATTTGTTAATTTTCATGGTTCCAGGAAGCCTGTGGATCAGCTCAAGGCTTGTAGGAACCGGAGCTAAGGGAGAAGGACAGAGTTGCATATAAGTAGGCCTGGAGGTCTTTCTGCATTAGCATAGCCTATCTGAACTCTGTATCCTCATCCCACTCAAATTTCCATACAAACTGTCATTATGTTTTCTTCCCCACACAGGTTTAACAGATCCCACAAGAACACAGGGACACATGCCCATACTTACCTCTATTCCATTTAATATATTCTAGTACCTTACCATCTTCTTTATTTTGTTTCCCTCTTCCAATTTACTCTTTTTCTTTTAAAGATGTATTTAGTTTATTTTATTATTTATTTATTTTTTTAGATGTATTTATTTTAGAGACAATAAGTGTGAGTGGGGAGTGGGGAGGAGCAGAGGGAGAGAGAGAGAGAGAGAATTTCTAGCAGACTCCTTGCTGAGTATGGAGCCCAATGCAGAGCTCGATTCAAGGACCCTGAGATCATGACCTGAGCCAACTTGAAGAGCTGGCTGCTTAACCAACTGAGCCACCCAGGTACCCCTTCAATCTACTCTTACAAAGAATTTCCAGAACTATTTTCCTAAAAGTCAGTCTTGGTTATAGCTTTCCGTTACCCAGATCATACCCACAGCACTGAATAAAAATGTAATTGGCAGTAAAAGCTCTTTGAAAAATGTTTCAAAGTATCTACTAAAGCTGAATATATGCTTAATTTCTGACTCAGCAATTCCATCCTTAGTTGGGTAGATATCTAACAAAGATGCATACATGTGTTTGTCAGAAGACATTACTAGAATGTTCATAATACCACTATTCATAACATTCCCAAATCAGTATGCAAATGTTTATAATCAGTAGAATGGATAGATTGTAGAATATTCACACACAAATGAAAACTACAACTATACAGAACAATGATCATAACAAGCATAATGTTGAGCAAAAAAAATAAAGTACATATCATATCATTCCATTCATACAAAGAACAAAAAATAAGCAAAGCCAATATACACTGTTAGAAGTCAGGAGAGTGATTATTCCTATACCAGTATAAGTCAGAGGGTCTGGAAAGGAAAGGGACAAGTAGAAAGCTGATGGATACTGAGAATATTCTGTTTTGTTTTGTTTTGTTTTGAATGTAGCTATCAGTTACATGGGTTTGTTCAATTTCTGAGGATTCATTGAGCCATACACATAAGATATGTGCACTTTTCTATATGCATATCATGCTTACAAAATTATTTATTTATTTATTTTTAATATTTATTTGACAGAGAGAGAGATCAGATCACAAGTAGGCAGAGAGGCAGGCAGAGAGAGAGGAGGAAGCAGGCTCCCCACTGAGCAGGGAGCCCAATGCAGGGCTAGATCCCAGGACCCTGAGATCATGACCTGAGCCGAAGGCAGAGGCTTTAACCCACTGAGCCACTCAGGCGCCCCTTACAAAATAATTTAAGTTAAAAAACTAAAAGGAACAATGACATAGCATTCAAAGCTTTTTCTCAGTTTTGCACTAGTTCTTCCACATAGGGGGTGACGCCTTGTTTACTTTTATATGTCTAAGCATCTACATTATGGGAGTTGTTAAATAACATTTTTTTAATAAAAAATAAAGGATAATTCTGGAAAGACGACAGTTGTAGTAGCCACACAATCTCTGGCCTTCTTGAGTCCCTGCATAAAAAGAGAGAAACTAGAAAGAAAAACTAAAAACGTATGTATAACATTTTTAACAAAGCTGGGTGACAAGGTATCCAACATGAACCCACTTAGGGAGAGAAGACTGACAGCGCAAGATCTATATATTATCTGCATCTGTATGGGAGGAAGCAGAAAGAGCCAACAGGTATGTGATGAACCTGAGAATATGAGAACTTCAACACAGGAAACAGGGCTTCACTGAAAAGTGTAGTGAGTAAATTTAAGGACTCCAACAGTAATGAGTATGAGAGGCCCTTGGGAAGAACTGAGCGGGCTGGGGCAGTCTAACCCTTATGAACTCATGAAACTCACTTGCCCCACACAGAGAATAATCTGTGAGGAATGAAGACTGAATAGGGCTGAGACAATACAGAGAAAGGAATGAGAATGTTCAAATAAAAGTGGGGAGAGATAACGGCACCAGGAAATCTCAGAATGGGAGTCATCGTATTTTTGAATGTTCAACAAAAGCAAAACAAGATTTGTATGCATAGGGGGAAACTATTTGAATCTACTTCTAAAATTTCAGGAAAACTAAAATTCATTAATCTGAGCATCAGAAAAGCTTGAGATCAAATTCCATACAAAGTTACTATGAAAACAAAAGAAAAAAACCAGAATAATATCCCTGCATATAATGAAGTCATCAAAGTATGCTCAAACAAAAGGAAGGGGAGGTGAATTAAAACTGTAAAAATAACTCAAAATTAGCATGTATATGTAAATTATTAAAATAATAAAAACAGGGCGCCTGGGTGGCTCAGTGGGTTAAAGCCTCTGCCTTCAGCTCAGGTCATGATCTCAGGGTCCTGGGATTGAGCCCCACATCGGGCTCCCTGCTCAGCGGAGAGCCTGCTTCCTCCTTTCTCTCTCTGCCTGCCTCTCTGCCTACTTGTGATCTCTCTCTATCTCTCTGTCAAATAAATAAAATCTTAAAAAAAAAATAAAATAATAAAAACATAAATCAGAATTAGAAAATTCAGAAATGAGGTATAAACTCAAAAATTAAAATAAGAAATATATTATAGATGGGAAGATTAAACTAGAAGGAAAACAAAAGAGAAGAAGCACACCAAATAATACCTTAAGAGGAACAGCAGGTGTAAAGAAAGAAAATGTCAAAAATCAAACAGAAAGAATTAACAAAAATTTGAAAGAAATGGACAATTATTAAAGATTAGCAAAGAAGATCCAATATATAAATAGCATTTTCCGAAGAAAGCAAAAATAAATGCTAATAAAGACTAAAAATTTTAGTTCTTAAAAAATTTCACAGAAAAAAAAAGAGAGAGATTTAAAGTATTGAAAGTGGGGCACCTGGGTGGCTAAGTTGGTTAAGTAACTGCCTTCGGCTCAGGTCATGATCCCAAAGTCCCAGGACTGAGTCCCACATTGGGCTCCCAGCTCTATGGGGAGTGTGTTTCTCCCTTTGACCTTCTCCCCTCTCATGCTCTCTCTCTCAAATAAATAAATAAAATCTTAAAAAAATAAAGTATTGAAAGAATACACCATAAAACTAAGACTATCATCACCGTGATGTAAGCTAATTAATTTCCTGGACTTTAAAGAAAAAGTAACCTTTGGTCACCTAGTTATGCTCATCCTATGACTTACAAGGGAAAGAAACTAAGATTGTCATCAGATATTTTGAAAGATAAGTCTTATGCCAGAAGAATACTGAAAAATATATTTTAGACACACAAGGAAAGACAACATAGGACAAAAACTTTATAACAAACAAAACTGACCTTCAAGTATAAAAGACACAGATTGTCATTAGCATACAAGAAGTGATGTCATATTGTTATACTGTCCCTAGAAGACCTTCCTATGGTATTTTAGGTAAATTCCTAAGGAATTTACCACAAAACAAATTCAGACAACCAAAATTACTAGAGAGACACCATCATGAGAACTGGGGGCATTACATGTATGGCTACTTGTAACACTAAGGCTAAATGAGGGTATTAAGGAGAAATTTCAAGACTATATAAACTGACAATGTAGACTTAGTATGACCTTAAGAAAATAAGAGGAGAATAGGGATAAGATATTTAAATGATATGCCAAAAAAAAGGAACTATTCTTGGTAATCGTAATAAGCAGTGGTGTCATTATTACTATTCTTCTAAGACAATAATGTGGGTAAGGTGGGATAAAGCAAACTAAGTAATTATGGAACATTCTGTTATCCACTGTATTCATGTTCTTGAGAATCAAAATTATCACAGTGAAAGGAAAAAGTGCAGATACAACTGTCAAGAACGGTGAAGGGTCTGAGATTTTGCCCTACTTGAAAGCTAATAGGTAAGCCCACCACAGCTTCATGGATGCTGATGGAATGTACTTTGTACCAGAGACAAAATAATTCACTACTTATTCCTTCATTATTTACAGCAAGAAGCATGAGGATTATGTTCACGTCAATTCTCTTTGCCCCTCAAAACCCATAATAGTGACACAGAAGAACCTATATCCTTGTAAATGCAGCAAGCCTGCATCACAGCTGAGTCACCTGGAGTTTGGGGAAACTGAATCTCTTATAGTAGCCTGCAAGCAAACCTGCTTGTGATGGTTAGTTTTCTAACCATAGCACTGGGTGATCATTTTCCAGTGATTTAGTCAAATACCGGTGTAGGTGTTGCAGTGAAGGTGTTCCATAGATATAATTAACATCTACAATCAGTTCACCATAAGTAAAGGAGATCACCCTTGATGATGTGGGTCGGCCTCACTCAATCAGTTGATGGCCTTAAGGGTAAAAACTGGAGAACAAAAAATTTTGCCTTAAGACTGCAACATCCATTTTTCCCTGAGTTTCCAGCTTGTTGCTGGTCTTCCCTAGGGATTTTGAACTTGCCAGCCCCCAAAATCACAAGAGCCAAATTCCTTAATTTGTTTTTCTTCTTAATACACCTATCCTATTTGTTCTCTTTAAGAACCCTGGCTGATACGCTAGCCTTTGTCTTGGAGGGAGGTGTTTTGTTTTGTTTTGTTTTGTTTTGTTTAATACTAGACAGTAAACATATCTTCTCTTTGTTCCAGAGAGAGACATTATCTTCATCTTTTAAAGCTGCTTGCTATATAAATATCCTTCAGAATATAGTCTAGAACAAAGATGGTCGTATTTCTGCTCTCAACATTTTCAGGAACAAAAGAGATCTATGGAAAATTATTTCCCAACAGTAATAGGGGAAGTTAAGTAAAAGTCTTATAGTATTGAATTTAAATTAGAAATATCTGTATGAACTCAAAACCTATCATTTATATATATTTTTCCCCTACTTCCATCCATGAAAAGTTTAGAAGAATGTGATCAAACTAATACCAATAGCAAGTCCAGCCTCTGGTTTTAAAACCCTATTCCATTAAAGGAAACTGAAGCTTCTTAGTAAATGGCTGATCCTTGCTTTGGGCCTAGAATATCCTGACATTACAGAGAACGTGGAACATATCAAAGACAACCAAGGTGATTCCAAAAGTACATAGGAGCCAATTCAAAGAGACACCTACATGGGACAGACAATTAGAATTAGTTAATGATTTAAAATTATAATGGATTCATATTCTAGGTAATTGGTAATCAGAAGGTGTTCTGAAGTTGATAGGGAATTAATTATATCTTGAAAACTGGATAAATAAAAGGAAAGACATGACATCATCCTGCCTTTCTTAAAAGAATTGATGGTACCACTGGATAAACAAATGACATGCAACTAATTACTAGGAGAAGGCAGAACTAGGTCCAATTCCCATTCACTTGAGTAAATCTATATTTATATGCTATATTTAAACTTCTGATATGCCCCCTGATGGTTTCACTTTTTCTCTGTGGCCTGAGGTAAAATATCTCAAATTTCTTCCAGGTTAGAAGAAGGCTTTGCAGTCAGGACAGACTAAATTTTGGAAGAGTAGTAAGAATCTCCCAAACTTAAACGACTTACCAACAGAAGTATATTTCTCACTCCTTTTATCAGTTTCCTCAAGGGTTCTGCTCCTTGTGAACAGACAAATGGAGAAACAACAACCTTGAACATGTTACCTACTTGTACTAGAGGAAAAGAAAGCTCTAACGGTTCTCACACACATAATACAAATTGAGTTCTTTAACATGGAAGTAAACTCATCACTTAACACTTTTAACATCTATTTTTATTTCTATTTTTTTAATTTTTTAAAAGATTTTATTTATTTAAATGAAAATGCTTATCTCTAGCTTTTCTAAAATTCTAATCTCTGGAGAAACCCAGAGAGGTGCAGGATCAATGTTTCCTCCAAATTCTTTCTCCAGCTCCTCCTCCAACCTGCATCTAGAATATCAGAGGACACTTCCCTGGGGGAAGACTTGCACAGAAACCAGGGGCTGCTATACACATTAAAGTAATGCCACACACTGACTTCTTTCTCCTTATTCAGAGATTCACAAACAGCTGGAGCCTGGAGAGGTCTTTGAGATCATTTATAGCACAACCTCTGCCTTTTATATACAAGGAAGATGTGGTAGACACTGTGGGTTGGCTAACTCAACACATAATCACAATCCCTTTCTTCTCCTGTCTCCACCACAGAGACTAGAACAGCAAAGTGCTCATGCCTCCTTGCAGCTCGGGTTTTCCTGTGATTCTGTCAAATGATAAATGTCTTCTGGGAGCTTTTGAGATGGCTTCTCCTTTTGCTGATGAGAGGTTCAGAAGCAGAGGGTTGCTTCCCTCCCCTTCTCCCGGCCCTAAATGCAGACAGAAGGCCCAGAGCCGCAGCATGCATATTGAGATAATAAGGCCAGGCCAGGAGAACAGCAGAGTTGCTGGCCCCAATGCTATAAAGATACTGAAACCCAAGCAGGGGCTGCCAATGGTCAGGTATCTGGTTACAGGAGAGCATAACCTTCTATCTGATAAAAACTACGATTGCTGCATTTTTCTGTTTCTTGCTGCCAAAGTATTCCTTCAGGAAATTGCATTCCAAACAGGTAAAATGATTTAACTAAAGTCAGGCGCTAAGTTACTTGCGGAGTGAGGGTTGGAATCCAAGAATAGTGACTCCAAACTCCACCCTCCCTCTAAAACACAGCCCCTCTGGAGACACCATTTTGCTGCAACTGCAAGTGAAAATGGGTTAAGCTGATTCATGAGCCCTCTGCCTACCTCAGTCTTTGGTTAGAAAAAGTTGGAGAAGCACTTGAGGAGAAGAAAACATAAGGATGCCTAAGTGCGTATCTGACATAGCCTACACTCTCACAATGGGGAACTAACAGAGATTCTTTTCCTTTTTTCCCCCCAAAGCCACTAAATATATTTTTTGAAAATTTTTCAAAATAATTGACTTAAAAATGGGGGAAGTTTGAAATTTGAGTGTAGTCTAAATTCCCTATTTTCTTGGTACAAAAAAAAGTGAGAAAGGAAAACTCACAAGTTCCCTCACTTTATGTTGGACAGCCTGGCTTATCAGAATGACTTGATAAGGCTACTATGGGAACAAAAATTCAGGATGTGAGGAAACACAAATCTCCTCACCATTTACTAGAACGGAGTGGACTGCCCAGGGAGGAGGGTGGTGGAGCGCAGGAGAGAAGCTGACACCTGGGTGGAATCTGGACTTGGATCAGTGAGTATATGGTAAAGAAAAAAAGAGCTACAGGGCTCTACAGCAGTAAATAGGAATCTGGGCACTTGAAAGAAGGCTTAGAAGGGGTGATGTGAAAGGACTCTTGGTAATAAAACCGGGAAATATCTGGCTAATATGTCTGCGGGCTGGGGCTTATTGAAAAAATGACAGTGGAAAACCCTCCAAGGACAGGAGGACTGAAGGCTTTGTAACAGCATGGATGCCCACTGCGGCGTTCCATTTTTAAGTTATAGCGTGCTGTGCTGAGAAATTACCACTTGTATCTCACCTGGACATTTGGGAGATATATGCTACAACCACATCCTTAAACTGATGGCACTCGAAAGAGTTGGGAGCATGATGTCAACAAAATCCTGGAAGATCCCAGCATTTCTAAGAGCCACTCGTTTCCTAACCTAGGCTGGAACTAAGTCAAGAGAGGATATGAGGAAACACACTTTTCCCCAAACACAAGAGAAGGAGAGAACCTACCCAGGAAGGAAGACAGTGGGGTGTAAGAAGGGGACTGATGTCTGGGTGGAATCTGGATGACAAGGGCCGATCGGATAACAGCCATCATATTAAAATAGAGAGTTATTAATGATTTCTAGGGTCCCTTTAAGTTCTGAAGCTATATAAATTTACTTTTTGAACTGCCCTGTTCTATCCAGTGTCCAGCAAGGAAAATTTCCAAAAGCTTAGTAGGAATCCTAAAAGCCTGGAGATCAGGTTCAGAGAATAGATGCAGAAACAGGCAGGATCCAGAGGACTGGGTCATAGTTCAGACTTCAGGGTCTCCAAGTTCAAAAACTCAAGTGTGCATAAGAAATCCATCTAGGATTAATAAAAGGATCACAGCTAGAAAGAGTTAATGCAATAATAACTGGTCAGGAATCCAAACTAGGGTCTGGGTGACAGCAATGGGCACTAGATGGGAAATGAATATTAATTTAAGCATCTCTGAAATATCTCCCCAGTTATTCAATAGCTTCTCAGGGGAAGGGCTCTTCATCAGCTAAAGCAGAACAAGACCAAGTAAAAGAGAGAAAACACTGCAGGAAAAAATAAATGGCCTAAGTCGGTCTCTCATCTCCAGAAAGGTGCCACTGAAGGAATCAAATAGCAATGTATTCATCTACACATATGTGCATTCCATATCTATAAAAATATCCAGGCATCTCAAACACAAGGTGTGGGCTGTCCTAGCACCTTGAGTCATCAGGAGACAGAAACAGATGTACAGCAAGCTAATGGGTTGGTTTTGCTGCCTGCATTGTCCTCTCTCTCTCCCCGCAGTTGGATTCGAGGGAATATTTAGCATAATATATAGCAACAACTCTCTGTCCTCCAGTACAGCAGCAGAAAGGGGATATTTACAATTGAATAGCAGTCAGTATGGGGCCCTCTGGAGCAGAACTACTGCAGTGAGTTCATTATTTACAGTTCCAACAACAGGGCTCATTGTTTCCCCTGTGGCTTCTCAGCTGTCCTAGCAAGGAAGCAGTCCCAGAAAGCCTTCAGCAGGGACCCTCCCATGTTAATGCCCCCCCCAACCCCCAGTCACCAGGTTGACCTTACATTTAGACAGGGTGAGTAACTTCTAACCTGCCATAATTTCATGGTCCTCCAAAGATCCTTGAGTCAAAAATAACCATGTCACCGCCTGCTACCTGACCCTGATGCCTGAAAATCCTCTATAGCATTGTGTCCCTTTGAGTTAAGACACTTACTGTTCCCTGTTCAAAAGCAAATGTATTTCCAGCCAGGATAATCTATTAATATCTTAGTGAAAACTTACCAGATCCTGTATAATTTTAAGTCACAAATCTTCTGAGTTGGGCAGGTGTGTGTGGCGATGCTGGAGAGCAGGGGTTAGCTAGCAAAGTACGGCCCACAGGCCAATTCCAGCTTGCAATCTGTTTTCATGAAGTCTGACTGGAACACAGCCACACTCTTGCTTACATATTGTCTGTGCCAGAGATGAACAGCTGTGACAGAGGTTGTGGGGCTCATGAAGGGTGATATATTTACTTTCTGGCCCTTTACAGAAAGTTTGCCAACCCTTGATGGAGAACTACCCTCCTGTGAAGAGAGTAGGGCCCAGAAAGGAGAGGGGACATGAGGAAAACTGTAGGAGTTGCTCCTGGCAGAGCTGAGTCTCAACCCTGTCTCTGACTCCCACCTTTTTGTTCCTCCCATGATGACACGTTGTCTCTTAGAGCTGTCTGTAAAGTAAGAACAAATAGGCCGCAGAATGAAGGAAGGCCTGAGGGGCTCTCCTGGGAACAAAGCACACTATCATACTGTCTGTGGATTCTGTGAGTCAGCTTGCTTACGTGGTGGGGTTTTGAGCTGTTTAGCAACTGGACACTTTCAGTAGATCATGAGTTCTCACTGCAATTTAATCGAGGGTTTTGAGATTGGAGAATAACCTCTACCTAACAAATTGAAAACCAGTACATCAAGGAATCTTTCCTTTAATAGCTGACTATGCTCTCTGATCGGGGCTCATAGAATCAGAAACTGTGCTGGTATAGTGTGTCTCTCGTGTGTGTTTGTGAGCATTTTGTGTGTGAGTATGCATTCTAAGTAGCTAAATTTGTTTTAAAAAAATTAAATCTTATGCGGAAGTTCAATAGGTAAAATGAATAAAATTGGATATGTTTTAGATTTTTCTTGCATGGATACCCTTAAGGACTTAAAGAGAAAAATAGCACCTTATGGATCGCTTTGAGAAAATCCCAACTTATCGTTACTTAAGTCACACTGTCCGCAACACCTGGACTTCCAGCCCACATCTGACTGACCCCAGGGAAAATAAACTCATTAGTTCATACCCACACCTACACACAGACACGTTACATAACATCTCCACTCCACACCCCACCACACATCTGTCCTTTTTTATACCAATTGCACTTTTAGAACATTTCTTTAACTTGAACTCAAATATCCCTCCCTTTAACCTCTTTTACATTACCCTTGCTTCCATTTTGCTAATGTTTTACTATTCAAAATGTGGTCCTTGGACAAGCAACATGGGCGTCAGCTTGGAACATGTTAGAACTTCAGAATCTTGAGCTCTAGCTCAGGCTTAGAGAATAAGAATTTGCATCTTAACAGAATTCTTAAGAAATTTATGCAATAAAGGTGAAGAAACACTGCCAAACCACAGATTAAGTCAAATTCTTCAAGGAAAATCATGAATAATGAACTTCAATGACATTTCAATTAAATAAGCACCAAATTATGCAACCGTGAAAACAACTCTTATTCAGAACAATATTTACTGAGCGCTAATTCTATGCTGGACACTACCAGAGAGGTAATGAGCACAGAGGAGGAAGATGACTGAGTCCCTGACCTCAAAGAACCTTCAGCTTCATGGGAAAATCCAATGTATGAACAGCTACAGATGACACAAAGGTGTTAATATTGTGGGATTCCAAATATTGCTTGAACACACTTCACTGTAGAAATGCCATTGGAGATCAGAGTAGGAGCTTATGGAAGAGTTCTCCAAGCAGACAGCTTGGGCCAGCATGAGGGGAAAAATATATGCTAAGGCACACGACAGTGAAAGAGCATACCAGGATTGCAGAGCTGAGGTAGGCAGGTTCTGAGAAGGCTCCCAATGACCCTTGCTCCCTAGTATCCAAGCCCCCATGTAATCCCCTCCCCTTGAGCTTGGGGTGGACCTAATGACATTCATCTCATGAGTGGAACAAGGCAAGTGATAGCATGTGACTTCTGTGGTCAGGTAAAATACCCGTGTCTTCTGCCTTGCTTACACCCTCTTATAGGCACTTTTAGTGATCCTGTTCTCATTTTCTCACTCTAATGAAGCAAGCTGCCATGATGAGAGATATCCACAAAGAGGTCCATGTAGCAAGGACATGAGAGAGTCTTCCAGCCAATAACTCATGAGGAACTGAGGCCTCGGTCCAACTACCCATTAGGAACTAAATATTAAAACAACCACAGGAGGAAAGTGGATCCTTCCAAATCAAGTCTTGTGGCAGCTGGCCTTGTGAGAGACTCTGACCCAGAGCCCCACTGAAGCCACACCCATATTCCTGGCTCACTGAAATGATGAGATAATATGTATTATTGTTGTAAGCTGCCAGATTTTGGGGGTATAGATAACTGCAGTAGGCAAAATGATGACCCCCAAAGATAATTTTACATCCTCAGCCTCGGAACCTGTGAATGTTATTTCCTATGGTAAAGACTTGGCAGATGTGATGAAGGATCTTAGATTGGGAAAGAGGGAAGATTATCTTGGCATATCCAGGTGGACCCTAAATGGAGTCACAAATATCTCTGTAAGACAGAAGCAGAGGGAAATTGGCATGCACAGAAAAGAAGACAATGTGACTGCAGCAGAGCTAGGAGTGATGGGGCTACAAGTCAAGGAATGCTGGCAGCCATCAGATGCTGGAAGAGGCAAAGAACAGATCCTCACATCCAGAGAGAATGAGGTTCATCTGACTCCTTGATTTTGGTCCACTGATACTGATTTGGGACCTCTACACACCACAACTGTTAGAAGATTCATCTCTGTTGTTTTATGTCACCAAATCTGTGGCAATTTGTTATAGGAGCCTTAAGAAACGAATACAACAACTAACACAGGAGCTTTAGCAAGTTTAGTGGCTGGTGTGCAGGACACCCTGGAGGACTTTCATAGGGAAGATGCCTCTGAGAAAGTAGGCTAAAGTCAGACTCTCAGCACCTTGAGGTACTAATTTTATACAGTAAGTTACATACAGCTAATTCCTTGGGGTGGGCAATGTGAAGTTAAGCACACTAGTGGCATTCTGGTGCATGGACAGGACAGGGCAGGCTAGAAGGTTTTCAGGGAAATGAGTGCAGTGGATTGGGTTGGAACACATATAAACCTGCAAAAATACCAGAAGGACTTAATACCCACCAGGTATTTTCTTCAAAATTAGGCTGGAGAGAGAAATAAAACTAAAGAACAAGGCAACTATAGGGTTGGTGTGAGGGTGAAAACACCGAAGAGCTCAAAGCAGCCAAGGGCACTGGGAACCTCCAAGCATTCCACAGTTATGCCAAGGGTTAGGTCTCTGGACAGAGTTCCTGGTCCAAACAAAGGAATGAGGCTTATTTGCAAACACCCAAAGTGGAAGCATTGACTCTCACTCAAAGGTCAGCTAAATCAGTTTGATACTTTGTCTTAAAGAGCTTTGAGGAAGCAAAAAAATGCATTCCAGCATTGCAAGGAATCCCATCAGAATGACATGGAGAACAAAGTCAGGTAGACGATCTTAACTTATACTAAAATAGCAAATTTGACCCCATGCCATTCAGCCAGTCACTGGTTGGTTGTGTGGCCTTGGATTGATGACTAAGTCTGTGTGAGTCCCAGCCATTCAGTTTTTGCTTCTAACTTGGGACCAATGACATTATAGTGTGATGATGAGTTTAAGAGAAAGTGGGGTAAAGCATTAAAGAAAAAAATAAACCTCTCTCTCAGAATGATAACTACTGATATGCAGATGAACTCCCAGAAGAATATATAATAAAAATCACATAATGTTAGTTATTTCCTCATTTAACTCTTTTGGTTGGAGTAATTCTTAGTATAAAACTATGACTTGCCAAGTAGATATGCACAGTGTAGGATAAGCTACTTATAAGAAAAAGAGTTTAAAGAATTTTTTTTTTTAAAGATTTTATTTATTTATTTGACACAGAGAGAGATTACAAGTAGGCAGAGAGACAGGCAGAGAGACAGGGAGAGGAGGAAGCAGGCTCCCTGCTGCGCAGGGAGCCCGATGCGGGCCTCGATCCCAGGACCCTGAGATCATGACCTGAGCTGAAAGCAGAGGCTTTAACCCACTGAGCCACCCAGGCGCCCAAGAATTCTTTTAAGGTATATCTCCTTCTAATAAAAATACTTACAAATAGTTGTATCTAAATCCCATTTTATAAGGTTAATCATATAAAATACAAAAAGGTTAGATTAATATTTAACCGAACATTACGAATCTACTTGTAAAACATGTATTTGTCCCTTGATTTATCTTTGGAAAAAGTAAAATACAACTTATACCCCTACAAAAGGCTTCTAAAATACTTTCAATTAAGTGTAAGTGACTAGCATTTGGATAATATTACTCTAATTGAGGAATTTAATTATACAAAGAAGCTTAGGTCATTTTTGAATAAATTATTCAATTCATTACCCTAATGGCTGATTTCAAATATGTGACTTTTTTCATATGAAACAGTAATAATAGCACATATTTGCTTACAGTCTTTTCCAATTTACAGCATTCACACAAAAGCACAATTCGTAACTCTGTGCTATGCAAATGAAATTCAATTTGTTTTTTCTAAATAGTCTTCTAATGGAGAAACTAGGATCAATAGACAAACATATCGTGGCAGATTTTGGCTCATTTAAGAAAACCATTAATTATTGGAAATGCATCAAATAGGACAGACTACTTCACACTGCAGGAGTATCCTGAGAGGGATCAAGTACCACCTGAATGATTGTACCCCTTGGAAAAGATGTTGGATGACAACCCCAGTAGACTTGGATAGCAAACTAGTATACTGTTAAAACTCCTCGCCAGCTCAAGCACGTTATGATTCCATGTCTATTTTTGTAATGACAAACTATAAATATATACTACTGGTTTATACACATCAACAAAAATAGAACATGCCAGATATCAGCCTCTCTTAACTGAAATGCATAATGATATTTTTTAAGAGAGATAAGAGAGAGAGGAAGGAAGAAAGGAAAAGAAATGAAAATACAAACTCCCCATTCCTATTCTTCTTACCCATTCCTGCAACTTATCTCCACACATATCCCCATTAACCTATTTCACTTCCTGAATTCTAAGCAAATTGTAATTATAAATGCAATATTAAAAATTAATACAGATTTTTATAAGGTACTAACCAACACATGGGAACTACTCAACAGGAAAAATTTCATCTTAAACTGCCTTAAATACCAGACTATTATTACCCCAGTATAGTTCAAACACAATAAAAGAAGAAAATGAATGTATACCTCCTGGGGACAATGACATTTTCACAAGAGAAAGAATAAGATTTCACTGCCTTCTTTGCTTACTAGCTTCCTCTTGTTGCCTTTTGATCCTGCAGTTAATGGTGGTGATTCAGTCTCCTAAATGCCTGGAACTGGCCCACCAAGTAGGCCAGACAGGAGGGGAACTGCATCTGAAAGGAGTATGTAAAGATGGAAGGTCCCAGGTGGTATTAAATGCCAGGAAACATCTTGAGGACATTGTGCCGAAGGGGAAAAGCAAAAAAAATTTCAGTAATATACTATTTGAATTATCTGAAACTGCCATTTTTACAGTTCAAAAATGTTAAAAGTTGGTGAGTTCATAGAGCTCAAATTAGATAAATGGAAAAAAGTTTAGATGATTTGTCTTAAAAGCTATAGTTTGCACAGGATCTAAAAAAATTTATTAAGACAAGTTAATTTGAGGAGTCTGATATATTTCATGGGGTACCCCAAATAAACTTTCTGCTGTCATTAGTAGGGGTAATCAGGAAAAAGATCAAACTCTATAAAGTATTAAAATTAGAGATACAAAGGTAACACTGGAAAAATTTGGTTGAATTCTAACAAACTGAAAAAAAAATGAAGCAAATTCTAAGTAGGTGAAATATGGGGTCAAAAGCTAAGGCTTTAACATTTTTTTTCCGACTTTCTGCTCAATGACAGATTTATCAGCATCCTAGTGCACTCAATAAACTATCAGTTTCCATGGTACATGAATTGAATTAGCAGCCCAATGAAGGACCTTCTTATACCCATACCTTTTGTACTGAAACTCAGTAGCCCCTGCATGCTCTGAATCTAGGCTGGCCTCTGGGAGCCACGTGGACCTCGTTGGCTGACACAGTCACAGCGTGGAAATGGCAGCGTTTGCACAGCTCCTGCCAAACAAAGTGAACCTGGTATCTCCTTCCACTGCTCCTGATTTCTATCTTAGGATTAATCCTATTACTTATAATTGGGCCTCTAGGTACTCCTAACCAGACCGAGATTATCCAGACAAGGCCATATGAGAGGGATCTGACCCTTAGCCCCACGACAAGGACCTCAGATCCTGTCTCTGTAACAGTTCCTTCTACTGTTATCTCTTTGAGCTCTTGCAGACCAGGAGAAAAATTTTAAGACACCTTGAAGCCCTGGAACTAGGGGGCAGCTCTGCCCGGAGAAGGAGAGCCGTATCTAAAAACAGGACACAAACAAAAGCAGAGCACTGGTGGCTCCGTGTTCCCCTAACGATTAAGGGCAAGTCATGGTGCCTCCTCGAGGCCTGCACTCCACCAATGTTCTTACAACACCCGTACCGGTATACAATGAGAATGTAGACGTGACCGTTAATATAAAGACAAAAAGGGGTTGAAAAAGACCTTGCCATTTGTTCAAAGAATGGCAAGAATAGCAAAGAATAGCAAGAACAGAACCCCCCCAGTGTCTACATACTCAGTCACAAGGAAACAAACTTGTAAACCACTGAAGCCTGACTTGTGTAACTATGGCTACTATGTCTAACCATAAAGCCTATGTATTAATCATACTAGTAACTTGGCATTCTCTCACTTCACTTATTTTTCTTTAAAAAATACATTATTCTACTTGTGGGAATTTCCTTAATCCTTTTCTAAGAATAAGAGCACGATCCACTTGCACCTATATACCTGGGGCAAGCCCATTAAGGGTCATACTTCTAAAAAACAGAAAATCTATCTCTGTCATGATTGGGGGGGTTTGGTACATGGGAAAATACATAAAATGTTTTTTCACTAATCAAAGTGCTTTGTATCTCTAAAAATAATCAATCTTAAAGATCATATTATTGCTGTTAGATCACGTACTACCTGACTCACTACCTATAAATAAAGATACTGGGACCAGCAGAGTAGAGGTGCCTGCTTGGTAATCAGAAAAAATCTCTTGGCTCTCTCACTCCTTCTGCCAACACTGTCCCTCCTTCAGGGACCCCTGGACCTGCTGGAGCTGGACTCCGGCAGCTAGCCAAAATCACAACATGGCTCTACACTTTTTTCACCTCTCTCTTGCTCAACTTGGAATTCTGCTACTGTATGAGACCACAGGGAACTAGCCTGCTGGAGGATGAATGACCACATGCAGCCGGGCTTCATGTCCCAGTCACACTTCCAGCTGATCACAGATGCATATGCACGCCTATGTAAGACAACTCAAGCCCGTACAAGATATACACAAGCTTCTCATGTTTCTGAAATTGGTCCCAGTCATAGCTGAATGTTGTTGTTGCTGTTGCTGTTTAACCACTTTCTTCCATTACCCATTCCTCATTCCCACTGCCTTAAGCAAGCACCATAGTTGCCCATAGTTCCTTGCTCTCAAAGTGTCTACACCATTAGTGACCCTGACTGAATTAGGTTGTTTAGTTTTCCAGGGGCTTCAATCACAGGGCATGGGAATACTAAGTGGCACTCCAGAGATACCATTTGTATTCCAAACAGAGCTTTGTTTACCCCCTGTGTGAAGGAGCAACTCAATTTCCCTTGATAATCAGAATCAATTATCCCAGCCAGTACAAATATCCCTCTTTTTTGCCGATTGATCACTGGTATGAAGAGCCCAAAGCATTCAGTGGACAGTCTCAACTTCCAGTTTAACTATTTGACTGAACCATTGTCGTCTCTTCTGGTGAAAGTATTCTCCACTTGGCAACTACCTTCTAGACCATCAGAGCCCAAAGTTTCAGGGAGGAGAAACAAAGATTTTTCCTTACCTAACATTAGGGGGTCATAGTGAGAAGATTAATTTCCACAGCCATTCCTTTATAATCACAGCCATGAATCTTGTCTATAGTAGAAACAGTACCATGTGCTGGTTACTGATTTAGAGCATTAACATCCTGTGTGACATTTCCTAGACTGCCAGGTGGTGCAACTCCAGCTAACACTGGAAGTGTTTCTGAGACTTCAAAAGCCATTCTATCAATCTATAAAATCAGCTGCTTCAGGGCCAGGGGGAGTGTGGTAAGACCAGTGAATTTCATGAGAATGGCCACAATACCATATACTCCACTGACTTTTAAATAAACATCTTGGTCAGAATCATGTGTGAAATACTATAACAGTGCATAAGATATCCCATAAATCCAGGGATGTTGGTTTTGACAGAAGCATTATGAACAGAGATGAGAAATCCATATTGAGAGCATCAATTCCAATGAGAGCAAAGTGCTGCTCCTTCCATGATGGAATTGGTCCTATATAATCAAGTTTCTACCAGGTGTCTGGTTTATCCACTCAGAGAATGCTACCCCAACCGGGACTTAGTGTTGATATTTGTTATTGGAAGATTGGCTACTCAGCAGTGAATGCAGCCAGTTGGCCCTGATAAGTGGAAAAACCGTGTTGCTGAGCCAATGCACGATCATCCCTGCTATTATGGCCACTTTTTTCATGAGCCCATGGGAAGAATGGGTAACTAGGCAAATAGGCTGACTGATGTCCACAGGATGAATCATGTTAGCCACTTGATTACGAAGATCCTCATTGCTCTTTGATGAGCATTTGAGTTGGAAACGAATTTATATATATTTTCTGCCCATTTAGTGATGTCTAACCATATACTTTCTCAGATTTTCTTGTCATCCATTTTTCTGTAGAACAATTTCTATTTCCAAATTCTGCATTAGACAAGATTTGGTCAAACAAAACTTCTAGTAGCTCTAAAGCAGAATGAAAGGAAGGAAAAGAGGAAAATTTTAGGGATCTGACCTAGAGCAACTGTGAAAGTTGGCGACACTTTCTGTGTGAGGCTGTTGTTTGTGTATCTAGTGCTGCTTCCAAAGAGCAGGCACCTGGGAGAAGAAAATGAATGTGAAGCGGGGAAGCAAAAATAGACTGGAACCTGTGGGTATAAGCAGGGAGGACTGGGGCTCGCCTCAGTTGCTCATCCAAACCTCCAGCTTAGGAGACAGGGGTGTCCCTGCAGGAAGAGCTGAGCACTTATCTGGCTCAGATTCAGGAAAGCTGGAGGAAGAGAAGAGCCTGGTTGCTTGTCGCTCCAACCATGTGATCCAGGAGTTAGTAAGCAGCAACGTGAGTGTGTTGTGACAGTGCTGTAGGTTCCACACCAAGCTTCTGACCACACAATGGAGGTGGCTTAACTTGTACCTTCCACATCTTAAGCAAAATGTCTCTCATTGCCCACACTGACCTGGAACCACCCAACAAAGGGAAACATGGGATACATGCTTCAAGCCTACTTAAGTTTAGCTCAGTTACCACACTATATAATTCCCCATGACAGATTCTAAGTTTTTCGTTTTATTTGTCTTTTTTACTTTGTATTCTCCAGCAATTGCTAACTGATACAGGCTCTAATTGATGAGGGGCTCTCTTAGGCCAGAAAGAACAATAACAAGGAAGATTCTGGTGATAGCATTAATTATTTCTCTCTGAAAATTAGAAACAGAGCTGCAGGTTATTGAATACAATTCAGTGGTTTTTGGTTGACGAAAATAATTTTAAAATTTAAAAACAATGTGGAACTGATAATTCTAAGAGCGGAAATTAAGAAATTAGATAAAGGTAAATCAGAATCCATGTAATAACTTACTTTTAATAACTTTTATTTTCATCTGTTTCCTCCAAATTTGTCCTCTACTATTGCTTTCTGAAAATGATTACTTTGGTATCTGCTTGTAATCATGAGTAATACCAAATCCAAATAAATGGAGTGATTTTCCTTTTTTTATGTTAGTTTTATGAAGCTTTTTGTTTGTTTGTTTTTTTCTTTCCCATCCCCTAATTTGTCCTCTGAACTTCTGGTACATGTAAGTTAATTTTTTCTGCCCTTAGTTCATGGTACCTCACCATTTTTTAAAAAATCTCAGCTACCTTTTATTTGTCTTAGTAATATCTGGGTTTGCTTTATTATATATCTCTAAGCTTAACCTTACCCCTCTTTATGCTGCCCTAGTCCCATAAGGTATGTAGAAAAAAGAGAAAAAAATAATTCAGAATTGAGATGAGGCAGAGTAAAAGTAAGGAGGGTTCTAAGAAGACAGCATGCATACCAGCATTTAGCATCAGGTGCTTGGGTTACACCTGACCATATACCTAAGTGATATTTTACACTTTTTAAAATTTTAAGTTTTTGAACTTTCCAAATTAAGAAAGAAGACATATCCTTGAGTTCTTTTAACCTTGAAACATTAGAATTTTACATAAGGAAAATATTCTTAGGCATTTTAAAGTACATTTTCCTCCTTTCTTTTTCCTGGAAGAAAACAGATGAAAGAGCCTTTAAAAGAAAAAGAAAAGAAGACTGTTTGGTTGGGAAATTTTTAGCTGTGGAGAATACTATTATGAATTCTACTACCAGCATCAATTTTATGACCATTATATTACACAGGTGAGTACATAAAGAGGGGAAAGGATTTCTGAACCCAAATATCCCTATCATTAACTACAAATCCTAGCACTCTGAAATGAAAATAATGTGTCTGACAATCTAAAATTTGTATGGAACCACATAAGACTCCAAATAGCCAAAACAATCCTGAAAAAGAAAAAAATGGAGGCATCAGGGATTCCAGATTTCAAGCTATATTACAAAGCTGTAGTCATCAAGACAGTATGGTACTGGCACAAAAACAGACATACAGATTAATGGAACAGAAGAGAGAACCCGGAATTGGACCCAGAACTATATGGTCAACTAGTCAGCAAAGCAGAAAAGACTATCCAATGGAAAAAAAAGAGAGTCTCTTCAATAAATGGTGTTGGAAAACTGGACAGCAACATGCAGAAGAATGAAACTGGACTCCTTTTTTACACCACACACAAAAATAAATTCAAAATGGTTGAAAGACCTAAATAAATGTGAGACAGGAAATCTTCAAAATCCCAAAGGAGAACACAGGTAGAAACCTCATTGACCTCGGGTGTAGCAACTTTTTACTCAATGTGTCATAGGAGGCAAGGGAAACAAAAGCAAAAATGAACTATTGGGACTTCAAGATAAAAAGCTTTTGCACAGTGAAGGAAACAATCAACAAAACTAAAAGGCAGCTTACAGGATGGGAAAAGAAAATTGAAAATGACGTATCTGGTAAAGGGTTAGTATCCAAAATTTATGAAGAGCTTATCAAATTCAACACCCAACAAACAAATAATCCAATTAAGAAATGGGCAGAAGACATGAATAGGCATTTTCCCAAAGAAGACATCCAGAACAGACAGATGAAAAGATGCTTAACATTACTCAGCATCAGGGAAATACAAATCAAAACCACAAAGAGATACGACCTCACACCTGTCAGAATGGCTAAAATTAACAACACGAGAAACAACAGGTGTTGGTGAGGATGTGGGAAAGGGGAACCCTCTTGCACTGTTGGTGGGAATGCAAACTGGTGCAGCCACTCTGGAAAACAGTATGGAGCTTCCTCAGAAAGTTAAAGATAGAGCTACCCTATGACCCAGCAATTGATTACTAGGTATTTACCCAAAGAATACAAAAATGTAGATTCAAAGGGATACATGAACTCCCATGTTTATAGCAGCATTATTAACAATAGCCAAACATGGAGAGAGTCCATATGTCCATCTAGTGAGGAATGGATAAAGAAGATGTGATATATATGTATGTGTGTACACACACACACACACGTGCACGCACACAATATAATATTACTCAGCCACCAAAAATAATGAAACATGGAATGAAGGCCCATATCAGGCTCTGCGCTCAGTGGGGAGCCTGCTTGGGATTCTCCCTCCTCCCTCTGTCCTTTCTGCTCATACTCAGACACTCTCTCTCTCTAATAATTTAAAAAAAAAAGAATGAAATCTTGTCATTTGCAATGACATGGATGGAGCTAGAATGTATTATACTAAGTGAAATAAGTCAGTTAGAAAAAGACAAATACCATATGATCTCACTCATAAGAATTTTAAGAAAAAAAACATATGAACATATGGGGAAGAGGGGGGAAAGGGAATAAACTATAAGGAGAGGGGAATAAACCATTAGAGACTTTCAGTGACAAGAGAACAAACTGAGGGATGATGGAGGGAGGTGGGTGAGGGAATGGGATACATGGGTGAGGGACATTAAGGCAGGCACTTTTTCTGATGAGCACCGGGTGTTGTATGTAAGTAAAGAATCCTCAGTTCTACTCCAGAAACCAATATTGTACTATTAAAATAATATGTTTGAGAGAGACAGATATTTATTTGGCTTTTTCTGTGTTTTTCCTGTGTTTACTTGCTTCTGAATTTAATCCAGCTCTTGAAGACCTTAGATGATTTTTTTTTTAATTATTTGCCCCAGGGGTACAGGTCTGTGAATCATCAGGCTTACACCTTTCACAGCACTCACCATAGCACAAACCCTCCCCAATGTCCGTAACCCATACCTTAGATGATTCTTATTGGAATCAGCTGCCCTCTCAGGGGGCATGTGTTTGCAAAACACACGCAGAGTGAATCCTTTAATTCTCACCACAGATTTGTGTTACAGAAGGAGTATGGGTAGCAGCTAGCAGACAGGGTGTAGGGGATCTATGGTATGTAGCCGAGACTCCCCTCAGGAGTGAGGCCCTCATTACTCCAACTGCAGATAGTTGATAGCTGACAGCTGGCAGTTGAGTTTCTCTATGGCATTTGACTTCAGCCCAAGAAAGCCATGTCAGTCTTATTAGGGACACAGCTCCTCCCAGAGGACAACTCTCATCCAATCCCTGGTACATGGTCAGGTGAGGGGATTAGGGACACATCTCCCTTATAGCACAGATGACAAAGCCACAGACCCAAGGGCCTATGAGATTACCTCAAGCACATGCTATGGGAAACTTCTTTTAGTTATTGTTTTTCCTATAAGCCTATAGGTTCTGCATTCCACTGTTGGATATGCCCATTTTATGTGAAGATACTTTAAACTGTTTGCTAAATAACTTAGTATCTTCCTTCCCTAAATTGTCAGTTAAAGTTAACACTTCACGGATCCTCATGGGGCTTTCTGGCCCCAGTTAAACACCAGGGTAGGATACCCATTTTGAGAACTACAGACCTCTGGTCAGGCCCTGTGATCACTGGGTCACGTGGAGCAGGTTGACTAAGAGCTCAGTTCTAGTGACAAGTGAAATGGCATTTAGCATCCTTAAAGGTTTGCATCAGTCATGTTTTCAAGAACCACACATTATATTATCACATGGGAAAGATGCCTGTGAGTTGTTTCTTGATTATATATGATGATAAGTGAGGTTGGGTTTGGGTAAAAGAGGCTAAGTACATTCAAATCTATTTTTTATCACTATATGAGCAATTTGGTCAGGACTGGTTTCTGCTCAGATTATACAACTGACAGTTTGTTTTCCAATTCCAGCTTCTTTGTATTGTCTCCTTATTAGGCTATGTCTACAAATTGCTATTGTCTACCCAAGCTTCATTCATCTTTCCCTCCCCACCTGCCTCTACTTTGTCCATCCTTGATACACATGTGCACATACACACAATTTCAGTACAACGGCTGAAAAGGGAAAGCAACAGTCTATCAGACAATAGATAAACCACTCCCAATTACCCCTTATATTTGTATAACATTTTAATCTTTGGGGACAAGATGACATCTACATTTAGATTTAATGCTTCCTGTGATCTTCTAGAGATGGTGGTAACAAGAGTTTATCTTATGACATGGGATTAATAAAACAGAAGAATTAGAGTGACAGGTAAAACCAAAAGCAAAGCAGAGGTAAGTGGATAAATACCTCTATTTTGTTCTAACCTCATGGTAAACCTGAGTGGAGGGTAAGGAGCTCACCATAACCTATTTAATATACTGAAAATTAAAAGAATAGTGAGAGATACTGATCTGCCCCAGACAGAGTCCCACTGTTATGTAGTATATCCAAGATTCTGAGTCCAGGATCTGTATGTGAGCACATCTCTCACTTCAGTTCATCTGTTCCTCAATAAATAATTGATGATGGGTTGGATATGGCATTGGCCAAGTCACTTCCTCACTCTGAATCTCATCTTTAAAATGATGGCACTGGGCGAGATGATCTATGAGGTCCCTCTAATGCTAACATCCTAAAATTCTATTATTTTTACAACATAGTTGGGACAAGCACACATATCTCCTAAGTTCTCATTCTGGGTTCATTTTCTACACTACTTACAATTCCTCCTTAGGCGCTATGGAATTCCCCCAAGGCAGTGATGGATGACCACGACAGGGAGAACGGATGATGTTCATCTTACTCTGTCTACATCTGACTGTGACTGATGACAGGACACAGGTTGCTTAAGATCTGATGATGTGAAGGTGGGAATAGCTTGGCCTCTATTAGTTAGTGATAATAGTAGATAGTCTAAAATCTGCTCTGGTCTGTCTAGGAACTACACAAAGTGAGTCATCTCTTGCTTTGAACAATTTTCTAAGGATGGCTGATATCGCTAAGTAATCCAGATACTGCCTTTGTGTTGGATACTGCAAACATAAAAATCTTAATTTTTAAATTAAATTTCAAAGAGTAAAATAAATTTAGAATGTCACTGTCCTTTAAGTAAAACCTTCTAGTTATCTCTATGCCCAGAATATTTTTTTAAAGGTTTATTTATTTGACAGAGAGAGAGAGAGAGAGAGAGAGAGATCACAAGTAGACAGAGAGGCAGGCAGAGAGAGAGGAGGAAGCAGGGGCTCTATCCCAGGACCCTGAGATCATGACCTGAGCTGAAGGCAGAGAGGCTTTAACCCACTGAGCCACGCAGGTTCCCCGATGCCCAGAATATTTAAAAATAGTTTAACCTTGCTGAAGAAATTATTTACAAAATTATTTCTGGTTTTCCATGGATGTATTTCTTTCAATAACTTTGTCTCAGCTCATAAATCTGTGTGATTTGAAAGTTATTTCATTAATTTTTCTGGGTTCTTAAAAATGTGTTTAAAGTCCAATTTTAAAAACTTAATTGAGAAGGATTCTGTGGCATGAGAGATGAGGTATTTTTTAATTAGAAATATTAAGCATCTTTAATAAGATAAACAAAGTTTGTGCATTGAATGTATATTTTTTAAATAAAATATTAATATCTTGCTCTATTTAGTTCAAAATTTGTCTAAGTAATGAAACATTTCCAATCGTGTTTAAAACCTTCCCAGGACCTACTCTCTCTCCCTTGCCTCCTCAGAAGTAACTACTCTTCTGATTTTGGTTTTTATTCATAGATGATACATGGTCCTGTTTTACATTGTTACAATTTAGGATCAATGATGCATTTTTCATAGGAAGAGACATTATTGCTTAGAGCCCAGGCTCCAAAGTCAGGCTGCCATCTATTAGTTATGTGACTTTAGATATGTTGCTTAACTTCTTAATACCAGCCTTTCCTCATTTTCAAATATGGATCTAATTATATTTCCTCTCAGAGGCTTGGGGAATTCAATGTGAAAATACACATAAAGAATTTTAGATAGTGCCTAGCATACACTGAACATTCGATAAGTTTTCACTTTCGTAAGTAGCTGTAGCTGAAGCATAGCTTTATCATTCAAAATTATTTTTAACAATGACATTTACTCACTTTAATTTATTCATTCTAAGACCCATGTAGTGTCCCTTTATTTGGCTGTATTGCAGTTTATCCATTTTCCTGCTGAAGGTCAATTACAATAAATTTTCCATTTTATACTATCACAAAAAATGTAGTCTAAACTTTTTGTTTCATGTTCCTTACAAGGATCCATGAGTTCTTCTAAGATTTATACTAAGAACCATTACACCTTCCTGTTTGTCAGATAGTGTCAAATAACTTACTAGCTTGTTCTTCTAAGTCAGGAACTTTTAGCATACTCTGGAATCATAGCTGGGACAAGGATAAGGAAGGCTTATTAAAATACAGATTTCTGGTCCCCAAGCCCAGAGTTTCTGATTCAGCATATCTGGGATGAGGCCTGAGAATTTGCCTTTCTTTTCTTTCTTTTTTTTTATTATTTACCCCAGGGGTACAGGTCTGTGAATCATCAGTCTTACATAAGTCATAGCACTCACCATAGCACATACCCTCCCCAATGTCCATCACCCAGCCACCCTATCCCTACCTTCCCACCCCCCAGTAACCCTCAGTTTGTTTCGTGACCTTAAGAGTCTCTTTTTTTTTTTTTTTTTATAATTATAACTTTATTTTATTTTTATTATTTGCCCAAGGGGTACAGGTCTGTGAATCATCAGGCTTACATCTTTCACAGCCCTCTTGGGGAGGGTTTGTGCCTTAAGAGTCTCTTATGGTTCATCTCCTTCCAGATCCCATCTTGTTTCATTTTTCCCTCCCTACCTCACTACGACCCCCACCCTGCCCCTCAAGTTGACAATTTGCCTTTCTAACTACTTCCCAAGTGATGCTGATTGTGTTGGTCTGGGGATCACATTTTGAGAAACACTGCTCTAACTGAATATAAAATTTATACTTCTGTCACTGTGATTTTATGATTTTCTATACTTTTATGACCACTTAGAACTCATACTTTTCAATTGGATGTGATTAAATGATGTCTCTGTGATTTTGTTTTTTTATGAATTTTTTATTAACATATAATGTATTATTTGTTTCAGGGGTACAGGTGTATCATTCATCAGTCTTAATTCACAGCACTGGTATGTGCTGTGATTTTAATTTGTATTACTCTGATTATTACTGAGAGCACTATTTTATTTGAACATTGGTCATTCATAGTGAACCTCCTATAAATTGCCACTAACATTCCATTGTTGATTAGAAATGAGTATCTGTGTCATCATTAATGGCACTAGTTAATGCAATAAGATAAGAAAAAGAAATAAAAGATATTATAATGGGAGCTAAAGTTCATTTTTCTATATATAGTCAACAAATTAAGATATTTCAGCAAAATGAGTGAAGACCTATATATAAAAATCATTTGTATATGCTATAATTAGAAAATGCAAATAAAAGATGCCACACCATGTAACAATAAACATAATAAAGCTCATAGAAGATGTACAAATTGCTTATGAAAAAGATTATGAAGTTTAATCATTAAGTGTATTTTCAGTAAGATTTTGATATATCATTGTAATGAAGGTTATTTTTTTTTAAAGTTGTCATATCTTCATTTATTGAGATGCTCTTAAGATGTTCTCCAGAAAACTATTCTCCTGACATGTTTTATATTTTTTGATGCTAAACTATCCTCACATTTCTGGCATATTATCCCCTTAGTAATTAGGTAATATTTAGGTAATGTGTTTGTATTTCACTTAGAATATCTGTATCACTGCTCAAAAGCAAAATTGGATGTTATTATCTTGATTGTGTTGTCCTGAACAATTTCATTATCAATGCTATCCTAGACAATTACCTCTTTCTGCAATCATTATTCTTGTTTTTCAAACGGTTGACAAATGAGTTTGTAAAAATGTCTGGAACTAGTATTTCAGAGAAGTAATTTGATTATCAATTCAATGCCTAATTTTTTTTTTTTGGTGTATTTAGATTTTTGATGCTCTTCTTTGGTTGATATCTGTCATCTATATTCTAGAAAATATTTGTTGTTATCTAAATTTGTAAATGCACTGTTAATAGGATTCTCTTAAGATCTAAAAAATTCTATACTGTATCTGTAGTTATGGGTCTCTTCATTTCTAATATTCTTTTGCATTTATTGATCGGTCTTGCTAAACTTATTCACTATTAGTGTTCTGCTTTAGTTTTTTGATTATATAGTCTCCTTGTTTTATATACTTTTAAAACATGGTTTTTTTTACTACTTTATTCCTTTTACTTTTTTATATTAAAGGCAAAGATATAAGTCTACTTAATATTTTCAATAACTGAAGCAGAGAGAGGTTAATAACTTGCTCCAAATCTTGCAATTAGCAGGAAAACCAGGATCTGGACCTAGGAAATTTGGGTCAAAAATCCATATTCTTGTCTTCCTAAATTGCTCAACACATATTCGCTCAATGAATAAGTGTATTATTTCCTAGGATTACTGTAACAAAGTATTACAAACTAGGATGTCTTAAAACAATAGAAATTTATTTTATGTCACAGTTCTAGAGGTTAGAAATCTAAAATCAAGGTGTCAGCAGGACGATGTTCTTTCTCGGGGATTTAGGGAAGAATCCGTTCATGCCTTTCCCTTCACTCTGCTGGTTGTCATCAATCTTTGGTGTCTGTTGACTTGCAACTACATCACTCCAGTCTCTGCCTCCTCCATCTTCACATGGCAATCTTCCCTATATGCCTGTCTGTGTCTCTTCTCTTCTTATAAGGATACCAGTCATATTGAATTAAGGCTCATCCTAATTAAGTGTGACCTCATCTTAAAGTGATTATATCTACAAATACCTTATTTCAAAATAAGGTCACATTCACAGGTACTGGGGATTAGAAAAGAAACATCTTTGGGGGAGACTCAATTCCACTTATAACATTAAGTTTTAGATAAAATATATTCACTTACCAGAAAAAATAATCACTTCTTGGTAGAATATACCTGCAGGCTAAGCCAGACGACCCTGAGTTTGAATTTAAGCTTCATCATTCACTATGCATGTAGCAGTTACTACATCTTGTAAGCCTCAATGATGAGACTTACAACAAAGAGTTGTAAAGATTAAATGTCAAAAACACATGTGTGAGAGAAAAGTACACCACTTTAGGATAGTGATTCTAGAAGAGAAATTGAAATAGCACAGAAAAGGTAAAAGCAAAACATCCAATAAAGCACTTTTGTGTATGTGTCTGTTTATGAATAAGATTTGATACCAAGATGGAAAATACTAAGGTGGTAATAATTATGTCTGGGGTTGTATAACTTTTGTTACTTTGTTTCTGTACTTTTCTGCATGGCTGAAATAATTCAATTATTTAAGAAAAAAATAAAACATACAGTAAAGAAAGTATTGCATTTGTGCCTCAAGTCAACCCAAATTTCTCTTCTTCTTTTTTAATCTGTGAATTAAAAAATCAGGTTAGCTATTTTTAACTCTTGTTAAAGCCAAATACATTAATAAAATGTAAAGTGAAAATTAAATTTCTTTACTAATAGCTGATATAGTTACATCACTCCCTACATGTGCTGTACTTAAAAATAAAAAGTACTTCATATTCTTCTATAAAATAGTTATGCATACATAGAACAAATGACCTTTTTCTTTTCCACCCTTTTATCTCAGCTATGTTTAATATCAACTCACAGAAATGTACTCTGTTCATTTTAGATATGGCATAGTATTTCACTGTGTAAGTTTGCCAGCGTGTATTTAACCTTACACCTACTAACTGATTTGTAAGTTGGTGCTACTTTTCTCCAAGTAAGTAGATATTTTGCACATACATTTCTTACATCATTGAGTGGGGGTGGGGATCTTAAAAGCTGAATTCTTAGGTAAAAACATAAGTTAATTTTAAATTTCCATGAAATACCGATTGTTGAATTATGAGGGAAAATTTTTACTTTGTTGAATGGCTTGGACAAAACAATGGAAAACATTATGACAGAGATTAAGTAAAAATTGAGAAAACTAAGAGTTATGAGCACCCTTCAAGTGAGTTCAAAGTAAGTGATAATAATTTTGGAGCACCTATTGTGTGTCAGATTGTCTACCTTGATGTCCTAATCCAACCCCAACACAGTCCTCTGCAGTAATTATTATCATAAGTCCCATGACTTAAGACTTCTTCTCAGGGAAGCTCCAGGAGGAAAACAGATATTCAAGGAAGTAACTTTCTGTCAAGGCTATCTGGCTTCCTGCTCTTCTAATGTCTGCAAACTTAGAAATAAGCTTCACTTTGGCTCTTCCTCTCACTGACCCAATTCCAGGCTCTAGGCCCTAGAAAGGGAAATACAAAGAACCTTCCAGTAGTTTAATAAATGGTTACCATGTCAGCCTTTTCTCACGGAAATGTCTTACGAAAAAGGGCTGATTGAATTTCCTCTCCAAAATGCCAGTGTCACTCTGATATTGGTTCTTATTTCCCCAGTCACTGGGTTCTTAACTTGATAATCAGTCTACACATCCCTGCCTGGAGCCTCTTCTCCTAAGGACAAGATACCTTGTTGCCAAAATTGGTTAAATATGCTTGGCTAGTTCCCCATTCCCAGTCAAGACTTCTCCCCTCCCCAGAATGTGCCAATGTACCTGCTCCTACAGTCTATACTCTTAATTTAGATTTAGACTGACCTATTCACTAATTTAATAAAACAAATATTTTAAGGATACCCTATGAAGTTCATGTCCCAGTTGTTCAGAGATAGAATCAAGTCTCAATACAGATTTTTCTTTTTCCTCCAGACCACATGGCTTTTTGTTTTCTCTGAGGGTTAATTTAAAAAAAGTGAATGATTCTAAGTCCTTGTCTTAAAGTAGACATTTATAAGCCTGAACTAAAGGTTACTTGTACAGCAGGAACATTAGACATATGAACAGAGACAGATCCCAGTTCCTGGAAGGTTCCAGCAGACTTTTTTTTTTTTTTAAGATTTTATTTATTTTTCAGAGAGAGAGAAAGAGAGAGAGGCAGATAGAGGGAGAAACAGGCTCCCTGCCAAGCAAGGAGCATGATGTGGGACTTGATCCCAGGACCCTGGGATCATGACCTGAGCTGAAGGCAGCTGCTTAACCAACAGAGCCACTCAGGCGTCCCTTCCAGCAGACTCTTCCTCTTCTTACAAATCATTGAAGAGTCATCATTCATCAAGCCATCCAGCCAACAGGCAGCCCCAGATTTTTCCATATATAGGGATTTAACATAGAAGGGGAGCAGGAAACCCGTCTCGAAAGTGTATTTTCACAGTAAGCAGATTAAGTTTGCTTATATTTTATATAAAAAAATTAGTGGGCGCCTGGGTGACTCAATGGGTTAAAGCCTCTGCCTTCAGCTCAGGTCATGATCTCAGGGTCCTGGGATCGAGGCCTGCATCAGGCTCTCTGCTCAGCAGGGAGCCTGCTTCCTCCTCTCTCTCTGGCTATCTGTCAGCCTACTTGTGATCTCTCTCTCTGTCAAATAAATAAATAAAATCTTTTAAAAAATTAGTAAAAATAATTTTCTAAATATGCTTCTAATAACACTTTGTATATGATTAAGAAAACATTAGTCATTCATGTCAGGTTATACTACTGATATTATTAATATTATTTTTGAGGGAATGGAAATTATAGAGAAATGAAAGCTCAATTCCCCAGGAACTCTTTAGTAGATCACAAGAACCAATATCTGCCCCCAAAATGCAGCCAAGAATGGTACTCATTACCTATAACTCTACAGCAAGGTGACAAACGCTGAGCTATAATGCATGATTCCAATCACATTGACAATCTCTTTGATTTATTCAGTATAATTTTGAAAAGCCTGGAACCCTACCTTTCAAAATAACCCTTGGATTAACACTCACTGGTCATTTCAGCACATGAGATAAACGGATGCAGTGGGGAAATCAGTATTGTCTAAATCTGAGAAGAAAAGTGCAATGGTACAGTATACAGTAATTGTTTTTACAAATTATCACAGAAAGAAAGGACATAAAAAATAGAAAAGATAGAGTTCCTTGTCCATCCCTCACCCCCTGTCTAATATATTCTCTTTTCCCATCTTTTCCTGAGATTTTTTCTCAATATCTTTGGGTTAAAAATAAATGCTACTTCCTTAATTAATAATAATGGAAAACACTTATATGGCACTTAAACTTACAAACTGTCACTGTTGTGATGGTTTTACAGGCAATAAATCAATTAGTCCTTGAAATAACCCTGCAGAGGCAATTCTAAGAAACATTATAAAAACAGAGGCCTATCTTAAGAAACAAGAAAAATCTCAAATAAATAACATAAACTTACACCTGAAGTACTATAAAAGGGACAAACAAAACCCCAAACCAGTAGAAGGAAAGGAATAATAAAGATTAGAGCAGAAATAAATGAAATAAAAACAAAACAAAAAACAAAAAACAAACAAACAAGAACAACAACGAAAAAGATCAGTGAAACCAGGACCTGGTTTTCTGAAAAGATCAAAAAAATTGATAAAACTTTAGCCAGATTCGTGAAAAGAAAAGAGAGAGAGAGAGAGAGAGAGAGAAAGAGAGAGGACTCAAACAAAATCAGAAATGAAAGAGGAGAAATAACTGACACCACAGAAATACAAAAGATTATAAAATTATAAAAAATTATAAGCCAACAAACTGGACTAGAAGAAATGGATAAATTCCTAGAGATATATAACCTGCCAAAACTCAATCAGGAAAACATAGAAAATTTGAACAAACCAATTACCACCAATGAAATTGAATCAGTAATTAAAAACTCCCAACACATGAAAGTCCAGGATCAGACATATTCATAGGTGAATTCTACTAAACATTTAAAAAAGATTTAATACCTAGTCTTCTCAAACTTTTCCAAAAAACAGAAGAGGAAAGAAAGCTTCCAAATTCATTCTATGAGGCCAACATTACCTGGATACCAAACCAGATAAAGACTTTACCAAAAGAGAGGTCACTAATGAACATAGATGCAAAAATCCTCAACAAAGTGCTAGCAAATTTAATATAATATATTTAATAAATCATCCTCCTTGATCAAGTGGGATTTATTCCTGCAATGCAACAGTGGTTCATTATTTGCAAATCAATGTGATACGCTGCATACACAAGAGAGAAGATAAAACCATATGATCATTTCAACAGATGCAGAAAAAAGCATTTGACAAAGTACAACATCCATTCATGATAAAAACCCTCGGGGCACCTGGGTGGTTCAGTCGGTTAAGCGGCTGCCTTCGGCTTGGGTCATGATCCCTGGGTCCTGGGATTGAGTCCCACATTGGGCTCCCTGCTCAGCGGGGAGCCTGCTTCTCCCTCTCCCTCTGCCCTTCTCCTGCTTGTGCTCTCTTTCTCAAATAAAATCTTTAAAAAAACAAAACAAAACAAAAAAAAACCTCAACAAAGCAGGTTTAGAGGTTACATACCTCGACATAATAAAGGCCCTCTATGAAAAACCAACAGATAACCTCATACCCAATGGTGAAAAACTGAAAACTTTCCTTCTGAGGTCAGGAACAAAGATGTCCACTTGCACCACTCTAATTCAACCAAGTAGTGGAAGTTTTAGCCATAGCAATCAGACAAAGAAAAATCATCCAAATTGAAAAGAAAGAAGTATAGCTTTCACTATTTACAGATGACATGATGCTATATATAGAAAACCCAAAAGACTACACCAAAAAAATTATTAGAACTGAGACATGAATTTGGTAAATTCACAATATACAAAATCAATATACAGAATTCCTTTACATTTCTATACACTAATAATGAAGTAACAGAGAAATGAAGAAAACAATCCCATTTACAACTGCACCAAAAATACTAAAATACCTATAAATAAGCTTAGCCAAGGAGGTAAAAGACCTGTACTCCGAAAACTATAAAAAACGAGATATTTGAAAACAATACAAATGGAAAGAAATTACGTGATCCTAGATTGGAAGAATAAATATTGTTTAAAAAAAATCTATAGTACCCAAAGCAATCTATAGTTTTAATACAATCCCTATCAAAATATCAACAGCATTTTTCAGAAAACTATAACAAATAGCAATAAAATTTGGATGGAACCACAAAAGACCTCCAATAGCCAAAGCAATCTTAAGAAAGAAAAACACAACTGGAGGTATCACAATCCCAGATTTCAAGATTTACTACAAAGCTGTAGTAATCAAAACAGCATGCTACTGACACAAAAATAAACACATAAGTCAACAAAAGAGAGAGCCCATAAATAAGCCTATGCTTATATGGTCAATTAATCTTTAACAAAGGTGGCAAGAATATGCAATGGGGAAAAGATGGTCTCTTCAATAAATGGTGTTAAGAAAACTGGATAGCTACATGGAAAGGAATAAAACTGAAACACTTTGTTACACCATTCACAAAAATAAACTCAAAATGGATTAAGGAACTAAATGTGAGACATGAAATTATAAAAATCCTAGAAGAGAGCCCAGACAGTAATTTCTCTGACATTGGCCACAGCAACATCTTTCTAACTATGTTTTCTGAGACAAGGGAAACAAAAGCAGAAATAAACTACTGGGACTACATCAAAATAAAAAGCTTTTTTACATTAAAGGAAACCATCAACAAAGCAAAAATACAACCTATGAATGGGAAAAATCATATATCCCATAACGGGTTAGTATCCAAAATATATAAAGAACTTATAGAACTCAACACACAAAAAAAGCAGAGTCCAGTTAAAAATGGGCAAAATAAATGAAGAGACATTTCTCCAAAAATGACATCTAGAGGGCCAACAGACACATGAAAAGATGTTCAATATCACTTATCATCAAGGAAAGGCAAATCGAAACTACAACAAAATATCATCTCACACCTATTAGAATGGCTAATATCAAAATCACAAGAAACAACAAGTGTTGGCAAGGTTGTGGAGAAAAAGGAACCCTCATTCACTGCTCGTGGGAATGTAAGCTGATATAGCCACTTGGAAAATAGTATGGAGGTTCCTCAAAAAATTAAAAATAGGATTATTATATGATCCAGTAATTCCACTACTGGGTATTTACCCAAAGAATACAAAAACATTAATTTGGAAAGATGTGTGCATCCTTATATTTATTGCGGTATTATTTATAATAGCCAAATTTGGGAAGCAACCTAAGTGTCCATCGATAGATGAATGCATAGAGGAGATGTAGTGGAATAAATAGAATATAAAAGAATGCTATTTGCATCAACATAAATGTATGAATGGAGCTAGACAGTATAATGCTAAATTAAATTATTTAGTCAGGGAAAATCAAATACTATACGATTTCTTTGATATGTAGAATATAAGAAACAAATGAACAANACATAAATGTATGAATGGAGCTAGACAGTATAATGCTAAATTAAATTATTTAGTCAGGGAAAGACAAATACTATACGATTTCTTTGATATGTAGAATATAAGAAACAAATGAACAAAAAAAAAATACAAATCAAAAAAACAGACTCTTACCAGAAGGGAAGTGCTGAAGTGAAATAAGTGGAGATGGGTGAAATAGGTAAAGGTGTTTAAGAGTACACTTATTATGATAAGCAATTATTAAAATTGTGTCTATAGGCAAAAATAACTTTCAGAAAAGTAATATACTTCACAAAACCTCATAAAGGAAGTAGGTGGAAGAAAAGCTGTATTGGAATAAGGAAGTGACACAAAATTGTAATGTGAATCCACAGGAAAAAATAAGAAAGCCAGAAAGAGTAAATTAAAAGTTTAAGATAACACTATAATAAATACACATACTCTCTCCTATCACCTTTTTAAAAAGATATTAAATTAGAGGTAATAATTATAAATAATTATAAATATAAAATAATTATAAAAATGTATTCTGGAATTATATATACCTGTAATAGGTATATCAATCATAGCACAAAAAGAGAAACAGAGTAGAGAGATAATAAAAATAATGTTTCTGTACCTCTTAGAATTAAGATACAAACCTAAAGTAAACTCAGATGGACTAAGATATATGATAAGCCCTGGAACAACCATGAAGAAAATAACTGTAAATACACACACACACACACACACACACACACACACACACACATACACAGACACACATCTATATTTACATATATATACACACACACACATATATATACATGTGTGCATACATATATATGTGTATGTATATACAGGTATATGCATATATATGTATGTGTANAACTGTAAATACACACACACACACACACACACACACACACACACACACACACATATATATATTTACATATATATACACACACATATATATACATGTGTGTATACATATATATGTGTATGTATATACAGGTATATGCATATATATGTATGTGTATGTATTTATGTATATATGCATATTATATGTGTAAACATATACATATATGTAAATATATACATATATGGAAATATATTTACATATATGTTTGAATATATATAAACACAAAAAAATCATATCAAATTAATAGGAATGAGAAAATGGCAAAAAAAATTCAACCATATTTATAATAAGATCAAATGTGAATGGATTATATAATCAAATATAAAGGCAGAGATTTTAAAAATGAAGGGGAAACAGTATCCAGCTATGTGTTGTCTGCAGAAGACACATCTTATATTCAGATATAGCTTGAAAATAAAAAGAAAAATATGAAAATAGCTGAAGTACATATACTAATATAAGGCAAAGTAGACTTTAAAATAAAAAATATTTGGAGTGCCTGGGTAGCTCAGTCAGTTAAGTATCTGACTCTTGATTTCAGCTCAGGTCACAGTCTCAGGGTTCTGAGTTCAAGGCCTGCATTGGGATCCATACTGGGAATGGAGTGTACTTAAAAAATGTTAAATTTAAAATTTTTTTAATTAAAAAAAGTTTAAAATTTAAAAAAAATTTTAAATAACATTAAAAATATCCTTAGAAATAAAGAATGACATTGTATAATAATGAAAAGATCTATTAATCCATCATAAAGATGTAACCATTATAAACATATATGTAGGTAACCACAGAGCCCCAAATTACTTGAAGTCAAAATGGACACAACTAAAGGGAAAATTACATAATTCAACTCTAACAGCAAGAGATCTTAATATCTCACATTCACTAATTCATAAAACAACTAGGTTGAAGATAAAAAAGGAGACAAGAGACTTGAACAACACTATAAATAAACTACACTAGCAGGTATCTTAGAATATTCTCTCTAACAGCAAAGAAATACAAATTCCTCTCAACTGCACATAGAACTTTAACCAGGCCATAATATAAGCCCAAATATATTTAAAATATAAAAGAAGTAGAATTATTTAAAAACAGTTTGTCTGACTACAGAGGAATGAAAATAGATATAAATGTATGTAAGAAATTTGGGAAATTCACGAATGTGTGGAAATTAGATAACTTCTAAATAATTGCTCAGAGAAAAATTATCATGAGGGAAATTAGAAAATATTTTGAGATAAATGAATATAAAGACATAGAATATTAAAACTTATTGGATAAAATTAAAGCAGTACTTAGAAATTTATAGCTATAAACACATTAAAAAATAAGAAAAATCTCAATACAATAACCTAAACTTTCCTCTTAAGAGACCATAAATGAAGAATAACCTTAGAGCAAAAGGAAAGAAGGAAATGATAAAGATTAGAGTGGCACTTTATAAAATAAAGAATAGAAAATAATAGAGAAAATCATTGAAAGTAAAAGTTTTTTTTTTTTTAGTATCAACAAAATTGACACACGTTTTTGTTATACTGAACAAAAAGAAAGAAGACTGAAATGATTAGAATCAGGAATAAAAAAGAAAAATACTACCGACTTTACAGAAATAAGCTAGATCATAAGGGATACTAGGACAATGATATGCCAAAATATTAGATAGCTTTTAAAAAATAGACAATCTCCTATAAAAACAAAATGTACCAAAACTATCTCAAAAAAGTACAAAATCTGAAAAGACTTACACAAAGTAAATGGAATTAGTTAGCAACTAAAACTGCGATCCACAAAGAAAAATCTAGGCCCATGTGATTTTACTGGTGAATTAAACCATTTTAAGAAGAAATAATACCAACTCTCCTAAAACACCTCACAAATTTCTTAGAAAACAGAAGAAAGTAGGAGCACCTCCCACCTAATTCTAAGGCTAGGATGATCTTGATACCCAAAGCAGACAGAACTCATGAAGAAACAAAAACAAACAAAAATATAAAAAACTATAAACCAATATCTTCACGAACATAGACACAAAAATCCTCAACAAAATACTAGAGAACTGATTCTAGCAACATATAAAAAAGGATAATACAGCATAAGCAAGTAGGGTTAGTCCAGGAATGCAAGGTTGGTTTAATACTGAAAATCAATTAATGTAATAAATCATAACAGTAAAATTTTTAAAATCATATGATTATCTCCATAGATATAGAAAGATCATTTTTAAAATATCCAAACACTCAACAACAAAAAGGCATATTTCAATCTGAAAAAGGGCATTTATGAAAAACTCACAGCTAACATCACACTTAATAATGAAAGATTAAATGCTTTCCCTCTAAGGAACAAGACAGATTTCTGCTACCTTCACTTCTATTCAACCTTTTATTATAGCTTCTAGTAAGGGCAATTAAGCAAAAAATAATAATGGATTTGTTAAATGAAGAAATAAAAATCATCCCAATTGGAAAGGAAAAAGTAAACTATATCTGTTTGCATGTCACCAAAACATCTTCTATTTAGAAAATTAAGGAATACACTAAAAAACTATTAAAACAAATTATTTTTGTGAAGTCACGGGAAATATCAATATAAAAATCAATTTTATTTCTATATACTAACAAAAAAATCTAAAAATGAGATCAACAAAACATTCCATTTACAATAGCATAAAGAGGAAAATAATTAGAAATAAATTTAACAAAGAAAGTGCAAAGCTAATACTCTGAAAATTATAAAACAGAGAATTTTAAGAAGACCTAGATAAATAGAATTATTCATACTAATGTGTTAGAGACTAAATATTAGTTGGCATGGCAAAACTCCCTAAATTGATCTATGGATTCAGTGCAATCTCTAATAAAATCCCAGCTGAGATTTTTGCAAAATGGTATATGAAAATGTCAAGAATCACCTAGAATAATCAAAGCAAACTTGAAAGAGTACAACGCTGAATATTTCACATGTCCTAGTTCCAAAACTTACTACAAAGCTTCAGTAATCAAGCCAGTGTGGTTCTCCTAAAGGGATAAACATATACCTGAATGGAATAGAATTAAGATTTCAGAAATAAACTCTTACATTCATGGCAAATTGAGTTTTAATAAGAATGCTAAGGCAGTTCAATGAAGAAAGCACAGTCTCTTCAACAAATGATGTTGGTACAATGGGATATCTACATGCAAAAGAACAAATTTGGAAATCTGGATCCCCTACCTCATAACATAATCAAAAATTAACTCAAGATGGGTCACAGGCCTAATGTAAGACCTACTACTATAAAACTTTAGAAGAAAATAGAAGGGCTAATAACCATGCGTTGAACAATTGTTTGTTGGATATAACACCAAACATACAGGTAACAAAAGAAAAAAAAAAGATGAATTGGACTTCATAAATATTAAAACCATTTGTGTTTTAAGAGATAGCACCTAGAAAGTAAATTGATAACCCACAGAATGGAAGAAAAACACTTGCCACTTACATATTTGATAAGGGACTTCCATCTAGAATAGTATAAAGAATTCCTACAACTCAATAATAAAAAGATAAGTAATTCTTTTTTAAAAAAGATTTTATGTATTTATTTGTGAGAGAGAGAGAGAACATAAGAAGAGTGAGAGGGAAAAGCAGACTCCCTGCTGAGCAGAGAGCCTGATGAAGGGATCAATCCCAGGACCCTGAGATCATGACCTGAGCTGAAGGCAGATGTTTAACTACCTGAGCCACCCAGGTGCCTCAAGACAAGTAATTCTATAAGAAAGAATAATGGACTTGCCTAGACATTTCTCCAAGGAAGATATAAAAAATGGCCAATAAGCACATAAATATCACCAGCCACCAGGAAACTGCAACTTTTCAAAAGCACAAGATACTCTTTCAGACCTACTAAAATGGCTGCAAAAAGAGAAATCAACACATTTTGGTGAGGATGTGGAGACATTGGAATGCTATATATTAATAGTGGGAATGTAAAATGGTACAACTACTTTGGAAAACAGTCTGGCAGTTCCTCAAAGTTTAAACTTAGTATTACCATATTACTCGGCAATCCAACTCTTCAGATACATTCAAGATAAATGAAAACATACGTCCACCTAAAGCTTTGCACATGAACCCATAGATTTTTCATAATAGCCCCAAAGTGATAACAACCCAAATATCCATAAACTGATGAATAGATAAAAGATGCCTTATCCATATAATGGAATATGCCATATCCATAGTAATGGAATATTACTCAGCAATAAAAGGAATGAAACATTTCTATATCCTCCAACTGAATGGATTTTGGAATCATCATGCTAAGTGAAAGAACTCAGTCACAAGGATGACATATTATTATGATTCTGCTCATATGAAATGTCCAGAAAAGGCAAATCTATAGGGACAGAAAGTAGAGGATTTGTTTCCTAGTGCTAGTAAGTTAGAAATGGGATGTGAGCTTTCATTTTGGAATGATGAAAATATTCTAAAATTGACTGTAGTAATGGTTGCACAACTCTGTAAATACATTAAACAACATGGAACTGTACACTCTAAATGAGTGAATTATATAGTGTGTTAATTACATCTCAATATAGCTGCTTTAAAAAAGAAGTCTATGGAGCCCAGACTATTCCAGCTCCACCTGAACTTACTGCAGCTCATTTTGGCTGACTCATTAATTTGAAAAGCAGCTCCTAATTTTGATTCTGCTCTCACACTGCCCCAAGGAGCTCTTCACAGGGAGCTCTTCACAGTATTTGGAGACATTTTTAAGGAGGTGACATTTTAAGGAGTGCTTGTTTGATGCCCTGAGGGTTCTCCCCTCTGGAGTCTTCAGTTCCCTCTGATGTAGATTCATATGTGTATATATAATGCATATACACATATTTGGAAGAATTCTAAACACAAAGACATAAGAAAAACTTGTCTATCACATAAGTGATGCCAACTATGGGAGACTCTTAACTGGTGGGTGGAAGGCCAGAACAGCTATGCAAATATTCATAGAATATTATGCTTAATAGCCAAAAAGTAGAAACACTTCAAATGTCTATCAGTGGGTGAATGGATAAATAAAATGTGATATATCCATACCATGGAATACTTTTCATTTATAAAAAGGAATGAGCTATTGATACATGCTCTATCATGGGTAGCCCTTAAAACCATTATGCTAAGTGAAAGAAGCCAAATGCAGAAAAGTCATTTATATGAAATGCTTAGAGAAGGCAAACACATAGAGATAGAAAGTAGATTAGTGGCTGAGACTAGAAGTAAGAATGGGTTTTGACTGCAAATAAACATGAGGGATCTTTGGGGGATAATGAAAATGTTCTAAACTGGCTTGACCTGATGGTTGCACAAGTCTGTAAATTTTCCTAAGAATCATTATATGGCATACTTAAAATAGGCAAATTTTATGGCATGTATACTGTGTTTCAATAAAACTAATGAAGAGAGAATGAAAGAGTGAAAGAGCAAGAGAAAGCGGGGCTCAAAAGACATTCATCCAAATGTCAGTTGACACTGTGTATCCTGTATTGGCTCGGAAACCCAGCCAGCTGAGGTAATGCTGCCTTGTTGGACTGCTATACTGCCTTAATTTGGGCTCTGAGTCACTTCCACTCCATCCAGACACATGAAATCCACAGCATTCCTGCCAACACACAGTATTCTCACCTGTTGGATAGCAGTAAGTGACAGATGCTGACTCACTCTCTCTCCTTCAATAGACTAATCAACATTGATGATGATTAGCAATTATACTGCTTTAGGCTCCCAACTTTGTTCTTCAAAGCTGTGGTAGCTCTAATCTCGTTTACAGCTGTGAGGCGGGGCTCTACCAGAGGCACCACTTTCTGACTTTCAGAGATTTGTTGATGCCACCTGAACAGCAACGACAGGACAAGGTCACCAGAAAGGATCCTGGGCTAGCTCAGTCTACAGAGGGAAGTTATGCTCATAAACTGTAACAGGATGAATGTGTGTGATCTGGTGAATAGAGGGGACTCAGCTTCTCAGCTTTCCCTCTGATTCTGGTAAGTACATATAGGGCCATCAGAATTTATAATTTCCAAAGAAAATAAATGTAAAGCAAGTCTCTACACTATGCTAACCATACAACTTTAAAAAATATCTATTTCGTGAGTAAAGACTCACGAAGTTTTATAAGAAAGTTTCTTCCAGAGAATAAAAGACAAGGAAGACTATTATTTTATAGGGTATAGTGCTGTACAGACTACTAGGGTGCCTTGGATTTATGAGGGAACAAAGTGAAATTTGATGTTGTCTCCTAAAAGGACAGGTGTGTTTTTCATGACCCAGAATCTCTAGGGCAGAAGGCACAGCTTAGAACACTATAGCTCACAAATGACTTTCAAGTACAAATTTCACTGGTTCATCATAAAAACCCTAAATGGTGAGGAGAGAAGGTATCATTATTCTCATTTTACAGTTAAGTAAAAACTAAAGAAAATAAGACACTCTCCCAGCAAACAGCAGGGTGAAGACATAAATCCAGATCTCTCCATTCCAAGTTCACTTTCTTACAACATACCCTAATGGGGAACATACAACTCACCAGCCTGGGCCACCTCCATCTAAAGGGACTTGCTGTCTGTGTTTTTATTTCAAGAGTTTTTAATTCCGTTGCATAAGCAGACTCACAAAGTGTCTTAAGCTCTTTGGGCAATGGCACCTATATCACAAGATGATGAAGACTCTGAATTTCAGTGCAAGAAGAAACAAAGTTCTCTGAGCCCAGGCCACCTCATTTTATAGGTAAAAAAATGATATACCAAGACAGACAAGGATAAATCTCGTAGGAACCCAGTGGTTAACTCAAATGGCAACTCAAATGAAATCGGGTACTCTTTTTATCACTCTGCCCAGTTTTCTAATCCCAGAACAAACAGCATCTGCTTTCAGGAGGGAAATAAGATAGAGCATTTTACTGTACAGTGGACCCTTTGAACAACTTGGGTATTAGGAACACTGAACCACCTCCCCCACCCCGACGGAAAGTCAAAAAGCTACACATAACTTTTGACTCCCCCAAAACTTAATTACCAATAGCCTACTGTCAACTGAAAACCTTCTCAATAACATAGTCAATAAACATATTTTGTATGGTATATGTTTTATATACTGTATTCTTACAATAAAGTATGCTATAGAAAATAAAATGTTAAGAAAATCATAAGAGAAATACATTTATAGACTGTACTGTATTTATTGAAAAAAAACAGGTATAAGTGGACCTGCATAGTTGAAATATGTTCAAGAGTAAACTAGAGTTTTTTTCTTAGTATCCTCTATTTTTTTATTACTGCCTTTCTGACTTGTTATGACCACATAATACACTCTTTTTTTAAAGATTTTTATTTATTTATTAATATTTTATGTATCTGTTTGACAGANTCCTCTATTTTTTTATTACTGCCTTTCTGACTTGTTATGACCACATAATACACTCTTTTTTTTAAAGATTTTTATTTATTTATTAATATTTTATGTATCTATTTGACAGAGAGGGAGAGAGAGAGAGAGATCACAAGTAGGCAGAGAGGCAGGCAGAGAGAGGGGGAAGCAGGCTCCCTGCCGAGCAGACAGCCCCATGCTGGCCTCGATCCCAGGACCCTGGGATCATGACCTGAGCCGAAAGCAGAGGCTTAACGCACTGAGCCACCCAGGCCCCCTAAAGATTTTATTTATTTTTGGAGAGAGAAACAGCAAGCGAGTGGAGGGGAGAAACAGAGGGAGGAGGAGAGAATCTCAAGCAGACTGTACTGAGCATGTAGCCCAATGCAGAGCTCAATCCCATGACCCTGAGATCATGACCCAAGCCAAAATCAAAAGTAGGACACAACCCACTGAGCCACCCAGGCGCCCCATAATCACTCTTAAGACAGAGCCTACATGGAATGCTTCACTTACTTACCCTAGCACAGATGCAAATTCCTAGAGAGAACTTTCTGAAAAGATCAAAATCTTCACCAAGCATATCTACAGTTAAGGAGAATTTTACCAAAATATGCACTCAATAAAAATTCAAATACGGCCAAGGAAAAATTAATCTTTAAAATTATTTGTGCGAGTGCTGCCAAAAGTAATAATGAAAATAAAGCCAACCTGAGCAAAATGAGAGCTTGCACAACCATTTTTCTAAACTTGAAAATCTGAATTGATGTGAACCCAAAAGAACTGCAACTCAGCAAGGGTTAGGTATACTGAAATGCTCAAAAACTCCACTGTGCCATTTAGTCTGCCTTCCTTTAACTCCTTCTGGCTCCCACCGACAATAATTCATAAGCAGCATTTTTGTTCTCACTTTCTGTGACTCTTACTCTTGTTGACCCAAACATTTTTTTTTAAACCAAACTTTTGTTTTTGAAAATCACTTCTGCATATCCAGGTTCTAAAACTGGGAGCTTGAATAACAGAATGGAATTGTGGAGGGATGGTTGGCCAGGGGAGAAAGGAAATATTTCCTATGTCACACCCTATTATAAACCAAAATGGATAAATATTTCCTCACTAGTAAAATGAAGGAGTGGCCCTGGCTACTCTAAGGAATCCTCCAGTTCTAAATCTATGGCTGAAAATAATCACTGACTCAATTGAGTGGTATTATTCATTGGGCTTATTAAGAAACACTGAAAGAATCAACAACTAATGGTAAGATTTATTTTTAAATCATATAAACCCCTACACTGTCAGGGAATCTTATTTCAGTGGTTTCAGGGCTGGGTAGCTAGCAAGCCCCAAAGTGAAATCTCACTGCACTTACAGCAGTGGATGAAATTGTTGTCTGAATTTATTTGTTTGCTGTGCGAATCTTATAATTTTTAAGGCTCAAGCCACTATGAAAGCTCCCTTTGATATCCTGCACACATCTCACTAGAAGTAGAACATGGCAGAGGAAACAAGGATGATAATAAACTAAAGAAAAGGAAAGGGAAACACTCTCCCTTCAAAAACATATAAAATGAAATCCAGTATTTTTTATGTCACTATATAAAGAATGACTTGTATATTGATCGTACTCTGTTGTCGCACTGATTAGGATGAAAGCCTGCCTTACTGCAATGAAACCAAGTTCTATAAGCACCAGTTTTTGCCATCAGCTCTATTGACTTATGGAAAAATACAAGAGGTGGGGGAAAATACACATACCAGTTTTTCAACAAGACTGTGCTTAACGTAACTCTTGATCCTATCAAGTAGAAGTTAGTCATGTAATTAAAATAGTTAACTCTTAAATAACACCTGCTCTATGCAGAGCTCTATTTTTAATTTTTTTACATATAATAAGTCTCAGGACAACTCTACAACACAGGTGTCATTTTTATTCCCATTTTACCCACAAAACTTAGAGAATTTTAAGGACATTACTGGGTTGGATAGTGCATTCCTCAAAGGCATGCTGCCCAGAGCCTGTCAATGTCACCTTATTCGGTAATAGGGTCTTCACAGATGTCATCAAGTTAAGATGAGGTCACAGGTGATTCAAGTGGGCCTTAAACCCAATATGGCTGGTGTTCTCATTTCAAGAGGAAAATACAGAAACAGAGATGCCTGCAGAGAATGTCAAGTGAAGACAGAGACAGAGATTGGAGTGATGGATCAACAAGCCAAGGAATGCCAAGGAACACCAAGGATTACTGGCAACCACAAAACACAGAAGAGAGGCCTGCAACAGATGCTTCCCTAACACCATCAGAGAGAGCACAGTCCTGCTGATACCTTGATTTCAGATTGCTGGCATCCCAAAATATACACAAATACACAAAATATTCTTTTCCATTTTTTTCCTAGCATCCCTCCCATCCCATCTCCTTACGTGCCTGTGCTAGTGTGCCCTTATGGACTAGTTATTTTATTTATTTAAATTTATTTAAATTTATATTGTTTTAAGCCACTCAGTTTGTGGTGACTTGTTATGGTAGTCCAGAAAACCAGTATAGGGACTTTCCCCCAAGCCCCTTCAGCTTTGATTAGAACTCAGTCAGTCTGACTCCAGAGTTCATGTGTCTCAACACCACCTTTTACAAGGGGTATGGTATCAACCCCACATGACAAAGAGGACAGATGGGTATTGGGCACTATAATCCTCTAAATTTGCTTTATGCCATGTCCTCCGTAAGTAAAGATTAATCAACATTGGAGCAAGTTATCTTTTGAATAACTACCACTTCTACCTTAACTTCTCTTAGTTTCACATCAATTTCTTCATCTATGAAACGGTGTATTAGCACTCCCACTTCATCAGAATATTTTTGAGTATCGAATTAATACACCAATAGTGTTTATGGGAGGGGCTTGCATGTAGTTAAGTGCTCAGTAACTGTTTTTTTTTTTTGTCATTATCATGATCATTACCATCAACACTATTTAAAGAAGTAAGTTCTACCTACTTCAACAAATAGTTGATGTTCTTCAACAGCTGGGCTTGAAGCTTGTTTCTGTTATTTTTTTCCCCCTGTGTTGTCTTGGGCAAGTTATACAAGGTTTCTGAGCTTTTTTTTTTAATTGGACACTGAGATACTAATGCATACCTACATCATGGGGTCACTATGAAGATTAGAAATAATGTACCCAAATATTCAACCCAATGTTAGGAATACGGTAAGCAGAGGCTCACCATACATGATCGTTGTTACTAACCATAAACTACTCTAGTGTGCAATAACCTTTGAAAGCAACCTAAGAATTGCTTTCATTTCTCCAATCTAGATCCTTCTAATTGTAATTCAGACTTTTTTTTCTATGGTTCTGCCCTCTGTGATGTTTGCAGAGTTTAGATCACAGGCTCTTGAAGAATAAACTCTCTTAATCCCCAGCATGAGTCAACGTTACAGGTAAAGGTGAGCACATGTCTAGAAAACATGCATTTTTCTCTAGATACCTGAACTTACATTTAAGCAAGACAAAATTAAACCTTTAAAAACGGTCTTTGTGGAAGTGACTATTGAAAGATCTTCTGGGAAGGTAATGAGATGGATGAGCTAATGAGAAATCTCTTTTCTGTGCCTCGTGAAATATGGGTTTAATATTATTTTTCAGTTTTTTCCTAGCATTTCTCCGATCCCATCCTCTTACCTGCCTATGCTACTGTGCCTTTACAGATTAGTTCTTTTATTTGTTTTTAATTTCATGTATACATTTGAATAAATGGCTAAGTGGGTGAGCTGAATGGTTAATGAGAGGAGTTCTTGCTGATAACCAGGAGTAAAGCCTTTCATCTTTGTCAGGGATACAACGTAATTTTGCCATAGGAGTGACATTACAATGAACACCGAAAGGAGATTTCCATTTACATCTTTTCCTCCCTGCCCAGCTCTGTCCTTCCACCTATTTTGTGTTGCTAAGCAAATGCCTAATTTAATCCTATAAGGAAATAGTCATCTTTAACCCCACCCTACTTTGTATTATAAATAGTATCTCTCTTTCTCTTTCTCTCTCTCTGTCACACACACACACACACACACACACACACACACACACACACACACACACACACACACCCTTATTTAAAGCAGAAGGGTGAAGTCTCTCAATCCTCAATCCCTGGAGATTCTTAAAAACCCTCAGTAGTGTCTGTGGGTTATGCTGGCAGGTTTTAACTTCAGGCAGCCAAGTGGAAAATAATAAAAAGTAAGTCATTAACAAGAAGGAAAGAGAAATGAAAAGACTTGTATTATTTGTGGACTTGAACAAATATTTCTAGGTCCGAAGATGCCTCGGTGGCTCATTCAGTTAAGCGTCTGCCTTCCACTTAGGTCATGATCCCAGTGTCCTGGGATCAAGTCACACATCAGGCTTCTCACTCAGCAGGAAGCCTGTTTCTACCTTGGCCTGCCACACTCCCCACCTGTGCTTGCATTCTCTCTCTAACAAATAATAAGTAAAATCTTTAAAAAATATATTTTTAGGTCCCTCTTCCTCTTGGCTCATGAAAAGACTGCATTTCCTATACTTCCAGGCAGTTGGGTGAATCTACATGACTACTTCTAGCTGGTAAGTGTGAGTCACATGTACCATTTCCAGGCTAAAGCATTTCAATGTGAGATCTTCCAGAATTCTTTTTTCCTCTGTCATGGCCATAAGCCAAATGTATACAGCAAAGAGAGTAATTAAGTGAAGAGGTATATAGTACTGTAAGTTTGCTGAATGAGATCCTGGGTCCCAGAACATAAGCAACATAAAAGCAAAGCACCCAGAATACCCACTCTGAACATGTGTTATGTGAGAAACTAAATACCAATGTTTTTAGTCACTGATATTTGGAAGCGAATTTGAGGAAAGGGAAAAACTAAAATTCAATACACGTTCCACAAAGCAGCAACTCTTTCATCTGGGAGCCCTAGAGCAAGTATTGTTCAACAAGATGTCTAGCACCATGCATAAACAGCTCCATTTTATACCCTGCCTTCCTTACCCACTAGAAAGCATCCCCTGAGTAGCTTTCTACTCAGCCACTGAGACAGATCCTGACCAGGCTGAGAACCACAGGTTTCCTAATGACCTTATTCCCCACAGTTTTACCATTAAGTTCTTCCTTGAAGAGGAATCTGGCTGGAGGATCTCCATGTTTAACAGACCTCCCCCATAAAAAAACCCTCTTTCCATTTACTAGGAAAAGGTTTGGATCAAAAATTCTCATTTCTTAGAGTCATAAGATTCTAACTGGTTTCATTATAACATGTGGGAGTTCTGAGGTAATCAGGTCCCTAAAGCATCTGAAGTTGTCTCTAAGTTGGCTGGCCTGCTTCCAGTTTCTTTCCACTCAAGTTGAATTTGAAAGCCACAGTTAGATACATTTTCACGAAACACCTCTATCACCTCACCTTCATGCTCAAACACTTCCATTATTTCCATTTGCAAAATTTCTCAGGCTTTTTCTCAGATGCATGAATCTCTAGCAGAGGCAATTTTCTTTCCACTATCCCAATAGGTCCTCCCTCCAGCCAAATATTCTCATAGCTTCTGAGTATGGCTTTGGTGTTACCACTTCCATACTTTTCTTCTTGTCAGAATCTCACACAGCCCTTAATTCCCAACTCAGGTATACCTTCCTCTGAGAACCTATCCCTGATCATCCTAAATCCACACTAAGGAACCTCTACCTTATCTGAACTCTTAAAAGATTGCTACCTATTATTACCTTGCTCTTCGGATATTTGCATAGGATTCTAGATCCAGAACAGTCAGGGATACACCCTCACACAGTATCCTTCAGGGCTTTGCAGTGGCTCAGTAATGGTGCAGAGGAAGGAGCCAAGGGCCATTTTTTGGGAAGCATGGCACCTGCTATGGCCCACTAACCTCAGTTCCCTTACCTATAAGAAGGGGAGAGTGGATTGGATTTCCCTCTCTATTGTTTTGAGTGCACTCAAATATTCTACAATTGATTGCAGAACAGTGAATGGGCTAGGAAAGATCAATCTATTGGCAGACCAAATCTGTCTTAAGTATAAATTTCTATGAGAAATGGTAAAGGAACAAGCATTATGTAGCCTAGCCATTAAGTCACTGAGAAAAAAGTGCTGCCTTATGTTGGGTTTGAGTGAACCAAACAAGTCATCTCTGTCAGTGAAGAAACTGCCTCAAGAGACTGTGAAGAAAGAATAAAAGGGAAACAATAAACAAGACGCAATAGTCATCTCTATGAAAGAGGAAACTACCTTAGACCACTGTATCAAAAAATCAGCAACTCTTACACTTAAGTCCACTTGGCAATCATGAAAATCTTTAAGTAGTGTACTAAAGAAATAAAGGATGGGGCGCCTGTGTGGCCCAATCAGTTAAGTGTCCAAGTCTCGGTTTCAGCCCAGGTGGTGATCTCGGGATCGGAATCTCAGGGCCCTGTGTTGGGCTCTGTGCTAAGCATGGAGTCTGCTTAGGTTTCTCTCTCCCCCCTCTGCAGTCTCTCCCTCTAAAATGGATTAATGGAAGAAAGGAAGAAGGGAAGAAGGGAAGGGAGGGAGGGGAAGGGAGGGAGGAAAGGAATACAGGGTCTCTTTCCTTAAAGGACCTTACAATCTATTTTGGCAAGCAAAGATAAGACATGAAAAAACAATAACTATATGGCACCATGGAATTAAGTACTATGTAGTGGAAATTCCCTGGATTTGACTGCAGAACTCACCTCTATACAGCAAATGGTCTCAGACATTAACTACTCCTTCCCATCCTCATTTGAAAAAATGTGGAGAGTGGTAGTATCTACATGGTATTGGAAGGATTAAGTGAGATAATAATGATAAACTGCAGTTCTGGCACATTGTAAGACCTCAAGGAATATTTGTCATCATCATCCTCACTGAATTCTTACATGCCAGTGAGTATTCAGACCCATAAGCTGGAGTAGCCAGGCAGGGTTTCCCAAGAAAGGAAGAACTGAGTTGGGCTGAGAATTATCAGTGGGTTGAAGATGGAGAAGGAAAGGTTATCTATAGCATTATGACTACTGGTTAAATTAAGCTTCAAAGAAAAGTAATAGAATAATTTTAGGTCCTGCAGGTTTATAGTAATTAACATTACTAATGCTTCCTTTCGAGGCCACTGGTAACTAAACTTTTTTTTTTCTCATTATAGAGTCTATTTACTTAATATAAGGAGGCCATGTTATTTTTTCCCTTTACCTTCATTAGTTTTTGGCCTTTCTCCAACTTGTCTGGATCAAAACGCTTATTATTTGTGTTTTACCATTAAGGATAATCTAGTTACTCTATAGATAGCAAACTGAAGCTTAAAAGAAAAGAAGAGGAAAAATTTAGTTGCTATAACACAATTTCACTACGTCTTTTCAAGTGAAAGCAGAAATACTTGTAATTCAACAGCATGGAGTGATTCCAGGACAAGGGCTAAGGGCAGTTAAATGAAATACTTTTTGCCAACAGCACTGTACAAATTGAAGTTCTTTACTTTGAGTGTTGAATGGCATTAATTGCCTTTTCCCCATTGCCCAAGGAAAGCAAAGAAGAAACTCTGTAAACATTTCACTTTACTTTATCAAATATTCACCGAATCCCTACGGTGTGCCAGGCATTCTTCTGAGTTCTAAGGATGTAATCATGAGTGAGACAGAGTCCTTGCTCTCATTGAGTTTATTCTAACTAGAGGGTCCGACAGCCAGCATATAAGTACGTACTGCGTGGTGACACATTCTATAAAGGTACATGAAGAACGCATAAGAGAAGTGACAGTGGCATAGGACAGGGAGGAGTCTTGTTTAACACAGTGTGGTCAGGGAAGACCTAGCAGATAAAGGAACATTTGACCAGGGACCTAACTGAAGTGAGAGGGTCATCCCGGTGGATACCAGGGGTAGCAGACTAAACACACAATCTCCAACACTCACATCCACTTGCACATGCTCACAAATGAACATCTTGGGTAAAGAGATTTAGAAGGGCTTTTCATTCATCAAAATTTTCTAAACTTGTAGTGCTAACCCGAACATGGGTCTTTGTCTTTGAAATGTTAATAAATGGTTGCCTGCTTAATTTTGACTCAAAGGAGAGACTGTAAATCTGAAAGGTTGCTGTTCGTGTTATACATCATGCATATTGCAGAAATTAGCGGGCTCGAACTGCCCAGGAGGCTGAACAGAAGTGGGATTTATACTCCTCCCTCGCTGATCTTTCACACATGAATCAAATGATATATTTCCAAAGAAGAATTAGAAACTGACACACTCCATGCCAGCATGCAGATAAGGTTGAGACCTGTGTACATCGATGGTTACACTCAGATCTCTTGTGCCTCTCTGCCATATGGAGATTAATCTGGCTCAGGCCCTGCTGATAGCTGGAATTAATAATCAGACTTACACAATACCAGACGGTCACCACAGAAACATGCTCCCAAATGGAGTGGGAGTCATCAAGTGCAACCCAGCTATCACCTGCTCCCATTTCCCCCCTTTGTTAACCTTAAAATTAAACACAGTCACAAACCACTTATGGAGAGGACAGATTTCCACAGCCTTTAGGAATCCTGGAAGAAGCTTTCACAAGGTCCGGTACCAAATCCAGGCCCTACTCTTTCATTCAGTCCTACTGACTGCTCTTTAAAGCAAAAAGCTCAAAGAACTCATAGATCTGGATTTTCAGCTCCCAGAGAATTTTAATTTGCTAACTAGTAGAACAGGAAAAGGAGACCCATAAAAGAAATAAATAATGGAAATCGACTACTTGGTAGAGACAGCATATCGCGGAAAAAAAATTAAAGGCACAGCACAACCCAGCTGAATGAATTATAGCACTCAACAGAAGTGGATGCTGACTCCGAACTAGGCATGCCATCTCTATCTTTGCAACCCTAAGCAAGTAACAAAACCTGTCTATGCCTCTGTTTCCTTACTATAGACTGGAATTAACAGTAACTACTTATCACAAGGTCTGTAATTTATATTATATATTTACATTGTAAGCATGCATGTTTAGGTTGGGGAGTTTACATTTTAAGAGCAGTGTTTTGCCCTAATCAAGAACACGTGATTCAGCATTTAATGTGAAAAGACCCAACCACTATAAGCATTTTTAACTACTCTGATCCACAGTGGATTTTGTTATTCAACAAAGCAAATATTAACAAGTTTCCATTGATGAAATCAGTGGGTTTTACTCAACATAGCGGGAATTAGTAATGGGTTTTCATTAATTCAAATTAGTGATATTTAAGATGTCAATTGGATAATATATTGTAAAGGCATTTTTCACCACTCCAGGGCAAGGTATCATAAGATCCTAGAATTCCTTCACTCTTAGAAGTACTTTAATTCCTTATTGAGGAATTAAATAACTACTGGCTTCTGATGACATAACCAACTGAGTTAGACTAGATGGTTAGACAATTCCTACTCTAGAGTGTTGTCCTATTTGCCTTGGGAGTCTTTTTTGTAAGCATTAGTCGGATCTCCCCAAAAGAACAGTGATATTACAGAATAGGTTATAACTATCATTTTGGGTCTCCATACTAATAAATGTCTGTGTGTTTCTATCATCTGTTTAAGATGACACAATAATTTGTTATATATATTTGGAATGTTTCCATCACAAGTGCTTATCCTTTGAAATTTTGGCACCTGCAAGTATAAACTTCAGTTCTATGAAAATGTCACCTATCTGAAGCACTATTTCCAATGAAGTTCCCATTTTCAGGTATTGCTTTTTGATTAAGCTCTCATTGCAGAAATGTTGAAACTAAATGATTCACACTGTTGGGAGACAATTTTCCATAAGTCTCTCACATTTATGTACATGTGGAATGCACAAGCACTATTGACTAGCTATGTTCTAGACTATCTTTTCAAGGATATTTGTAGAGCAAACGATCCTGGAAGATAAAAATAGTGTCTCCTTCTGGAGCAAAAGGCAGATTTATTTACTCTATTACACACACACACACACACACACACACACACATATATGTATACAGAGAGTGGGAATATATATATATATAGAGAGAGAGAGAGAAAGAGAGAGAGAGAGAGAGAGAGAGAGAGAGAGAGAATATAATAAGTACAAAGTCTCTCTCTGGTAAAAAGTTCAAACAGAACGATTATCCATTATACAAGATTAGGGTTTTCTAAACTGAAGATTCCTCTCCCATGATGCAATCTACCATCTATGCAAAAGTCACCCAACCCTCGTGGTGTTGCCAGGTGGGAACTGGGGCTCAGGGAGCCAAGACAAAATGATGATAATGTGGCTATGGCTGTTGCTATAACTAATAAATTGTCCTTTCTTTTTCACCTAAGAACCTTGTCTTCTTCCAGCATCCATGAAAAATGTGATAAGCTAATTCGTTAGCTTGTAAGCAGGGTAAAATCTCAGATTGTTCACAGTTTGACACACATCAATTCTGAATAAATTTCATTTCAAGTAAACAATCATGATGAATACCACAGAGTCCAAAGATGAACAGGAATACTATAGAGATCTCAAGAATTCTCAGCCAAGAAAAAAGGGAGAGAATTATTATTCTACTTTAGACAGGGGCATGACTAAAAGCTACAAAGTCTCGGTGTAAGAATTGATTGCAAAAGGAGAGTTAGACTATTTAAGAAAATCCACTTTTTTCAAGTGCCCTCAAGCTGATTGGAAGCATCTGTTTATATGAAAGTAACTGGAATTGCAAATACAAATGATTCTTTTTTAGTAATTAAAAAAAATCCTCTGAAAATATGCTAAACAATATTTCCCCCTATTTTTAAGACATTAAGATTTTCCTTTAAATATTTGACTTTTTAAATTGTATCTGATAATGGAAGTAACAGTCATGACAGAAATTACGGAAAACTCTGAAATTATGAAATATTAATAAACTTTTCATTGGAGCTTCACTTCTAGAATAGCAATAAAAGTTCTGTGGCCCCACTCTCTGGTAAAACAATCATAACTGATGAAAATAGTTTTAAAAAGCAACCATTTGAAGTCTTTTGAAATTGTACCAATAATAAATACCTATAAATAAACTTAACCAAGGAAGTGAAATACCTAGGAATAAGCTTAACCAAGGAAGTGAAATACCTATACTCTGAAAACTATAAAACACTGATGAAAGAAATCGAAGATCACACAAGTGGAAAGATATTCCTGCTCATGAATTGGAAGAACGAATATTGTTAAAATGTCTATACTACCCAAAGTTAATTACCGATGTTCACAGAACTAGAACAAAAAGTCCTAAAACTTCTATGGAACCACAAAACACCCCAAATAACCAAAGAAATTTTGAGAAAGAACAAAGCTGGAAGCATCACAATCCCAGATTTCAAGATTTACTACAAAGTTGTAGTCATCAATACAGTGTGGTACTGGTGTGAAACAGACACATTGAACAATGAAAGAGAGTCCAGAAATAAACCCATGTTTATATGGTCAATTAATCTATGATGAAGGAGGCAAGAATATACAATGGGGAAAAGATAGTCTCTTCAACTAATGGTTCTGGGAAAACCATACAGCTATATGCAAGAGAATGAAACCGGGCCACCTACTTAAACTTCCATAAAACTCCTAGAAGAAACAGGCAGTATTTTCCTTGACATTAGCTGTATATATCTAGATATATCACTTCAGAAAAGGGAAACAAAATATAAAACTTTTGGAATTATACCAAAATAAAAAGCATTTGCACAGCAAATAAACAAACAAAACAAAAAGTCAACCTACTGAATGGGAGACTGTTTTTGAAAATGATATATCCAATCAGGGGTTAACATACAAAACATATAAAGATCTTATTCAAGTCAACACCCCAAAAAATATGACTAAAATAGGGGCAGAGGGCCTGAACAGACATTTTCCCAAAGAAAACATATAGATGACCAACAAACACATGCATGACAAGTTGTTCAACCATCACTAATTTCCAGGGATATGCAAATCAAAACCACAATGAGATAGCACTTCACACCTGTCAGAATGGCTAGAATCAAAAAGGGAAGAAGTCTTGGTGAGGATGTAGAAAAAAAAGAATCCTCATGCACTGTTGGTGGGAATACAAATTCTACAGTGAAGTCACTGCTGAAAACAGTATGGAGATTCCTAAAAGAAAAAAAAAATAGAATTACCATATAATCCGTAATTCCACTACTGGGTATTTACCCAAAGAAAATGAAAACATTAATTGGAAAAGATACATGCACCCCTATGTTTACTGTAGCATTATTTGTGGTACCCAAGGTATAGAAGTACCTGAAGTGTTCACTGACAGATGAAAGGGTAAGGAAGATATATGTTTGTATGTATGTATGTGTGTGTGTTTATATATAAGTATAAACACACACACATATATGTATACACACGTTTATATATATACACATATGTATACACATATGTATATGTGTGTATACATGTGTGTATATATACATGTATATGTGTGTATGTATATATATAATAGAATATTACTCAGCCATAAAAAAGAATGAGATCTTGCCATTTGCAACAATATGGATGAACCTAGAATATATAATGCTAAGTGAAAAAAGTCAGAGAAAGACAAGTACCATATGATTTCACTCATAGGTGAATTTATGAAACAAATGAGCAAAGAAAATAAAAACAAAAAAAACCCAGACTGATACAGAAGAAAGGTAGGCAGATAAAAGGGATAAAGAGTACACTTAATGAGCACTGAGTAATGTATAGAACTGTTGAATCATTATATTGTACACCCAAAACTAATGTAACATTGTATGTTAGTTAGACTTCAATAAAAAAATTTAAAGTCTCTTGAAATTACTCTAATTAAGACAAACTGTCCATAAAGATTATAAATTAAAAAAACATTTATTCATGGAAATTTATTAAATCTTGCTAAGACTAGCTAGATTCTGTAATATGTGCCTACTCACTCTTCCCGTTCAACTCAGCAGGACAGAAGCTCCACTCTGGATGGGTAGCAGGAAGATAGGTAGGGCTTTGTCATCCTTCAGCTCTCACCCAAGGGATATAGTGTTGCTTTATTCCAAGAGGCAGTGGTCAGAATTTCTCACTAGTCTCCCTCCAGCTCGAAGTTTCAGAGGCAAGTATGGCATAGAAATCAGGGACTCCTTCTTCCAAACATCTACCATTCATATGGTAGAAGTTTTGCCACAGGTACAGAAGCACTTGATCTTAGCCAAAAGGCGGAGAAGCAATTAGGTACAGAAAGCAAATACTTAAGTCTCAATTTCCTTTATCCCAGCTTATTCATAGGATAAAAGTTTTATCCGGGAAAGGTAAAACAGAAAGATTAGAATTTAGTGTCCCAATTCAGCATCCTCCTTTTAAAGCAGGGATGTCTCAAGGTGTAGGTCACTGTCCCAACTCTGATCTGAGGAATAATCTAGAGATTTTATCAGGGGAGAAGAAATCCATAAGAATAAAGAGGTTTGAAGGTCTGCCAAAAAACACCTGGCATTTTTAAAAAAGATTTTATTTACTTATTTGACAGAGAGAGAGACAGCAAAAGAGGGAACACAAAGCAAGGGGAGTAAAAGAGGAAGAAGCAGGTCTCCCGCCGAGCAGGGAGACTATGCAGGGCTAGATCCCAGGACCCTGGGACCATGCCCTGAGCTGAAGGCAGAGGCTTAATGACTGAGTCACCCAGGTGCCCCAACCTGGCATTATTTTAAAAAGACTGTGGGGAAGTTCAAGTCTACAGGTTTTCTCAAAAAAGAATTTTGGTAATATGCAATTAAGAAGTTGATAGCTTCATGACAGCAACAACATAAACCATAGACCAGTTTTCCAGAAAGAATCAGGGAAAAAGAAATCAGCTAAGCAGGAACTTTGTGAGTTCCAAGTATATCTCAAGAACTGGTCTTAGAAACCATTCCTAGGGCGCCTGGGTGGCTCAGTGGGTTAAAGCCTCTGCCTTCGGCTCAGGTCATGATCTCAGGGTCCTGGGATCAAGGCCCGAATCGGGCTCCCTTCTCGGCAGGGAGCCTGCTACCTCCTCTCTCTCTCTCTGCCTACTTGTGATCTCTCTCTGTCAAATAAATAAATAAAATCTTTAAAAAAAAAAAAGAAAAAAGAAACCATTCCTAGTCTACGGCCATACCACCCTGAACACGCCTGATATCATCTGATCTCATCTGATCTCGGAAGCTAAGCAGGGTCGGGCCTGGTTAGTACTTGGATGGGAGAAACCATTCCTGAAAATATGTCTGAATTTAGTTAGACATGACTATGGAGCAATTCATGCCCCAGAACATTGCTATAAACAATAGAGAAATCAGTCAGAAATTAGTGGAACCTAATAGCTGGGTGTCATACTAACAAAGGCAGACAGATTAGGAGAGATATCAGGGAAAGAGACAGTCAAGGAGAGGCTTGCTAAAACCACTGTCCCAGAATGACTGTGAATGCCAAGGCTGAACCCTCAGAAGAGCAACATAGAGGTTCCACACTATGTATGGAGAGAACAAATGTCACCAAAATGTTCTAGTCAACTTGCTAAACAAATAAACAAGCAACACGAATTTGTAAAAGCCTTCTTTACAAGAAGGGGACTTGATATTGAAAAATGCTACAACATATTACCTAAAATGTCTAGTCTTCAACAAAATTATAAGGCATGAAGAAAAACAGGAAAGTGTTACCTATAAAGAGAAACCAGGCAATAGAAACCTACTTTAAGAGGGTCCATCCAGATGGTAGATTTAGCAAACTAAGATTTCAAAGCAGATATAGTATGTTTAACAAAAAACATTTTTTAAGAAAAAAAGGAAGATATGATGACAATTACTCACTGAATAGAAAAAAAATCACTAAAGTCAAAAAAACCTACAAAAAAGAACTAAATGGAAATTCTGCAGTTGTAAAGTACAAAAACTAAATGAAAATAGTTACCAAAAGGGAAAACAGTAGATCCAAACTAGAAGAATCAGGAAACTTGAATACAGATAGAGTTACACTACCTGATAAACAATGAAGAATAAATAGAGCCCTAGAGAAATGTGTGATATCACTCTGTATACCAACACACAAGTACAGGGAGTTCCAAAAGAGGATAGAAAGGATCAGAAAAAAAAAATTCTCAAAGAAATAATGGCTAAAAATTTCCCATATGGAAAACATTCAACCACACACCAAAAAGTTCAACTCCAAGTAGACAAAATATAAAGTGATTCATACTGTACAAATCATAGTTAAAATACTGAAAACAAAGAAAATATTGAGAAAATAGCAAGAAAAAAAATTCATCATATACAAAGGATCCCCAGTAAGATTAGCATCTGACTTTTCATTGGAAAATTTGGAGTCTAGAGACGGGGATAAGAATCTAAGCACTGAATGAAAAACACAACACAACAAAACATGAAAAAACTCTCCCCCCAAAATCTCATATCCAGCAAAGCTATTTTCAAAAAGTAAGATGAAATAAAGACACATAGACATACAAAAACTGAGAGAAGATTTTGCTAGCAAATCTGTCTTATAAGAAAGACTGGAGGACGTTTTCCAGGCTGAAAGTAGGTGCTTCTAGTAATTTGGGCACACACACAAAACAAGAACACTAGTAAAGGCAATTATGAAATTATAAAAGACACTGAGGAACACACTATATATACTGATTTGTAACCTGCTTTGTTTATTTAGTAGTGTGAGACTCCAAAATTAAAAAAAAGATTATGATAGGGCGCCTGGGTGGCTCAGTGGGTTAAAGCCTCTGCCTTCGGGTCAGGTCATGATCTCAGGGTCCTGGAATTGAGGCCCATGTCGGGCTCTCTGCTCAGCAGAGAGCCTGCTTCCTCCCCTCTCTCTGCCTGCCTCTCTGCCTACCTGTGATCTCTCTCTGTCAAATAAATAAATAAATAAAATCTTTGAAAAAAAAAAGATTATGATAATATAAAAGGTTTAAGTAAATTATTTGTAGATAATGCACTGAGCAGTCCATAGAGTAAGGGAATGAAGCCATGCTAAAAAGAAAAAAAAAAAACAAAAAAACAAAACAAAAAAAAAAAACAAGAAAACAAAACTAAACTAAAAAAAAAAAATTTTTAAACCCTGAAACTACTAAAAATGAGCCTATTGTTTAGTGAAATTAATGTCCAAACTCTCAATCCTTATATATAATTTATGCCTCTTACGGGACTTTTCTGTTGATGCTTTTTTTAAGATTTTTAATTTTCACTGAAAAAAATGAACTATGTAGTTTCAAACAACCAAAAATTATTAAAAAAAAAAAAAAGGAAATTAGCCTATAGGCAGTGTGGTTGAGCAGCTGGTAGCGAGGTTCAGTGAGTAAAATACTGCTCTGGAAGGTAGCAGGCTTTTGCAAATCACATAAATTTTAAGTTCTAAGTCTGTTCCCCTAACTTGCTGTGCCCTTTTCTGAGCATGTGATTAGACTCAAACTTAGGAATACTCAAATTCACAAAAGCAAAGTCATGGGATGCGGTTATTATAAAGATTGACAGTATTATCCTGAATGAAAGTATAGTGAAGTTTCATGGATCCTGAAGTTGGAAATCAAGGGTAAACTTAGGGACTGAATTAAGGGTAACCATCTTCCAACTCTTACTCTTTGTTACTGACTAGTTTGCCCCACCTCAGTATTTGCTAGACTCCCTCTATGCATTCACAAAGTCATCAATTTCCATGTTTCCTGCTCTCACACAATTCAGGACTGCAGATATCTCACATGGAATTGCCTTGACTGCAATTGTTCTTTCAGCTCAAGAAATTTACTGACCACATTTTCTTTGTCCCTTAGATAAAATTTTAGAGAAAAAAATGGCAATGGCTTAGTCCAACTTATAGACTTACTCCTCTGTATGTCTGTAAATTGGAGTCATTTCCTGTGAAAAAGAAATTCATGTAAAACAGCCTTGACAAAAGTGGCAAGTATAGGAAACTGAATTTCAAGAGGATACAGGTGTGTGTTGTCAAAAATTCAGAAACAATAAAAATTAAAATCACAAGAGTGAAATAATATTTAGTAAGAATTCATTATGTACAAAAGAACAGATAATAAGTGGGCAGTCTTTGAATCCAAAAGTGCTATGCCCAGCCTACATGCACCAAATCAAGCCATTCCAAGGCAGCCCTAGTGCAACACATCCTGGGAGTTCCCTGGCCTGCTCCCCATCCATCTGCCCTGCAAAGAAAGCCTCACTGTGGCACATCCAGACCCCTTGCCCCACACTTGTTCCAGTTCCAGTCACTCCACCAAGGTAGCTTCAGGGTGACATGCCCAGGCATTCCACCACCTCATGCCTACTCCAGATTCAGCTATTCTGCCAAGGTGGGCCTATGCCCACTCCAGGTCTGGCCATCTGCTATGGCAGTCCCAGCATGGGGCACCCTAGGACCCTCTCAGCCTGCATCTGCTCTAGTACTCTGCCAAGGAGGTCCCAACATGGTGTACCCAGGGACCTCTGGCTCATGCCTATTCCAGTTCCAGCTGTCTGGTCAAGGCAGCCCCAACACAGCACACCCAGGATGCTCCCACCCCAGTCTGCACCCTCTCCAGTCTGCCTGCCAAAGCCACCAGGCAGATGTAGTCTACATAGGAAACAATTCTACACAAGACCACTCCTTCAAGACCAGGAGAGATAGCTGTTCTGCCTAATTCATAAAAACAAACACTGAAAGTCAAACAAAATGAGAAGACAGAAGAATATGTTCTAAATGAAAGAACAAGATAAACCCCAGATAAAAGTCTTATGAAACAGAGATAAGTAAATTATCTGATAAAGAATTCAAAATAGGGACACCTGGGTGGCTTAGTTGGTTGGGCTTCTGCCTTCGGCTCAGGTCATGATCCCAGGGTCCTGTGATTGAATCCCGCATTGGGCTCCTTACTCAGCAGGAAGCCTGCTTCTCCCTCTTCTGCTTCCCCTGCTTGTGCTCCCTCTCTCACTGTCTCTATCTCTGTCAAATAAATAAAATCCTTTAAAAAAAAGATTTCAAAATAATGATGATAAAGATGCTCACTAAACTCAGGAGGAAGATGGAGGAACACAGTGAGAACCCCAACAAAGAATTTAAAAATATAACAAAGTACCAACCAGTGCTGAGGAATGCAGTAACTGAAGTGAAAAATACACCAGAGAGAATCAAGAGCAGATTAGATAATACAGGAGAAAAAACAAACAAACAAACAAAAAACCAAACAACAACAAAACAAAACCAGTAATCTGAAAGAAAGCAGAGGAAATTACCCAATGAGAAAAGGAAAAAGAAAAAAAAATAATTTTTACAAATGAGGGACCTCTGATACAAAGTGAAGTTACTACATTCACAGTCTGAGGGTCCCAGAAGAAGAGAGAGAAAGGGCAGAACAAGTATTAAAGAAATAATGGCTGAAAAATTCCCTAACCTGGGGAAGGAAACAGACATCCAGGTCCAGTAAGCACAGAGTCCCAAATAAAATGAACACAAAGAGATCTAAAAAGACATAATCATAATTAAAATGGCAAAAGTTAAAGACAAAGAATCTTAAGGTCAGCAAGAGGAAAAAATAGTCACATAAAGGGAAATCCCATAAGAATATCAGCTGATTTTTCAGCAGAAATTTTGCAGGCCAGAAAAGTGGCAGGATATATGTAAAGTGCTGGAAGAGAAAAAACTTAAAACCACGAATACCTTACCCAGTAAGGTCATCATTCAAAATTCGAGAAAAGATAAAGATTTTTCCCATACAAGTAAAAACTAAATGAGTTCACCTATAAGACAATCTTTAAAAATGTTAAAGGCGGGCGCCTGGGTGACTCAGTGGGTTAAAGCCTCTGCCTTTGGCTCAGGTCATGATCTCAGGGTCCTAGGATCGAGGCCCACATCAGGCTCTCTGCTCCGCAGGGACCCTGCTTCCTCCTCTCTCTGCCTGCCTCTCTGCCTACTTGTAATCTCTCTCTCTCTCTCTCTCTCTCTCTGTCAAATAAATAAATAAAATCTTTAAAAAAAATGTTAAAGGGTCTTCTTTAAGTGAAAAAGCAAATGCTGTAACTACAAATAAGAAAATATATGAATGGAAAAAATCTTACAGTTACAGGCAGATATGTAATAAAAGCAGTGGATCGGCTACTTAAAAATGCTCATATAAAGGTTAAAAGATAAAAATAGTAAATCAACTATAGCTACAATAATTAGTTAAGGAACACACAAAATAAAAAATACCAGATATGACATCAGAAACATAAAATGTGGTAAGGAGAAAGTAAAGTTGTAACATTTTAAAAATATTTTAGACTGGGCGCCTGGGTGGCTTAGTGGGTTAAAGCCGCTGCCTTCGGCTCAGGTCATGATCCCAGGGTCCTGGGATCGAGGCCCACATCGGGCTCTCTGCTCAGCAGGGAGCCTGCTTCCTCCTCTCTCCTCTCTCTCTGCCTGCCTCTCTGCCTACTTGTAATCTCTCTCTGTGTGTCAAATGAATAAATAAAATCTTTAAAAAAATATTTTAGACTTAAGCAGCTCTCAGCTTAAAATTGATTGATATATACGTGTGTGTAGATCAATATATACATAAATACATCAATGTATATAAACCTCATGGTAACCACAAACCAAAAACCTACGATAGACACACAGAACATAATGAGAAAGGAACCCAAACATAACACTACAGAAAACCATCAAACCAAAAGGTTAGAGACCAAGAGAAGAAGAAAGGAAAAGAGAAAAAGTATGAAAGCAACCAGAAAACAATTAAAATGTCAGTAAGTACATAGCTATCGATAAATATTTAATGAAAATGAACTAAATGCTCCAACCCAAAGGTACAGGGTGGCTCTATGGATTAAAAAAAACAAACAAGACCCATCCATATGATGCCTATAAGACACTCACTTCAGATCTTAAGACATGGACTGAATGTGAAGGAATGGAAAAAGACATTCCATGCATATAAAAATGAAAAGAAAGTTGGAATAGCAATACTCACATAAGAAAAAATATATTTTAAAACCATAACTGTAACAAAAGATGAAGAAGAGCATTACATAATGATAAAGGGATCAATTCAAGAACAGGACATAACATTCATAAATATTTATCACCCAAAACAGGAGCGCCTAAATATAAAAAAAAAATATTAACAAACATAAAGGGAGAAAATGACAGCAATACAATAATAGTAGGATACTTCAATACTCCACTTACATTAATGAATAGATCATCCAGACAGAAAATCAATAAGGAAACACTGGCCTTAAATGATGCATTAAATCGGAAGGACTTAATAAACAGATACAGAACACTCCATTCAGAAACTTCAGAATATGCATTCTCTTCAAATGCATATACATCAACATTCTCTAAAACAGATCTCATGTTAGGCCATAAAACAACTTTCAGTATATTCAAGAAGAATGAAATGGTATTGTGTATCTTTTACAACCACAAAAGTATGAAATTAAAAATCAATTACAGTAAGAAAACACACAAATATGTGGAGAATAAAGAACCTGCTACAAGACCACTATAGGTCAGAGAAACCAGAGGAAGCAAATGAAAATGGAAACTCAACTTTACAAAATCTATGCAGCAAAAGCAGATTTAAGAGGGAAGTTCATAGTGATACAGACCTACATCAAAATACAAGGAAAATCCCAAATAAACAATCTAATGTTACAGCTAAAGGAATCAGAAGGACAACAAAGCTCAAAGTTAGCAGGAAGGAAATAAATATCAGAATGGAAATAAATGAATTAGAAAAAAATATAAAAGAAACTGAAAGCTGATTCCTTGAAGATAAAAGTGATAAACCTCTAGCCAGAATCATCAAGAAGAAGGATGACCCAACTAAATAAAATTAGAAATGAAAAAGTTTCAACTGACACCACAGAAGTACAAAGGATCATAAAATACTACTAAAAACACCAACAAATTGCAAAACCTAGAGGCTATCAATAAATTTCTGGAAACACACAACATTCTGAGACTGAATCATGGAGAAATAAAAAATCTGATTATAAATAATGAAATGGAAAAGTAATTTAAAAATTCCCAAAAAACAGAAGCCCAAGACCAAACAGCTTCACAGCTGAACTGAACCCAGGATTTTAAAAAGTGTTAGTTCCTAACTTTCTTAAATTTATTCCATCAATTGAAGAGAAGTAAATGTTTTCAAACTCATTTCACAAGACCAATAGTATCCTAACAAAGGCAAAGACACCAAACAAAAAAATGAAATTATAGGCCAATATCCCTAAAGAATAGTGATGCAAAAATCTTCAACAAAATATTAGCAAATTGAATTCAATAATACATTAAAAAGGTCATACACCATGAACAAGTGGGATTTATTCCACAAATGCAACGATGGTTAAATATAACGAAATCAATCTGTAATACACCACACTAATTAAAATGAAGGATAAAAATCATATAATTATCTGAAAAATTTCAGAAAAAGCATTTGACAAGTTTAACATCAATTTATGATAGATAAAAACAAAACAAAAAAACAAACAAACAAAAAAATACTCCCAACCAGGAGAAGCAAGATGGCAGAGGAGTAGGAGACCAATTATCATCAGGTACCAGGAGTTCAGCCAGATCGTAATCAAACCATTCTGAAAACGTACAAACTCAACAGGATATTGAAGAGAAGAAGAACAGCAATTCTAGGAATAGAAAATCAACCACTTTCCAGAAGGTAGGACATGAGGAGAAGTGAATCCAAGGTGATATATGGGGAAGATAGACCATGGGGGGAGAGGCCGGCTCCTGGCAAGCAATAGAGCTGCTGAGCACAAAATCGGAACTTTTAGATGTCTGCTCCACTGAGGGACATCGCTCCAGAGCTAAGCAGGGGGTGCATCCCTCACGGGGACAGTGTGGTCTCAGAACCCACAGGGTCACAGAAAGACCGGGGGTACCTGAGTGTGGCAGAACTCCCAGGTATTAGAGAGGGAAAGCCAGCTGCAGAGACAGAGCCAAGAAGTGGGCTCTCAGCTCAGGGTTACCTTATACCGTGATCTGAGGCACATTCAGGCCACTGCTCTTTGAGCAGGGACCCCACAAGTTGCAGATCCGGAAAGACCCCCTCCTTTCTCCTCCAGGAGGAGAGGCACGGGAAAAATGCTGCAGGAATCTGCTGGGTTAGGAAATTCCAAATGGGCCATCTGCCAGAGATAGAAATGCTAGGGCACAGGCTGGGTGAGCTTGGAGTGGCTGGAGACCAAGATGAAAGGAGGGATTTGATTGCTTTTCTCTGAGGATGCACTGAGGAGTGAAGCCCTGAGTTCTCGGCTCCTCTGGCCTGAGACTGGGAGGCCACCATTTTCATTCCTGCCCTCCAAAGCGGTATGGAAATCATTCAGGGAACAAAAGCTCCTGAGAGAACTTGAGCAGATTACTTAGCCTGGCCCCCGGCAAGGGTGGTGAAATTCTGCCTCAGACAAACACACTTGAGAATCACTGCAACAGGGCCCTCCTCCAGAAGATCAGCAAGAACATCCAGCCAAGACCAAGTTCACTGATCAATGAAAACTGTGGAACTCTAGAGGAAGGGGAAAACAACACATAGAACTCACAGCTTTTCCCCCTTGATCCTTTAGTCTTTCAAAGTTAAATTCTTTGAATTTTATTTTTTCCTTACTTTTTTTTAAAATTTTTCTTCTTTCCTATTTTGAAGGTTTTTAACTATTGTATCTTATCAATACCCTTTTAAAAATCTTTTAATTTTCATTGTTATAGTCATATTTTATCCCTTCATTGTATTTAACTTTATTTTTTGTATACATATAGGTTTTTTTTTCCTTTAAAATTTTGGGATACAATTTCTTCTAATAGATCAAAATATACCCTAAAGCTAGTTCATGGCTTTGTTCTAGTCTCCAGCCTGATCACGTTCTTTCCTCTTTTTTTTTCTTTTTTCAACCAACTTCTTATCAATTCCTTTTTTAGAATCTTTTTTAATTTTCATCTTTACATTCACATTGCATCCCTTCATTATATTTACCCTTATTTGTCTATCTATATAAGTTTTTCTTTCTTTAAAATTTTGGGAGGTATTTTCTTCTAACAGACCAAAATACACCTAAAACCAAGTATGTGGCTCTGTTCAATTCACCAGTCTAGATATAGACATACATATACATAGACATATATATACATACACATATACATTTTTTTTCTTCTTTTTCTTTTTGTCTCCCTCTTTTTTCTCCCCCCAGTTTCAGGTCTCCTCTGATTTGGTTAGTGTATATTTTTCTGGGGTCATTACTACCCTTTTAATAATTTGTTCTCTCATTCATCTATTCTTATCTGGATAAAATGACAAGGCAAGTGGACATCAAAAGAAAGCTGGGGTGGCAATCCTTATATCAGATAAATTAGATTTTAATCCAAAGACTATAATAAAAGATGAGGAAGGACACAATATCATACTTAGAGGGTCTGTCCAACAAGAAGATCTAAAAATTGTAAATATCTATTCCCCCAGCATGGGAGCAACCAATTATATAAACCAATTAATAACAAAATCAAAGAAACACATCAACAATAATACAATAATAGTAGAGAAATTTGACACCCTCCTCAGTGGAAAGGACAGATCGTCTAAGCAAAAGATCAACAAGGAAATAAAGGCTTGATTTAATTTTTTCAGTGATCCAAGATTCATTGTTTATCCACCACACCCAGTGCCCCATGCAATACGTGCTCTCCTTAATACCCACCACCAGACTCACCCATCCCCCTCTCCCCTCCCCTCCATAACTCTCAGTTTATTTCTCAGAGTCCATAGTTTCTCATGGTTCATATCCCCTTCTGATTTACCCCAATTCACTTTCCTTTCCTTCCCCTAAAAGAAGGGCCATATGTACCCCAATGTTCATAGCAGCAATGTCCACAATCACCAAACTGTGGAAAGAGCTAAGATGCCCTTAAACAGACCAATGGATAAAGAAGATGTGGTCCATATATACAATGGAATATTACTCAACCATCATAAAGGATGAATACCCAACTTTTGTATCAACATGGACGGGTCTGGAGGAGATTACGCTGAGTGAAATAAGTCAAGCAGAGAAAGTCAATTATCATGATTTCACTTACTTGTGGAACATAAGGAATAAAATGGAAATAAAGGCTTTAAATGACACACTGGACCAGAGGGACTTCACAGATATATTCAGAATATACCATCTCAAAGAACAGAATACACATTCTTCTCTAGTGCACATGGAACATTCCCCAGAATAAATCACATCCTGAGTCACAAATCAGGTCTCAACCAGTACCAAAAGATTGGGATCATTCCCTGCATATTTTCAGACCACAATGCTCTGAAACTGGAACACAGTCACAAGAAGAAAGTTGGAAAGAACTCAAATACATGGAGGCTGAAGAATATCCTACTAAAGAATGAATGGATCAACCAGGAAATTAAAGAAGATTTTTAAAAATTCATGAAAACAAATGCAAATGAAAACACAACCATTCAAAATCTTTGGGACAGAGCAAAGGCGGCCCTGAGAGGAAAGTATATAGCAATATAAGCCTTTCTCAAGAAACAAGAAAGGTCTCAAGTATACAACCTAACCCTACACCTAAAGGAGCTGGAGAAAGAACAAAGAAAGCATCAACCCAGCAGGAGAAGAGAAATAGTAAAGATCAGAGCAGAAATCAATGAAATAGAAATGAAAAGAACAGTAGAACAAATCAACAAAGCTAGGAACTGGTTCTTTGAAATAATTAATAAGATTGATAAACCCCTAGCCAGACTTATCCAAAAGAAGAGAAAGGACCCAAAACAATAAAATCATGAATGAAAGAGGAGAGATCACAACCAACACCAAAGAAATACAAATGATTATAAGAACATATTATGAGCAACTCTACACCAGCAAATTTGACAATCTGGAAGAAATGGATGCATTCTTAGAGAAATATAAACTACCAAAACTGAACCAGGAAGAAACTGAAGACCTGAATAGACCCATCACCAGTAAGGAGATTGAAGCAGTCATCAAAAATCTCCCAACAAACAAAAGCCCAGGGCCAGACAGCTTCCCAGAGGAATTCTACCAAACATTTAAAGAAGATTTAATACCTATTATCCTAAAACTGTTCCAAGAAATACAAATGGAAGGAAAACTTCCACACTCATTTTAGGAGGCCAGCATGACCTTGATCCCAAAACCAGACAAAGACATCATCAAAAAGGAGAATTACAGACCAATATCCTTGA
>LNAC01000015.1:6132799-6179683 GCA_002007465.1 Ailurus styani | reverse complement strand
TATGCTGAGCGAAATAAGTCAATCAGAGAAAGACAATTATCATATGATCTCTCTGATATGAGGAACTTGAGGGGCAGGGTGGGGGGTTGTGGGGGGTAGGGAGGGAAAAATAATGAAACAAGATGGGATGGGGAAGGAGACAAACCATAAGAGACTTCTAATCTCATAAAACAAACTGAGGGTTACTGGGGGGTGGGAGGGTAGGGATAGGGTGGATGGGTTATGGACATTGGGGAGGGTTTGAGCTTTGGTGAATGCTGTGAAAGATGTAAACCTGGTGATTCACAGACCTGTACCCCTTGGGCAAATAATAAAAATTAAAATATAAAAAAATAAAAAAGAAATGGAACAAATGATCCTAAAATTTACAGGGAACCAGAAAAGGCCCCACATAGCCAGAGGAATGTTGAAAAAGAAAACCAAAGTTGGTGGCATCACAATTCCAGACTTCAAGCTCTATTACAAAGCTATAATTATCATGACAGTATGGTACTGACACAAAAATAGACATATAGATCAATGGAACAGAACAGAGAGCCCAGAAAGGGACCCTCATTCTATGGTCAACTAATCTTCAACAAAGCAGGAAAAGAATGTCCAATGAAAAAAAGACAGTCTCTTCAACAAATAGTGTTGGGAAAATTGGCCAGCCACATGCAAAAGAATGAAAGGAGACCATTTCCCTACACCACACACAAAAATATACTCAAAAGGGATGAAAGACCCCAATGTGAGGCAGGAATCCATCAAAATCCTTGAGGAGAACACAGGCAGCAACCTCTTCGACCTCAGCCACAGGAACTTCATCCTAGGAACATCACCAAGGGCAAAGGAAGCAAGGGCAAAATGAATTATTGGGACTTCATCAAGATCAAAAGCTTTTGCACAGCAAAGGAAACAGTCAACGAAACCAAAAGACAACTGACAGAATGGGAGAAGATATTTGCAAATGACATATCAGATAAAGGGCTTGTATTCAAAATCTATAAAGAGCTTATCAAACTCAACACCCAAAGAACAAATAACCCAATCAAGAAATGGGCAGAAAGGGGTGCCTGGGTGGCTCAGTGGGTTAAGCCTCTGTCTTCTGCTCAGGTCATGATCCCAGGGTCCTGGGATCAAGGCCCGCATCAGGCTCTCTGCTCAGCAGAGAGCCTGCTTCCCCCTCTCTCTCTGCCTGCCTCTCTGCCTACTTGTGATCTGTCAAATAAAGAAAATCTTAAAAAAAAAAAAGGAATGGGAAGAAGACATGAACAGACATTTTGGCAAAGACGACATCCAAATGGCCAACAGACACATGAGAAAGTGCTCAACATCACTCAGCATCAGGGAAATACAAATCAATACCACAGTGAGATAACATCTCACACCAGTCAGAATGGCTAAAATTAACAGGTCAGGAAATGACAGGTGTTGGCGAGGATGCAGAGAAAGGGAATCCCTCTTACACTGTTGGTAGGAATTCAACCTGGTGTGGCCCCTCTGGAAAACAGTATGGAGTTTCCTCAAAAAGTTGAAAATAGAGCTAACCCTATGACTCAGCAATCGCACTACTGGGTATTTACCCTAAAGGTACAAATGTAGTGATCCAAAGGGGCATGTGCACCCAAATGTTTATAACAGCAATGTCCACAATAGCCAAAATATGGAAAGAACCTAGATGTCCATCAACAGATAAATGGACAAAGAAGAAGTGGTATATATATGTATGTATGTATGTGTGTGTGTGTGTGTGTGTGTACACACACACACACACACACACATATACAATGGAATACTATGCAGCCATCAAAAGAAACAAAATCTTGCCATTTGCAACAACTTGGATGGAACTGGAGGGTATTATGCTAAGTGAAAAAAGTCAATCAGAGAAAGACAAGTATCATATCATCTCTCTGATATGAGGAATTTGAAGGGCATGGCAGGGGTCGTGGGGCGTAGGGAGGGAAAAAATGAAATGAGATGGGATCAGGAAGGAAACAAACCATAAGAGACTCTTAATCTCACAAAACAAACTGAGTGTTACTGGTGGGTGGGGGCATAGGGATAGGGTGGATGTCTTGCGGACATTGGGGAGGGTTTGTGCTGTGGTGAATGCTGTGAAAGGTGTAAGCCTGATGATTCACAGACCTGTACCCCTGGGGCAAATAATCCATTACATGTAATAAATTTAAAAAAATGTAGAATTAACTTAAAAAAATACTCCCAACCACATGGATTTAGGATGTACCTCATTATAATAAAGACTACTGATGACAAACCCACAGCTAAAATCATACTTAATTATGAAAAGCTGAAGGATTTCCTCTAAGATTAGATAGAAGACAAAAGGGGGAGTGAGGGAATGGGTTGACACAGTGACAGATATTAAGGAGGGCATGTATTGCATGGAGCACTGGGTGTTATACATAAACAATGAATCTGGAACACTACATCAAAAACTGATGACATACTATATGATGACAAACATAAAAAATAATAATTAAGAAGTGGGAAAAAATAAATAAGACAAAAATGTCAAGTCTTTCTACTTTTATTCAACATAGTATTAGAAGTCCTAACCACAACAAGTAGGTGAGTAAAATAAATAAATAAAAGTTATCCAAACTGGAAAGGAAGAAGGATAATTATCAGTATTAGAGATGATATGATCCATATACAAAAACCCTAAACACTCCACTAGACAAGAACAACAATAACAACTTGTTAGAATAAATGAATTCAGTAAACTCGCAGAATACAAAATTAACATACAGATAACAGTTGCATTTCTGTGAAACTAATAACGAGTATTCAGGAAAGAGAAATTAAGACAATATTCCAAATTACAATGGCATCAAAAAGGATAAAATACTTAGAATAAATTTAATCAAGAGAGTGAAAGATCTGTACTCTGAAAATTGTAAGACACTGATGAAAGAAATTGAAGACAACACAAATAAATGGAAAGATATCCCTTGTCTTTGGATTAGAAGAATTAATATTTTCAAAATATCCATACTACCTAAAGCAATCTACCGATTCAATAAAATCCCCATNCTTGTCTTTGGATTAGAAGAATTAATATTTTCAAAATATCCATACTACCTAAAGCAATCTACAGATTCAATAAAATCCTCAAAATACCAGTGACATTTTTCACAGAACTAAGACAAAGAATTCTAAAATTTTTATAGAACCCCAAAAGACCTTGCATAGCCAAAGCAATCTTAAGAAAAAAGAACAAAGCTGACGTACCATGCTCCCTGATTTCAAACTATACCACGAAGGTATAATAATCAAAAAAGTATGCTATGAACATANCAAAGCAATCTTAAGAAAAAAGAACAAAGCTGACGTACCATGCTCCCTGATTTCAAACTATAACACGAAGGTATAATAATCAAAAAAGTATGCTATGAACATAAAAAAAAAGACATACAGATCAATGGACTAGAACAGAGAGCCCAGAAATAAGCCCACTCATATATGGTCAATTAATCAATGACACAGGGGTAATATACAATGGAGAAAAGACAGTGTTTTTGATTAAGAGGTGCTAGGAAAACTAAGCAGCTACACTTAAAAGAAGGAAACCACAGTGTAAATCAAAACCACAGTGAAATATAATCTCACACCAATCAGATTAGTTATTATTGAAAAGACAAATAACAAGTTTTGCCAGTGATATGGAGTAAAGAGAAATCTTGCCATTTGCAATAATATGTGTGGACCTAGATGGTATTTTGCAAAGTGAAAAAAGTCGGACACAGAAAGACAAGTACCATATGATTTCACTTATATGTGTAATCAAACACAAAACAATCAAATAAACAAAACAAAGTAGAACCAACTCACAGATACAGGAAAAAATATAGCTATCAAAGGGAGGAGGTCTTGAAAGGCAAAAGAGGTGAAGGGGATTAAGAAGTACAAACTTCCAGTTTTAAAATGAACAAATCATGAGGATATAATGTACAGCATGAAGAATATGATCAATAATATTGTAATAACTTTGTATGGTGACTGATGGTAACTCATATTATCATGGGGATCATTTCCTAATGTACATAAAATACCAAATTACTATGATATACACCAAAAATTAACAGAATATATCTATTATATTTGAATTAAAAAAAGCTGATATGAAGTTCAGAGGCATGACATTGCACAATAGCTTATAAAACGAAAACAAGGTAGTTGTTTAACCTTTACCATGATTCATTATTACCAAAAGGGTTCCAGATGATGGAACTGGTAAAAAGTGATTATCTTAGACCATTTTAGTAAGAGGACTTAAGTTTCTCTGATGATTATCAGTAGCATTTATAAGAAATAACCTATGTTAAGTTTCACTTCTTTTTATGAATTTAAATTTATTTTTGCTTATGCAGTTTTTATGGTTTTGTCTGCTTGGGGGATTTTCAAGCCTTGTGTTTATTTTAAGTGTCAGTGTCTGTTATACTGCTCTTCATTAAGTCACTGTCTTTCTTATCTACAATACTCATCAATAAAATCTCTGTGGCTCTAGTTCAACAAAGAATAGTCTACTTTTCAAAGGATACATGAATAGCTAGGACCCAAAACATTTTTTAATTCTTGCATTTCCTGCGACCTACTGGTATTCTAGTGCATGACATAAGACAATCATATTTTACAGGATAATGCCAGAAGCAGGTGGTCATATGCATGAGCACCCACTGCACATCTCCAACAAACATGCTACCAGCATAACCTGATACCTTCTTTGTAACTTAGGAAGAAAGAGAATTTTATATTCTCTTGGTTTTCTTTTTTTTTTTTTTAAAGATTTTATGTATTTATTTGAGAGAGAGCGAGAGTATGTGCAAGCCCATGAGCAAGGGGAAGAGCAGAGGGAGGGATTGGGAGGGGGAAAGAATCTCAAGCTGACTGTACACTAGGCCTGACTCAGGGCTTGATCCCACAACCCTGAGATCATGACCTGAGCAGAAACCAAGAGTCAGACCTTAATCAACTAAGCCACCCAGGTGCCCCTCTCTTGGTTCATTTTCAAAGAATCCGGCTCCAGTCTAAGCATCTGACATGAGGATTTCCTTAATCATATTTTGAAAGAGATTCCCACTTATCTTTTTTTCTACATGGAAATGCATAAGCATATATGAAATTTCTTAAACGACTAATAGCAATTCTAAGAAAAATAAACCAATCTCTAAATATTCAATCTCATTCTCTCTTCTCTGCATATTGCAAATAATGTCAATCCTATAAATAGCATGTAAGCAATAGTGTGAGTTTTTTGAAGCTATAATTGGATGAATACATTTGAGGACCAATGATGGAATTTATGTTATCAAGTTGCTACTGTATGTCGTCAGTGCAAAATTTCCAACAGATGTCCTCACTGGGAACTGATGTGGGGGAGGCAGATATAGAATTGAGAATGAATCAAAAGAAAGTTAAAGTGGATTTTACCAATAACATAAGCTCAGTTGTTGTACTCATATGCATTTCAAGGCACAATGGCAAACCCATTCTTACTCTCCCCAGAATCCGTGCCATCTGACCTACACTCTGGGACACATGACTAAATAGGGTCCAGAAATACTTTTACTACAAACCTAAGGGATGCCCAATAAACTTCTAAAAAAAAAATTCTATTAGATGACCTAATTTATAGCTTGATTATACTTAGTTCAGAATCTTATTAGAACCTCACACCCTAAGTATTTTGTTTTACCACAATTAGATTGCTAGCACTTTATATTAAAAAAAATGGGCTTTATTTTTCTTCTGAATGCTATTGGAGTCCTTAATATATTACTAGCTAAATGCATAGTAGACACTCAATAAATGCTTATTCCTTTGAATCAAGTTGAACATATGGTCCTCTAGGACCTAAAACAGCCATTTCGGTTTTCCCTGGAGGTTAACTTCCATTTTCCTTAGCAAATGGATCAGGAAAAAAGGAAAATTACATATATGAAGAGTTGTCATGCTCACAAAACAATAGATAATAAAACACCAGAGGGTCAGTTCCTTAGACATCATGTGCACTTACTCTGCAGAGGAAGAAACTAAGAAGTACAGGAGCGAGGCTACATGGTCAAGCCACACAACTAATGATGACCTGGGACCCCTCTCTGCTCTCATCATCCCAACAGCTGGATAATTACTAAAAAAAACAAAAAGTCCTAGATCTTGCTCTAGAGTCATTCCCCAGGAGTCTGCTCAACTCCTTGAAGACTGGTGATTTATAGTGTCATCAAAGTGTCTGTTTTTAGCAGGCTTTCAGGAAGACTTGAATGCCTCCATTCATTTGTCTCACTTTCCCTTTTCCCATGATACCAAGACATTCTCTGAATTCTCCTGTCACAACTACACTTTCTATTTCATATATGAAGAAGTGGAGTTCTCATGGCTTCTTCCTACCTAAACAAACCTAAAGATTTTGACACATTCCCAGCACTAATTTTCACTAGGATGGATTCCCAGGGATAGTGAAAGGATGAGAAAACCTGGATTGTTTATCAATTGCTACTTTAAAAGTTTCTCCTACACCAGGGCGAAGGATCTATCTAAGATCAGATAGCTGTCTGGAAACCTCAACCCCACATCAACAATAAACTACGAGGCAAGGAAGAAGATTTTCCACCAGTAAGTAAAAACATTTGAAAAGGACTAGAAAGAGGCTGGAAATGGCAAAGCTATTACAGAGAAACTTGGCAAACTTTGCCTACCCATAAGGTTAGGTACTTCTAAAAATGTTCATTTTCCATCGCAGATTCTTTGCAAGGAAAACATCTCTATTCATAGCAGTTTGAGTAGTTCTTTTTTTTTTTTTTTTAGATTTCATTTATTTATTTGACAGAGAGAGAGAGAGATCACAAGCAGGCAGAGAGAGAGAGAGGAGGAAGCAGGCTCCCCGCTGAGCAGAGAGCCCGACTTAGGACTCAATCCCAGGACCCTGAGATCATGACCAGAGCTGAAGGCAGAGGCTTAACCCACTGAGCCACCCAGGTGCCCCACAGTTTGAGTAGTTCTGAGGAGATAAGAATTCTTAATGGTAATTGGTCCTTTCTCATTACTCTTATACCATGTAACAACATTTTCTGTGCAGGCTTGACACAGTGGTCTGGTGAGCATTGGACTTCAATTAGTGGATCATGATGCTGACTCATCAGAGGAACTATAGGTCTTTCCAAAACATTAAAACTTATGGAAGTCCAAGCGTGCGTGTTGATTACACATTGTCTGGGGCTCTCAGTTAGCCATTCTAGCATTAAGAGACCCCACTCCCAAGTAAAGAAAAATGGAGTTTAGAGTTTGGGGGCAGATGACTGGTTTAGGGCAGAATAACAGACATCAAATATAATGGAAGCTACAAAACCAGATTTGCAGAGATTTTAGCTACAAGAAAAAAAGGAATAGAAAAGAGATTTCTCTTCAGTGATATGGCTTAATTTGGTCTCACAATGCTGGTACTTATCTCATTGTTAATAGTTTCTTCCTTCAAATTCAAGCAAAAACAAGAGTAGAGTTTTTACTTAATGTCTTCTAAAAAGCAAATTTACAGCCAGCTCTTAAAGTAGAATATGTTATAAATGAGGTGAATAGTTGTTCTAAATGACAATAATCATTTCAGCTCAAGATCATCAGAGTGGGGTACTCTGAACCTGTGCAGAATTTCCAATATGGCAAAGCTATTCAATAATCTGCATTAGATCCACTGACTTGACTCACTGAATCTAAATCTTGTCTCAGTCACTGCTGGTATTTGATTCTGGGAAAGCAGGGCCATAAGAAACTTCAAAACTAAATGGGTTTACCTCTCTATCTTAGGGTAAGAATACACACAGGTTATCCCAGATCAATGACATATCAAAATATGTCTATGGGAAAGCTTTATCAGAACTCCATTTGTAACAGTGTCTAAAAGATCTCTTCTGAGAAAGTATTTCCACTCACTTCCATAGCACTAGATCAGCTCTGTTCCCAGACCTTCGTGTTGAGCCTAGCTTCTAATTGAGCAGTCACCTGGGAAATTGTATCCAAACAATGAACTGGATTCATCGCTCTTTCTACCTCATTCTTTCCCTGAAATGACTTCCCTGGAAATAAACTCTCCCTACTCATGAACTTTGATTATGCTGTCTGTTAATGATGTTCTATTTCCAGTCTGTTCTTTCCCATATCCAGTTCCAGATATCCCAAACAACATTCCTGCTCTCCTCCTCATTGGTCCTTCTGAGAACTATATTCCTTAATCTTTCCAGAAGTTCTCTATCTGCCGTTTGCAAGCAAATTTAATAAGTCAGAGGAATGTGATAGTTATTGTTTAAGGAATGAAAAAAATAATTAATTAACCAATTAATTAATACCAAGAGAACTGGGTTGAGATCAGGAGACCTGGTTTAAGTCCTCACTTAACCACACTCTGGCTATATGATCTTGAGCTACACTTAATTGAACCTCAGTGTTAGTCCATTCATACTACCATATCAAAATGCCCCTGACCAGGTGTTCAAAACAACAGACACTTATTCCCCACAGTTCTGGAGGCTGGGATATCCTAGATCAAGGCATTGACAGATTCTGTTCATGGTTTGCAGATGGCTGTTTTCTCACTGTGTCCACACATGGGGAAGAATAGAAACTCTGGTGCTGCTGCTTCTTCCTCTTCTTCTAAGGGATCCAATTCTCTTCCAGGGCTCCCCCTCATGACCTTATCTAAACCTAATTACCTCCCTAAGGCCCCACCTCCTAATATCTCACTGAGGCATAGGGTTTCAAAATACAATTTTTGAGGAGACAAATATTCAGTCCATAAAACTCAGATTTTTTTTTCTTTTACTAATAATGTGAGGGTAAATACCTCCTTTACTTACCTCACACTTTATATGAATCTGACAGTAAGTTTTTAAAACTATGAAGTTCAACTGACATATTTTATTATTACAGGACCTTGCATATGACCTTTCATCCAATTAAGACTCATTGAATGCTTTTTAAGATTTGAGAGAGAGAGCGAGAGAGAAAGAGAGAGAAAATTTGGGTTCATGCCTGAGTATGGGGGAGGGATAGAGGGAAAGAATCTTCAAGTAGACTCTCCACTGAGCAGGGAGCCCGGACCCCTGAGATCATGACCCCAGCCAAAACCAAGAGTTAACCTACTGAGCCACCCAGGCACCCCACACTGAGGGCTTCTTGAGCAAAATTCTACAAAGCCAAAAATAAGTGAGTGGTGGTCTTAACCTTCGAAAGTGTTTAGTCCACCGAAGAGACCAAGAGAAAGTAAAAAATTACACTAAGTCATTTTTTGCCTAGAAGTGTCCCAGTCCCCAAAAAGTGAAAATATTTCCAGACAGAAAGAAAAATTTGACAAAGAGAACCTAGAATTATTTGTCATTCTATTTGCTACCCTCTTCCTTCTGTTTGGAATCTTCCCATGTCTTCCATCCTCCAACCTTATATCCTCCAATACTTACACCTGGAAAATTTTAACATCTTTTTACACTCAGCATAGACATTATCTCTGAGAGTTTTGTGTCACAGTAGGAGATGGTATGCGGTTGGGGGGAGTGGTCAGCAAGAAGGTTAGAAATGTGATTACTGAATGCCAGATATGTTTGCCATCATAGGATGTAATATAACCAAGAAACTGCCACTGTGCAGATGGCAGAGAAGTGGAACATTCATTCATTCAACAAAATAAAGTTCAGACATTTGCCAGGTGCTATACTAGACACAGGGAAACTTACATCTTGTTGGAAAATGTCAGACTACACATAAACTAACAAACTAAAAAATATATATTTGAAAAATACAGTGTCAGAATTATACCAAATGTCATATGAAATTTTTATTTTTTTAATCTGCAACATGTGAACATATTGTTAAGAAAATTTCTATCAAGTTGGTATGTACTACCTGAAGAGTTAGTTGAAGGAATTAAATCCTAATCTAACTGACCACAGAGGGTAAATAGATACTGATGTGCAACCTTTTAGGCAGTGGACACAATACTAGATACAGAGTTGCAGGGCTGGGGGAGGTGAAGACAAAGACATACTTCCCTACCATCATGGAGCTTATAGTCTAATGCAGAAAAGACAGATTTTAAATTTCAAGAACTAGAAAAATCTTTAAAGATTAACTGAGATCTATTACATCATTCTATTCATAGAATATTTTCACATTAGAACTTGAGAACAGGAAATACCAATTTTTTTAATGAGTAAGCAGGTCTATAAAAAATGTCTACAATGTTATTTTTCTCATTTTCCTGCTAACCTCAATAATTTTGTCACCAACTGACCTTAGCTTCTGGACTCAGCGTACACTGTTTTAAGAAATATAAGGTTTCCTGGATCCCTCCTTCCAAGGTACAGAATATAGTCATTCTGAAAGAACAAGAAAAAAGCAGAATTATTTTCTATTAATAATGTAGTGATGCCAGGAAAAAAATGATTTGAACATATCAAAAGATATTTTAGACCACTTCCTTCCACTTCCCTTTCTACATCTCTGTCCTACCTCTCATCAAAGGTTCTCTGACTGCCGTAAGCCCCATCTCAAAAGTAATCCTTGTTCTCATATGACTCATTGAACTCTCCCCAAATCAAAACTCCTTTCTCTGTGCAAGGGAACTCAGTTGTTTCAAGAAAAGCAATAAGGTTGAAACAACCCTCCCAGATGTTTTGCATTTGCAAAAGAACTTTATTGCTTTTCTCTAATTATAAAAGTAATTCACGCTTATTGTGGAAAACATACAAAATATAAAACAGTATGAAGAAAAAAAACAAAAATTCTCAAAGCCCATAGGATATTTGCATTTCTAAGAGAGAATATTTGTTGACAGATATATTCAGTCAGTGCAGACATATTAAGGGTCTGCAGTATTACCACGGGATTGTGATGAGGACTTTGAAAAAAAAATCAAAGGCAGAACCAGATCTTATTCTCAAGAAACTTAAGAGTATCGTATCCAAATTATTCTATTATTAATGAATTAAAGGTCAACAAATGCTCTACACTCTTCAAATGGAGAGTTTAACCCTAAGCTTTGTTGAAGTCTACTTTGTTTTATTTATTTATTTTTTATAAATGGGTGGTGAGTATTGAGGATACTTGATGTGATGAGCACTGGGTGTTATACATATATGATGGATTTCTAAATTCTATTCCTGAAATATTACACTACATATTAACTGGAATTTATACAAAAACGTGAAACAAAAATCATACATCAACATGTTGACTTTAATAATAATGAAAAAAATACATTCTATTTTAAAGCTGAACAGAGATTAAAGTTATTAGGCTTTGAAGCTGAGCTCATTGCAGGAAATTTCAAATAGGAGTGGCAAATTGTCTATGCAGGATCTGCCCACCTTGGAAAGCATAAACCAGGCAGAGAGAGAAGGGATTATTACAAATCATGTTCTCCCAGGACAAAAAGCTCATTTTCCTCTTATATTCACTTTTTCTCTTTCTAGAACTTTCACAAGAAAGTGGAGTCATCTAATACGAATTCCCCTCCTTGTTTTATTTTTACTTATTTTTCATTTATATAAATTTCACTCTGTCTTATATTTAATTCTATGAGTTTTGACAAATTCATAGAGTCATTTAAATACCAAAACAATCAGATATAGAAATGTTCACCAACACCTCTCCCCAAATTCCCTTGTGCTACCTTTTCCAGTCAAACCTTCTCCTGTGCAGCAATCTTGGTCAAGCACTGATCTGTTCTTCATCCATATAGCTGTGGTTTTTTCAAAATGTTCTATGAGTGAATCTGGCTTCTTTTATTTACTATAATGCATTTGAGATCCATCCATGTTATTAGATGTATGTGTAGTTACGCCTGTCACTCATAGATCAGTCAACTCAGCAGAAGCCAAGATATAGGTAAGATTGTCCAGAACACATTAGAGAGGAGCCTCTCATTTAATGGACTGAATAGGGATGCACAGGTAGCATCCAATGTTCTTGAGAATTTTACACCAAGAGAAATACCACCATCTTAAATGAAAAGGGAGAAAGAACAAAATGAAGCTGTTATATCCCTTTCTGGAATTCCTAAATGCAGGAAACAGGCTGATAAAACCACTCAGCTGCAGAGATGTACTACCCTTCATATGAAAGGAAGAGGATTCTAAGAGTGGGACCTTGAGCCCAGACGCCAGAACCATAAGCCACAGGGTATTCATCCTAGACCTTCAAACCTAATGGAGTTTTTGCCCAGTTGGATTTCAAAATTGCTTGGGACTGATGATTCCCTCTCGCCTTTCATTTTCTACCTTTTTATAGAGAAAGTCAAACTGTTATCCTATGCCTGCCACATTCTTCTAGTTTGAAAGGAAATAACCTTTTTTCTAGTTTTTCAAGTTCACAGAGAGGAATTTTTTTCCAGTATGGATTATAATCAGAGTCTCACTTTTTCCTGATTTAGATGATTTAGGTGATGAGATTCAGGACTTTGAGATGGTAAGATTTAGAAAAAAGTGAGGACTTTGAGTTGACACTACAATGATTTGAAACTTTTTGTGATCTTGAAAGGGAATGAATGTATTTGGCATATGGGCCTGGGTGCGAATCTGTGGGGACCAGAGGGAAAATTGTGGTAAGGAGAATAACAGCCTTCTAAAGATGTCTACATCCTAATTCTCAGAATCTGTGAATATGTTACTTTGCACAGCAAAAAGGGTTTCGCAGGTACGATTAAGTTAAAGATCTTAGGATGGGAAGATAATCCAATTAAATCACCAGCGTCTTTATAAGAGAAAAAGGAAAGCTGAAGTCAGAGGAAAAGAGGTGAACTTGGGAGTGGAAGTCAGAGGATAGAACAATGAACCAGGGACTATGGCTAGCTTCTTCTAAAAACTAGACAATACAAGGAACAGAATCCCCCCTAGATCCTCCAGAAAAAAATGCAGCTCTTCTAATCATATGTAGAAAGGCTTTTCCAAATCTCCCCACTCCCAAATTATAAAGGCATCTGCTTATGTTTTCTTTTGGTAACATCTTTTTTTTTTGGCATTTATATAATGGTATCATTTGGAACTTAATGTATAATGTGAGAGAAACAGACTTATTTTTTTTCAAATGTCTGTCTAATTATCACAACACCTTGTATTAAAATGTCTACATTTTCTCAATTGATTTGCAATGTGACATTATTACATATAAAAATTTCAAATGTTTTTCTAATTCTAGAATTTTTATTCTATCCACTTTTTATCTGCTCATGAGCCAAAACCATGTAATTTCAATTATGCAGGTTTCATAAGATGTTTTAATATTTGATATAGCTAGTACTCTCTTAAAGTGTTCATCTGCTATACCAAAATACCACAGATTGGGTGGTTAACAAGCAGTGGCAATTTATTTCTCACTGTTCTCGAGACTGGATAGTCTGAGATCAAGGCACTAATTCAGTGTCTGGAGTGTACCCACTTCCTCATTCATAGATGGCTCTCTTCTCGTTGTAGAAGGGGTAAAGGTAGAAGGGGAAAAGTTTCTCTCAGGTCTCTTCTTATAACGGCACTAATTTCACTCATGTGTACTCCACCTCCCTGACCTAATCTCCTCCTAAAGGACCCACCTCTTAATGCCATCACATCAGGAGTTAGGATTCCAACATATCAAATTGGGAGGATATATTCAGTCAATAGCACCCCCAAATTGGTTTTCTTTACCAGATTTTCTATGGCTATTCTTGGGTGTTTCCTATTCTAATTTTATAAATAACATATATACCCACAAAAATTGAATACCTTTTAAATAAGATTTTTTAAAAATTTACTTTATTTTTTAAGATTTTTATTTATTTATTTACTTGACAGCAAGAGAGAGATCACAAGTTGGCAGAGAGGCAGGCAGAAGCAGGACCTTGAGATCATGACCTGAGCTGAAGGCAGAGGCTTAACCCACTGAACCACCCAGGCGCCCCTTAAATAAGATTTTATTAACATTTTCCATTATCTTACAGATAATTGACATTACTATGTTGTTTATTCTTCTACCCTGAGAACATTATCATTCATATTTCTTTCCTCACTGCATACCAGTTCATACTGATTCAAACCATTATGAATGTTCAGATAATACCACTACCTACAAAAATATCTAACCCTGTAATCGAGAAAAAAAATTATCTTTCCCCTCTGGCATATTCTGGAAGACTCAACAAGTTAGAGAGAAGTCATTTTTCTTTCAATCTCTATCTTTGTCTTCAGGGGAGAAATGCTTTCATTTTTATATTATTGAATTAGTGCCAGGAGGTTTCTAATTTCAAAATGTAGATGCTGATCCATCAGGAGTTTCAGATTGGTAAAATGTCTTGACTAAATGGAAGACCTCATCAAGGCTCTGTTAATTCATATGTTTTCAAGTGTAACCAAAATGTTCTCTTTCTCAACAGTGGGAGATTTTCCTGTAGGTCACTTTACCAATATCCTCCCAGTCCCTTGCTTTCTTGGTTTCTCTACAAAGACACCAAAGTAGGATTTGTCAGACACTTAATTTGCATCATTGTTGCATATAATACTCATCCTTGAGATTCTATGATTGATAATTTGTCATCCAGGATCATAGAGTCCTGTTAACAGAACCAGATGCTTACCCCATCGCTGCTCCTCAGGTTTTCACAGGTGTATGAAAATCTTACTACAAACCCTCCCAACACAAGCTCTAACATGTGTGCTTCATTTGCTGCCCAATAGGGGGTGTCCATACCTGACAATTTCCCAACACCATGGTAATAAAGGTTGTACCCATGATTTCCCTCCTGCTCCTTTTACCTCCTAACCAATCATGGTGCTTCCTTGTGTGACTGTGGTGGGGTACGCTGCTTCCTCTTGGGAACTGAGTAATGAACTTTTCTTTCAAAGGCAGTTGTCTTTGTTTCTGTCATCTTACCACACCTGACTGAAACAAATATCAAGTACAGTTTAAAACATTATAACCTCTCCTTTCTATTCATCTCAAATACTGTCCATCACTGCTTTGCTTAGAGCTTTAATGGCAGTGAAACTGTCTGTTCCCATGAAGTCATTAACATAGACTTTTTTTTCTAATGCTATTTATAGTTCTCCTCCTTCACTGATACCCCTGAATTTTAGATGCTGACACATTCCTCCAAAAGGCAAAAAGTATCCCTCATAAACTCTCACAAAATTCCTATCACCCATAATGGCAGCATTATTTTAGTGTTATCCTAGAGTCCCCATCTTCTCTGGGTACATAGCTGCCTCCAACAGGGATGAGCTAATGATTTCTGTTCTGCCTAGTGCTTTATGGCAAACTACTATCCCCTTCCCACACCCAAGCCTAGCTGCTTAGACTGACCTGCAAAGCCCGTAGACTTTCTTCATTCAATTGGGTTTTCCTCCATGGAGATTCACCCAACCATTCCACCCTCCTGTTGTCTAGCTTTCATGCCCACTATCCCCTCATATCCACTGAATGTTTTTGTTACTATCTATGCCCAATTATCAGTAAGGTTAAGTTATCTTTCAAGAACATTTCTATAACTTTAAAAATAAGTGAACGAGACTAAATTTGACCAGGGACTGGATTTGAGTTTCTCTACATATCAGTATACCCTAGCCTCAGGTCCTGCCCATCTAGAACCTACACCTCATAACCACATATTATGTATGGTGCATTTAATATATTTATGTTATAACTTGAGTTATTATAACAGATTTATACTATACATGAATGATATGACATAAAATTATCCTACTAAAAATGGGAAAAGTGTCTGTCATTTCTACAAATTATTAGGCTAGTAAAGGGCTTAAGGCTAGAGCTGAGTTTTCCATCTCTTCTTCCAGTTAAAAGTCATGAATTCAGACTCATCTGGAAGTTGTGAGATATGAACAGTTGGCAATAGAGAGGGTGTTAAAGAAAAGGATATTTTTTGTGTATTTTTTTAAATCATGACTTATGACACCAAAATGAAAAGCTCCTGGCAAGGAATAGAGTTCATCTCATGGGGCCTGAGAAGAATATGTTTTCAAGAAGTGCCAACATGATAGAGATTTCAACTGAAACCTGAGGGAAAAAAAGGAGGAAATACCCAGCTTGCACCATAAAATGCTGCCCTGGAGGTTATTAGGTGTGAAATAGGGGGGGGAAAAAGGAAAAGAAAGAAAGAAACAATGGAAGAGATGCCAAGTACCTCATAAAAGGAAATAACAGGGAAGAGAGCCAAAAGGTAAATCTGGCAACTTCAAAGTGTCTATAGCAGTGAAAGATGTATAGGTAATAAAAAGGATAAACCTGAGACATTTAACCCAAAGAAATCCTTACAAGTTCATGAATGTCACTGCGACTTGGCAGAATTACTGGCGTATGATAGCTGAAGGATAACATATCCTGCTTGAAGGGAAAAAAAAAAACTCATAGAGGGGGGAAGGGGCAGATCTGCATTTCAAGAATGTCTAAAGCTCTCTCTGCCTACTTGTAATCTCTCTCTCTGTGTCAAATAAATAAATAAAATCTTTAAAAAAAAAAAAAAAGAATGTCTAAAGCTAAATGGATGCCCAGAAAGCTGAGTCAGAATCATACTGTCAAGCATTTGGATGAAGATACAGGAAAGTCAAATAGACAGGTTACTGTAACAGTGCCAGCTAGAGACAGAAGTCAGCCATGGCACGCTGGAAAGACGGCCACCACTGGGCTTCAGGAGTTCCAACTCTCACTAGCTCACAACTTCGACTTTCAGGAGGTCTAACAGGTCACAAGGAGGCTTTCCAATCAGGACAAACAGAAGCACAAACAGAGGGATATAACTATGATATAAAAGTCTGCAAACTGTCACACACCTTGATCTACTAACACTTGGACTATATGTAAGTAATGTGTCAGGGACTCATCATAAGGAGGCAGAGGAGGGTATTCTGAAGCTGAGATCATACAGGCAGGTAATAGAAACTACTTGGAGGAAGGAAAAGAGTTTAAGGGGGAAGATAAAAGTGCCTGTCTTATTCCTCAACTTTGCCGGGATTTAGTCCTGGGTCCTCTCCAGAGGCAATGTAACCTGACTTTGGCCTTCTACTTGGGAATAAAATTGCTAACAGTTCCTTGAGGACCAAGACAAAAAGGAAGAAAAAGGTGCTGCTTTAAAATGATAACTGCTTCCACTTACCTCCTATTTATGTGAGCATGTGAGGGAGGTTGAGAGGGTGAGCTATGTGTGTGAAAGATAACTACTGTTTTCAGAGAGAAGACACCATTATGAACCTGGTCCAGGTGGACCACCAAGCAAACTTGGCTTTCAGGTTCAGGTTGACCACTGAGCAAATGAGAGCTAGAAACCCAGACAGTAAAATTTAAACTGTTCTACAAAATAATAGGAAAATTCTTTGTTTCAAAAATGGATTTTTTTGATAATGCACTGAATTTAGAAAGTCATATTTTCCCTTTTCTCTATTACTGATAGACTACACAGTGTTTCAGAATTATTGCTTGGAAGGTTCTTGGGGTGTGTGTGTGTTTCAAAGACTTCTCTCAGAGGACTAGTACTTGAAGTCAGAGGATGGCAGAAAGAAGCCGCCATATATTGAACTCATACAGGGAGAAAAATTTACCCAAGGAGAACTGGACTAAACTCAAATGCTAACTATAAGTGTCATGGTAGGTCTCCCAACTATGTGATTATATTAGACTCCAGAAAATCTTCTGAAATAGACTGCTATACTCATAAACTAGTGGAAGGAATTATTGGACAGAGGACCAAATCTAAAGAAAAAAGAAAAAAAAGGATTCTCTTGTAATGTATGAGATTAACACTAGAAAGACTAAAGACGGGGCACATTTTGAGGAGAAATGACACCAGAAATTGACATATCTATGAGAAAGGACTACAAGATTTAGAAAAAAAAATACAGGATTCCCAGTCAAATTTTAATTTCAGATAAATAATGATTTTAAGTATAAGTATATCCTGTGCAATATTTGGGATATACTTATACTAAAATTGCCATTTATCTGAAAGTCAAATTGAGTTTCTGCATTTTATCAAGCAGCCTTAACATGAAGAGACTCTTTTCCTCTTTGACTTTGAGGAAAGTATCACATATCAAGCCATCTTCAATTTCCTACTACCATGTTTAATTTACTCAAATGTGCCCACACTATTGGTGAATGTATAATACACACAACGGTTGTTTGTTGCTGCTGCTGAGGATAAGTTAAGGATTAAAGGATGGACAAGGAAGACCCTTTGAATGAGGCAGGGGAAGAAGGACAGAGCTTGCTTCACCCACCTCTGCTAAAGCCACTAACTCTTTGAGGCTATCACTGACTGTACATAGGAAGACACGCATGGAAAAGCAGTGAGAAGTCTATGGCAGAGCTCAAGCCAAACGGGGGATCAGATGAGCAAAAGAGAGGCTCAAAAAAGAGTAAATTCTAGCCCCCACTAGCATGTGGCAGAATCTACCAGACTATAAACAACTCAGCTAAACTTATGTTTTAATAAATAATTCAGCTACTTCACTAATTACCCCATGAAAATAAAAAGGTTTTATCTGATGCACATGTTGTTGTGAAAATCTTTCTAATGGAAATTTTTGTCTAGTTGAATAACACAGACTTGTGTTATCTAATACAGTAGCTACTAAGAAACACTGTAAGTATAAAATATACATTGAATTTCTAAGACTTAGTATGATAAAAAGAATGTGAAATAACATTCATAATTTTTGAAATGTTGAAATGATAACATTTTGGTATACTGATTTAAATATATTAAAATTAATGTCACCTGTTTTTTTTTTTGACATGGCTACTAAAAATTTAAAATTATACTTGTGGCTCACAAAACATCTTTCTATTGGACAATGCTGTCATAGACCCTACCTTCAGTTATCAGAGCTTTAAGTGACCTAAATGATGATCCAGTTTAGTTTTATAATTCAGCTCATGAGAAAAGTGAAGCCGGGAGGGTGAAGTGCCTGGCCACAGTCACCCAGATATTTAATGAAACAGGGCTAGAACTCAAGTCATGACAGCCTAGTGTTCAATTTCCACACTATTTCTCTAGTGCTCAGTATCTTAACTTATTAAAATTATAATAAAATTTTAAAAAAATCTATAGCCTAGAAGGATCTTTAAAAGATCAAGGCAATTTTCCTGTGTCATTGAGAAGGTTTCGTCTAATAAGAATTCCACTTTGTCCTGACAAACGAAGAAATATCAGTGATGAACAATTTTTATTTTAAAAAATTATGTTTTAAAATTTACATATAATAGTTACCATTTTACTGTGAATAAAACTTTTCTATAGCAAAATATAAAAATGTCACAGTCAGCACTTGAGCTATCATCTAATATTGCTTTTATATATGTGGCCTCATAGTGAATAGTAAAGGTAAATAGTGCTGATGCCCCACAAAGACATACCAAATCTGGTGAAGTCTGACAGCATTTGCGTTTTACCTCATTTACCCCACCCTCTGTGATAATGACCATTTCAAACTGCAAAGCTCTCTTAGTCTCTCTATACCTCTCCCACATCCTAATGACTCTCTGGTATCAGTCACTCATACATATTGGCTGCGACCAGTCAATAAAGTTCATCCACATGATATTAATAGCAGCATACATGCCCTGAAATGTTTTCTAATTGTGGAATTTCATGGAATGATCCAGGTAGAAATCAAGCAATCTTGCCCTTAAGGCAGACTCTGAGTAGTGGGAAAACTGAAGATAACTGCAGAAGTCAAAAAAATGCAAGTCACTTTAAGTTACTTATTGTCTATACACTCACTTGGACCCTACTATACTCTGAATGTGCTTCCTTGTAATTCATATGTGGAAGCCCTACCCCAAGGTGAAGGTATTAGGAGGTGCAACCTTTGGAAGGCAGCTATGCTCACCACTATACCACCAACGCTGCACGAGGTGCAACCTTTGGGAAGTGACTTGTCATGAGGGGTCTGGATTAGTGCCTTATAGATGAGGCCTAGGGAGCTCCCTTGCCTCCAGCCATCACCTGAGGGTACAGTAAGACGACAGTCGTCTGCAACTGGAAAGAGGGCCTTCACCAGAACCCAACCAGTTTGGCTGTCCTGATATTGGACTTCCACCCTCCAGAACTGTGAGAGATAATTTTATGTTGCTTATAAGTTCCTGCCCCCCATCCAGTCTCAAATGTACTAAGCCAGACTCTTTCTTTTTTTTTTTTTTTTAAAGATTTTATTTATTCATTTGACACAGAGAGAGAGATTACAAGTAGGCAGAGAGGCAGGCAGAGAGAGAGGAGAGAGGAGGAAGCAGGCTCCCTGCTGAGCAGAGAGCCCGATGTGGGCCTCGATCCCAGGACCCTGGGATCATGACCTGAGCCGAAGGCAGCGGCTTTAACCCACTGAGCCACCCAGGCGCCCCAGACTCTTTCTTCAACAACTCCCCCTGCCTTATTTCTTCAATAGGCAACATTCATTCTGCATTGACATTTATGTTTGAGGACTTGCAACATGATGAGCACTGTTCTAGGTACTGGGAATACTAAGCCAAACAAGTCAGGAGCAGTCTCTGTCCCTGGGAGCTAACCTTCTATGGCTGCACCTGACTTCCTTACTTCTCGAAACAACAGTCCTCTAAGCTTCTTTCTTTCCTTGTTTTGGCCTCATGCATATGATGCTCGTTCCTCAACTGGTTGACCCAACTCTCTTGCATTTATTCCTTCCTAAGGAAGAGATTCTGACCATCCTGAGTCACAGGCCCTTCTCCATCCTGTGACCTCTTAAGGGTCCTTGGTACTCATTAATTTCAGTAAACTACGAGACTTCTTCCATGTTCCACATTAGAAGATTTCTAAAATCTAGGCCTAGGCTCCTCTTTCCATTGGGTCAGAGGAGCCTCTGCATGTTGTAACAAACTGAGCTTTCCAACCCGCCCCCCCCAACCCCCCACACCTTCCCTAAAGCCTCCTCAACATCCCTCTACTCCCTCCTCTGCCTGAGGACCAGCAGTTCTCTTCTCTGCTTTTATCTTAGCAAATCCCAGTCTGTCCTGAGACCACCTTTATTTCATGTTTACTGACATAGCTGGCATTATTTCGGTTGGTACTTAAATGATCTCTTCACACCATAGTGCTTTCTCCCTCAGCTGACATCTAAGCATAGATCCACATGCTTTCTATGCCAGGGAATAAGATTTCTGGGAAAGACAAATAAAATCAGAATGCATCCTCTTTGATAACAGAGGTATTATCCAATTACGAACTCAGGGCTTTTAGGGATTTCATTTCAAATCAATACCTGCTCCTTAATTAAAATGATCTCATAAGCATTTTCCCATTTAAAAGAGCAACATGAAATATTAATTACTTATATTAAAAGTAAACAACTGAAAGCTAATAAATTTACAAATTCAATTACCAAAAAACTATCAAGTGTCTTTTTGTTTAATTGCTACGGTTTACCCTTTAGACATTACAATGGAATTAATAGAACATTATGGTAATCAATGGAAATTGACTAATTGATCAATCAGCAGAACATGGTTAGATTCCTTAACCTCCAGACACTATTATTTATGCCTAAGCCGTGCCAGAGCAAAGCACCTAGCAAACAGATAGGAGAGGCACACAACCAGGATAGAGGGAGGACATTGGACGTTATCCAAAGTTCAGTGTGGGGTGATGTGGTTTTTGCATATATATGGAGCACGTCACCCTTGAAGGGTAAGCATTATGCTGCTCATTAATATATTATCAAGGTCTCTTCATAAGTGAAAGAAACACAGTCATCCTTCATGGATGAGCTATTGCATTTATTCCTGAGGATTTATTAAAAATTAACACTCCATCATTATACATTTTTGGTATCTGCCAGCACCTAAAAACATAGTGTGATAGGTACTGGCACAAAACTTAAAAAAAAAATGCTCTGAATATGTAAAGGTGTCCAAGATAAACATGACCCTCCCCCTCTCCCACTGATGAGATCCCTTTTACTCCCTCCTTCTGGGTTTCCTACTGCTCTCTGCTGCTTACCACCAGAACATTTTTTAAATCACACGTGGGACTCACAAGCTTTTAGAAAGCAGGGTGTATTTTTGAGATAGGAAGGTATTAATGTCAACATCGCAAACAGTCTGTATTGTAAGTTTACAAAACAATGAGACTGCTCTGTCCTGATATGTAATCACATCCTTCCATAGATCTGGGATGTGCAGTTGGAGCCGAGGCTGTGGAGTAAGGCCAGAGAAACAGGACAAGGAGGTGGCAGTGGGTCCCTAAGTCTGCCTAACCCACTGTCCATTTGGCACTGGACCATGGCTGTAGCACTGGCCTTGAACCTGTCTCATTTAGGATGACGTGTGTTTCAAAGAGTAGCAATGCTTCCCCCAGACAGTCTCCTCTTCCTTAATCGACAATAAGTGTTACTTTCATTAATCACCTAAACATCCTAGAAATGATTTTCACCTTTATACCATAATTCTTAGTGAAGCAAAATCCACAATTCCTATAATACTGAGTGAACAGTATTAGCTATTAATATTGAACTGACATCAAGTGCCAATTACTTAATAGGTACTTTGCATACATCTATGATTCACACTCCTCCGTTCTCACTTTATTCCACTAAGACTGACTCTCTTCCTCCCTCAGCCTTTAGGGACTCCATGCATCTATACTGTCTCTACCCAGACACACTAATGCTTTCAGAGTTCACATTTTCCTCTTCTTCAGATCTTAGATTTAAAAATCACATCTTCAGGGAATTCTTCCCAAATACACCAAATTAGATTTATTACTTATACTCTTGATTGTCCCTTCCACTCTCCCTTCCCAGCACTTATTATTGAAAAGAAATAATTATGTGCATAATTCTTAATACTGTCTCTTTCTGAGGATAAGCTTTATGAGGACTGGGAAATTGCTTATGTGCCATCATCGCATAACTACTGCCTAGTACTGTTCCTTAGATTTTAACTGCCTAGTCAATAATTGTTTAAAGAACATGCTACATAAGAACCTTTTGATGTAGGTAAAGTAGAAGCTCTAACAACTAATCTTCACTTAACCAACTATATCAGTGATGCTTTAAGCTTCAAGTCATGGAAAAATCTCAATTTGAAACAGTACAAGTAATACAAAAACTACTTTTTCCCCACATATGAAGCAATTCAAAGGAATGGTAAGCTGCAGGGTTGTTGGACTCCACAGCACAGGCAAATCATCAAGGATATATCCTTGATCATCATTTTTTTTAAAGATTTTATTTATTTATTTATTTGACAGAGAGAGATTACAAGTAGGCAGAGAGAGAGGAGGAAGCAGGTTCCCTGCTGAGCAGGGAGCCCGATGCGGGGCTTGATCCCAGGACCCTGATATCATGACCTGAGATGAAGGCAGAGGCTTTAACCCACTGAGCCACCCAGGTGCCCCTCAAGGACTCTTTCTTTAGAACATAACCTACAAAAAAAAAAAATCACCTACACACTCATTCTCTGTAAGTCAGCTTTGCCACTGGGCTGGTTCCAGTCAAGGTCACACAATGGCCGCCCCAGTTTCAGGTATCAGATCTAGACAGAACAGTTTAGGAGACAATTATCCAGATACAAAGGCAAAGATGAGCAAGAAGTAGCAGTAGGTAGAAAATCACTGATAACCAAACCTTAAATTATTCAGCTCTCATACCTAATGGGGTCCCAGAGATGAAGGCAGATGGTCTTAAGTTCAGGCTGCCATAACAAAACATCACAGACTGGGTAGCTCAATAGAAATTTATTTCCTGCAGTTATGGAGACTGGATAGTCCAACATAAAGCATTGGACCATTTAGTTTCTGGGCTGACATCTTGGTTTGCGAGGTGAGGGCTCTCCCACTGGTTTGGAGAGAGATGCTCTCATAGTGTATGACAGAGAGAAAGAGTTCTGGGCACATCCTCTAAAAAGGGCACCAATCCCACCAAGGACCATGGAGGGGACTCCAAATCCATGACCTTATCCTTACCCAATTATCTCCCAAAGGTCCCACTTCTAAACCATCACAATGGGGACAATGCTTCAACATATGAATTTTGACAGGATGCAAGCATTCAATCCAAACCATGACACCAGACATTATTAGAATTCCCAAATAAGACTAAATCCTATCTGTTACCTTCTATGTTAATAACATTAGACTTCAGGGAACTCAACAGTAGCATCTCATCATGAAAGACTGAGATCCCTCAGGATGTAGGAGGGGAACACAAGCTGCTTACAGAGCTGTCTAACCTTAGGAGACTACCGCCAGGAAAGACACTGACACCTCCTGAGAAAAGAGTGCCAGAAGTGGGCTGATGATTAGAATGGACTTGCAGAAGCCTCAAACATCTGCTGCTGGACAAGCAGATAGAGAGGAGAGGCAGGCTGTATGTAAAGTGCAGAGCTTGTCGGAGGTCCGTTAAAGGCCCAAGCAATGCTTGCTCTTTGACAAGGCTCTCAGACTTACCCTCCCCCTCCTCATTGTGCTGGGGCAAGTGAATGCTGGTCAGTTGAGGAAAGCAGCTGTTGGATATATATTGATTCTGTGGAAAAACTGAAATGATTGGCTCTTTCACAGTTACTTATATTCCCATTAAAACTCGGCAGAGCCAATAAGGTCAGTGGAAGTACAATATTTCATGGAGTCAAAAGTGACAGTTATGCTCTATTTAAAGTAACTGTGAAAATGCTGGAGGTCAGAAGGATAGCACCTCAGCTGAGCTAGAGAAAGTATATTTCTTTTCCAAATGGCAAGAAACTAACATTTTGAGTACTTAGTACTCTCTGTACATATGCCAACGTTGGGCAATAGATGATCATTTTTCTTCAGAGAACAAGCAATGTACTTGAAAACTGGGCACCCAGTGAGTGCTTACTCTATAGCATGGGCTACAAGAGACACAGAAAAGTGAGTAGCATGCCTCCAGCCCCAAGGGAAATAAGTCATTAAAAACAATTTCAAAAGGGCCACTTTAAAACAATTACAGACTTCTGACCATTAGTACTGTGTAATTCCAATATAACCTGGTATCAACAGGAAGGGCCTTGTGGAAGAGGTGGAACAAACAGGGACCATGGTTAGAAGCATCATGTGCTCAGGACACTTCTTGTCACTACTCTTCTTTCTCCTTATCTAACGGAAGCCTTAGCAAACTCAGAGCTCTTCTACTTCTGAAACAGGACATAAATTTTTCTTTCTTCTCTCCCAGTCAGAATATCTTAAAATTCCCCAAACTACTCTTTTTATAGGGGGGAGGGGTCTCGTAATGTTGCTTCAAGCAAATGGAAACCCTAGCTCATAAACACGTGTAAACTTGTATATTCTAAGCCTTAGAAAGAATGAGACATTCAGGAGGGCAGAAGAAACACAGTGCTCTAGATCTCTTTCAGCTTGCAAAGACTCAGAAGACTTTGTTGCAAATCATTTGCTGTGTTTAATAAGCTTGCCATGTGCAAATGTGCTAAACACATAAATACAGCAAAGTCATAATCACTAGGTTCAATGTCAAGCACCATTTAAATTCAGTGATTAAATCAATTTGATGATCGTGAGGCTTTTTTTATTAGAAACACTGTCTGAAGGAGAAAGAAAAATTTAGGGGAAACTCTACTTTTACTTTTCTCTCACAAGAAATGAAATCTATTATTAATTCCATTAATGATTTAATACATGTCTTTGCAAGGGATCTACTGAAATCTAACCTTTTCTCTTTTAGAATAAAACTTTTTTTTTTTTTTTTAGATTTGGAGTAATAATGGGTTTGTCTGTGGATGGACTGAGATTCCTGTACAAAGTCTAGGTGATAAAAGGAAGGGTTTGTTCTCCATCGTGTAAGAGTTCCTGCCAGATACCTCAGTTGTGAGGATGATGTAACTTCAGAGCCCTGGGTGCGGACCAGGAAATTTCTGATAGCATCCTATGAGTCTGGCCAACATGAGGCCACCTTAACTTTTCCTCTTATATAACCCACTCCATCAGCTTTAGAAATATCAGGTTCCCTGCCAAGTTGGAAGTGAGGTCATGAGGAAACTCACAGAACAACAGCTCTGATGTGACATCAGCTGTGCCCTCCAGGTGTATTCAGTAGAATACAGGTGCTGAGAAAAATTAAGAAAAGAACAGGACAATGTGTTTGACTATGTTCTTATCATTCATGGGTTTTCAATGAATTTAGAGGGATAAAACATATCTAGATTACAGAGTATACCATACAATGGCCTATACTATTCACTATCATTCACTATCAGAATGCATTCACTATCAGAATGCAAGCAATCAGCATTCAAATAAGAAAAAAAATCAAAGTGAAGTGAAACCAAAAAGCTCTTCTTCTGAACAAAATGAAAAGATGACCTACCAAACAGGAAAAAAAATGAACAAATTATATGTCTGATAAGGGGTTAATATCCAAAATATATAAAGAACTCATACAACTCAACAGAAAAAAAAAAACTGGATTGAAAATTGGAAGATCTTCATAGACATTTTTCCAAAGAAGACATATAGATAGCCAACACATACATGAAAATGTGCTCAACATCACTAATCACCAGGGAAAAGCAAAATCAAAACCACAATGATATGTCACCTTACACCTGTCAGAATGGTGATTATCAAAAAGACAAGAAATAACAAGTGCAAAGATGCAGAGAAGAGGGAACCCTTGTGCCTTGTTGGAAGGAATGTAAATTGGCACAGACACTATGGAAAACAGTATGGAGATTCCTCAAAAAAATTAAAAACAGAACTACCATATATGATCCAGCAATCCAATCCCATTTCTGGGTATCTATTTGAAGGAAATAAAACATCAATTCAAAGAAGACATACACATCCTTATGTTCACTGCAGCACTGTTTACAATGGCTAAGACACAGAAGCAACATCCATGTCCATCAATGGATGAATAAAGAAAACATGTTTACACAGACACACACATACACGTCTGCGTGCACACACACACACACATACACACACAGAAGTATTATTCAGCCATAAAAAAAGACATCTTGCCATTTGTGATAACTTGGATGAGCCTTGAGGGACTTGTGCTAAGTGAAATAAGTCAGAGAAAGACAAATACTGTATGATCTCATTATATGTGGATTCAAAAATAAATAAAACACCCAACTTCCAGATACAGAAGAGAACAGACTGGTGGTTGCCAGAGGAAAGACTTAGGGGTGAGCAAAATGGGTGAAGGGGGTTAAAAGGTACAAACTTTCAGTTATAAGATAAGTCATGGGGATATAATGTAAAACATAGTGATTATAGTTAATAATACTGTATTGCACATTTGAAAGTTATTAAGAGAGTAGATCTTCAAAGTTCTAACTACAAAGAAAAAACTACGTGTGATGATGCATACTAATTAGACTTACTATAGTGATCGTTTTACCGTATTTCACCATTTCACCAATATTTAATCATTATTTTGTATACTTGAGATTAATGTAATGTTATATATAAATTACAAACTAAAAAAACAGGCATTTTAGATCCAGTGTCTGAGCTTTTATCACCCTATACCACAACATTCATATACCCCCAGAAAGAACCCATAGGTAAATGTAATTTTTTCTTAAAAAGTGAGGTGGAGAGGCCATGGAAAACTCTTTGAAAGAGAGAAAACTGAATCTGAATCTTAAGCAATGAGGAAGAGGAATCAGAGAAGAGAATGAAGTACAGAATAGAAAAATAAAAGTTAAGAGATTCGGTGTTTAGGTTTTTTCCTGTTAGATTATGTACAGGTTATCTAAACCAGTTCTGCATGTTCTGTTTCAAGTCTTTGTCCCACATCTCCCACTGACCGCAGGTCTGTGTTCATACCATCATTTATTGAATGATGTGATTAAAAGTCCTTGCTGAGAACTTGGTAACTGCCAGGCTTTATGCTAGTCACTACAGGGTTGGCAAAACAGGCAAAGTCCAATCTTATCGGAAGTTTCGAATACAGCGGATTTTATTCTTCAGTAAAAACACATTTTCATACAGCATGTCTTGCCTTGAAGTACTATCACTGTAATTGCCTTTTCTTTATATAGTAACTTTTATTGTGTTATATTTCCTTATTATGAGAGTATGATGGGCTGTTCTAATCCCTGCTCACTACTACAAACATGTAGACATGCTGAATCAAAGTTATTTTTGAATTTTCATACAAAATTCACTCCTCTGGATGTACACACAGTTCTGTGAGTTACCACATGGGTATATTCATGTAACTCCTATTACAGTAAAGATACAGAACTGTTCATCACCCCCAAAATCTCACTCGTGCTGCTATTCTTTCTTAGTCAAACACTCCCCCCACCCAAAGCCTGGTGTCCACTGACCTGCTTTCTGTCCCTACAACTGTTCTTTCATGAATGCCATAGAAATAGAATAATAAACAATCTTCTGAGACTTTCTTGATTCACTTAGTGTAGTGCCTTGGAAATCACCCTTGTTGCTGTATATAGTCCATTCCCTTTTATTGCATAGGAGTATTCCATTTTATACATGAGCCACAGTTTGTTGCCCCTTCACTCTCTGAAGGACATTTAGGTTGTTTCCAGTTTGGGATGATTATAAATAATGCTGGCTCAAAGCCTTAGAGCTTAAACATAGATTTTCATTTCTCTAAGGTCTATATACTCAAGAGTAGGGTTGAAGGATCAGAGGTATGTGTCTATAAGCCATCACCAAATCATTTTCTGGAATAGCTGTACAACTTTGCATGTCCACTGGAAGCAACGTATGAAACTTTCAGTTGCTCCACACCCCGGAAAGCACTTGATATTGTTTTTTTTTTTATTTTTAAGCCATTCCCGTTTATATTACAGTATTGCATTGTGTTTTTAATGTGTTTTCTCTGGTGACGTGATGTAGAGCTTATCTTCTTGTGCTTTTCTGCTTATTTTCCACCTGAGTATTTTCTCTGGTGAAATATCCGTTCATATCTTCTGCCCAACTTTTTTTTTTTAGTTGTCTTTTTTTTTTTTTTTTTTGAGAGATTGCGAGTGGGGTGGTGGAGGAGCAGAGGGAGAATGAAGAGAGACTCTTAAGCAAACTGTAGGCTCAGCACAGAGCCTGATGCAGGGCTCCATCTCAGGACCCTGAGATCATGACCAGAGCTGAAATTAAAAGTCAGACACTTAACTGGCTGATTTCTTATTGTCAAGTTTTGGGAGTTCTTTATATATTACGGATTCAAATCCTTTGTCAGATGTGACTGAAAATATTTCTCCCACTCTGTAGTTTGTCTTTTCATTCTCTTAATGGTATTTTTTGCAGAGTATTTTTTTTATTTTTATAAATCCAAATTATAATTGTTTTCTTTTTTTTTTTTAAAGATTTTATTTGACACAGAGATAGAGATCACAAGTAGGCAGAGAGGCAGGCAGAGAGAAAGTGGGGGGAAGCAGGCTTTCCGCTGAGCAGAGCGCCCGATGTGGGCCTCGATCCCAGGACCCTGAGATCATGACCTGAGCCGAAGGCAGAGGCTTTAACCCTCTGAGCCACCCAGGTGCCCTAATTTTTTTCTTTTATGGACCATGCTTTTAAGGTTATTTCTAAGAACTCTGCTTAGCTCAAGGTCACAGAGATTATCTCTGTATTTTTCTTAAGAGTTTTATAGATTTGAATTCTACACTTTAGTATGACTCATTTCAATTTAATTTTTATAAAAGTGTGATATCAATGTTTACTTTTTTGAAATAGATGTCCAATACCAATAGTTCCATCACTATTTTCTGAAAGATGGCTTTTCTCCATCGAATTTTGTATCTTCACCTAAAATCAATTGATTATATATGCAGAGGTCTGTGTACTTTCAATCCTGTTCCATAGATTTGTTTCACTACTTTCACCACTGTGGCACTGTCTTGATTCCTGAGATGTTATAATAAATCTTAAAATCTGGGAACGTGCACTCTCCAACTTCGTTAGTTTTAAAAATTCTTTTGGCTATTCTAGTCTACTTGACTTTCCATTTAAATTTTAGAATAAGCTTTCCATGCATTAAGAAAATTCCACTGGGATACTGATTTGGATTATAATTGTAGATCAAGTTGAGAAAAACTGACACCTTTACTATAGTGAGACTTTAAATTCATAAAAACAGAACATCTCTCATTTTATTCATGGCACCTTTGTTTCTGATATCAGCATTTAACTATTGTCAGTATATAAGTCCTCCACATATTTTGCCAAATTAATACTAAATATTTCATTTTTTGAAGCTATTATAAATGATACAGTTGTTTTAATTTCAGTTTCTAGTTACTTATTGCTAAAATATAGAAATAGCCAATTTAATATATATTGATTTTGTATCAAAATGTTTCTAAAATCACTTATTCCATAATATTTTGTGGATTCCATGGTATTTTTTATACAGGCAATCATGTCTGTAAATATACTTTCATTTCTTTCATTTCAATCTATATGCATTTTATTTCTTTTTCTTGTTCTATTGCACTGACTAAGACCTCAAATGTGATGTTTAATAAGAGTAGTGAGAGTAGATGGCTATGCCTTGTTCTGTTAGGAAGGCATGCAGTCTTTTACCTTTAAGTATGATAACAACTATACATTTTTATAAATTCTTTTTTTTATATTTTTTTAAAGATTTTGTTTATTTATTTGACAGAGAGAGAGACAGTGAGAGGGGGAACACAAGCAGGGGTGGTGGGAGAGGGAGAAGCAGGCTTTCCACTGAGCAGGGAGCCCCATGTGGGGCTCGATCCCAGGACCCTGGGATCACAACCTGAGCTGAAGGCAGATGCTTAACAACTGAGCCACCCAGGCACCCCTCTTTTTTTTTCTTTATATTTTTAAGGAAAGTTGCCATAAACAAATAAAGCTAAGGCACAGGCAAGAACAAGATATTTAAGATATATGTAACAAAAAATTAATATCTGGCATTTATAAAGAATTCCTCTAATTCTAATGGAAAAGGCCAACATACTGAAAAAAAAATTTACATGAAAGAAATTCACTAACATTTGGAAATATGCCCAATCTCACTAGTTTCAAAGTTAAGGGAAATTTAAATTTTGTAAAGTTGAAAGCACCTTCTCTATAATTATTTTATTTTTTTTGTAAAAGAGTGTATTAGGGAAGTTATCTCAAAATCCAGGCACTGTTTTGGGGTTTTATAGTGTTAGAAAACAACATGCTTGAGGCTTGTAACTTCAGTTGTATATGAATTCTACAAATGTATTGTATTCATGAAATATTATCTCTTATGCCAGTTATGCTTTATGACTTTTCATAATTTTAAGCATGTTTCATAATTCAGAAAAATTTCACAGTATACATAAGAAGTGAAATAACTGAACAAAAAAGAATCTTTTTTTCTCCTTACATTGGCTGAAAAGAAAAATCCCCATATAAGAAATCTGCCAACCGTAATTGTGCAGAGCCAAGTTTTCCATCTTTGTCTCAATCTGATTGTTTATCAGGTATGTACTTTGTTTAGCTCTCGGAGTCATAAATATTCTGTAACCTTGGCTTTTCTTATCAGCAAAGAGAAACAATCTACAACATAGAGCCTTTACCAAAAAAGGTATTTTTAGGTCTAAATGACTTACTTCAGAGTTCACTTTGAATTCAAACTGCTTTTCTGGTTAGAGATGTATCTTTTCTTACTTAATGCTTGAACAGAAAGGGGGCTTATTCTAATTTGTTTTCACTTTAGTTACAGAAGTTATGTGAACTGCAGCCATATGCTATAATTTTATTTGTGAAGATTAACAACAATCTTAAACCTGATGTTCCCAAGTCCTGGTGAGTATGTGGGGAAAGGAGTACTTTGACACTGTGTAAAACTACTAATCCATGTGGAAACAAGTCCTTTACTTTCTCTTTATCAGCCCACCTCTGTGATCCTAGACAATTTTAAGAGAGAGAACAGAATAAGAGCGAGAGCACTAGCTGAGCAGATCTGAATTCCCACTCTAACTCTGCTTCTTAGGGAGCCCTGTGTCTGTCTCCGTGCTCAGTGGGGAGTCTTCTTTTCTCCTTCCCTCTCTGCCCCTCCCCCAAATCATGCACGCTCTTTCTTTTTATTTTTTTTAAAGATTTTATTTATTTATTTGACAGAGAGAGTGAGATTACAAGTAGACAGAAAGGCAGGCAGAGAGAGAAGAGGAAGCAGGCTCCCTGCTGAGCAGGCAGCCCGATGTGGGGCTCCATCCCAGGACCCTGAGATCATGACCTGAGCCGAAGGCAGAGGCTTAAACCCACTGAGCCACCCAGGCCCCTCTTCTCTTTAATAAATCGTTTTCTTTTTTTTTTTTTTAAAGGAAAGGAATATGTGAGAGATCCAGGCAATGCACACATCTTTTTAAGAATTATAATTGGGACAAGGGGTGACCAGGAGGCCTAGGATTTCTTGTGATAAGTACGTGTCTTGGAGGGGGTCGCAGAGTTGGGTTTCTGTTGCTCCCTCTTTACCTCTTTACTCTCGATGAAGATAATGATTGTAAAAGGCTAAGAGAGTTATAGACTGTGCTCTCAGCTCCTATGCACTGAATTAAATCTGGACTCCTGCCTGGAAAGGAGAAGCATACACATACTATATGTGTGCTGTTCCAGATCATATTGACCATCTTTTCCCTGCTTTCTGGGTCTTTATTATTATAGTGTTCCCTACTAATCACCCCCAAGTGAATCACCCCTTATATTTGCTCAGAAATTCTACCAGAGGCTAGTAACAGCCCTGATAAAGAATCACTACTTTTTCTTTCATAATCCCCTCCCCCACTTACACACACATCCCTACCAAAGCTTGCCTGCTAGCCATTTCATTACCTCGGGTTCTGATAAATCAAATTAGTAGTTCAGTTAACTACCACTATGAAGTTAATATGTTAAACTTACTAGATAATAATGAAGACGAACAAAGGATTTCGGTATTTTAAGGCATCATTACCATTAGGATTTCAGACATAGAGGCAGAACCACTATTACAGACCACCCAGGTGGCCAATTCTGTTCAGAAACAGCCCTTAAAAAAGGCACATATCCTTGCTAACATAGTTACCTCCTCCTAGCTGAAAGACTCCACAAAGACAAATCCCATAAAATATTATTCAGATGCACACTAAGAAGAGCTTGATCTCCTATGTTGCTTTCCACTTTTGTTCCTTTTTAGCTATTTAACACTGATTAGAAGCTGTTGCTAATAGGGCTTGGTTTGAGTATCCTTTTTGTTATCTTGGCTCTAATGGAGTGCAAGATTTGTTGCCTTACCTGACAACACACTCTCTTACCAGTTTTCTTACCTCCTTCCCTTTCCCCTTCTCCACCAGCTGCATTAAGTATCTCTTGTCTGTGCTCCCAATACACCTGATGCATTTGTATTCCTTTTCTTTTGCCTACCATTTTCTCTAACATTACTGTAATTCTTGGTTTACTTACTTCTTGTCCCAAATAGACTCTGAGAAAAATAGAAACAAGGACTATGGGTTATCCATCTTCATATGGCAGACCCTCAACAATGCCTGGCACACAAATACTTGCTAAGTTAGTGAATTAATGGATGGACAGATGAGTGGGTGAATAACTTGAGGTCTAGTAGAAGAATTAGGGGGCTCTAACAGCGATGCCCCCTTTTGTGAATGTCCCTGAAATACTGGAGTTTTGAATTATCATCCCATTGCTTTTTCCTCTTCTCTTTTTACTGTCATGCAATCAATTCTTGCCATTGACCACCATGCCTGTTTCTCCCAGTGTTTCTTACAGTTTTACTATCTTGTTTATTTCTATTCATCTATGAGATGGGAAACCCCAGATAATCAAGACTGTGGTAAAGTTTGTAAAGCTACCTGCAAGTGGGTAGGCTCTGAGGACTCTGAAAACACTTTCTGAAAACTGTTATGATCTCCAGGGCATGTAATTTTTATGTTATTCTTGTCTCTGAGAAACCCTTTTGTTACTTGTGTGGTGCTCACTGTGTTCCTCATAGTTGAGGTCATGAGATAAGGGAAACAGCACACTCACATCTGCGTTGGTTACAGATTGAAATGCCATTGTCCTTTCCGTGGATGTCACCTCAAAGGTAGGAAGGCTGTCTCAACTTCACTACATACTCGTATGTGCTTCGTACATTCCTTTCACATTCTTTCAGCTCAACAAAAACCCTCGGCTGCATAGCACTGCTACTCCTTAGTCACAACTTAATAGTGAAAATTCCCTGATGCCCTAGATCTTATTTTTCTCTTTCGTGTCCTTGTTTTTTTTTTTTTAATTTTCTTTTGTCATAATACAAGATAAATGGTTAAAATACAATTTTTAGGGGAAAAAATCTAATTCTACTCCTAGGCCCACTTCTTAACTAAGTAAAGAGACAACGGGAGAAAAAAATTTCAACTTTGAGGCTCAGCTTTCTCATTTACAAAAACGGGGATAATTATAATTCTCATTCCCATGATTTAGATGAGAGCCAAATGTCCTGCTATATTAAGAAAATGCTGTAAGCTTGAAGAGCTCTAAACACATCATGTTAGAACTGAAGGAGAGAACAAAGAAAGCAGGGAGTTACCTGGGTGCGAGAGATTTGGAAAGAGCCAATGTGTAGGGAATATGAAGAAGCAGAAGACATGTTTCCTAAACCCAAAGAGTACACATCTATTTACAGAAACAAGATTTTTATATAAAAAACAATTAGTGAACAGTACCAGACAATATATATAATCAACTGAGAAATTGTGTGGTACAGAATATTAACTGCTTTAGGACTTTAGAGAGGGGAGACATATGTGAGCTGAATAAATTTAAAAAGCCACCTTAGTAATTCGCTCTATTTTTAAAAATCTTACAGGAATCCTAAGCAATCTCTTATTTCAACTCCATTTCAGAGATGAAGAACCCAAGAGTTCATCCCATTTTCTTCAAGAAGGATCAAATCCTCAAGAATTAAATGATTTAATCAATATCCAACAGTTAGGCATGCCTCTTATAATCCAGAACTCCTTTTACCACACTCCATTTGGAGAAGGAAAAAAACAAGGACAGGACATACAGTTAAGAAGATATTGTGATCAGCCAGTAACTGGAACCTTGATGGACCAATGATTAGCTCTGACAGCAATGGTCACTTTCTAGTTAAAAAGAACAGCTTATGATTCTTACACAGATGTCTGGGCCATAAACTGTCACCTCAACCTTCTCTCCTAACCAAGAGAAAGACGAGAGAAATTCCTGTAATTCTCTGGTATGATGAGGACACCTGCATATTTACCAGCTTTTCCTTGTGAACAGTATGGAATATCAGGCATATAAAATCTAGGTATTGTGTTAAATATAAGAGGTACTAAGACTTTAGGTAAGTTCCAGAGAGCAATAGATTTCAATTCAGCAAATTATTTCTGAAGGCCAAGTACCACAAATGTGTGTTAGAAACTGAGAAGACAAATATGGAAACTTATCCCTTTGGCTCAGAGACAACTATCTAGCAGTGGTGATAAAGAAAACCAAATAGCCGGTTTTAATGTAATATATTTAGGGCTGCAATAGAGAAAAGCACCAGAAGCAAAGAGAATCTCAGATCCAGTTCACTTTTTTAACTCAATCTATGTTTTAACCCCTAAACCAAACCTGGTGAGTGAAGAGATCCAGGAAACACTTCATGGGAACATGGTGCCTGAACTATGGAATAAAAAAGAGATCTATAAAACTAAACTGTAAGGTGCACAGTGATAGGAAATAGACACTATATTATTTTTACTTTCTCTAGTACTCAGAAATGGGAATTTCCTGTACCATTTTTTTCCTCTTCCCCTTTTGTCCAGAATCAATGGATAAATAAGACACACAAGATATGCAGGTAAAGAGCAAGAGATCATCCCGATTATTGATAAAGAGGATTAAGCAATATGGCTTTATGTTTATAGCCAGAGTTGGCTTGCTACTGAAGGTCTACTCGCTTCCTGTGAAAAGAAATGAATCAAGGTGTGGAAGGAAGCTGGGAGTGATCCTTCCATAATTTTCCCTCCTGGATCATATAGGAACATTGCATGATCTAAAAGTATTTGTGATTGAACGGAATGTATGTAAACATTTTGTCTATTGAGTTAAGAAGGATGGCCCTATTTTTAGTGAAAAGCTGGTTGGGTAGTGCATGCATTACTGTCGTTCCTCACTATGAGGAATCAAAGGCAAGATGTTATACTGTAGGAGCTGCCACTCATCAAAGAAAACACTGAATTTTTTCTTAGTAGTGGCCCTTTCTTGAGTGACTACAGTGTCTTTCTCTTGTGTCTATTTGGCAATGCCAGCATGTTTTGGCTCAGAGTCTATTTCTCAGATGTCTTTGGTTCTGGAACTTCAAAAATGAACTCCTGTCATCCTTTCCTCTTTTCCTTCCCTTCCTCCATTTCCTACCCTTCCTCCTTCCCTTTTCTTTCCTTCTGTTTTCTCTGCCTGCTCAATGTGCCAGACAAGAGCAGTCACTCCTAAAACCATAGGTTTGACATGATTCTACCCATAGTCCTACATAACATACAAGTTGAAAAGAAATAATGACTCATTTTAATGCACAACCAATGCCACTGTTTAATCCAATGAGATGTTCTTCGGCATAAAATCCCTCATGCCTCAGGAAAAGGTGATCTTTCTTCATCCCCATCTACCTCAGTATTCAAATGCATAATGTTCTACATGGGGCAAGACATTTTTCCCTGACTTCGTCGTGGCAATCACTTTGTGCTCTGAAGCATGAGATTCAATTATCCATATCATTGTCTTGGCCTGCATAGCTACAACCATTATTAATGATCATAAAATTACCTACTTCTTGATATAAATTCAGTCACAGTTATGCACTTCCAATCATGCATCAACTGAGTACATTAAAAAATATTTTTTCAAGCTTCTAGGAAATAAATGTTCCTTCTCAAGATGTGTATTCTATTTAAGACAATTTTTGGGGGGAAAAAAATCATGCAATTTAAGTGACTCTGAATAGCCTAGCAATTACCCAAATTAGGAAAACACTTCAGAAAAGAAGGTGACTTTGAATAAGTTTATTTTCTTTGTGTATTTGATCTACGTCTCTATTTGGAGTAATATGTGTGTATTATTTTTAAAATACATTTCTGAACTAACAGTGGATCTTTCCAGTAACAAGTGGGGAAAGTACCTCTGAGGCAGCCATTACTGGACACAAAACTGAGGCAGCACAGCAAGAACTACTGCATTTCCCCTACTGGTGTCATAGTGAAACTGCAGGCTAAATCTGAGGAGCCCTGTGAAGTCTTCCTTTAAGCCCCACAAAAGGAACCTTTCTACCAAAATCTCTTAAAGATCAATGCCATTTTGCACCCACTCTCCACTGATAATCTGGAATTGCAAAGGACAGTTATAGAATATGCATTTTAAATTTTATAAATCAAACTATTTGCATTTCATTTTTCAGTATATATCTGGAAACAAAGGGTTTTTTTACATGCAATATTTTTATTCTAGATGTGCAAGAAAAGCAATTTCAGAATCTACTAATTTAAAGCAAGCATCTATATACACATAAAGTAACATTTTATTAAAGCTTGACATACAGTACCCAGAGCCAGCAGGCATGAGACAATACGTATTTCAGCATTAAAACCAGACTACCAAAATATCAATATAATGCAGAATAAAATGAAAAATTTGTTAATATCATGAAACACCTTGTAAAAGTTAAAATTTCTAATTGTATCATAAATATTCTTTACTGGTTAATGTTTGATGGAATTAAGATCCAAATAAGGTCTAGCCATTCATTAATGATTTTTAAATTTCTCTTTCTATTTTAAACCAACTTAAGAGGTATAGTATATGTACCATAATATGTACTCATGGTAAATTTACAAGTCAATGATTTTGCTAACTTTATACTGTCTCTTTTAATCTATAGGTTTCCCGTCCAGCTCTGCTCCTTCATTGAAGAAACTGGCTCATCTCTTCTACAGTTTCCCAGATTGTTAGTTTTACTGAGTTCATTCCTCTATACAGTTTTATGTGTTTCTCTATTTTTTTATTATTTAGTTTTTACAAATTTACTATTTATAATTTGTATATATATTTTTTATAATTTGCTTTTATAAATTTTATTAAAACACTTTATTTTTAAAAATTATTATTTACTATAAATTGATAGTTGGAATAGTTGATATGAGCTACCTTTAGCCACAATGTTCATAGATTATAGTGTGCATTTCATTAGGATCCATCGTCTTGTAATGTTAGGATATAACGTAATGTCAGTGGCTGTTAGTGAAGAATGCCTTCCTGTATTACTTTATTAGGGGTTACAAAATGGTAATGCTAAGTATATCATTTCTACTTTGTTTATTAGCTGAAAAATTGTCAAAAATGTAGTATTCTTCTATCAATTTGTTATCCACTGGTATAGTTTACATAAGAAAGCCAGAATTAAATATTTGATTTTTTTTTACCAGTTTTCAAAGTAATGAGTTGGTTTCCAAACATCCCCCAATAGTGAGTTTTTAAAAATTATTTGTGGATTTAAAAATATTTGAAATGTTTTAATCCTTTGAGGTTATCATCACTGTTGTTTCTTGAGTTGCCCCCATTTGTGGCCAGTGGTATCCTCTTCGTATTGGTTCCAGAGGACTTATGACCCAAAGCGGAATGAGATATTCCTTATGCAGACCTGAAACTAGCCCTAAAGAACCCCAACATTCTTAAATCTCAATTCCATGTACACGTCTCTGTACTATTTGACCTCTCCATCTGGCTAACCAGTGTTCCTGAGTGTCAACTTTATTCATTTCCCACAGCATATTCTCTATGTTCTTACTTCTTGACTACAATTAAAAGAGGTGTTATCTTTAAAGTTGAAAGTTCTTCAGTCATATTTTATTAATTCATACAACAAACACTGTAAAGTGTAGCAGTCAGAATTTGATCAGAGACACAAAAACTCTGAGTGACATAAAAATCCTATTTTATGCTAATAGAGGAGTTGGTGTAGACTTCTGCCCAAGACTGACACTTCTGAGCCTGGTTTGGGTTGAAGTCACTAACCAGCTCAGTAGTCAGGAAAGAAATGGGGAAAAACAAGCGTAAGCTAAAACTCACAAGAACAAACTGGATCCCATGTGGACTGACTAAAATATGCACCCAAATTTCAGAACCTCCTGCTTTGGTGATATATATGCTCTTCAGGAAAGCCTGATGTCCTTCACTGTGCATCTGCACACAAACCTGGGCCAGAACACTGGGAGCCTGGAAAGGGCGTATGCCAAGCACTAGACAAGTTGCAGGCGTTGGTGATAACACTACACTTACAATAAGGTAAGCCAGCAGATCAGATCAACAGCAAAATACATGAGCATCCATAGTTCCTGGTGTCTTACAATAACCTTCAAAGCACAAAAAATGGTTGCTGCTTTATTTCCACTTTCAAAATATTGAACAAATTTCTCCTGTGACCAACCTTAATCAAGCAGTGTACAGGGAATGGAATTGTGGAAAAAGTAATTTCAGCTTAACTAATTTGAAAGAGTACATAGTCACTAGAATTCATCCTTATTACCTTGGCATCCACATACTCCTCTTTTAATCATACTTAAAACTTCCAAATAAATAAAATAGAAAAACCATGTTTTACCTAACTTTTTGCAACAGTAACTCACAAGACTGAAGACATGCTAATACTTTCTGCCAAAGAGGATACAAGGCCCCTTATTAATCTTTGAGAAACTTCATTCATCATCTGGCTATGACATACCCCCTTACTCATATTTAATATAAAATTAAATATTATTAATACATATTATGTTAGATGGTTTAAAAATATGAGAGAAAGGAGGAAAAAAGAATTGAATTGGTTAATATAGAAAGTATGTTCACATCAAAACAAGGTAGATATACTCATCACCATTACAGTTCTCATTTCTATAAGTTGTCACATGGTCAACATATTTTATAGAATCACCTTCCACAACTCATTCCATATTCTCTTCACCCCAGCAACTACCTCAGTTACCTTTAGTTCCTTGTTTGGTAGGGTAATCTAAACCTTCACTCCTGAATGGTCTGGGCCATTATCAGTCTTGCCTATACTGGGTTGTAATGATCTTTCACTGACTTTTGTAAGAGGACATGAGAAATTGGTATCTTATCATGGGCTTAGTATCAGTCTCTGCCATTGGCAGGTTGAGCACTCAGCAAAGACAACACCAGATCGACTTTGGTGAATGAAAGTCCATGTTGCTGAACTCATGCATAACCTTTATCCCTTCCAGCCAGGCCACTTTGTTCATGAACCCATTAGGTAAACATAGAGGAAGCTAGGGAGAGAAACTGACTGACATCCACAGAACACATTATCTTCTCTCCATTATTAATATCCTCCTTGGTGAAGTTACTCTTTCGTGAGCATTTACATGATACAAATATCTCACAAATCCTGCTAATCTGCAAAGGTATATCAATACAAATTTTATCCAGACTTCCTTGTCGCCAATACCCAATTATGTTTTTTCTAAATTTCTGACCATCTGGCCAAACCATTTGGTACTTTATATGAATCAGTATAGACCCACACCTCTGGCTATGTCTCCTCCCGGGCAAAATCCAAGCACACCATTTGAAGTGATGCCCAGTGAACGAATTTTATTTCACCACTTTGTTTTTTCATATGGCAATCCCTGTGAGACCGTAAGTATATGCTGAGAGGAGAAAATACAGCGTAAGTATAAGACATGGGCATTTGGGCCACTACTCATGAGTGTACCTGTGCCTTCAGGATCTGCTTAAACCCTGTATTATAGATAGCTCTTCCATTTTATGATAAAGTGCTGCTGTGTATATATAGTTTATGCATGGAATTACAGACAATAGATATTTAATAGTGGGCATTTTATGTCTCATAGAAATTAGGTAGTCCATGGCCAAGTATTCAGTCTCTCCTAGATCCAGAAGAAGTTTCTCAAAATGATAATCATTACTTTCAGAGATTAGCATGGTGATATTCCAAAATCCTGAGGTTATGCAGTGTGATTTGCTTCTGAGAGCCTTTCAAAAGGCATTCCTGACACTTCAAGCACTCTTGGATCTACTGGATCATATAGTCCAGGAGGCAGAGGAGCTTACATTCCCCATGGGACCTATTACAGATCTTTCTGTTCCTTGTCCAAACCCAATTTAAAACTAAAAATTTAAAAGCTTTTCAGATTACTCAGTAACTACTTGTAGTGTAATACCCAAACGAGACACACTTTCCTTCCAAAATACAAAATGCAATTACTATGGATATTTCTTAGTAGTAGGAAGATCCAGATGCAAAAACTTGCCCTTCACTTTGAAAAAGTCATCTTGACTGCTTCATATCAAAGGACCCTGAGAAACTTCATTGAGATATTTGGTAGACAAAATAAAGTTCTCCCAAAGATGTCCACATCTTAATGTCCCAAACTTGTGAACATGTTATGTTACATGACAAAAGGACCTTGCAAATGTGATTAACTTGAGATAGGAAGATTACTTAATTATCCAGGTGTACTCAACATAATCACAAGTGTTTAAAAGGGAGGCAGAGGGTTCAAGTCAGAAATGATGTGATAAAGGAAGCAAAAGTCAGAGAGAGAGAAAGAGAGAGAAAGAAAGGCAGAGAGTTTGAAAGATGCTATGCTATGGACTCTGGGGATAAGGAGGGGTCATAAGGCAATAAATGCAAGAAATATCTTAAAGATAGAAAAGGCAAAGAAATAAATTCTGCCCTGGAGTCTTTAAAAGAAACACAACCCTAATAGCAATACCTTGATTATAGGACTTCTGACTTATACAGTAGTAAGACAATAAATCTGTTTTGCTTTTAGCCCCCAAGGTTTGTGGTAATTTGTTGTCACAGCAACAGGAAATGAATATTAGGTGACAAAGAATCTGAGAGAAATTTGTTTTCTACCAAGTGACTAAATCAGGTAACTAAAGATTGTGCTACTTTCCGTTCATCAGATCCACTTATCATGATATAATCAATGTAAGGAAGAGTGTGATACCCCACGAACTGGACAAGTGAGGAAAGTTCTCTTGAATTAGATTATAGCATAGGGTTGAAGAGTGGATATAGCCCTGAGTTAAAATAATTGTTTATTGCCGAACCCTCCAGATGAAAGAAAATTACTTCTGGTGGTCTTTACTAAAACTACAGGGGAAAAACCAGTTGCCAGATAAATAACTGTGTATCAGTGACATGTCAGTTTGCCATAACGATGAAACCACATCTGGACCAACAGGTGGGTTGGAGTTATCATCTAATTAAATGCATGATAACCTACTGTCATTCTTCAAGATCCATCTTTTTTCTTCATAAAGGTTAATTGAACGGACTTGTGCTGGGAATCACCATTCCTGCATATTTCAAGTCCTTGATCGTGACAATTCTACAATTCTAGTTCTACAATTCCCTTAGCAATGTGGTGGTGGTGGTGGTCCTATTATTATTATCAAACTATTTTGGTAGAGAGAGGGAATTTTAATGGCCTCTGCCTGGCCTTTGCTATCCGTATTAATTTTCTATCACTGCATAACAAATTAACACAAAATTATTAGCTTAAAATAACATCTATTTATTAGCTCTCAGTTCTGAAGGCAAGAAGTCTGACACAAGATGGCTGGCTTCTCTGCTCAGGCTGAAATCAAGGGGCCGATCAGCTAGCTGCATTCTCACTTTAAGTTCAAGGTCCTCTTCCAAACTTATTCCTGTTACTGGCAGGAATTCAGAGAATAACTATCAGAGAACTCTTAAAAATATACTCTCCTCCCAAATATTTCTATCACAGTCTTGGTGAAGAAATTGTCTTCTGGATCCTCTTGGGGAACATAGTTAGGGGACGGATGAACAGAATTTACTTGAGAAATGCATTCTAGCATATTGGGCTCCCTAAGCCTTTAGATAATTTCCTCTACAACATACCAAGAAGTTCTGGCATTTCTACTTCATTAGTTTTCAGTCTGGCATTTCAAGTTCATAGGACATTTTGAGATACAAATTTCAAACAACCATGCAGACTTTTAAAGAGATCCCCAGTTCTCGAGGTGACATTTTGAATACAGAATTACAGTTTAGTAAGCCATATCAACAGATTCATCAAGCCTAACATTTTATTCCTTCCACTCTCCTCCCATTTAGAACATATTCCCATATTTTTCCCCAGGTTACCATCAGTATAAATCGGCAAAACCTTGCAATTCTTCTATATTATACCTCTTCATAAGTCATATTTTGTTCCTTACCCTGTTAGTCACCATCTGGATTTGGGTTTGGTTATAGGTCTAGAAGCAATGGAACACTTATGTATTGGTCCTGAGGAAAAACAACAGTCTTCTTGGAGGCACATGGGCCCATTTCATGTTATTCACGTGAGGAGACACTATCTTCTTCAGAAAAGAATAAAAAACAGAAAAGTTGCTTCTACTAGTAAAAGATATAAAAAAAATAAAAGTAAAATTCAAGGGTCCAACATCCCCAGGTTCAAAGTGACCTGCACATACGAACCCAGTTTTCAGGATACCACTACCGCCAAACTAATGCCTTAACTTTAACATAACAGACTCTGTGAGACTGGCAATTTAACCATGTTCCAAGTGTAGACTTTGGATTTAATGTTCAGAAATCTTAGCCATGAGGATATAGGAAAGAAGGATTTCCTTCAGGGCAGACTTAGAGCGTCCTGGTTTCTTCTCAGACTCGGAGCTGGGAATTTAATGCCCTGAGCTTATAATTTTCTTTCCCTAAGTTCTCCACCCCACTTAAAAGCAACCAACAAACCCCATTATATTCCTTACTTTCATGTGTTATTCCAGGCCATATTCTTAGTCAAAGTCTTGCTTCCATAGGCACCTATCATGCCACCCAGTGCTCATAGGGTGAACTAGCAGGTCAGCAATAACACGTGCAAGTTGTCACAGTTCGTGCACTGACCTTCAGGGTATGAAAAATGGCTAATGCTTCACATCTACCTTCTAAATGTCATGTAAATTTCTCCCATTCCTAACCTGGAATAGACAGAGAAGTAAATTTATGGAAACAAAGTTCCCTCTTAGCTAACCTGATAAGGCTACCCCTTAAAGTATGTTCTTGTGCCAGCCAATTCCAGCCAGTGAGTTACATCTTGAAGATGAAAAGCTGAATGCTTCATTGGCTCTGGAGATTATGCTAAGGGGAATGTGGTTGAAAGACATGGAAAAAAAGAAGATACATTCTAATAGGATGTATTCTTTGGAAAAACAAAGAAGAAACACTAGCACATTCTCCCTTACCCAATTAACACAAAATAAGTCAACAAGAATATTCACGGATTCACTGAACCTAAAGAACTCTATGCCACATTCCAGGTTTTGGAAAGTCACTGTGTTCTGAAAATTCTCCTTTTGTAATATTTCTTCAACCTGCTTTTCTTGGATTCACACTGCTGCCACCATAGAACATCTTCTACTTTATTTATGGACTATTATATGTCCACCTGACTGGTTTGCTATCCTCAGTCTCCCATTGTGATCTATCCTACATATCCCAGCAGATCTATTTTACTTTCATCTTGTCATTTTTCTGCCCAAAATCCATGAATAACCCACTCTCCAACCCTACTCCCCATATACAAGAAAATGTCTTTACTTCACATAGGATCCATTCCAACTTCTGTCCCATAACTACACTATATTTAAAAGTCATAATTTTGATAGGTGGTAAAGAGCCAGATCTAGCTAAGAGTAGCTAGGACTACACAAAAGATATAATTTTGGCTCTGCAGGAAGAGTCTGACAGTTCCATAAGTCAAACAGTGTGTAGGTCAGATCCTGCAGCTGTTGACATACCCCAAATGATCAAGTGGATTGCATAAGTTCAAGCAGGTCAGAGTTTGTGTCTATAAAATTAATTAATGAAAAAACAGTGAAAGAAGAAAAATAGCTCTAAGTAGGCAAAGACCAAAGTCTAGGAGTTCAGACTGTCAAAGATACTTGCACTGAAATGCAGAAATTGAAGCAAGCCCTGAGAGCAGAACTAAAGCTTATTTTTCTCTTGCACATTTTGTACAACTTGATATGGGTTAGGCAGCCCTGATCAGACAATTACCATAGCCAGAAACAATTTAAGATTATGAGGACTTGTTCTGAATGAGCGAGGGGTGTTAACTAGGATGGCCATTGGTCTCAGTTTGCAAGAGAGCATAGTTTGTGCCTGTTATCCAAACATCACAGTTAGCAACTCCTTTCACTCTCAAAAATGGCCCCATAAAAAAATAAATCACATGTTCATTTTATACGTAGATAATATCACAGATCCCACAAGACTGAACTAGTTTTGAATATTCTACTTTCAAACTTTGACTTACATGAACTAGAGCTTCCTAATTATCTTTTTGGTGATTAACATCTTCCATGTCCGATTCATATTACTGGTCTCCATTATATTTCATACTATTACTAATCTGAGTTATATTCTAGGTTTTGTTGTCAGTTGTGTGAACTTATGTAGTTACATAACCTATCTGTGTATCATTTTCCTCTCTTACGGACGTAATAGGTACCTACAACATAGGTTTACTGTGAAAATTAAAGTGGGTTAATATATGTAAAGTATTCAGAGTTCTGCCCTGAACATAATATATGGTATATAAATGTTTACTAACTCTATTAGTATCAGTATCATTGGTGATCGGTTTACCTGAACTCACATAGCGTCCTCATTTTGCACTTGAACTGTTAGTTAAATCTTTATTTGTGACTATTTTGTTTCCTAGTTAAATTCTAATCCTTAATGACTAAGTCTTATTTTTGTATTCTGCAAGCACCTACCACAATAACTTGTAAATAATGTGAGCTCAGTAAATAAATATAATTGACTTTAAGATAATATTTCAAAAATAATTTTCATGTTTAAGTAGAGCCCAAGAGCAAAATAAGAACTTTAGGTGTGGGACTATATGTCAAGGCTTTCATCTTGAGAATAAATTACTTGGAGAATGGAACACTGGGTGTATGTGAAGGAGATTGTTGGGCCATGAACAAACTTTTAGGAAACCAAATGAAGCAGGTGCTTTTGTTTTTTAAAATAAATGTTGCAACCAGAATGTTCACCAATACATAACTGGATAAGGAAAATGTGGTGCACATGTGTACACACACACAGGAATATTATGCACCCATAAAAAATAATGAGACCATTACACTGAGACAACATGGATGGGCCCACAGGTTATTACACTAAGTGAAATATGTCAGACTGAGAAAGACAAATACCTTATGATTCCACTCATAAGTAGAATCTAAGAACAAAAAAATAATAAAATAAAAAGCAGAGTCAGACCTATAAATACAGAGAACAAACTGATGGTTGCCAAAGGGGAGGTGGTTAAGGGGTTGGGCAAAATGGCTAAAGGAGAGAGGGAGATACAGACGTCTAGTTATGGAATGAATAAATTATGGGAATAAAAGGCAGAGCATAAGGTATATAATCAATGATATTGTAATAGTGATGTAATAGGACAGATGGTAGCTCTATCTGTGGTGAATATAATGTATAAACTTGTCAAATCCCTAAACTGTACACCTACGTAAAACTAATGTAACATTGTGTGCCAACTATACTCTAATTTTTTTAATAAATAATTAGCATGGAGGGCGGGAGGAGCAAGATGGCAGAGGAGTAGGAGTCCTGAATATCATCGGGTCCCAGAAGTTCAGCTAGATAAATATCAAACCATTCTGAACACCTACAAACTCAACAGGAGATTGAAGAAAAGAAGAGCAGCAATTCTAGGAACAGAAAAACAACCACTTTCCAGAAGGTAGGACATGCGGAGAAGTGAATCCGAGGTGATATATGGGAAGATAGACTGTGGGGGGAGAGGCCAGCTCCCAACAAGTGGTAAAGCAGCAGAACACAAAATCAGAACTTTTACAAGTCTGCTCCACTGAGAGAGATCACT
>LNAC01000015.1:6097083-6128568 GCA_002007465.1 Ailurus styani | reverse complement strand
CTAAGGTCAGGAACATGGCAGGGATGTCCACTATCACCACTGCTATTCAACAGAGTACTAGAAGTCCTAGCATCAGCAATGAGACAACAAAAAGAAATAAAAGGCATCCAAATCGGCAAAGAAGAAGTCAAACTCTCACTCTTGGCAGATGATATGATGCTTTACGTGGAAAACCCAAAAGACTCCACTCCCAATCTGCTAGAACTCATACAGGAATTCGGTAAAGTGTCAGAATGTAAAATCAATGCACGGAAATCACTTGCATTTCTATACACCAACAGCAAGACAGTAGAAAGAGAAATTAAGGAGTTGATCCCATTTACAATTGCTCCCAAAAGCATAAGATAACTAGGAAAAAACCTACCCAAAGAGGCAAAGAATCTATACTCAGAAAACTATAAAGTATTCATGAATGAAATTGGGGAAGACACAAAGAAATGGAAAAATGTTCCATGCTCATGGATTGGATGAACAAATATTGTGAAAATATCTATGCTACCTAAAGCAATCTACACATTTAATGCAATCCCTATCAAAATACCATCCATTTTTTTTTCAAAGAAATGGAACAAATAATCCTAAANAAATCACTTGCATTTCTATACACCAACAGCAAGACAGAAGAAAGAGAAATTAAGGAGTTGATCCCATTTACAATTGCTCCCAAAAGCATAAGATAACTAGGAAAAAACCTACCCAAAGAGGCAAAGAATCTATACTCAGAAAACTATAAAGTATTCATGAATGAAATTGGGGAAGACACAAAGAAATGGAAAAATGTTCCATGCTCATGGATTGGATGAACAAATATTGTGAAAATATCTATGCTACCTAAAGCAATCTACACATTTAATGCAATCCCTATCAAAATACCATCCATTTTTTTTTCAAAGAAATGGAACAAATAATCCTAAACTTTATGTGGAACCAGAAAAGTCCCCGAATAGCCAGAGGAATGTTGAAAAAGAAAACCAAAGTTGGTGGCATCACAATTCCAGACTTCAAGCTCTATTACAAAGCTATAATCATCATGACAGTATGGTACTGGCACAAAAATAGACATATAGATCAATGGATCAGAACAGAGAGCCCAGAAAGGGACCCTCATTCTATGGTCAACTAATCTTCAACAAAGCAGGAAAAGAATGTCCAATGGAAAAAAGACAGTCTCTTCAACAAATAGTGTTGGGAAAATTGGCCAGCCACATGCAGAAGAATGAAAGGGGACCATTTCCTTACACCACACACAAAAATAGACTCAAAAGGGATGAAAGACCTCAATGTGAGGCAGGAATCCATCAAAATCCTTGAGAACTCAGGCAGCAAACTCTTCAACCTCAGCCACAGGAACTTCTTCCTAGCAACATCACCAAGGGCAAAGGAAACAAGGGCAAAATGAATTATTGGGACTTCATCAAGATCAAAAGCTTTTGCACAGCAAAGGAAACAGTCAACAAAACCAAAAGACAACTGACAGAATGGGAGAAGATATTTGCAAATGACATATCAGATAAAGGACTTGTATCCAAAATCTATAAAGAGCTTATCAAACTCAACACCCAAAGAACAAATAACCCAATCAAGAAATGGGCAGAAAGGGGTGCCTGGGTGGCTCAGTGGGTTAAGCCTCTGTCTTCTGCTCAGGTCATAATCCCAGGGTCCTGGGATCGAGGCCCACATCAGGCTCTCTGCTCAGCAGAGAGCCTGCTTCCCCCTCTCTCTCTGCCTGCCTCTCTGCCTACTTGTGATCTTTCTCTCTGTCAAATAAATAAAATCTTAAAAAAAAAAGGAATGGGAAGAAGACATGAACAGACATTTTGGCAAAGACGACATCCAAATGGCCAACAGACACATGAGAAAGTGCTCAACATCACTCAGCATCAGGGAAATACAAATCAATACCACAGTGAGATACCACCTCACACCAGTCAGAATGGCTAAAATTGACAAGTCAGGAAACGACAGGTGTTGGCGAGGATGCAGAGAAAGAGAAACCCTCTTACACTGTTGGTGGGAATACAACCTAGTGTAGCCACTCTGGAAAACAATATAGAGTTTCCTCAAAAAATTGAAAATAGAGCTAACCCTACGACCCAGCAATCTCACTACTGGGTATTTACCCTAAAGAGACAATGGTAGTGATCCAAAGTGCACGTGCACTCTAATATTTATAGCAGCAATGTCCACAATAGCCAAACTATGGGAAGAACCTAGATGTCCATCAACAAATAAATGGATAAAGAAGATGTGGTATATATCTATAATGGAATACTATGCAGCCATCAAAAAACCGAAATCTTGCCATTTGCAATGATGTGGATGGAACTAGAGGGTATTATGGTAAGCAAAATGAGTTAATCAGACAAAGACAATTATCATATGATCTCTCTGATATGAGGAATTTGAGGGGCAGAGTCGCTGGTCATGAGTCGTAGGGAGGGAAAACATGAAACAACATGGGATCAGGAAGGAGACAAACCTTAAGAAACTCTTAGTCTCCTGAAACAAACTGAGGTTTTTAGGGTTGGGTGTAGGGATAGGGTGGTGGCGTTATGGACATTGGGGAGGCTATGTGCTATGGTGAGTGCTGTGAAGTGTAAGACTCATGAATCACAGACCTGTACCCCTGAAACAAATAATACATTGTATGTTAATAAAATCAACATTTATAGTAACTCACTGTACCTGATGCAAGGAGGGGGAATGGTGTTATTTCCTTAGCTCAAGAGAATCTGATTGTTTTTATATTTGCTGAGTTAATAAGAAGGGAAGTTACAATCACTTTTAATGCAAACTCAAATTTGATTTCCTGTAACACACATGACAAGTAAGCATATTTCCTGCAACAAATAGGAAAATATGTACCATTGTCTTAAAGTTAAAACCATTTATCAATGTAGTTAAAAAGGAATCTAGAGGACTTCTGTGAGGAGCTTATTTAAACTCCCATATGTCATTTTTCTTCTACATAAAATGCTGCTAAACTATAGTGAATATATATAGTTAAGACATACACCCTAGAAAGCTAAATTCTAAACCAGTAACAGAAAAATGCAGTCAATAACCAACCTGATTTACTTTGTTCAGAAATGGTGGCATCACCTACCTCTAGAAGTTAGGATGAATTTACAAGTTGTTTACCAAGTACTTACATCATTAGATCCCTTCACCTGTGAGGAATTATACTTCATAACACAACACAGGAGGTTTAATTTCTCAAGAAGATAAAAAGAATCCAGAGAAGGGGATGTTAAGCTCAGTGAGAAGGTAATGAAAATGGAAGAGGAGAAAGGCAGATGGGATTATGCAAATTTGTGCATGCCAATCTTAAAAAAAACAAAAACAAAACAAACAAAAACAAAAAAACAGGGTGCCTGGGTTGCTCAGTTGGTTAAGCATCTGCCTTCGGCTCAGGTCATGATCTCAGGGTCCTGGAATGGAGTCCCACACTGGGCTCCCTGGTCAGAGGGGAGTCTGCTTCTCCCTCTGCCTTTGCTGTTCCCCCTGCTTGTACTCTCTCTCTCTCTCAGTATCAAATAAATAAAATCTAAAAAATATTTGTGCATATCTACATTTCAGAAATGCATCTAGAATGGAAGTTAAGGTAGATTTTGAAGAAAATGTTGAAATGTATTTCAGAATGTTTCCTCCTAGGATTTTGAAACTGGTACATAAAATTAGCCACCTTAAAAGGTAGAAGTTAGAGGATTATTTTTAAAAAAGCTTCAAGTTCAGATATTTGTAACATTAATGGTGGTAAAGGACTCAATTTCACTTTCCTCCTGCTTTCTCCAATAGGTCTTCTCTGTGCAACGGATCCCTACACTTGGATGCCAAAGGTGAAAAAGCTGAGATGAATGGCAATAAGAAAGTTACAAAGATGAAAGGAAAAGTCATTTTTAAAAGTAAACATGAGATGGACAGAAGCAGAAATCTCCTTAATCAAATACTTTTCTTAATAGCTCATCCTTTGGTGCTTCTCTACAAAGAACCCAAATACACAGTTTGGCAGAAAATTTTTGTATAATCATTTGAATTATCTTTGGTTAGCCTTAAACTTTTTGTCTTCCCCCAAACCATAAGACCATGAGGAATAAAAGGAGGGGGACTTCAATTAGAGGTGAAAAATATCTTCTGGGAGCCCATTTGAATGGGAGAGCCTGAAAGGAGTCATTTGGTGGCATGGAAAATAAAGAAAGCTGTGGCTGTGAGACACTCTAGCAGCGCAGATGCTGCCAAACCCCTAAGTCAACTTCTTTAAGGGCTGCCATGGTCAGAGCAGATGAGAAATACTATTCTCTTTATGTAATGGTGCTTTGACATCATCATCTTCCATGGATCCAGTAGGGCTCTATATCCCTTCTATCTGTCTTTTTTTTTTTTCCTTCTACCTGTCTTGACTTATTAGTTCATCTATATAACAACTCAAACACCACCACCACCAAAATATGTTCTCAGTAAGAAATCTGTTCAAGTTATATAAAAAGGTATTACTTCTTATTTTGTACTGTTTGGGCCAAATTGAGTCACTGATGAGACACTGACAAGCACAGAACTTTAATGAACAGTCAGAAATCCACATCTATTCTACAAATTAGGGATTATTTTATCTGCATATCTATCATTGATTATTTGGAAAAAAGATGGAAGAACCTTTTCCCCAGGTTCTACCTTGTCTTTGCAAATACTGAGGTACATTGCAAGTTCTTTGAGGGTAGTAACTATGAATTATATTTAATATCCAAACAACTGGAAGGAAACTTAAAGGTCAACTATGTTGTTTAGTCATATAATATATAATAACTACACAGCATTCCTGACACACAGCCACAACTTCTGCTTTAAAACATTCATGTACAGGTAACTTACTACCTCAACAAGCCATTCAGTCACTGTTTGGACACTTCAATAGAATGGTCTTTCTGGACTTTTACAGCGTAATATGAAAGGCAGGTACTTCTAAGGAAAAGATGTCTAAATGTGACATTTAAAAATAATAACCAGAGGAGTGACACCACCCAGATGGATAGGTGGGTCTTCCTCACTTTGCTCCCACTCACAAGAACAAATGACAATTATTCATGGATAGAGCTCCCCTAGGGGAGCTGGGAGTAGATTTTGAAGAAATCCTAGAGCTGGGAGTAAGGGTGAGCCACCCCCCTGCATCACAGAGACCAAGAGGGACATTAAAGGGTAAAAGGAACGCCTTGGCACTGACTGCATCACCCCTCCCCTATGCTGAAGCAACACCATAGCAAGAGCTTTCCCTTGAGCCTACAGTTCCTCCAGTGGTAACAAACAGCCTGGGGTGACATCCAGCCTCCCAGCATTATAGGTTGCTTCATGGGAGTCCCAGCACTCGTTTTCCCCTATGGGGATCATAGGAGAATCTGTGGGACTCAACCATTAGTAGTCTGAGATAGAAAAAGGGGGAAGGGGCTTCCAAGGACCAGCACTAGGGCCTTGATGAACCAAATTCCTTCCTGCAGGGACCTCGTAGTCCCAAACAATAATTTGCTCATCTACAGAATCAGGTTGGTAGCACAGTCAAACCTAAGAATTCAGGGGATGCAGGTCTGCCTAATTTGGGTCCCCAAATGAGGAATTCTGCAGGCCCATGTCCAGGTAAACTCTACCACTGCAGATGGGAGTTCCCAACCCCTCCTGACCAGAAAGCCAGTTCAGGAAAATTTGGAAGTTGCCTTAAGTGGGCTCTCCTACTCTTGTCCAGACAGGACCCTGAGTCATAGCCTCCGTCTGACAGAAAGAACTATCAAGAACTCCCGAAATATGTATAATCCAGCACCTCCCTAGCCTAAAGTCAGGGAAGGCAAGACTGATTGTCCCATGATTAAAGCCAGTGGCCCTGTTCAGTCAGAAAAGTTGGAGCACAGGTCAAGTTGAGTAAATATCACAAAGAGCATTAAGAGCCTTGAAGCTGCTTCTCCTGCTGTGCTTGGGCAATGAAACTAATTTGTACCCCTATTTATTGCTGAATACAGCCTTCAGCCCACCTAACCAGAAAACCTAACCAGGGCTTGTAGGGAGCTGTGGAGCTCATTGACTAGCCCTGTTTACAGTGGTACTTGAACAGAGAGCACAGCCTGTGGTTTTCCCTATCTGTGGGGGGGAAAAAGGCCTCATCTCACTATGATAGTCAGGGCACATACTTGCTTCACAAACAATGAGTCATGTAGGCCTTGGGTCCCATTCTGCCATCCCCTTAAGACAGGGGAGCTAATTCAAGACACATCTACTGCTGAGTACAGGACCCAATGTCTAGTAAGCCTGACCATCAAATCCACAGAACTTTGACATCCATCCTACACCCTCACTTGGGCAAGGAACCAAGCTAGCAGTCCTATCCAGCTGTTGTCAGCCAGTGGCATTCCACCCCCAACCCCATAACTCAAACAACTGCTTTGCTCAAAACCGAACTCCAATAGTAAGCAAGTAAGTAAGCAAGGATGTTACCAGCAAACACATCTAGAAATGGAAACTGAGCTGACTGGTTACAAAGTGTTTCCACCAAAATGAAAATGCAAAGTCTGGAAGAAAAAACTACTTTCTTGAATGTGCATATACCAAGAAGAGAACCTGAGGACCAGAAAAAAAAAATTAAATATGACACCACCAAAAGAAACTAGTAAATCTCTAATAACTGATCCTTAAAAAACTGATCTATTAACTGTCAAAGAATTCAGAATAATGCTCTTAAATAAGTTCAGTGAACTACAAGAACACATGGATAATGAAAAAAAATTAGGAAAATACGTAAACAAGAAGTTCAGCAACAAACCAGAAACCATTAGAAAAAAACTAAAAACTAAAACTCAAAAATATAACTTAACTGAAGAATTCAATAGAGAGATTCAAAAGCAGACTCTATGATGCAGAAGAAAGGATCAGTGACCTAGAAGACAGGACAATTGAAATTATCCAGTCAGAGGAGCAAGAAATAAAATGAAAGAGAATGAAGAAAACCTATGAGAATTATGGGACACAAGGAAAAGAAATAATATTCACATTATGGGTATTCCAGAAGAGAAATGAAAGGGACAGAAAGTATATTTAAAGCAAATGATGGCTAAAAACTTCTCAAACCAGGCAAAAGAAATAGACATCCAGGACCAGGAAGCCAAAAGGTTTCTAAGTAGGTTAAACACAAATAGAGCTACACCAAAATGCATTTCAATTAAATTGTCAAACTCAAAAACAAAAAGAATTCTAAAAGCAGCAAAAGAGAAAGGCTACATATAAGGGAACTCTCATAAGATAACTGGCAGATTTCTCAACACAAAGTTTTTAGCCCAGGAGAGGAGATGACATACTGAAAGAAGAAAAAGGAAACAACAACAAAAACTGTCTAGCAAGAATACTACACCAGGTGAAGCTGGCCTTCAGAATGGAGATAAAAACTCCGTAACAAACAAAAGCTGACAGAATTTATTATTATTAGACCTTACAAAAAATGCTAAAGGAAGCTCTATGAATGAAAATAAAAGAACACTAATTAACATCATAAAAAAACATAAGAAGGTAATGGAAAACTCCCTAATAATGGTAAATATATAGTCAAAGTTGGACCCTGTAATATGGTAATGTTAGTGCATAATTCAGTCACAACTAATTTAAAAGTTAAAAAATAAATGTAGTAAAAATAGCTATACAACAATCTTAAAGGGTAGTATCAATCACCCAAGATATGAGGGGGAGGAGAAGTAAAATATAAAGATTAGGAATTGTATAGAAGTCAGGTTATTAGCTTCAAATAAGTTGTTTTGATTTTAAAATACTTTATGTAAACTTCATGGTAACCACACATACACACAAAAAGAACTTACACGCAAGTAATTACACAAAAAAGCATGATTAATAAATCAAAACACATCGATACCACATCAACACACACACACACACACACACACACACACACACACAGACTGTGGGATAAGGAAAAAAAACCAACAACAATGGATCTATAAAACAACCAGAAAACAATGAACAAAATGGAAATACTAAGTACTTAATTACCAATAATTACTTTAAGTGTAAATGGATTAAATTCTCCAATCAAAAGACACAAAAATCTGAATAGATTTAAAAAGAAAACAAGATCTACAGGTATGCTACCTACAAAAGAGACTCACTTTAGCTTTAAAGAAAACATCAGAGGGACAGGATGGAAAAAGATATTTTAAGCAAACAGTAACCCTTCAGACACACACATACACACAGGGATAGCGATACTTGTATCAGACAAAATAGACTTTACAAATAGTAAGAGGAGAAAAAGAAGGTCATTATATAATAACAAAGGGATCAATACATTAAAAAGATATAAAAATTATAAATATTTATGCACCCAACATTGGAGCAGCTAAATACATAAAACAAAAACTAAAGCTAAAAGGAGAAATAAATAGTGGTACAATAGTAGTTGGGGACTTTAATACCTGCCACTCAACAATGACAGGTCATCTGGACAGAGAATCAATAAGGAAACAGGGGATTTGAACAGCACTGTAGACCAAATGAACCTCACAGATAAATACAGAACATTAAAACCAAGAATATCAGAAAAGATATTTTTTTCTCAAGTGCACGTGGGACATTTTTTAGGATAGACCATAAATCATTCCACAAAACATATCTTAGCAAATTTAGGAAGCGTGAAATCATACCAAATATCTTCTTAACTACAATGGTATGAAACGAACAGTAACAATAGGAAAACTGCAACATTCATAAATACACAGAAATTAAACAACATTCTCCTGTCACAACCAGTGGATCAAAGAAGCATTTACAAGGGAAATTAGAAAGTATCTTGAGACAAACAAAAATGGAAATACATTATACCAAAATTTATGGGATGCAGCAAAATCAGTTCTGAGGGGGAAGTTCACAGCAATAAATGCTTACATTAAGAAGAAAGATAGGGGAAAAAAAGGAAGAAAGATAGAGCATAAACTTACCTTTATGCCTTAAGGAACTAGACAAAGAACAAACTAAGCCCAAAGATTAGCAAAAGAAAGTAAATAGCTAAAGATTAGAGCAGAAATAAATGAAATAGAAAAAGATTAACCAAACTAAAACTTAGTTCTTTTAAAAGAGAAAATTGGCAAACCTTTAGCTAGAGTAAATAAGGAAAAAAGAAGGAAAAATTTAATCAACAAAATTAGAACTAAAAAAAGAGACATTACAACGGATACCACAGAAATATAAAGAATCCCCAAACTGGACAACCTAGATGAAAAGAAAAAATTCTTAGAAACATATAAATTATCAAGACTGAATGAAAAAGAGAATTTGTATAGGCCAGTTACTCACAAAAAGATTAAACAAGTAAATAAAAAAATCTCTCAACAAAGAAAATCCCAGACCATATAGATTCACTGGTGAATTTTACCAAACCCTTAAAGAATTAACATCAATCCTTCTCAAACTTTTCCAAAAAATCAAAGAGGAGGGAACAAACTCCTTTTATGAAACCAGCATCACCCAATACCAAAGCCAGAAAGAGACACTACCAGAAAATTAAAGACCAATATCCCTGAAGAATATACATTCAAAACACTTAATAAAGTACAAGCAAACTAAATTCAGCAGCAAATTCAAAGGATCATACACCATGATCAAGAGGGATTTGTACCTGGAATGCTAGGATCTTTCAAAATATGCAAATCAATTAGTGTAATATATCACATTACTAGACTGAGAGAAAAATTATATGATTATCTCAACAGACACAGAAAAGGCATTTCACAAATTCATCATCTGTTCGTGATGAAAACTCCTAACAAATGAGATATAGAAGGAATGTACTTCAACACAATGACCAAATATGATAAACCCACAGCTAACATCATACTCAACACTGAAAGGTTGAAATCTTTTTCTCTAAAATCTGGAATAAGACATGTGTGCCCCTCTCATTACTCCCATTCAACACAGTACTGGAAGTCCTTGTCAGAACAATTAGAGAAGAAATAAAAGGCATTAGAATCAAAAAGGAGGAAGTAAAATTCTATTTGTGGATGACATGATTTTATATACAGAAAATCCTAAACATTCCACCAAAACCTTGTTAGAGGTAAAATCCTAAAGATTTTACCAAAATCTTGCCAGATCTAATCAAATTCATTAAAGTTGTAAAATTGTAGGGTATAGGGGCGCCTGGGTGGCTCGGTGGGTTATAAGCCTCTGCCTTCGGCTCAGGTCAAGATCCCAGGGTCCTGAGATCGAGCCCCACATCGGGCTCTCTGCTCATCAGGGAGCCTGCTTCCTCCTCTCTTTCTGCCTGCCTCTCTGCCTACTTATAATCTCTCTCTCTGTCAAATAAATAATAAAATCTTTAAAAAAAATTGTAGGGTAGGGCGCCTGGGTGGCTCAGTGGGTTAAAGCCTCTGCTTTCAGCTCAGGTCATGATCTCAGCGTCCTGGGATCGAGGCCCGCATCTGGCTCTCTGCTCAGCAGGGAGCCTGCTTCCTCCTCTCTCCCTGTCTCTCTGCCTGCCTCTCTGCCTACTTGTAATCTCTGTCAGATAAATAAATAAATAAATCTTTTTTAAAAATTGTATGGTATAAAATTAATAAACGAAGTTCAGTAATGTTTCTACATACTAAATGATCTCATAATAGCATCAAAACAAAAAACTTGGGAATAAAATTTTTTAAAATTTAGGATTAAACTTAACCAAGGAGATGAAAGAGCTCTACTCTGAACAGTACAAGGAACTGATAAAAAAAAAAAAATGAAGATGACCCAAAATATAGAAAGGTGCCTTGTGTTCATAAGTTAGAAGAGTATTGTTAAAATGTCAATACTACCAAAAGCCATCTACAAATCCAAATGCAATCCCTTTCAAAATTCTAATGGCATCTTTTTACAGATGTAGAAAAAGGAATCTTTGTGTATACTATTGGTAGAATTGTAAATCAGAACAAACATTATGGAAAACAGTAATGGAAGAGCCTCAAAAAGTTAAAAATAGANCCCAAAATATAGAAAGGTGCCTTGTGTTCATAAGTTAGAAGAGTATTGTTAAAATGTCAATATTACCAAAAGCCATCTACAAATCCAAATGCAATCCCTTTCAAAATTCTAATGGCATCTTTTTACAGATGTAGAAAAAGGAATCTTTGTGTATACTATTGGTAGAATTGTAAATCAGAACAAACATTATGGAAAACAGTAATGGAAGAGCCTCAAAAAGTTAAAAATAGAATTATCATATGATCCAGCAATTCCACTTCTGGGAATACATCCAAAGAAAACAAAAATACTAATTTTAAAAGCTATCTGCACCCCCATATTCATAGTAGCATTATTTACAATATCTAAGACATGTGAACAATTAAATGTCCAATAACAGATGAATGGATAAAGAAGCTATAGCATAAACAACTGACTCTTGAATAACACAGAGATTAGGGGTGCCAACCTTCCATGTAGTTGAAAATCTGTGTGTTACTTACTTCCCCCAAACTAATAGCCTACTATTTTTTTTTAAGATTTTACTTATTTATTTGACAGATAGAGAGAGATCACAAGTAGGCAGAGAGGCAGGCAGAGAGAGAGGAGGAAGCAGGCTCTCCGCCGAGCAGGGAGCCCGATGCGGGCCTCAATCCCAGGACCCTGAGATCATGACCTGAGCCAAAGGCAGGGGCTTTAACCCACTGAGCCACCCAGGTGCCCACTAATAGCCTACTATTGATCAGAAAGTTTACTAAGAACACAATTAACATTTTTTGTGTTTTTTGTATTCTGTACTATATTCTTACAACAAAGCTAAAGAAAATATTAAGAAAATCGTAAGAGAAAATACATTTACAGTACTGTACCATAAAAAATCCACATATTAGCAGATCTGCACAGTTCAAACCTCTGTTGTTCTGGTGTCAACTACATACACACACACACACATATACACACAGAATGGAATATTATTCAGCCATATAAAATGAGGAAATCCTGACATTTGCAACAACAGGAATAGACCTTGAGGGCATTATGCTAAGTGAACTAAGTGAGAGAAAGCAAATACTCTACAATCTCATTTATATGTGGCATCTCAAAGAGAAACAAAAAATGGAAACAAAAGTCATAGAAAAAAAGATCAGATGTGCGATTACCAGAGGTGGAGGTGGTGGAAAGAGGAACTGGAGAAAGGTGGTCAAAAGCTACAAACTTCTAGTTACAAGATAATTAAGTACTGAGGATATAACACATAGAATGGTGACTACAGTTAATACTGCTCTATGATATCAAGTTTTTTAGAGATAAACCATAAGAATTCTCACTGCAAAGACACTTTTTTCTTTTTCTCTTTTCATTATATCTATAGGAGATGATGGTTGCTAACTAAATTTATTATGGCAATCATTTTACAATATATTCAGTCAAACCATTATGCTGTACGCCTTAAACTTACACAATGATGTATGTCAATTATATCTCAACAAAACTGGGGGGAAATTCACCAAACAAAAAAAATCCTTGCATTGGTAAGGATAGGCTGAATTATTCTGTAGTAATAAGCAGTCCCCCATCTCAGTAGTTCAACATAGCAAAAGTTCATCTTGTTTACGTAATTCATACAGAGAGAGGGTACCACTCATTTTAGTCCCTTGGGAATGCAGACTGATAGTCTCCATCTGTGCATATGCTATCAGGATCAGCATGGAAGAGAAAACTGGGTACTGGCTATTGAAGCATTTGCCCCAAAATTACATACTCACTATTGCTCCCATGATCACTACTGACCATATGTTATTGGCCAAAGCAACTTACAGGACTCTGCTTTTTTTTTTTTTTTTAATTTTTTTTTAGGACTCTGCTTAACTTCAAAGGAAATAGGAAAGTGCAAAGTACTGAAAACATTTGCAAAGCAAAACTATTACCTTTCTGAGTGTAAAAGTAAAATAAACTATTGATAACATTAAATAAAAGGACAAATTAGGCAAAAATACTCAAAACTTGTCACAAAAATTTGCTATGTATGGTAAACTTTTATAACTCAGTAATAAAGAGAAATTTACCTCCAATAGACGAATGAATAAAGATAATGAAAAGATAATACTCAAAAGCAAACATACATTTTTTTAACATAGTCAAATGTCCAATCTCACTCGTAATGAAAGACTAATACCTCTAAAACTAAAAGCTCATACTTACTGAACAATTGTGTCAGGCACTGAGCTTACTGACTCAATTAATCAATACTGATTAATATATTATCTGAATATTTCCCCAGCTTGCTACAAAATGATACTACTTATTAATCCTTCTTTTGAGATGAGGGTTAGAGATAGTAAATAAACTTCCTGAGGTCACACAGCATAAAAATCACAGTGGTTTCAAATCCAGGGGTGTCTGACCCTGAGACACATACCTTCTCTAAGTCATATTACTTAAATATGAATGAAAATATGATTCTCACCCATAATTTTTTTAAAACTACAACACAAGCATTTATATGAGAAATGAAATCTGTTGGATATACAAATTCTTTTTTTTTAGATACACAAATTCTTAAAATACTTCTATAGGGTATTTAAGCTATGTATATCAAAAAAATCAATATGCATATTCTTTGACTCACTGATCTACTTGAACTAATTTTTTGTCAAAGCTGGAAGCAAAGACTGTCTGAGGGCCAATTCTGTAAGCAGAAGCAACAGATTTCCTGTCCTCATGGCACTTACAATCTTGCAGCCATTCTCCTCATTTAAAAAGAGGCCCAGGAAACTACATCTGCTGCTATCCAATTAAAAATGGATTCCCTACACTAAAAATCTAAAAACTAATTTACTTGCGAGATCCATTTCCACTTTTCTATTAAGTATACCATAAAAATGTTTTGCATTGCCTTGATTCTACCAACATCAACTGAACACACTCTGTAAAGTCCTGGGGTTAAAAGTGGATCAACCATAGCTCCTCTTCAAAGTGCATAGTCTAGTCGAGATAATTTCCACACAGTAGGGTAAAATGCTCTAAAATATGTAAGCTGGAGTACCAACAGAAAAAGAAGACATCTTCCCCTTCTTCAAGCAGTCAAGAAAGACTTCGCAGAGGAAGAGGTGAATAATCCATGTGAGATATTTAACTGAGATACGGATAACCTCAAATTACCCAAGAAAGAAAGGATAATTGTAATCTAGGTCAAGGAAGCAGTGTCAACAAAACCATAGAGGCATGAAATGGCGTCCTAGGTGCTCACTGTGTCAAATGTTTTTTATCTGTGGGACTGCGCCTGAAACTCTTGATGTGGAAGAGAAGGAAAAGAGGAAAACTTAAACCTAGTTATCACTAGCCTTTTAGTAAGACTGTCATCCAGTACAAGATTATAAAATTGTGTCTCATGACTATTTTTGTCTTTGATATTTGCCACTTGTCTCAAATTCAGTACTATGCATATTGATTTGGGATTTGAACTTGCTATATATTTAAAGAAAGGGAAGGCTGAAAATGTGAGGTAATAAATCAAAAGTTACCAGAACCTCTTGTGGGCACTTAATGGGCAAAAACAGGAGGTCTCTTTTGAATGTGAATGTGGTTTACTGATATGATGAATGGGCTGTAAGTTCCATTCCTCTTTGTTTTCTTTGTATTATTACCATGAAATGATAGTTTCAAATGCACCTCATTACTTCCCACTGAGACTCATTCCAGTGGCATGAAGGTGCAAGGCTGTCTAGCCCTTAAGATCTTTGTTGGTTTTCCCATATGCATCAAGAGCACACCACTTGTGAGAAAAATAGCACTGACCTTAAGGAACCAGAAGAAACATGACTTTTAAAAATTTGCCAAAGACAAGGGTTCCTGGGTGGCTCTGTTGCTTAAGCGTCTGCCTTCAGCTCAGGTCATGATCCCAGGGCCCTGGGATCAAGCTCCGAGTCGGGCTCCCTGGGCAGGGAGACACCTTCTCTCTCTCTCTCTGCAGTTCCCCCTCTTTGTGCTTTCTCTCTCTCAAATAAATAAGTAAAATCTTTAAAAAAACAGATTATTTTTATAAAATATAAAAAAATACAAAAAATAAATATCTTTAAAAACATTTACCCAAGACATCTACAAACTGGACTCATCAACAAGTTTTATACCTAGAAACTAGTAAGAAACAGTAAAAAACATTCTGCAGTTTTAAAGATCTCTTTGTGGAATCATGTAGTAGCTTATGTAAAAATTACAGGTCAAACTAGAAGGATGCAGCCAGATATGCATAATTATTTTAAATATTTAGTTTGGAGATAACTGTCTATTTCTATGCAGTTGGGAAAAGATAGGATAAGAGATTCCATGTCCCTTTTATCCAGATGCTCTCAATAACATCTTCCCCATCCACAGTACAACATCACAACCGGGACAGTAACATTAATGCAATTAAGATCAAGAACAATTCCATCATAAGAAAGATTATTAATCTTGCCTTCTTATAGCCACATCCACTTCCCTAATGTTGCTTTTTTACATAGACTCTTCTCTACCCCATCTTTCATCCCCAGCAACCACTGATCTGTCTTCTATTTCAATAGTTTCATCATTTCAAGAAATCTACATAAATGGAATCATACCATGTGTAATCTTCTGGGATTTTCTTAAAGATTTTATTTATTTATTTGACAGAGAGAGAGAGATCACAAGTAGGTAGAGAGGCAGGCAGAGAGAGGGGGTGAGGGGGAAGAAGGCTCCCTGCTGAGCAGAGAGCCCGATGCATGAGGGGCTCAATTCCAGGACCCTGGGATCATGACCTGAGCCAAAGGCAGAGTCTTTTTTTTTTTTTCTAAATTTTATTTTTATTCTTTGCCCAAGGGGTACAGGTCGGTGAATTATCAGGCTTACATCTTTCACAGCATTCACCAAAGCACAAACCCTCCCCAATGTCCATAACCCATCCACCCTATCCCTACCCTCCCACCCCCCAGTAACCCTCAGTTTGTTTTGTGAGATTAGGAGTCTCTTATGGTTTGTCTCCTTCCCCATCCCATCTTGTTTCANCCCCCCACGACCCCCCACCCTGCCCCTCAACTTCCAAAGGCAGAGTCTTAACCCACTGAGCCACCCAGGTGCCCCTGTTCTGGGATTTTTTTCATCGAACATGATTCTCTAGAGATTCATCCAAGTTGTTGTATCTATCAGTAGTGTGTTCCTTTTGGTTGTTGAGTAGAATTTCATGGTATGGGTATACCACAGTTTGTTTATCCACTGAAGGACAAGTGGGTTGCTACCAGTTTCCAGCTATTATATAAAAAAAGCTATGTATGAATTTATCAGGATTCTTAGTTTTTCATTTCTCTGGAATAAATATCCAGGAGTGCAGTTGCCAGGTCATCGGGTCATCAAAAGTTTAGTTGAAGAAACTGTCAAATTGTTCTCTGAAGTGGCTATACCATTTTACATGCCCCCCACCCAGTAATGTATGAGTTATAGTTTCTCTACATCCTCATTAGCATTTGGTGTTATCACTACTTTTTATTAGATTCAATTTGATAGGTAATAATATCTACTTATGGTTTTAATTTGCATTTCCCTCATGGATAGTCATCTGAAATATATTCTCTTGTGTTTGTCATGTACACGAACTCTGGAAAATGTCACTTCAAGCCTATTGCCTATTTTCTACTTAAATTACTGGGTTATTATTGAGATTTGAGATTTCTCTATTCTAGGTACCCATTCTTTGTTGGATAGTGGCTTTTTGAAAACCTTTTCTTCTTCTATCCCTTTTTCAAGTAGTCTTGATTACTAAGCTATTATTAATGGAGTAGACTACTTCTTTCCACTTTATTCTTTTTCAAAACTGTTTCAGCCATTCCTCGTCCATAACCTTCTGTTTAAATTTTAGAATATTTTGGGCACCTGGGTGACTCAGTGGGTTAAAGCCTTTGCCTTCGGCTCAGGTCATGATCTCAGGGTCCTGGGATCGAGGCCCGCATCGGGCTCCCTACTCCGCGGGGAGCCTGCTTCCTCCTCTCTCTCTCTGCCTGTCTCTCTGCCTACTTGTAATCTCTCTCTCTGTGTGTCAAATAAATAAATAAAATCTTTAAAAATAAATAAATAAATTTTAGAATATTTTGTTTCTATATCCCCCAAAAACCTTGTGGGACTTTAAAGGGAATTATTTTAAACTTGTGTATCAATTTGGGAAGAACTATAATCTTTGTTGAGTTTTCTAATCTATGTATGTTGTATGTCATGCCAATTATTTAGCTCTTCTTTATTTCATCAGANTCTTTGTTGAGTTTTCTAATCTATGTATGTTGTATGTCATGCCAATTATTTAGCTCTTCTTTGATTTATTTCATCAGCNGTTGTATGTCATGCCAATTATTTAGCTCTTCTTTATTTCATCAGAAATTTGTAGTTTTGAGAATGTATGTTTTGTTTGGAGACAAAGTGTCCAAACAAGCGTCCAAGATTTTTTAAACACTTATAAATGGATTTATATTTTTTAGTATACACATATTCATTGCTATTATATAGAAGTTAATTTTTATGTTTATCTTGTATCCTGTAACCTTACTGAAATCACTAACTGGTTTTAGGAGCACTTAATGTTCTTTTTGTAGGATTTTCTACACAGAGTAGGTCATCTGCCAGTAAGGATAGTTTTACTTATCCTGAATCCTTTTACACTTAGTACTGAGAGCAGATAACTTTCCTTTTTTTGTTTGATTTCAGGAAGAAAACATTCAGTTTTTCATTCTTTGCTATAATACTAATTTTACGGATTTTTGTAGATGTTCTCTATCAGGTTGAGAAGTTCCCTTCTAGTCCTAGTTTAATGAGAGTTTGTAATCATGAATAGATGCTGAATTCTGTGAAACGCTTCTTCTGTATCAATTTCTATAATCATGTATTGACTTTAATGTTGACATCTATTAACTTATTTTTCTTTGGTTGAAATTTTCCCAATTCCTTTTTTCAGGGCTATTATGTTTTGAGACTCTGGTTCTTATGTAAGCCTTCTGTTTTAGCTGGTTTACTAAGATCACTTCAGAAGGGAAGGAGGAGTATTTCTGTATTAATGCCAGATGAGAGCAGGATAAGGGTAGGAGAAGCACCTTGTACTGTTGGGTGGGGACTAGAGTTCGGGGTCCCCATCAAGAGTCTCGATACCACCTGTGTTAGAAGGGGGAGGTTTCCCTAGTTACTGCTGTATGAAGAGGGGTAGAAGGTCAAGGTCACCACATGGTTACCACTAATACTACAAAAGGGTGAGGGATATCATCACTCAAATAATAGGCCCAGCTCCCTAATCAGCTTTCTCTGACACAACTCTGGCAAGCAAGCTGGTGGGCCTCATTACAGCCTGGTAAGAGTGGAAGTCTAGGTTTCCTGCTTAGACTTTTGGCTATGTGTGAGGGTGGGAACCATAGATTTTCTGTGATGTTTGGCTCTACTACCATGGTTACTGTCTGATTTTTTTTTTCTAGTCTGCCCCTTTTCTTGGTCTGTTGACTAAAGAGAACAGACTTTGGTTGTTTTCTTTGTTGTTGTTGTTTTCCGTCGTCATCGTCATTGTTTTTTCCCACCATCCAACAATTGTATTTCCAAGTTACCATCTTCTTTAGTTCCAAGTCTAAGACATAGGAGACAGAAAACCCAGGGAACTCACCGCCATGCATTCCTTGTCTCCTAAAATCCCTAGATGCCACGAGCCACAGAAGATCATGTAAGAGATGCATTTGGGAACAGAGTGAACCAGTTGAGGTTGTGGGAGGCAGGCTTTGCAGTAGTCAGAGATAGGTGATCCCTGGCTCCCATGGGAGGATGTGATTGACTTCTCTGAATAATTCTGTAGGCTGGCAGGGAAGCGAAATCCATTAGGTTGAGGGCCAGGTGGAGAGCAGCTGGTCTGGCTGATAGGGAATGAGTTGGTTGGGGAGCCTTTCCTGCTGGGTGGAGAATATATCTGGTGAGAGCAGGGGAACTCACTGTTAATCTTTTCCGTCTTCCTGTCTTCAAATGTTAAGGCAGGTGATACTGTATCTTCATTTCAGGCCTTACACCACAGTAATGTCCAGGGGCTTTAGTTGTATTCCACAGGAGGATAAGGAAAAGAATATTTAGTCTATCCTCCTGGAAGCAGAAGTGGTCTTTATAACTTAACGTACATCTGATGAAGTTGTTTCATCCTTTGCGCAAGTATGTCACACAGCATCCTGATATGGCACTACTGCTCTCTCTAATCAAATAACATTATCCATATATTTAACCCTTGCTTATGGTATAATTTACTCTTTTTTGCCATTACTAAGTCACGGTCTACTCACCTTTCTAATATTATCCCATTTCTCCCCCAAACCACTTGCAACTTTATTACTACAGAAAACCAGAAAACCCCCTTGTGTAGTCTTCCTTTTGAAGAGCTATTAGTATTTAGAGGCATAAGAAGCAGATTTAAGATCAATTTTAAATGAAGTAAAGCAACTTTGGAATTTCAATGGTAAATTATCATTCAAGTTCCAACCAGCCAACAAGAAAATCTACCTAAAACTTTACAGGATCCCTCATTTTTTCATACAGTGATGTCTCATTAATAATGGTACACTGGATTAACACTTAATAGCTAAAGCAAGCAGCATAAATAAAATACATATAGGTAAAATTTTTGGTTTAAGGTAGATATTAATGCCAAAATTATTTAAGGTGATATTTAAGAGAGAGTCATTTAAGCTGAATCTACTGGAAGATATGGATTTTTTCCACTTATTTCTCTATTTATTTACTTAGTAAAACTGATGTTAATAAGGGAACCATTTCATTTTAACATGCAAAGTAATGTATTCCTCCTTCTAGTGCATGATGATACAAAACCCCAAAGAATAAACAGTTGAATCCTAACCTACATTAATAAAAGTATTACTATTCCTGGAACGTATAAAACCTGGATCTACAAACAGTAAGTAGCCAAGTTTAATACTTATAATTTAATAAATGTTAAGCTGTTCCCTGAGGTGATAAACTGGGAGAAATGGGGGCAAAAAGGGAAGAGAGGGAAAGAGAGAGAAGACAAAGGGGAAATATTTAGTGTAGGAATTACCTAGTCTACTGATTTAAAAGTAACTCTCTGAATCCTGAGAACCCCACACTAGGCCTGGCAGGAAGTTTGTGCTCACATTCCTGTTTTTGGCTATGGGCAAATTGAAAAAAGAAAAAAGAAAAAGTGGTTCCTTTTGTCTGAATTCCTTCTTCTGAGGTCTAATGAAATTTAGGGGAAAAAATTTATAGATACTCATAAAAAACAGGTAAGAAAAGCTTTGAGATTATACAGTACCTAATCCTATATACATCTTATATATATAGTACTTAATCCTTTGTCAAAGTACATAATGTGTACCCTTATGTAAATAATAGTACCCTGAATACAGGTGTCCTCCACTAACCAAAATTAGAGAATTTCTAAGAAAACTTTCCTAAACCAAAAAGGCATAAATTAAAGCAATTTACCCTTAATTTATATGGAAAAATTTTTTCATGTTTCCAGACTCAAAAATAACATCTTTGGGGCTTTTCTAATACTTTAGGACACATCTTGCTAAAAGATGCAAAATAAATCGAGATAAAGTAAAGATGGTCACAGACACAGCACCAAGCTAGGGTGGCTTGATGGTTAGTGCAGTTCCCAGGCAAGGAGCGTGGCACTGCCCCCCTCTATCAGCTCAGACTGCTCATTGCCTCTATACTGGCTTGCTGCATCCTCTTTGAATTTCTCACAATTAATGAAAACAGGCACGAATGGAGACTTTTTTGTAAAAGCAAAATGCCGTATGTAATACAATCTTCGGAAAAGCAGGAGATACCTATAGTGGCTTTATACTTTTCAAAGCAAATTTTTGGCCATTCTCACCAGATGTAACTTTTACTATAACCTATTGATGCAGTATGGACAAGGCCCCAAGAAGGAGGGCCTCATGCCCCTCGCCAAGAAGGTTCTTGGCTTTTCTCAAGAAAGGATTTAAGAGCAAGCCATTTAGAGAAAGGGACACAGAGTTACTAAGCATAGAAGGAAGAAAGGAGCTACTTCATGGATAAAGTAACAGTCTCTCCTCTGCCTCTAATGAAGGGTTTTACACGTTTTTTAAATTAGCTAACCAAATAAGAAGGGGCCTACCCTTTAGCTTTGAGTTTATCATTTACATTGGGTGGTTAGTTTTTCAATTGTCTTAGGGCCGTGAAATGACTCACAGGGAACAATTTTAAGAATGTCTTGCCTGCTGGAGTGGGGTCTTGTGGTCTTTTGTGAGTCACATCTTGTGACTCCTTCTATGACCTGCTGGCTTTTAGGTTAAGGGTCAGCCTAAAACCAAAATGGCTCTAAGTCAACTTGTCTCCTGAGTCTTCCTGCCCTCCTACCTCACCCTGAGATAAATAAATATGGCAGGTGTAAGCCAGCCTTCATTTTACAGCGAAGAAACAAGCATGGGGAGGTTGAAGGAAATGTCAAGAACAGCACAAATGACTGAATATACACAGAACTCCAGCCTTCTGCCTCCCTGATTTCCTTAGTTCCTTCACAGAGAGAAGAGCTAGAGGACTCCTGAAAAGGTCAGAGAGGTTTTGAGAAGAAAGGAGGAATGCATACACATATGGAGTACACACTGTAAACCTAATAAATATTTTGCCCAGGTGTCTTCAACCATTCTCAGAGGCATCAGAAATCTTGAATAATTTTTTTAAATGTCAAAGATGGTCTTTAAACTTAAAGAAGGGAATTATCGCTTTAAATTAAGATTGCCTTTCAACAAAGGGTCTCATGAATTAGTTACAAACTCGGGAGAAGCAGGAACAGAGTCCTGAGATCTGCGAAGGGGAGCACTCCGTTCTGCTCAGTGATAGCCTATGAAGCACGAACACACGAAAAGAAAAGGGATGGACAGGAAAGGGATCACACAGGGATTCTCTAAACTAATTACACAAAAGGGCAGGAAAGGAGGAGTCCTCTTGCCTTGTATGTTGTCAGCCTACGAAGTCCTGGAAGATACTGGTGAAGTAAGTAACTTTTCATGTGCAAATCTGTTTTATAACGCACAGAATGAACAGCCTCTGAATCATACTTAGCTGCAACAGAAAAACCCACCATAGGACTAACAGTAACAACGATGTTACGTTTAAACAAAGTGCCCCCATAAAATCAAGGAAATCCAGAAACAATAATAAAATGAGCCACTAATATTTTTCATATTGCTATGTAATACGTTTCTCCTGTGCTTAAAGCATATGTGAATATTAACAACAATGGCTACATCTTAAATTTAGTGAGTGGCATCATTTAATTTTAGGTATGGACATTAGCAGCAGATTCAAGCGACCCTGTCTCAAGCTAATTACAAAAAAAAGGAAAACAGAAAGGGGGCTCCTGGCTGGGCTTTGTGTTCACAGCAATTAGTTTTAACTGACTGGAAGCCAATTTTAAATAATTTTTATAGCTTGTACTAGATCTCTGCCATTTACCATGTGTGCCCTTCCTATTTTTATGGAAACCAGGAGCCTCCTGCCTGTCAGGGCTGCAGGTGAAGACCAGCTGGGGCCAGAGGCACTTTGTGTGAATATTAGCATCTGAAGAGAGTTGCCGGAGGCCTTGGGTCTTTGGGGACTTAATGCTATAGTCAGAGGCGATAGCCCTGTCTCCAAGTTTCCTTAACCAGCACATGCAAATCTTAGAAATGAGCAGTCTGGAACTGGCGGCTGTAGTCTGAGCATTCTGAGGGCAAGAAAAATGCGAGAAGACTTAACAGTGTCTGCTTGGGGGCTTAGGTTAAAGAGGAACGAGAAGGAAGAGGAGGGCAAGGCAGGGTGTCAGAGACTGTGAGCTCTGCCAGAGCGACTGAAGTTCATTAACAATTATCTCCGGGTCCCCAAGGCTGTGTCTACATGATTTCACATAACACCCAGGCTGCCCTTGATTAACGGGTGTGACAGTATCTCCGTGATGGTAAACGCTGGTAGAAAATCACAGAAAAACACAGTTTGCCAAAAAGATATTTGCAAAAATCGTTCCTGTGTCAGCTATGAATGTTAACTACACAGAGAGAAATCAAAGACTAATTAATCCCTACACTGAAGGAGAGAGGCGAGTTAATCTAGTTTCCAGTATCCTGAAAACTGTAATCCTAACCAAGGCAAATCTTCCGCGAAGAACATCAAAAATTACCCATGTGAAAAATCTTAAGATTTTTCTAAGAAAACTTTTTATAAGAAGGAAAAGGTTAGCGTGTTCATATTTCCGCCCACTCACTAAAACAGAGGTGTTTCCTGACCTTTATTCCTACCACCTGCCCCAAAATTCTATCAAACCAATTTAAGATTCTACCTAATTAAAGTCTTAGGATCACAAATAAGTAATTAGAACATAATCAATGGAAACCAAGAAGTCTGCATTTGACAGGTTCAAATATACTTACAAAATCATTTAATTCTGTAAGGAGCTTTACCGGTCATACAAAGAGTTTCTCCTTATCTTGCAGAGATAAAACCCAGGGCTGGAGTGTGGAGGCAATTTGAAAATGTCCCAATTTAGAGGTTACTGAATGCTAGTTGATACCTGACTAAAAGGGATAGAAGGTGATAGAGTATGTTTTGAGTACTACTCAAGTTTAGCATTTTGCCCTAATATTTTTTAAAAATATGTGAATACATATAATACAGAGTTAAAATAAGTATGAAGTAAAAAATCGGGCACCTGGGTGGCTCAGTGGGTTAAAGCCTCTGCCTTCAGCTCAGGTCATGATCTCAGGGTCCTGGGATCGAGGCCCGCATCAGGCTCTCTGCTTAGCGGGGAGCCTGCTTCCTCCTCTCTCTCTGCCTGCCTCTCTGCCTACTTGTGATCTCTGTCAAATAAATAAATAAATAAATAAATAAATAAATAAATAAATAAACAAACAAATAATCTTTAAAAAAATAAAGTAAAAAATTATCAACAGTTGATGCCTCCACTTGCTTTAATAAATGGGTAGAACTACTGAAGTCTCACTGTAACTCTCTTTGATCACATCCTTCTCTCATTTTATAGAAGGGCAAAGAACTATTCTAAGTTTTGTTTTTATCATTCTTTTTATTTAGTTTTACTACTTATGTGTTTTTCAATGTACATGAATTATTTCATACCGTGTGTATTCATCAACAACTTGCTCTTTTCACTGTTTTTGACGTTCATCATTTTTAATTCTTTTAATTCTTATTGCTACATAAATTTTCACTGCTCTGTGTTATTCGCATGTGTAGCAATGCCAGAATTTATCAATTCTCCTGCCCTGGAGAAATTAAACCTAGCTCTATCAGCTGAGAGTTGAGATGACCTAAGTCAGCATACCATTTGCTCCCGAAGAGCTTCCTACAGAAGGACTGCAACCTCGTAAATAGCTTCACTATTATCTTCAGGAAATTCTTGCAATTCACTTTATCCAGGCAAATCATCTGTGCTTTTGGAAAAATAATTCTTGTATAAGGACAAAAGCTAGTCCATCTGAATACATAGTGAGATTTTTGAGCAATAGTATTTAAAAAAGTATTCAATTAACCCCCCCCCCAAAAAAAAGAAAGGAAAAGCATCCACAAACAGATAGGACAAAGAGGAAACAAATAGCAAGATGGTAGATAATCTAACCATATCAATAATTACATTAAATATAAATTGTCTCAACACTGCAAGTAAAAGATTGTCAAACAGGATAAAAAGCAAGAACTATTTCTCATACACCAAATACCATCTTTTCATGTGAAAAACAGACAGGTTAAGAGTAAAAGTTGTGGAAGGAAAGTATGAAAACACCAACTAAAGAGCACTGACTAAATTAACACGAGACAAAATTTTCTGGTTTGTTCTGGTGTATTCTGGTGTTCTGGTGTTCAGGGGCCCAGCTGAAGAAGCCGGGAAGGAATGAACGACAACAGAAATGCACCTCAGGGGCTGTCTACACTTGAGGAGGACACTGCTTCTCAGTCTAAAGGATCCAGAATATTTGACCAAGCCAGGGTGCTGTCAAGGGCTTAGATGACCTCTGCCTCTCTCTGCAGTCCTGCCATGCCCCGTCGTCACCCCCATTGCTTTCTGTATGAGTAAGAGACAACCCTAGGGCATATTTTGCATCAGAAGTTAGAGATCCCCAGTAGATGAAGGCCTAGGAGAAGCTGCGGGGTACAAGCGTGAGGAGGAGAAATTGCTGGAGGGGCACAGGAGCCGGTGTGGGGCTTCATGGAGAAGGAGCTGGCCCTTGAGCATTGACCCCTCAACCCCTTCGCACCCAGTGCTGTCTCAGGGCACAGCCCAGATGATGCTTGACCCACAATCAAGCACAAGGACAAAGCACTCCCCAGCATCTGGATCCCATCACTGACCCCCAAGACCAAGGCAACTCAGTGGGAAAAAGTCACTCATTATGACTCACCCTATGTTGAGGAAGAGCTACACTTGGATCATGTGCTTCATGCCATGAGAACGCTCTGTGGCTCATGGGCCATGCTGTGGCTATCTGGGACCCTGGGCACCCAAGAGTGCAGGGAGAAGCTGATGTGAAAGGACACAGCAGACCCTGTGATCTCAGACCCAGACATCACTGTGTTGCCGAAGGGCAGTTCGGGGCAGGCCTGAGAGCAGGGGACACCAAATAAACAGGGTTTGGAAGGGAAAAAAAAATCTGGAACCAGATTACCTGAGTACTAATCCTGGCTCACTGTTAATCAGGCTTGAGTAAATGACCTTAACCTCTTTCTGACTCACTTTCTCCATCTTCAAAGTGGGGATTATTAATAGTCTCTTCCTCAAATGGCCAAAGAGAAGGTTAAACGAGTGTGTAATGAAATTAATACAGTTCGGGGCCCACAATAAATATTCAATAAATATTTATTTGTATTAGTTATAGACATGATAGTATATATCCTCAAAGTGTCTTTAGAATACAATAAAAACGCATTGCCTATTTCACTGTCGAGTATGACACATGATGTTGGTTTACCACAAGAATATGGTATTTACCCCAAAGATACAGTTAGAGTGAAAAGGGGCACCTGCACCCATATGTTCATAGAAGCAATGTCCACAAAAGCCAAACTGTGGAAGAAGCCAAGATGTCCTTCGACAGATGAATGGATAAAGATGATGTGGTTCATATACACAATGGAATATTACTCAACCGTCAGAAAGGATGAATACCTATCATTTGCATTGACATGGATGGAACTGGAAGGTATTATGCTAAGGGAAATAAGTCAATCACAGAAAGACAATTATCATATGGTTTCACTCATAGGTTGAATTTAAGAAATGGCACCAGAGGATCATAGGGGAAGGGAGGGAAAACTGAAGGGGAAGAAATCAGGGAGGGAGACAAACCATGAGAGACTCTTGACTCTGGGAAACAAACCGAAGGTTGCAGAAGGGAAGATAGGTGGGGGGATGGGGTAACTGGGTAATGGGCATTAAGAAGGGCACATGATGTGATGAGCACTGGGTGCTACATGCAACTGATGAATCATTAAATATTTTATCAAAAACTAATGATGTACTATATGTTGGTTAATGGAATTTAAATTTAAAAAAATACTCCCGACTATAAGAATTCTAAACACAGTGGTTTAAGCTAATAGCCTATTGGCTTCTTTCTGCAACCTGGATGGGAGTTTGCTACTTCGGTAAATGGATGCTTGCCTTTATATTAGTCCCTGACATGATTCATGGTCCATTCTGGCTCAACTGTTTGCCCTCTCAGCAAATTAGCTCTGGGTAACAATTTAAGAAGAAAAATTGGTTCTCAATTTGAGATGCAAATCCTTAACCACAGAGACTGATTCCTGAGCTTCTTTCAAGTCTCTTCATTTCATAACTTATAAGAAAACTGACAAGTGGCAAACATCCTATGCTATTGTGAAACAGAGAACAGTTGGCAGGGATAGTTGGAGAAGAAAGCAATGAAGTAATTGGGCCAATACTCCTATATCTGTTTCATGTATGCTTCAGATTTTCAGAGTGGAGATGAAATCTGGTTTAATTTGAGCATCCTTGACTAATGGTTTACAAGTGAACTGCAAACTGATTAGAGCTTTCTCTTAGTGTTTTTTCTGTGTTGCTCAAATCTCCACTGTTTCAAATGCTAAGCCCTCACCCTCTTAAGTGATCCATCAATGACCATCCAAAATAAAAACAACAACAACAACAACAACAACAAAAAACCAGAAATGCTTACTATTAATAAAAGTAGAAGTGGTCACCACCAGAAACTTGACACACAATCACAACACCTCAATCAATGGCATGGATCTGGATTAAACATGTCCCCAGAGGATAATGATCTATCTTCCAGCTGAGGCTAGAAAGTGACTACACCAGTGGGGGAAATGGGATGGTGCAGGTGGGTGGGGGGGACTTTAGGAACTTCTGGCATATCAAGTTATCTGAGCAAAGAGTTTGCTTACCTAGAAAAACAACTGTCTCATTAGGACAATAGTTTACTCAAAAGGACTTTTCTTCAGACCCTTCCTTGCCTTATATGTCCTGCAGTTAAATTAGTAGGTATGAAACATTGCCCAAGTCCAACAACTTTCATGCTATGAAAGACCCACCTAAAACCATTAAGGGCCATCTTCTTTTTTTTTTTTAATTTTTTAAAGATTTTATTTATTCATTTGACACAGAGAGAGAGATTACAAGTAGGCAGAGAGGCAGGCAGAGAGAGAGGAGAGAGGAGGAAGCAGGCTCCCCGCTGAGCAGAGAGCCCGATGTGGGCCTCGATCCCAGGACCCTGGGATCATGACCTGAGCCGAAGGCAGCGGCTTTAACCCACTGAGCCACCCAGGCGCCCAAGGGCCATCTTCAAAGCCCCACAAATACCCTTTCCTGGCCTTGTACTTTTGCAGTACTGCTAAGATCTTATACAGGTGTAAAGGTGACATTCTCTCTGGCAGCTTTAATACATTCAGATTTGTTCAACACACAGCTTTTCCTGGAGGAACTGAAAATGCCCACTTTTCTACTGGGTTGTTAATCTTCCTCTAAATGATTTTCAGTTCCTTATATATTCTGGATAGTGATAAGTGTTTCAAAAATCTTATCCGTAGCATGTCTTTTAATATTTAGAATGGCTTCCCTTGCTAAATTGAAGTTTCTCATTTAAAAATGGAATTGATACTCATAACGTTGTTGCAAGTATTTAATGAGAAAACACCCATAAATCACTAGCACAATAAGCTCCCACAGAGTAGACTTTCAATACTTCCTGTACAGACTTGGTTTTGACGGTGGTAAACACTTAGCGCTCTTGCCCTGGCCCAGCAGGACTCTAGATCCTCAGGGTCCTTCTCGTCCTTCATACCTATAAAAGTGTTCCTGTGTCCGGTCACAGCAGCTTAATAAGGATTCCCAACACAAGCTCCACAGATGAGAAAATTTAGCCAATCTCCTTAATGTCTTGTGATGTCTTAATGAGTCCTATTTTCATTCCCCACATAACACAATTCTTCTAAAACGAGTTTCCTTGTCTGTAAAACAGGGCTCATATCTCACCTACCTCTTTCACTGAGGTTGTTGTGAGGGTTCAAATGAAACCATTGAAGAGTTATCATAATCGTGTTTGCATTTTAACCGTGCCTCCAGGAGGCGATGGAGGATTGCCCTACTCAATAAGGGTAGACATTTCTCATGTAAATATTTCTGAAACTAGTCAGGGTCTGCGTGAATTAATAAATATATAGATAGATAGATATAGATATAGATGCAAATATATGGATATATCAGGCAGCCTGACCAGTCACTACTAGGGACAGAGCTTTTCATTGTCCCCTAAATAAACAATCTTAGAAAGGGCCCTAAGAGATGATCTCACCATCCTCATCCTTACAACACCCCCCACCCCCGCCATTACACACACAAGTGCAGGAATCCCTTCTACAGCATTTCTGATTCATGCCAATGATTTTTCTGGCATCTTCCTGATGCTCCCAGGATCACAAACATCACTATTATAAAGGCAAGCCCATTCAACTATCATACAGCTCTAATTGTTGGGCCCCTGATCCTGATTTTGCCTTCTTCATCACTCCAGAACCAATCTCCTCCCTACTATATGCTCCAGTTCTTCAGATATGCCTCTATCCCCTTTCCTTTAAACTTCTGTTTTGGCCAAACACCCTTAGCACCTTGTCTGGTTATACGAAATGGCCTCCAGATACCTTACCATCCTTCCCTCTGTTTTAGAAGCTATTTTGTATCTCTATATCCCTCTTTTTTCCCCAAACAATAACTTTGTACACAGGGAGAACCTTGCCCCACCCAAAGGAACATCAGCTCCATTTACTTTTCATCCCTCAAAGATGATGTTATCTTACCTGTCTTATTAGAAGCACTGAAAAACAGCCCTAAGCACTGGTAGCTCCTCAGATACATACACTACATCCCTCCCAAGACTTGTCTATTTAGAAATGATAAATTAAAAGCAGAAAACTGGAGCATCTGGATAATTCAGTTAAATGCCCTACAGTACATACATTGAAATCCATATGGATCACTAACTACAGAGCGGGAGCTCAGTAGCACAGTCCTATTAACTAACTTGAAAAAAGGAAGAGGCAAAAGGCAAGTTAATCCTTCACAATCTGCCATTTGATCATTTTCCAATAATTGTGCTTGGGTAGCCTTCAGCTCACTTGAGAGTTTTCCTAATGCATAGATATTGTTCAAGGGAGAGTAATTAAAACCAGTAATTTGATTAAATGCAGACTTAAAAAAAAAAATCTCTGTCAGCTCCATGACTCAATGATTTTGTGGTAAACTCTTATAGAAGATTTCCAAATTCTTTTACATTTCCCTCTCCCTCACTCTGAGTACCCCTCTGGGATTCTGGGAAGCCAACTATTTCTGATCCTTCTTCTCAAACCCAAGATACACTGATAGTCCTCTATATCACTTACAATATTGTAGTATAATAGTTGGTTTATTGGTTATTGTATTCCATTAGACCCAAATTCTCCACATCTGTGCTCTTACCTAATTCAATTTTGTACTCTTCACACTACACACACTGATATTTATTGGACCTAATACACATTTCATAAATAACTGCTAAATGATAGAACAAATGAACTGAGGAAACCCCTTGGTTTCCTGCTTTCTTTGATGAATTTTTTGTCATTTCAAAAAATCTTCATTCGTATTCATTCGATTGTCTGATATATAAAAGGCACTGTATTTGATTTTTTGAACAAATAGCTATAGGACTGCTTTGGATATGGTGATCTTATGGCCCCCTAGCCAAATCGTCCTTCGGTGAAAGTGACCACAAGTGATCCATTACTCATGAATCACAATGGTATGGCATTATATACCATAATTACTACTTTGGCCATGATTGATTACATAGGCAAAAATATGATAAGCTATAGGCTGGCCAGTAATCTCTGAGGTGTCCCTGTAAATGAATGCTGATCAACAATGGCTCGCTATTCTGGATGGTGGCTCATTTAAATCTCCTGCAAAATTTGCATACAAGATGCATAGAAAAAAAAAGGGGGGGGGAGTCTGCAGCAGAAAAAAAAGAGCCAGAGAAAAGCTGAGTCATCAGAATTAGGAGGGTTATCATCAGGGAGTTAGGTTCATGCCCAATATAAAGGGAGCAACAGAGAAGCTATGCCCTAAAAGACAGTCTAGTATTTCAGGAGGCCACAGAGAGTACTTTTGTTCTTACTTCCCCGTGTATTCGTATAATGTACCCTATTAAATGAGTCAGTCAGAGTATGGTTCTGCTTTTCACCATTAAAAAGAGTCTTCTTAACTCAATGGTATAGCCACCACCTTCAAGGAGATCAGATAACAGAGGCCAGTGGGAAGACAGATGTGGCAATCAATGAATGCACTAATATTTGTCAATTAAAGGTTAGAATGATGCTGGAACATAATGGAGCCTGGGTGATTAAGTATAAAGGAAGGGGCAAAATCAGGAAAGTCATCACATAGAAAACACCCAAATTGAATTTTTTAAAAAAGGAGTATGCAAGGAGGTAGGAGCATCATCAGCAGAAGTCCTGAAGCATGAAATCATGATATTCAGGGAACAATAAGTGACCACTCCACTCCCTGTCCTAAGAATTATCTTTTTTATTTTACCTCCTCCCATCTCATCCTATAACCCTTAGTGCAAAATGATATTAAATGAAAGGTTCAATAGGCTCTGCACGTAAGCTTTCCTCACTTCCACCAGTGGCTAGAAGCAGACAGTCTGGAACCACTCTGCTTGGGTTCAAGTCCTTGCTGTTACATATGAGCTTCAGTCATTTTGCTTCCCATTCTTTGTGAAATGGAGGTGATAGAAACAGTATGTCTTTTTTTTAAAGATTTTACTTATCTATTTATTTATGTATTGAGACAGAGAGAGAGTGCAGGGGGGAAGGACAAAGGGCAAGGGAGAGAGGGAATCTTAACAAGCAGACTCTGTTCTGAGCATGGATCCCAACTTGGAGTTTAATCTCACAACCCTGAGAACAGGGGGGAGG
>LNAC01000015.1:6002997-6096850 GCA_002007465.1 Ailurus styani | reverse complement strand
AAAAGGGAGGAGGGAGGGGGGAGGAGGCGGGGAGGAGGAGGAGAAAAAAAAAGGTTATTAAAGACAAACCATGGGGTGCCTGGGTGGCTCAGTTAAGTGACCAACTCATGGTTTCGCCCCAGTCTGTGATCTCAAGCTGGTAATTTCAAGCCCCTCATCAGGATCTGTGCTGGGGTGTGGAACCTACTTAAGATTCCCTTTCTTCCTCTCCCCCTCTACCCCCCCAAAAAAAACCCAAAAAACAAAACAAAAAAACAACAAAATGACGAGCACATAGATATAACAATTTTTTCTTGCTAAATAAAACATGCCATTTTAACTACCAAGGGTACTTTGATCTCAATCATCTATGTCTATATCTGTATCACCCATCCATCTATCCTTTCTCTTGCTTTACACACACATATACTAAATTGTCTTATGATTTACTTTTTTCATTGCATGTACCTATTACATGTTTATCTTTTTCTCTTGGTGGACCTTTAAATCACATGCAGTTTATTACAAATAACGAAGCAATGACTGTCTTTGTGAAAATGCACAAGAGTTTCTTCTGTAACACACACACACACACACACATATTTGATCCTTAAAATTTGGTATAAATGGGTCTGAAGGTATGTACACTGATAAGTTCTATAAAATTCCCTTCCAAAATGTACTATTTGTATTCCCAACAACTATGAATTAGAGTGTCAGTAACCTCATATCATTGTCACATTGAATATTGTCCATACTACCCTTAAACAATGTCCCTACTACCCAAAGCAATCTACAGATTTAATGCAATCCCTATAAAAAAGAAGGAAATCTTGCCACTTGTGACAACATGTATGAATCCTGAGGGGATTATGTTAAGGGAAATAAGTCAGAAAGAGAAAGGCAAACACTGTATGGTCTCCTTTATATATGGAATCTTTTAACAACACAAAACAAAAACTGAGTTCATTGATACTGAGAGATTGATGGTTGCCAAAGGCAGGGTATGGTAGATGGGTAAGGTGCTCAAAAGTTACAAACCTCCAGTTATATAATGAGTAAGTCCTAGAGATGTCATGTACAGCATGGTAACTATAGTTCACAATACTATACTATATATTTGAAGGTTAAAAGATAAATCTTAAAAGTTCTCATCACACACACACACAAATTGTAACTGTGTGGTGATAAATGTTAACTTACTGTGGATATTATTTTATAATATGAACATACATTATGTTGTACACCTAAAACTATACGTTACATGTCAATTATATCTCAGTTAAGAAAAAAAGTTTAAAAAGTAAATATTACCAAATTATAAATTTTGCCAAATATAATTGGAAAAACATAACTTACTGTTTCACTTAGTATAGTTACACTTGTGGATGAGATTTGGTATTTCTTAAGTAAATATCCAGTTTATAACAGCTGTCTTTATTTTTTTTAAGAAGAAAATGCATAATTTTGATAACATTTAATTACTTTCAATACTGTGGGTGGTCCCCATCTGATCAGTTAAAGACCTTAATAGTAAAAGACTGACCCTCCGTACGGAAGATGAAATTCTGTTGGCAGACTGCCTTCAGACTTGAACTCCAACATCAGTTCTTCCCTGGGTCTTCAGCCTGCCAGCCTACTCTACAGATTTTGAAATGCCAGACTCCACAATCATGTGAACCAATTCCTTAAAATAAATCTCCCTACAGAGAGACAGACCGACACATGCTATTGGCTGTTTCTCTGGAGAAACTTAAAACAAGAGCTGTCCTCTTTATGTTCTTATATTTTACTCTTCTGTCAAATGTCTGTTCCTATCATTTCCTTTGTTAAAATTATTTTGAAGAAAGCTGATAACTTATTTCTTGGTATCTAAAATAGTTTTTTTTCTCATCTTATTTCTTGGGTTAAGACCTTCAGCATGTCTTAGAGTAATGACAGGGAAGATCCTTACCATTTTACTGATTTTATTAGAATTGTTCTAATATTTCACCATTAAGTATAAAAGTATTTGTCTTATAATTTTATCATTTCCTTACTTGAAAATTTAATTTTAAACTTTGTTTCTAATATACATATTTAACATTAAGAATTTCCATCAGTGAGGCACCTGGGTGGCTCAGATGATTAAGCATCTGCCTTCAGCTCAAGTCAAGATCCCAGGATCCTGGGATCCAGCCCTGCATAGGCTCCCTGCTCAGTGCGGAGTCTGCTTCTCCCTCCCCCTGCTCCTGTTCTCTCTCTCTCTCCCTCTCTTAAATAAATAAATAAAATCTTTAAAAAAAAAAATACCATGAGAACATTTCTCCTTCTTCTATATTATAAATTTTTCCCTATTTCTGTCATTTTGCATGACTTCAAACAAAAGAAAGGGTACATGCATATCTGCTATCTTGATACAATCTCCTATTTTCTATCTATTCCCATTTCAATTAGGTGCTATTTAATTAGGTAATTCTTGAGCTGGTCTAGCCTGTAAAGAATTTACTTTCGAGAAGTGATTTAGAGGATGCTATAGTAGTTATTTCTGCTCACTAAATATTTCTCTACTCCCTGCTTTCTGACCACTGCCCTTTGAATTTAAGCTTAGCCATATAATTTGTTGGGATAATAAAATGTAAGCAGAAGTATCTTGTGTCACTAGTACATAAACTTTAAAAGCCAGTTAATGATTCACCTTCCCTGTATTATGGTGATTAGAAAAGCAGGCATCAAGATACAGCACCCATTGGCTACACCCCTAATGATTAAAAAGCAGACTCACCTGCTTACCTTATAGGACCATGTGACATGGGCAGAATTAAACTTTTGTGTTTGGCTCCTGAGCGTCTGGGAGCTTGCCACTATATCATAGCCACCCTAATTGATACATGAGCTCAAATAACTCTTTTTCAGTTAGAGGTCTTGAATCCCCTTTCACTAGAGAGGTTACTCTCACAATAAATGAGTAGGCACTTTTTTTTTCTCCACAAGGTCACAAAGAGTAAGATAGAATTATGTTCCCCAACAATGATTGACTAGTTCTATCTCTGGACTATGAGAGATGTAAGTCGAAAAAAAAATGTATTTTATTAGAAGATTTAAGAAAAACTAGCTCTGAAAGTTACCTAACTGTGGCAGAAGACCAGTCCTTCTAGAAGAGCAGGAAGCATGGTTAGATAACTGTTGGCTTTTAACTGAGTGATAATTCATACAACCATTGCAGGCTCAAGGTGGTCTTTGCCTGTGTCCATCTAATTGCCTTTGAGAGCACGCTTTCCTGTGTATAATACTTACTGATCTGGAGAGGGAGGTAAGATATTTGTTTTCTCCCAATATGTAGGAAGTCTTGTGTTTTTGTATAACATATTATAAAAGCTACTCATTACTGTCTTTAAAGGCTACATAATCATTTCCGGAAACTACCAACTCCCACTCTCCTCCTATATACAGAAGAATAGCAAGGAGGAAGATAACCCTAACTGAATGAACTCAGACACACAACCCTGTGTTCCTACTCACTCAAAACATTATCTATACTTATAGTAGGCTATGTCATATTTATCTGCACAAAGACACATGTGTGAGGTCACCTGGCTCCCTTAACGGTTCAATCTGCCTCCAAAGAATGAGTAAATACGTCTTCATCCAATTGTGGTAGCAAAGGCTCCTTCTCACAAAAAATCCGTCTTCATGGGGTGCTTGGGTAGTTCAGTAGGTTGAGTGTCCTACTCTTGATTTTTGGATCAGGTCATGCTCTCAGATCAAGCCCTAGGTCAGGCTCCACACTCAGCATGGAGTCTGCTTGAGAGTCTCTCTCTTCCTCTCCCTACGCCCCTCCCCCAAACATGTGCTCATGCTCTAGATAAAATCTTTTTTAAAAAATTATAAATAAAAAGAAATCTATCTTCACATGCTATGAAATCACAAGCATTTGTGAGAATACAGAGCCAAAAAATTTTTAAGCAAAATGTCTACTAGGTTTTCCAACATTATTGCACAGAGGTGCTAATTTGTTCACTTTCTAAATACACAACCACTGTATTAACCACAGAGTAGTAAAACAGACAAACTGGTTCCTTACTAAGTAATTTTAGAGTAATGAATCTACTGCATCATTGTTATTTGGAAGCTAAATGTTAGACATATAAGTGTTGTTTTGTAACTATTAAATGTAAACTTCTTTATGGCCTATGTGCATCAAGGAAGTATTCATTTCATTCTTTAAGAAGCAAAATAGGGAAATTCAGGTATGCTTTGTTAACAGAGCAATTTATCATACTTAGTATAATATCAAGCTATGATGAATCCATAGAGCATTTCCCATCAAACATACATTTTAGCAACTGAAACTCAGATATTAAATGAGGAACATTTTTAAAGCATATTTTCAATCAAATTGCTGCTACATTACGAACACAAGTATTATCAGAGAAGTGTCACAGGTAATGAAATAGAAGTACCTGGGGAATTAACCATTTTCTTAATAAGTCATAGCTAAGGTATATGTTTGTGATACAGGTCTAATGTTCAGTTCTGTAAAGTTGCATTCACTAATAGTAATATTAACTGGATAACTGTCACAGAATAGCTGAAGTACATCAAACTGTTGTATGACTGGCAAGTAAAATATTATTAGAAAACAGATCTCCAGGACTGGACTAAGTCAAAGGGAAAAACCAAATATGATTACCTGTAATGATGAAGTCAGAGCAATACTAAAACTCTACTGAACAGAAGGCCCACAGTGGCCTCTTTTATTATTTAAATGAAAGACACTATAAACAACTCTTTGATAGTCCCATGCTGGGCTGTTGTTCTGGCCCAATCAGACTTGATTAGGAGTGCACGTTCAGCCTTTATGAACACCTGTGTCTAAAGCCCACAAATAATTAGCTTAGCCATACCATTTCACTCTAATAATGGTGTAATTTGCCACGCCTTTCAGGCTCCGGACAGCTGGTGCTATTGAAAAGCACCTCAGGATTAAGCCCTGACTCCCAGGCCTGAGTCTTGGGGTGGGGGGGGGTTCTTAGGTATCCATGGCAACACACTTAGACTGCAAATTATCACCTCTAATAATAACCGGGACAGTCTATCTTTATTTTATTTGAATTATCCATAGAAAAAGATGATGCATAGAAAATCACTGGAAATCTTTTAAAAACACCACAATATATACATATATTACTTTATCAATAAACTTGTAAGATTGTGAAGGCCAAGGAATTTTTTAAAAATTGTACCTGTTCAAAGTTCATTTAGTTCTTTAATATAGATCAAAAGATAACTGAGGAAAAATGAGGTTCACCACTGAATTTGTCAGTGCTAATTGATGCTCTACCTACAGCTCCACGGAAATCTAAAGGTAAATTATTATCTTGAAAAGCTCCTGAGCTGAAAGCAACTTTGTGACTGCTGTACTTTCATCCGAGTCCTACAAGGTTATAAATTGGACGGCCTAGAAATGCTGATGTCCATACTCTGATTTCCTGCAGCTTCCCTGCACTTCAGTTGGTAAGTTCCATTAACACAAACATGGCAGGCAGGTGGGGCTAACCCACAATTCACTTCAAATGCTGGCCAGTGACACATCAATCTATGGAATTTGCAGGAAACCAAAAAGGTAACTCTCTTATCAGTCTATACCACATATGCCACAAACAAACAAAAAGGGTCTGCATACAACTACATTTGTTTAGAATTGGAGGCAAATGGATATTCCTTTTCTCCTTAACAGAAAACTATTCACTGCATATAGATGATCAGATTTCAAGGAATTGCAGTTAAGTACAGTGTAGATTACACAGGATACCACTGTGGTTAAATGCTTGAGGTCTGGAGTCAGACTGCCTAGATACAATCTAAGCCCCACCATTTAAACAAGCCAATTACCCCCTCTTTGCCTGTTGTCTCATCTGTACATTAGGAAGAATAATAATACCTACTTCAGGGAGATAAGGTGAGAATTAATGAGATATTGTACATCAAAGGCTTTGTGCAATATTCTGGCACAGGGTAAACAATATCAGCTACTTTTACTCATTGTGATAGACTTGGAGATTTGAAACCCAGATCCCCCTCCAAGGAAAGACTTGTCTTTCCAGCTTGTCTCCAGCTGTCAATTACTGAAGGATTTGCTTCAGCCGCACAGTCTCTTCACCCAAATTCATGCACTTCTGGAATCAGCCCACATCCAAATCAATGAGTAAGAAGAGGGAGTAAAGATCCAGGCATCTTGACACAGTAGAGGCCTCCTCTGGAGTAAACCCTCTCTGGGTAACTAAGGCTCTGTTAAGACTGCGTGGTAGTTCCACATCCCCCTTACCGCCAAGGTTACTGATCCTTAATAAATCCTTTGCATGCTAAGCTCCCTCTTTTCTTCCATCTATGAGAACTTCTTTATTAGGAAAGAAATTAACCATTCACACTAGAGACTGCAGAAGGAAATTAAGTTAGTCTTGCAATTCTAGAACAGAAAAACTTCACAGTAAAGGGATTCTTAAATTTTCAAAGCATGGAAAAAAGAAGAGAGGGAATCATTTTGGATAGTGTTTCTCAAATTTGGCTTTTTTCATGGATGTATTTTTGAGAGAGGGAGTTGTAAGTTTTCTATGATTACATTTTATATTTGGTGCTTTGTTGATAATCTCAACCAAATTAATGCACACTTGTTCAGGATCACCACCTGGATAAACCTTCTTATTTAACAGTACTGCCCCATGATCACGGCATCTGCACTTGTACTTCGTATCCCTTGTGACACCAAGTAAAGACCACCATGCTTAAGTTTTCATGTGCAGGATCTCAGATTAGATCCTCAGAACACTTCCTATGAGATCTGGGAGTTGCCAAGATTGAGAACACAGGTTCAGAGCAGTGATTCTCAAGATAGGGTAGTGTTTTGAGGTAGGCACTGTGACCAGGAAGATGCATGTAGTTTGAAAAAGCACATTCAAAGTATCTATTAATTTCATAATACAAACTCCTTAAAGTTAAACTCAAAAATACAATTTTGGCTGATGGGACATAGCAGAAAACGGACCGCAGATTCACCCTAGAGGGCTTAGGATAAACTTCATTATGAGACACTGGTTTAGAGGTAAAGGAGCCTAGCACAAGGAGAAGAAACACGTGCCAAATATGCCTGGTCAGCATATGACCTGCAGCACTGATAAGCAGCACTGAAAATAATTTTTACATTTAAGATTTCAGAGAACATTTACGGATATTGTAAAACAACAAAATCAACATTATTAAATTCAGTTTAACAGGTGATGGTGTTATGTCCTAGAGAATACAAGGTAAAATAAGGCGCAGGTTCTATTTCTTTAGGAACTGCTCAGAGTCAAGCAGAAGACCATCCCTCCCAAAGCAGATATCTGCAGCTCAATGGGTGAATTACTCAGCGGGTCACACACAAAGTGCCTTCACAACAAAGCAAGGAACAAATAACCTTGGTGGTAGCACTGGTAAATGACACAGAAATACTGAAATTTTCTTTGGATCTGGAAAGATAAGTGAAGGACAAAAGTGAAAGTAAGGACAGGTGCCCCACATTGAGAGAACAGTGTAACGGAGGAGGAGGAGGACGATGTCATCATTGTCGTCGCCATGGTGCTGGTGCATAAAAGCATTAAATTGCTTCAGAAGTTTGGAAAACAGCAAGGAGGCACAAAGGAAGAATACCTGATGCAGTTATAGTTCAGTGGTTCCCTGAGGACAAGTGATACAATACTTTCGACATCATGCAAAGGACTCTGAGTTTTTGCTAGCAGGCACTAGGTATCTGGCCACTATTTTTTTTTTTTATATCAATAATCACTCTATGGTTCTAAAAGACTTTAGTAAGCCTGAGGAGTAGAGTGGATGCTAAACAATTACTAGAATGCAGCTAAGATTTAAAAATAAAATCTGGCAATACAAAGCACTGGCAGGGATACAGAGCAACTGGAATGCTCATGCACTATTAATGAAAAAGCATAACAATTTCCCATACAATCTAGTAATATACCTCTGAAGAATTTTGTGAGTTATCAAATGGTTTGTTACTGATTTCTAAGTTTGGTTCCATTATGATCAAAGAAATTCTGTATGCTTTCAACTATTTTTAACTTGTTCATGTTTTTTTCACAACCCAGGATATGGTCTTTTTTTTTTTTTTTTTAAGCGGGGGGAGTGGGAGAAGCAGGCTCCCTACTGAGCAGGGAGCCTGATGCTGGGCTCCATCCCAGAACCCTGGGATCATGACCTGAGCTGAAGGCAAATGCTTAACTGACCAAGTCACTTAGGCTCCCTATGGTCTATTTTAATATAGGTTTTATGGAAACTTGAAAAAACACATATATTCTGCTCTTGTTTGGTACGATTTTCTATAAAATGTTCATTAGATCCTATAGGTTCATGATGTTTCTTAAATCCTCTATATCTTTATTTTTTGTCTAGCACTTCTATCAATTGCTGAGAGGGAGAGGTGTTGTAGTCCCCAATGATAACTGTGCATTTATGTGTTTTTCCTGTCAGGTTTATCAGTTATTGCTTTATGTATTTTGAGGCTCCGTTGGTGGATGTGTACATATTTGGTACAGTTATGTCATTCAACTGGATCTGTCCATTTATCATTATGTAATATCCCTGTTTGCCTGTAATAGTTTTCTTTGTTCTGGATTATATTATTCCCTTGTCTTCCCTACTTTCAGACATTTCACCATTCCTGAGTTTTCCATTAATGTTTGCATAATATATCTTTTTCCAGTATTTTACTTTCGACCCATCTATGTTGTTGAACTTAGGGTTATTAATAAGCAGTTAATATTGTATCATTTTTCTTTTAAATCTATTCTGCCAATTGGTACCTACTGACTAGTGTATTTAGACATTTTTATTTAATGTGATTATTGGTATGTTAGTGCTTAAGTTTGCCATATTGTTATCAGTTTTGGTTGTTATTCCTCTACTTTTTTCTTGCATTCCTGTGGGTTATTTAAGATTCCATCTTGATTTATTTATACTGTTTTTGAATACATATCTTTGTTATGCTTTCCCCAGTGGTTGTTTTATGTATTACATAAATGCCTTATCACAATCAGCTAGTATCATCATTTTACCACTTCAAATGAAATGTAGAAACCTTATTTCCATTTAGGTCCCTTTACTTTCCCCGTTTCTAAGTATAATGATCTTGCTTATCAGGTAATGTTATAACCTTCATTTCAATCATTAAATAGGATTTGTAAAACTCATGAAAAAAAAGGATGTTTATTCAGCTTGGGCTGCCATAAGGAAATACCAAAGCCTGGGTACTTAAAAACAGCCTCTTTGGGTTAGGACCCCACCATTACCTTATAACTTAAACTTTGTCACCTCTTTGCAGACCCCATCTCCAAAGACAGTTACATTGGGGTTTAGGACTTCTACATATGAATTATAGGGTGGGCACATTCATTCCATAATGGATAGTCTAATATATGTACCCATACCTCTGTTCCTTCCATTCTTCCTTTTTCTTTCCTGATGCTCTAATATTACTTCTTTGATCATTTCCTTTCTGTTTAAGGAACTTCCTTAAGCCAGTCTTTAAGGGTAGACCTGACAGAGACAAATTCTTATAATTTTCCCCCATTTGAAAATGTTATTTCCCTTTAAATAGTTTTGCCGGCTATAATCGACAGTTCTTTTCTTTAAACACAAAAAATGTTGTGTCATTTCCTTCAGACTTCCTTGATTTCAAGTGAGGAAATTTTTATTATTCAAATTGGTGGTGCCTTATACATAATGTGTCTGTTGTCTCTGGTTGCCTACAGTTGTTCTTAACTTTAGTTTTTAAAAAATTTATGATGTGTCTTGGTATAGATTTCTTTGGACTTAACCTGCTTGGGTTTTGCTCATGTTCTTAGAGATGTTGATTTGTGTCTTTCACCAAATCTGGGAAGATTTCAGACATTATTTCTTTAAAGACTACCTCATCCCCACTTTATCTTCTGATGGGACTCCAATAGTATGAATGTTGGATCTTTTGTTATTGCTACACAGGTCACTGAGGTCTGCTGGTGTTTCTGGGGCTTCCACTGGTTGCTGCTAGTTCTGCCTGACGTGTGGAAGGTATTTCTCCAGGCAAAGCTTCAAGTATCACTTGGTGGAGTGGGGTGCCAGGATCCCCTCTACCAACTACCTCCCCAGCTGCCTTCATGTCTCTGAGCATGGGGGGAGAAATGTATATACATCGAGATAAATAGGTTTCTCAGACTGGGCTGCTTTCTGTGACCAGGAGCCCTTTTTCCCGTATTACCTGCTTGCCCTAGTGTCTCCAGGTGAGAATTGAGCTTCAGGTCCATGGGAACAAAATCACTTCCTATCTGGGGCTTCTTGGTATGACTTACTTAGTCTTTTGTTTTGTTTGGGGGAGGAGTTGTTTTGGTTTTTCTGGGTTTTTTGGTTTTTTTGCTTTGTTTTGTTTTTTGCATTCTGTTCACCTTCGAATATTGTCAGACAATAATTTAATTTGGAGAGGAATGAGCCTACCTGGTCTTCAATTGCTGGTTAGGTCATGGGTTGAGAAACACTGTCTGGGTGGTCTTGCTCTGTTGGGTAGAAGGATTGCAAGGTGTTCTGCTATCGTGCTATTTCTCCAGATAGAGTCCCAAAGCCAGTTCACCCTTAAAACAAAACAAAACAAAACAAAACACCTGCTCATTTCTTGTGCTATATACAGGATTTATACTTGTATACAGCAAGGAGGTATGGAAAAAATGGGTCTACATCTCTCTTGTCTGGGCTGAAGTAGTATGGATAACTTTCTTGAGTAATTTATAGTGGCGGTTTTAAGACTGAAAGCATTTGTCAGAATTCATTGAACTTAGACTTAAAATGGGTGGATTGTATTTTCTGTATCTTAAAATTTTTAAAAATCAAGTTTATTCAAGTATACAGTGTAGATAACTTTTTCAAAGGCATGCAGCTTGTTAAGGAGAGCAAGACCTCCAGCCCAAACTGCAAGTTTCCATTCTGGGTGAAATCAGCAGTGTGGCACTGCCAAAACAGACCTGCATCCCTGTTTTTGTTCTGCCACTGATGTCTGCTTGACCTTGGATATTAAATATTCTTTCTGGGCTTCTGTATCCTCATTCTGGTTATGAAGGGCATGACACCTAGAAATTATTCCACAATTATGATTCACCTTCTCTTTCTACCACACCACGTTTATAACTTCTATGGTTATTTTAACTTTGAGATTTTATAATTTGTCAAGATGGGCACTCCGTTTTAATGTTTGCCTACTTGCTTTTTTAGTTTCTTAATAGCTTAAAAATAGAGTTTTAATTAAATTTCTTTTTACATTGTAGAAACACTTAATTGCAAGGAAATATTTTGCCAAAATGTATATTTTATTAAGGCTTGGCCCTTCTATAAAAACCAACGTTCCATATAGTAACAAGAAATTGCCCCAACTTAAAATGAAAATAATCACTTCTGAAAGATAGTATTTGGAAGTGTTGTTGATCAGAAGATCAGGTGCATTTCAACAATTTCTTTAAAACTATTTTGATCATCAGAGGAAATAGGAATTTAAAAAGCAATGCATGGTAAAGTTTTAAATATGTTTATATATCTTAAATAATACACACCACATACACACCCATTTACTGGAAATCATAGCCCTCTTTAGCAAGTGTTCAGACCTGCATAAAGTGCTGAAGGAAGATAAGGACAATGCATGCCCAGGCAGATCAGCCACCTTCATGTCTGCTCAGTATTCAACTTGCCATATCAAGTTCACTTCCACACAGGGCTTTTGGAGAACACTTCACTACTCACAATCATGAATCAAAAGTCACCATCAAATGCAGGAGCAGGAAGACAACTACATATTTACAAGGTATAAATTAAAGGGCACCACTTGCCCTCAACTGGTTCCCTCTGTAGTGAAATTTGCCCATGATTTTGGGGGGGGGGAGTTCAGATCCTTATTTTGTTTGGGGTTTTATTTTTGGTCCTTTAAAGCCCCACATGTGAATGCAAGTGCCATTCCCAAGTTGGCACTTCACATAAATTTCTCGAGGGCAGAATCACCTCTTACTCAAATCTTTGTACACTTGTATATGGGACACAAAACGATGTCCAGTGAAGTTCAGGAAATCATTCCATTTATAATTCTCTTTCAATTCTTCTGTAACATCAAAGAAAAATCTTAGTTTAGTGTTTATTTTTAACTTGTCCAACGTGCGGCAATACCATTTTTAATAAACTGAGAACAAATCTCCGACAAAGAATCAAGAGCAGGCCACAGTACCTATTTAAAATATAGTCTTGAAAATTAGTTTTTCCACCTATTTTCTCTTTATGACACATGATGCTGGTTTTGCATTTATGAGAACAAAGACTACTTACTTGTAGGTAGATGACATCAAGAATGAAAAGTGAGTAAAGCTTAATTAGACTGGGGGATGAGTTCTCTTGTCTAAAAAGATTCTAGCAAAGCTCAGTTCTAAGACACAAGAAACAGATGGCAGAGTGTTGGAAATATGCATTCCAGGAGAGAATAATATGGGCAAAGGCATCAAAAGGTGGAGAAACAGAACCTACAGTTATCAATTATAGTTTAAAACAACACCAAAGATTACAAACTTTACCCTCAATCTGTAGGAAGCCAGCTCAATGTTCTAAGCAGGGTGGCTGATCATATTTACTATTTAAAAATATCAATCAAGGGCGCCTGGGTGGCTCAGTGGGTTAAAGCCTCTGCTTTCGGCTCAGGTCATGATCCCAGGGTCCTGGGATCGAGGCCCACATCGGGCTCTCTGCTCAGCAGGGAGCCTGCTTCCTCCTCTCTACTCTCTCTCTGCCTGCCTCTCTGCCTACTTGTAATCTCTCTCTCTGTGTCAAATGAATAAATAAAATCTTTAATAAAAAAAAATATATCAATCAATTGTACGATTTAAAAAGTAATATCTGACAAGTGGACTGGAGGGGGAACAAGTAGCCTAAGAATTGAGACAGAGTATGTGTGAAGGAGAAGGAGGAAGTATGTGTCCAGAGGCACATTTGTTCTTTTATTGCCACTTCAATTTTTTGATGGCTATCATTCTTTCATGTTTTTCTCTATCTTCTTGTATTTTGACACTGTGTTTTTCTACAAACACTCCTTTACCTCAGCTTTTCAATCAGTTGGCATACAATTGCTCCTTATATTTTGTATCTTTATAAATCTGATTTTACAGATTTTCACCGTTTTCTTTTTAATTTATTTATTACAGGCTTCCTTTTTTCACCTTGATCTGTTTCACCATAACTCTGTTATATTTGGGTTTTGAAACAACACACTTTAAAAAAAATTGTTGTGCTTTCCTGTTCTATACTTGATTTCAGCCTCATTTTTATTATTTCTTTTTGTTTCTTTAAATGTGCTTGGTTTCCATTTTTCTGGCCTATTGAGTTGAACCTCATGTATCTCCACCAGTCCTTCTTGTTTTCTGATAATTATAGTCAGAGCTATGTATTTCCTTCTTGGTTCTCTCTAGGAGCATATCACACATTTTGCAACACACAGCTTTCATTTCATTTGGCTATAACAGTTCACAATTTCACTTTTGATTTGCTTTTTAACCCATGAGTTATTTAAAGGCATAACTATAGTTCCCATTCACATGGGAATATTAAATGTGTCCTTGTGTTATTAATTTCTAATTTTATGGTATGGCGGTCAAAGACGACAATGTGTATGGTACTGATTCCTTGAATTTATTGAAATTCCTCTGTGGCCTGATACATGATTGGTTTTCAAGAATGGCTCATGTTTCCCAAAGAAGAAACATGTTCTGTGTTTACCTGATAAAGTATGGTATTTCGGATCTTCAAATGTTCTAAATGTTTGCTTTTTTTTTTCTTTTTAATGTAACAGCTTTACTAAGATAGAATTACATAAAATAAAATTCACTCTTTTAAAGTACACAATTCCGTGTGTGTGTGTGTGTGTGTTGTGTTTAAGAGTTTCACTTATTTGAAAGAGAGAACAGTAATAAGCAGAAGGGGAGGCAGAGGGAGAGAGGGAAACAGACTCCCCTCTGAGCATAGAGCCCAACAAGGGGCTTGATCCCAGGACCCTGAGATCATGACCTGAGCCGAAATCAAGAGCTGGCCACTTAACCAACTGAGCAACCCAGGCATCCCGCCATGGTTTTCGATTTATTCACAGAGTGGTGCAAACATCACCACTCTAGATTAGAATATTTTCCACACGCTCAAAAGAAATTCGTACCCATTAGCAGCTGCTCCTCATTCCCTCCCACCTCCAGGCTCTGATAACCACTAGCTGAATTTAAGTGTCTATGAATTGTCGTATTCACAACATTTTATATAAATGAAGTCATACAACAGGTCTTTTTTTGTGTCTGACTTCTTTCACTTCGAATGTTTTCAAAGTGTGTCCATGTTAGAGCATGTATCAGAATTTCTTTTTATTCCCAAATAATATTCCATTGTATGAGCATTCTGCATTTTGTTGATTCATTCATCGGTGGGTAGACAGTTGGGTTGTTTCTGTATTTGAGCTCTTGAGACTTTGACCAGTATGAATATTCATGAACAAACGTCTGTGTGGACACGGGTTTTCATTTTCCTTGGGTATATATATTGGGTTAGTATAGCTGGATCATAAGATAATTCCACATTTAACTTTCTGAGGAATAGCAAAACTGTTTTCCAAAGCAATTGCACTATTTTACAATCCTATCAAAAATATATGGGTTTCCAATTTCTTTGCATGCTAGACATTTCATTTTAGCCATTGATTGGCAAGTAGTAGTATCTTACTGCAGTTTTGATCTGCATTTCACTAATGACAAATGATACACACATTTTCTTTAAAGAAATGTCTATTTACATACTTTGCCCATTTTTCAGTTGGGTTATCTTTGAATTATTGAGTTTTATTAGTTCCTTACATATTCCTGATGCAACTCTCTTATTAGAATCATTTGTTGGTATTTACTCCCATCTGTGTTGTTTTTTTTTTTCCACTTCCTTGATGTGTTGTTTGCAGCACAAAAGTTTATGTTTTGGTATAATCTTTTTTTCTTCTTTCATGGCTAGTATTTTCAGTGTTATATCTAGAAACCAGCATCTAATCCAAGAATTACTCCTATGTTTTATAGAATTACTCTAAAATTTTATGGATTTTGCTCACAATGCTTTTAAAAAATATGTTAGCTAGAATTTTTAAAATAAACTTTTAAAGCAATTTTAAAAGTTGCAGATTGGGCGCCTGGGTGGCTCAGTGGGTTAAAGCCTCTGCTTTCGGCTCAGGTCATGATCTCAGCGTCCTGGGATCGAGGCCCGCATCGGGCTCTCTGCTCAGTGGGGAGCCTGCTTCCTCCTCTCCGTCTCTCTGCCTGCCTCTCTGCCTACTTGTAATCTCTCCTCTGTGTCAAATAAATAAATAAAATCTTTAAAAAAAAATCTTAAAAGTTGCAGATTTACAGCAACATTGTAAAAATAACACAGAGTTCCAATAGATCCCACAACCAGTATCTCTATTATTAATATCTTACATTGGTATGGTTCATTTGTTGCAACTGACAAAGCAATATTGATACATTATTATTAAGTTCATACACTATTCAGATTGCCTTAGTTTTAACCTAATGTTTTGTTGTTGTTCCAGGATCCTATCCAGAATTCCACATTACCTGTAGTCATCAAGTTCCCTCAGGCTTCTCTTGGTTATGACAGTTTCCCAGACTTTCATTAATTGGGTTATCATTGACCAGTTTTAAAAAGTACTGGTCAGCTATTTTGCAAAATGGTCCTCAGTTGAAAGTTGTCTGATGTTTTCCTCATGATTTAACTGGGGTTATGGATACTGGGGAGGAAGGCCACAGGGGTAAAGTGCCATCTTCATCTGTGAAGATAAACGCTGACCACCTGGTTGAGGTAGTTGGTATTTGTCAGGTTTCTCCACTGCGAGCTTGTACTTTTCCCCTTCTCCACATCGCACTCTTTGGAAGTCATGAAGAACTTTCACTCTTAACAGTAGGGTGCTCCCCCTCCTCAAGGGCAGTTTATACAAAATTTGGGGGATACTTCAGCATAGGAGATTTGTCTATAATTTGTCTCAGAATAAAAACATTAAGGTAATGACAACTAGCCTTTCTGCAGCACTAACGATTGCCAAATTCCATTCCATGATGTTTTCTTTCACATAAGTACATACGCATACACGTGTTTATGTTTATTCCATTTTGACTGATAATAAAAGTGCAACTTTCCTGGATTTGTTTCATGTTTGCCTATTAGCCCTCATCCCACATCATTTTCAAACTTTGTTTTTATTAAGATTTTATTTATTTTAGTGGGGGGGGGAAGCAGGAAGTGGGAGAGAGAGAATCCCAAACAGACTCTGCACTGACGGTGGAGCCTGACACAGGTCTTGATTCCAGGACCCTGGGATCATGACCTGAACTGAAATCAAGAGTCAGACGCTGAACCAACTAAACCATACAGGCACCCTTTTTCCTTAAGTTTTAACTGAAAAAAAAAAAACAAAGCCAAACTGGATTTTTAAATCTTATCTGAGTCTATGTTTTCAAATCTGTGCCTTTACTGCATTTTTGCTTATTATAGTACCAATGAGTTAGAATTTATTTCCACTACTTTCTGGTTTGTCTTTAAGTACAATGTTTATGACTTAGATTGAGTTTATGCCTCAATCTTTTTTTTCCTTCCTTCTAGTCCCCATTACTTGTTTAAACTTATGTATTTCATTGCATTTTTCTGATGGTTATGGTTCACTTATTAAAGCCTATAGTTCTCCTTTCCTGGCTAATGTCTAAATATCTTTAATACCTATACTTCCCTCTCTTACAGGTAAGAACTTTAACTTTTCTCTCTCTGTTCTCTACGACTTGCTTTGCCAGTTCTGATAGGACATTAAATTGTAGATTAGGTGTTATGGGTATATTTCCTTTCAATAATTTCTTATTTAAAAATGATATTAATACCCTTATTTATTCCTGCTTTCCATAATTATTTCTTCCTTGTGGGCTAATTTATTATTCTTAGTAGAAAATATGCTCTAAAAAAAGTTACTTTAGATGAGGTCTATGGTCATTAGGGTAAAAAGACTTTTGTTTTAGGCTATCATTTAAAGTACTATTTTCTGAAAAATCTGGAATCAGCTCCTTCCTCTACCCCACAACACCCACATGATCTCATTGTCGAATTGCTTTTGAGAAATCTTATGTCCTATCTCATGCCTAAGGCTTTACGGGCCGTTTGTTTTTCCTCTCTGGAAGCTTGCTGTTAAATTTCACTATGATGTACCTCGTTGTGTGGTTTTATCTCATTTGTTTACTGTGTGCTGTTTCACCTCTGAAACCATTTTTAATCTAAGGTCACGTACCTTTTTTTAGTTCTGGAAAATATGTTTTCCTCAAAGATTACCTTCCTACAATGTCTTTTTAATACTTCTTCTATATCTCTGAAACTTTTAAAAATACTTTCTGCCTATTTATGCCAGCCCCTTAATCTGGAAAATCTCAATATAATTTTCCAGCCCATTAATTAACTCTTTGTAGCTATTCTGCTACTCAAAATTTCTATTTAATCCTTTTTTGAAATAATTACATCGTTTCACATCCAATATCTCGAACTTATTCTTTAGAAACATCTGTCCTTCTTTCATGCTTGCAATACATTTCCTTATTTCCCTAAGGATATGTATTATGCTTATTCAAAGTTTCTGTTCTTTCAGCTCCATTAGCTGTATCTACTATGTATCTTTGTTGTTACTGTTATTGCCTTATATTGTTGTACTCAAATATTTTGTGATTTTTAATAATTGTATTATCTTATCAATATTCCTTTTATAGGGTCAGCACCCTTAAACTCTCTGGGAGAAGTGAAATCTAATCCTAGCCTTGTCCTTCTAACTGTGATTTGTGGGGAGGAGAGCCATGTTATAGAGGTGGATTGTCTATTGATATAATCTACTTAAACACGTCCATGCTTTTCCTGGGCCCATGACGCCAACCGTCATATTATCCCAGGCTCTCTTTTATCCAGAGACATTCACCCTTTGAGTGACAATTGTCTGGCCAATGTTGGAGATAAAATATGGGCAAACAGGTTTGTGGTAAATTATCTAATGATTACATGTTTATTGACCATTTTCTCCATAAAGACTATAAATTATTTGGGGTGGTAACTTTGTATTATCGATACTACCTTCAGAACTTAGAAAAATGCCCGGCATAGCAGAGCCATTCCATAACTATCTGTTGTATAGATAAACATTGCAGTCAGTGACCTATCCCAGCAGGGCTCTGGGCTGCCTTGATGGGACTCATTCATGTCTAGTTTTTATTACACTCTTCTTGATCATGTTACAGATGGGGAAAATCTAATAATCCAAGGTAGGGCTTCAAGGGGCAGTATGTACAGGCGTATCTCATTTTATTGCACTTCACTTCATTTTATTTCACTTTGCTCACATTGCAGAGTTTTTGTTTTTGTTTTCCAAATTGAAGGTTTTGGGCAACTCTACACTGAGCAGGTCTACTAGTACCATTTTTCAGAGAGCATTTACTCACTCTGAAGCTCTGTATCATGTATTGGTAATTCTCACAACATTTCAAACCATTTTTTACTATTGTGTTTGTTATGGAGACCTGTGAAGACTGATCTTTGAAATTACTATTTATACTTGTTTGGGGTCATCACAAATCAAGCCCATAAAAATGGCAAACTTAAATGTTGCGTGTGCTCTGACCGTTCCACCAACTGGTTGTTGCCCTATCTCACTTCTATCTACTGAGTCTTCCCTAGACCCTGAGACACAACATTAAAATTAGGCTAATTAATAACACTACAATGTGCTCTAAGTGTTCAAGTGAAAGGAAGAATCACAAGCCTCCCCTTTTAAATCAAAATCTGGAAATGATTAAGCTTAGTGAGGAAGGCACATTGAAAGATAAGATAGTCCAAAAGCTGGGCTTCTTGTGCCTAACAGTTAGCCAAGTTGTAAATGCAAAGGAACAGTCCTTAAAGAAAATTAAAAGTATAACTCCAGTGAACACACAAATGATAGGAAAATGATAAAGTCTTATCACTGATATGGAGAAAGGTTTAGTGGTCTGGATAGATCAAACCAGCCATGACATTCCCTTAAACCAAAGCCTAATCCAGGGCAAGATCCTAACTCTCTTCAATTCTATAAAGACTGGGAGGTGAGAAAGCTACAGGAGAAAACTGTGAAGCTAGCACAGGTTGGTTCATGAGGTTTACGGAAAGAAGCCATCTCCACAACATAAAAGTACAAGGTAAAGCAGTGAATGAGGATATCCAGATATCCAGCAAATTATCCATAAGGTCCATTTAAGATCACTGATAGAGATGTCTACATTAAACAACAGATTTTCAATACAGACAAAACAGCTTTGTATTAGAAGAAGATGCTACCTAGGACTTTCATAGCTAGAGAGGAGAAGTCAATGTCTGGCTTCAAAGCTTCAAATGACAGGATGACTCTCCTGTTAGGGACTGATGCAGCTGGTGACTTGAAGCTGAAGGCTCAAGGCTCATTTAGCATTCCCAAAATTCTAGGATCCTTAAGAATTGTGCTAAATCTATTCTGTGTGTGCTTTATAAATGGAACAACAAAGCCTGGATGACAGCACATCTGTTTACAATGTGGTTTATTAAATATTTTAAGCCATTGTTGAAACTGACTACTCAGGAAAACAAAACTCCTTTCAAAATATTAATACTCTTTGACAATGTACCTGGTCACCCAAAGAGCTCTGATGGAGACATACAACAAAATTAATGTCATTTTTATGCCTGCTAATATCCATTCTGCCACTGTTTGATCAAGACTCCTAACTTTCAAGTCCTATTATTTAAGAAGTACATTTTATGACACTACAACTAACAGAGATAATTGTTCCCTTAATGGATCTGGGCAAATTTGGTTGAAAACCTTCTGGAAAGGATTCACCATTCCAGATGCCACTAAGAATATCTGTGATTCATGGGAAAGGTCAAAATACCAACATTAACAGAAGTTTGGAAAAAGTCGATTCCAACCTTCCTGGATGTCTTTGAGGGATTCAAGACTTCAGTGGAGGAAGTAACTGCAGTTATGGTGGAAACAGGAAGAGAACTAGAAGCAGAACCTGAAGATGTGACTGAATTGTTGCAATCTCATGATAGACCTTTGATGAATCATTTCTTATAAATGAGCACAGAAAGTGGTTCCTTGAGATGGAAACTACTCCTGGTGAAGATGCTAAGAAACTGTTGAAATGAAAACAAAAGTTTTCAAAGATTATATAAATTTAGCTGATAGAGCAGTCATAGGGGTTGAGAGGATTGACTCCAATTTTGAAAGAAGTTCCACTGATGCTATCAAATAGCATTACATGCTAAAGAGAAATTGTTTGTGAAAGAAAGAGTCCATAGATGTAGTAAACTTCACTGTTGTCTTACTTTAGAAAAATTGTCCCAAACCATGAGCAATCACCACCCTGATCAGTCACAGCAGCCATCAACACTAAGACAAGACCCTCCAACACCAAAAAGATTAACTCACTGAAAGCTCAGGTGATGGTTAGCACTTTTTAGCAATAAAGAATTTTTAATTAAGGTATGTATATCTTTTAAGATACAATGCTGTTGTACACCTAATAGACCACAGTAGAGTGACTTTTATATGTACTGGGAAACCAAAAAATTCATTTGACTCATTTTATTGCGATACTCACTTTACTGGTCTGGGACCAAACCTGCAATCTCTCTGAGGTATGCCTGTAGTTGTTTACTCCATCCCCCTTCTTTTTAGGGCTCTGGGAACTTGAAAAATGCTAGCCAAATTCTATACTCCTATACTGGACTTAGACTCACAATAGCCAAGGGAGTGCCCTGTCAGGTCATGGCTTCAAGACCGGGCTTCCCAAGGCAACCTTAGAGAGAGGAGTAATGGTGTCTGGAACGCTCCAAGCAACCCATCTCCTGGGCTCCATGTTGCCATTTCTTTCACTTAAAAAGAAACACAGACTTTAAAAGCCTCCTGAGGTATTTCCAGTTTTGTACCACTTTTTATTAGAAGGTCCATCTTTGCTCACATGAGCGATATCTTTTCTAGCATCTGCTAGGTTTTTCTAGCATCTGCTAGGAAAGACAAAGTTAGAAGCCAGTGCTTAAACAAAAAACTCCAAAATCTATTTTTGATATAAATTTAAGTAGACAGTGAATTGATTTCAATGAAAAATATTGTTATTTTTGAGGTGATGTGGCAAAAGTTAGAGAGAGAGGTAGTATAAAGGTTATGAGCCTATGACAAATTATAAATGTGTTAAGTAGATAACCAATGCCTTGAACACAGCAGGTACTCAATAAGAAATTGTTGGATGGGGGCACCTGCGTGGCTTAGTCACTAAGCATCTGCCTTTGGCTCAGGTCATGATCTTAGGGTCCTGGGATCTAACTCTACATCTGGCTCCCTGCTCAGTGGGACATCTGCTTCTCCCTCTCCCTCTGCCCCTTCCCGCCACTCCTGCATTCCCACTCTCTCTCTCAAATAAATAAAATGTCTAAAAACGTGTTGGATGACTATAAGAAATGACTGGTGCTTTATCAACTAATATAAAGTCATACCTCGTTAGAGTTATTGTTCCTGAAGAGATGTGATGGGGAAAGCCAGGAATGAAGACACAACCCAGAAGGGGAGATAGAGTTAAAGATAAACTCTTCCAATCTTACAACTTTGTTAAAACCTACCCTGCCTGCAGCAATTAGGAAAAGACAAATGTTAAAAGTTCTAACAAGCTGAAGCAAAGCCAAAGAGAATTGGGATACTGGATCAATTTTTTCATTGACCAGGCCAGCACAAAACAAATATAAAGATCCCAGCCCTGGACAGGAGCAAGGCACTCAGCACACAGAGCAACCTGCTGAGGGACCTCAGTCTTACGGCTAGCATGTCCAATATGTACGATACTGCTATCCCTTCCCTACAAGAAATGTGGATCTGAATTGGGGGAGGGAGGACACAGAAATTAGAGGTGACTTAAAATCTGTAGATTTTTTTTTATGTGTAGGATGTAATAAGTGGATGACCAAGTAGCATCATGAAGAAAATGAAAGGCAAAAAACTTGGTGCTACCAGTGAACTTGGGAATCCTGCAGGTCACTAGATGTTTGGAGCAGAACTCAGCTCCACCTACCAGTTTTCTTATTTCTAGGTATCTTTTTTTCAACAAAAATACACTCATGAAATTACATATTAAAAGCCTCTAAACAACCAATTTCTGCATATTAGAAGTTTTAAAGACAAGGAAGCATTCTATTTGCAGAATATCATCTCACTCTATACAATCAATTTCTCTCTCTCTCTTTTAACTGTTGATAAATTCATGCCTCTCACTGGTTCTGTGCTTGAGTGTAGCTTCCAACTTCTATGTTGGTAAGAATACCATACTAAATGATGGCATATATAAGCCACTTAAAATTAGCAAGTGACCTAACTTCTGGTGGACAGAGCAACAGGCTAATATCAGAAATCTGGTTTTCTCACTAGCTCTGTGAACGGGGGCAATTCATCTCTCTGAACCTCCGTACAATCATCAGTAAAGGGAGGTACACGATTAGATAACCTCTGAAGCCCCTTTTAGTTTTGACAGTTTTGTTTATCTGTATCAAGTGTTTTCTACCACTTGAGCTTTATCATTAAAAAGACTAGTTTGGAGATCAGGAGTTTTGTACTGGGTCTGAAGCCTCATCCCTTCCTGGAGATGTTAGGTTGCTGAGGTCCAAGTAGACCTCTTGACCCACTGTGCTGCAGTCAAATCAGTAACAGATGTGGACACAGGCGAACACATACACACACGTGTTTCAGTAGGCTGCTGCCTTGAGGAAACATGGAACCTGACAACAAAGTTTTGCCAGACAGGATCCAACTCTAATCTAGGTAATCTGTTAGGCAGTAGGGAAATAACTCCCTCGCAGATAGAAAGATGAAGAACTGCGTTTTCTGGAAGAAGAGATGCAGGTGGACAAAATCTTGGGAATTTATTTCTTGTTGGATAGCACTGAAGGTAATGTTTTCTTGAATGGATTCAAGGCAAAGGGTCAACTACATCAACCACAAAAAAAAAATGGACTTAACCATTGAATAATGCAAATATGATCTCCAAAAGTGATCCAAATGCTTCCTAAGAGCATCCTAGGAAACTCTTATTCCATCAGGCAGTTTATACTTCGGAGCTTTTTCTTTCCTGCCAATGTAAAAGGGATTATAGTCTTAGTCCTAACCTAGTCAGGGAGAGCATAGTCTCTCCTTCACGTGGACAATAAATTAAGTTGTCAATTCCAAATTTAGACAGAGTCTTGAAAGAGGCTTAATTAGAGTTGAAAGAATTGGGTTATTGAGTAAAATTTCCACTCACTGTTTTACGTTTTGGAAAGCTCAGAATTCCATCATCAAGCTGGCATTGTGTTAAATGAGCTGGAAAGCTGAATTAGGCAGAAATGGGAAGCTAAAGACATGGCCAAAAATGGCAAGGCAGCTCTGGCAAAAACAAATCAGAACCTGAAAACCTCTTCTGATTTAAAGACTGGTAACTTTCTTAGTGGAGAGAGTATAATAAAACATAAACAATAATTCCTATTGGAGAAGTTATATCATATAGAGAAGACCATGGGCCTTGGAAACTAGTCTTTAATCCAGGCATTCTCATGTTCTAGTTTTGTACACTAAGGCAACTAAACTTCTAATTGTAAAACGTGGGTAGTAACACCTACATCACATAGCCTACAGTTTTAAGAATTAGAAATAATGTGAGTCAGCTGCCTAGAGCCACACAGCTGAGCAATTCAATTTCCACAGCCAACGTCTTTGTAGTTCAATGGAAAGTACAAATCAAGATTTTGTAAATTAATATTCGAGAGGCTCTTATTTAAAAAAAATAACCTTACTACAAATCATTTTATAAAGTAAATAATTCTGCTAAATTGTGGTCAGTGGTTTATTGTTCAAGGGTAGATTTTTATAAGTAAGACACTCTTAAAATAGGTACACACACCATGATTCAAATAATTGATGTCTTGAGTCTTTCTGCACAAGAGACAACTTGACCCAGTGATAAACAGGATAGGACCACCTTTCAAAAAGTTTTCAATAAATGGCTCCTCCAGAGCTAAGAATTACTTGCTCTAATGCTGGAGTGGGGAGGGAAGGATGGTGTTAGCTGTCTTTTTTTTTTTTTACTCTTGGATTTTTTAATTTTTATTTTAATTTTTTAAATTTTTATTAAAATTTTAATTTTAATTTTAATTTATTTTTATTTTTATTTTATTAATTTAAATTCAGTTAGCCAACATATAGCACACTACTTTCAGATGTCGAATTCAATAATTCATCAGTTGTTAGCTCTGTTTTTTCTCCAAAAGGACTTAGAAAAATGTCAAATCTTCTTATGGTATATTTCCTGAACACTTCTCCACCCCCAATAAATTGCTCCTTTCTCTATGTTTCCATAGTGCTTTGTTCATACCACTATCTCTGTCTATGGCAAATACCAACGACAGCTAATGTTTATTAAATACTCATTACATGCCAGGAACTGTTCAATTGTATGTGCCTGACATACAATTAACCATTGAATCATCCCTTTATACCTCAGAGGTAAGTGTGTATGTTGCTTTATAACTAAGGTGTGAAAAAGTGAAGGCATTTGTCTAGTGTTCCACAGCTGGAAAGTCTACAGCCAGGTGTGAACACAGGGCTCGTTTGTTTCTATAGTCTACTGTCTTAGCCACATCAAGCTGTGTTGCTTCCTTGGGCTATGTATTTGAGAATCAATTCAGTGTAACTATTATTTTGTACGTTCTTATGGCTGAAGCACAATCTGGAAAAGAATGTGATCCTGACAAGGAAGAAACAGCCATTGAGAAAAACAGAGGGTGGCCAGAGAAAACATTTTTCCCTTCTAAGATTTTTTTAAAGGCTACACTGGAATAAGAACACACGTCTCTAATGCCAATATGCTGATGAATTGCTTACCAATGTCAAACACATTTGTCAACAATTCTACCTCCACACCTCAGGTAGGAAAGATGGCAAAGTCATCTAACACTGCCCATGTATCTTAAAAAGAGGACTGAGAAGAGAATGCCCTATCCCGCCTGCACCCCACTTGTTAAGACAACTGAAAATCCCTTGGTGATTTGCTCCTGCATCCCTTTTCAGCCTCACATTTTTCCTTTTAAGTCCTATACTCCTGTCCTATTCAAATGGACTCATTGACCTGGAAATGCTCCAGTCTCTTTCCCCTGCAGGTCAGGGCATCTGCCCCTCCCTCTGCAGGAAGCACCTCATCGCCAGCCTAAGTCTAGCTCATCATTCACAGGACTACTTGAACATCTTTGCACAGAAGTTCTTTCCTGAGTCCCCTGCCCAGGTTTTGGGCTTTTCCTCTGATTCCCATTATACTCCATGTGGTTCCCACCGATTCTCTGCTGCCTGGTCTCCTGCCTAGAGGGTACAGGTTAAGACACACTTCAGAGCTGGAATCTCAGTCCCACCACTGACTAGCCACAGAAATTTGGGCAAGTTATTTATACTCTGAGTCTCACCTTTTTATTTGTTTCATGAAAATGGTAACAATATTTATCCCTTAAGTTAGTGGTGAGGATCAAATCAGTTAATGAAAATAAGCACTTAAAAGCAGTGCCTGGCACCAACTAAACTGCTTATCTGTTATTAATAGCAGGTTTTCTGTGAAAGCCTGTCAACTCAATCCAAATATTTGGAAACCAAGATCAGAATATATGGTCACCTTGGGCTTTTTTATCATGTTAGGGAAATTTGGAGATTGTGGTTCTGAGATGTCAGTTCTAATTACTAATCTCAGGGTGATGTCAGGACATACTGGCCTTGCTAAGGGACATTTAAAGGGACCCACACTGAAACACTGCTATGCCTATTCATTCTTTTTCTGGCCCAGTTGCTTTCTCCCCTGAACTCGGGGTTTCAAACATCACATCAGCATTTTCTCTGCTGACAGCATTACAAGTACAGGGATACTGCTCCTTGGGGCATCATTGGCTGCTTGTGGTAAACAGAGCTCAGTGTGTTTGCTTTAGGTCTGCAAAGCAGCCAGGGAGGAACTGGGTTTGAGGCCCTGGGGCACTTCACAGACAGAGGCAGGGGTGGGATGTGGCCATGCCACATTAAAATGGTAGAGCATTTACTTTTTCTCCCTCAACCTTTCTGGATGGCCCTCTCCCTCTGAGCATTACTCTTCACTACCGTCAGTTACTGAAACCTAGAGCCCCTTGGAGTGCTGTCTTCTGGCCATCCCCGATCTTTACGCTGCTGAGGGAGGTTGGTGAGGCTAGGGCAAGGTCTGCCTTTGGGGACATCTGCCTGTATTTCTCGTCCCACTCCCATAAACTGACCTTATATAAGAGACCCACTCGTGGATGCCTCTGGCCTCCGCTCCTGGCTCCTCTGTGCTTTGGCTATCAGAGTGTGCATTTGATCTCCCCCTCCTAGGTAGGATGATTGCTTACTTGAGACAGTTTCAAATAAGAAAGAGGATATAGCACTGACCTGGGGGGCTAAGAAACTAAAATCCATTTCAGCTCTATTTTTATATTGGCATGTGACCTTAAGCAAATCACTCCACTTTGTACATCCTCGGCTTCCTAATCTGTAAAAATCAGAGAATTGGAATAATTTCTTTCTGGAAATTTGCTTTGGAAATTTATAATTCTGGTGAAAATTTCAGGCTTGTTAGGTATTCTGGGATAGAACTTCCTCAGATCCCTTCATCATCTCATCAGCTGCTCTCAAGAACTGGATCAATGCACAAACCTTGAATTTATGTTGGAGAGAAAGGTGTCTTATAAGGCTGGCTGAATCAGATCGTCCCTGTCATCACCCAGACAGGGTCCCCCAGAGCCAGGGACAAGCAAAAAGAACACAACCGCAGGGTTTTTCCAATATTCCTGCTGAAGAAACTCCAAAATATTTTGTACTTCAGTAGTCCTGGGATGTAAATTAAGTTAGCATGCTGCAAGTCTGAGAGTCTTTTTCATGTCTTGTATTTTGTCTTAAAATATATATAAATTTAACATTTTAATCCATATTTTTTGTAATAAAAATACCTGAAATTATTTAACATGAAGTAAAATTAATGCTCCAAAAATATGCATTAAGTTTGGTGCCCTGGGCAGCCTCTCTAGGGTGTGTGTCCTCTAATTTGAGAAGCATGGTTTTATCAACAATAATTTATGGAGTGCACTATATGCCAGAGACTATTCCAGGTGCTTTGCAAAAGGAAATTCCCTTAGATAATAAGTTTTACAGTTGGTGAAAGAGAGAAGCAGAGAATATTGTTTCAATAGTGTCTTTTATCTATAAATTAGGAAAGAGAATAAACTCATAAGTCATGGTCTTGCTAATATAAAGATTAGCTAAGATGATATATACGAAAATACTTCATAAACCTGACAATATTATATGCAAGATAGTTGAAAGCTGTCAGATTAATGTGAACCTCCATCAGGACCTCTCTCAGAACGTAATAGACAGAAACTATGATTAAATTTTGGCCAGACTGCCAAGAGGTCTAGGATTAGAGAAATTCTCAGAATCTCAGAAATACCTTGGAGCTATATAGGAGGCCCACAGAGATGGTGTGGTCCTGGGAGCACATATCAAAGATCAAAACTTATCTGTGCCAAACCATAACTTATTTTTCCTCAAAATACAGTTAGATAAGAGCAGAGAGTAAAAATATTATTGAATCAGTTTTCAAAGTGTTCTTCTTGTCCATTATCAGAAATTCTTGAACGAATACTTTATCATCCAGGAAGATAATTCTACCTATAAATATTGGCCAAATGAAGTTTTTTATTATTCCCCTTTCTGGAAAATATGCCTTTCTTCCTCCACACTAAAAGCACAATTTTAACTTTTTAAAATGATACTGGGTATTATCTTTTTCTATAAAGCTAGTATTGAATTCAGACATGAATTCTGCATATTTAATTTAAAAAATTCAATAAAATATGGCAATTTAAAACATAGGAAGGCAGTCATGGAGACAACTATTGATACAAGTATATTAAAATATAGATTACTTCCAAGAACAAAAGTGGACTTCCTCTCAAGGAGATCCAGTTTCTGAAATCTGAGGAGATTAAGAAGGAGTTATTTGGATTTCATTCTTTGTGTTTGAATTCACATGATTGGACATGGACATCTGGGTTGGATTTCAACTCTTGTGTCTTTTGGAATTTATTTTCTTTATTACTTGGGATAGAAAAACTCGGAGACAGGTTTTCTTTAAAGGAGTAAGTGTGGCAAATGGAAGGGGAGATAATCTCAGATTGCCAGAGCCCTGTTACCTTCCTTCATCCTGATAGTAATCAATTTCCACCCCCTTTTTATTAATCTCTATGAGTAGGTAGAATGAATTTAATGAAATTTTTAAAAATTACTCTAGCTATTTCATGTACATATGTATGTGTATAGTTTTAGTTAAATAGTTATATACAGTTATAGTCTACATTTTCACCCTGGTGGCTACCATACTAATTTCAATAATATAAGTATTGCTCAAAAATCTTTGTTATTCTTCTTTGAGGATGGGCTTTAGCATCTATTTGAAAATCACACAATTAGCCCTATAAACCTAGTCCAGTCCAATATATTGCTTTTTGAATATGATTTTAGGCCTGTATAATATTTAGTCCATATGCAAATGTCCCCAATTTTTCCCAAAGTGTCTGTTATGATTATTTTCCCCCTTTTCTTCCTGCCTTTTATGCTATCTATGTCACTAAACCAAGATACTATCAAGGTTAATATATTCCACTTGCTTTTTATGGTCCTTTAATCACTTTTAGTAGATCAAATAAAAGCCCCCAATTTTTTCCCCCAAACACTGAGATTTATGAAAAATCCAGACCAGTATTTTTTTAAAACAGGTATGTCACATTGCATCTACCTTTTTTGTTGTTGTTGTTTTGATTTCTCTTAATTTGTTTCTCCACTGCCTTTCTTTTCTGTAAATCCTACATTAGAACTAGAGGCCTGACTGAATTTGGGTTAATCTTTGGAAGACTATGTCAGAGCAGATGGTTGCTACCTTACATGGGATAACAACTCTTCAAAGATCTTAGAAGATCAATGTAGCTTACCATAACTAATGCCAAATTGGATCACTTGATTAAAATAACAGTGACCAGATCTCTCTGCATCAAGAAAAATTCCCCCCTTCGTAAATAGTGAGTCATTCATTCTTTGGTACTAGGTGTAAATACGGTTTCCCAACTAAATTTCACCTGACGGTTTAAACAAACATGTTAATCACTTGCCTGATCCAGTTATCACACTGCAGTTTCCTAAATAGTGATAGTCAATTTTTATAATTTTTATGTGTATTAACTAGCATTTATCTAAGCAAAAGTAGCTTTTGCTCCTCCCATCTTTTTTCTTAAGATTATTTATTTATTTAACAGAGAGAGAGAGAGAGAGAGAGAGAGAGAAAGACAGCGAGAGAGGGAACACAAGCCGGTGGAATGGAAGAGGGAGAAGCAGGCTCTCTGCTGAGTGAGGAACCCAATGCAGGGCTTGATCCCAGGACCCCAGGATCATGACCTGAGCCAAAGGCAGATGCCTAACTGACTGAGCCACCCAGGCGCCCCATGTTCCTCTATCTTTTGAGTGTAGTTATAGTCAGAGTTCTTACTCAAAAGTTATAATTAATCACACTCATGCTTAAATTGCCCAAAATTTGGTAAGTACATGCTTAAGCAAGCTAGCAAGCTCTTGTGCCCTGCTGACAGATGTACATTCATCTTTGCATACTTCCTTAATTTTGGATATACACAGAGGTCCCAACTCACACTGTATTTCCCTGGAGATACATGTGGTGGTTTTATAACATATCCACAAATTCTTCGATATCTTCCCATCAGAAGATAAATTTGAGCTCCCTTCCCCTTAAATACGAACTGGTCTTAACGACTCACTTCTAATAGACAGAATGAAACAGAAACGATGCTCCCAAAACTTGGTAATAAAAGAAAATACACAGTTTATTTCTGACTTTTTCTTTTTTTGAGACCTATTCCTTGGGAGTCTTGAGCTAACACATAAGAATTCTAGCTATCCTGAAGACACCAAGGTGCAGAGACAACACGGAGATAAAGAGATGTACAGGGATCCTCAGCTATTCTATCCTCCAGTTACTTGGGTCTTCCTAGCATCCGGAATGTCTTCCTTGCCAGACATGTGAATGAGCTTTCAAGAGATTCTAGCATCTAGGCTACAAGCTTCCAGAGCCAAGACAGTGGCTCAGAGATAAACTGGCCCTACTGAGTTCTGCCTAAATGGTAGATTCGTGAGCAATATTGATGCTGTTGTTTTGTAAGCCACTAAGTTTTGGGGTGGTTTATTGCATAGAAGTAGATAACTAGAACATGCTGAAATTAAATTTCCAAAGAGCTCTGCTCTTCTTTTAATGCGAACTGGTTCTAGAACTAAGATTTCCATGTTGATTCTCTCATTGCTACTGGATAGTTTTGTTTAAGCTTTTTTCAGTGGACAGAGTAAAGGAAAATGTTTGAAAAATTAAGAGTTTGTGTGTATATTTTTAGTTAAATTTACCACTAAAAGGAGTTTTAACCACTTTTATTTCATTATCACATTTTTTCCCTAAAAATACTGGTTCATAGTAACACTAGTATATTTATTTGCTTCATCCTACAGTAATATAGTCTACTACTAAAAGTGCTATAAGCATTAATAAAATATTACTATTCACATTACTACTACTAAGAAACCAATTGAGTGAATTTAAGATTTCTATGCAATTCTTTTTGCCTTTTTTTTTTTTTTAGCATATACCCCATGAATAATGTACATCATGGTACTGGGGTCAAAAATCATTTAAATTCACTCTTTTATCTGTGTGGCTATGTTTTAAATTTGATATAAGCTTAGGTTTATTAGTTACACTTTGGTTAAATTTTGGGGTTTGCTTTCCCTCTTATTTAACTTTAAGTATATAAACTTTGCATGGTTCCAAAGCCAAAACCACTTAAAATGGTAAACTCAACTCATCACCAGCCCTTCTATTTTCCACATTCCTTGAAGGTGAACATGTTCCTTTGTTTCTCATCTATCTTTCCTATAAATATGCACTCTTATTTTTTTCTTTCCTATAGAAAAAATTATAATCTTGCCTTTCTCATTTAGCACAGTAACCTAGAATTAATTTTAAATCAGCTCCTAGAACTCTTTACTCTTCTTTTTTAAGGCTTTATAGTATTCAATCATATTTATCTATAGTCATTTAATCAACCAGTCCTTTTCATGGTCATTTTATCCCATGCTATTACAAAAAACTCCACAATTAATAACTCTGCACATATTTTTGTGGTGGCTGTAGTTGTTGCTGTCCTGTTTTTGTAGAGGTTTATCTACAGGCTCAATTTCAAGAAGCAGAATCTAGGGATCAACTAAAAACATAAAGCAAATATGAACAGACCTAAACAGAGAAATAGCAATACAGTAACAGAATAGGATTTTAATATCCCTACTTTCACCAATGGATAGACCATCCAGACAGGAAATGAGGGAAAGAGTGGTCTTAAATGACAAGTTAGACCAGATAGACTTAACAGATAATATACACAGCATTCTATCCAAAAACAGTAGAATATACATTATTTTTAAGTGCATATGGAACATTTTCCAGGGTAAATCATAGGTTAGGCCATGAAATAAATCTTACTAGATATAAGAAGACTGAAACCATAGCAAGTATCTTCTCTAACCACAATGGTATGAAACTAAAAATCAATTATAAGAAGAGAAATGGAAAATTCAGAACTATGTAGAGATTAAAAACAACCTAGTGACCAACCATTGGGTCAAGAAGAAATTAAAATTAAAAATACCATGAGACAAATGCAAGTGAAAACACAATGTACTGAAACAGAAGATACACAAAAGCAATTCTAAGAAGGATGTTTATAGTGAAAAATGCCTACCTACATCAGGAAACAAAAAATCTCAAACAACCTAACTTTACACCTCAAGGAACTAGAAATAGAAGAATAAACAAAGTCCTAAGTTAGTAGAATAAAGAAGTTCAAAGAAAAGATAAATGAAATAGAGATTTTAAAACAATATATTAGGAAAACAAAGATAGGGATTTTTGAAAATTGACAAATTTTTGCTTGACCCACCTCCCCACCCTGCCAAAAAGAGGACTCAAAATCAGAAATGAAAGAGGGACATTACAGCTGATACCACAACAATACAAGGGATCATAACAGATTACTGTGAACAATTATATAGCAACAAATTTGAAATCCTAGAAGAAAGGAATTCCCAGAAATATAACCTACCAAGTTTGACTCTTGAAGAACTAAAAAATCTGAACTATTAGTAATGAGATTGAACCAATAATAAAAAACCTCCCAGCAGAGAAGGGAGCTAAGACAGTGGCATAGCAGGAGGACCCTGGGATCATTTCATTCCTGGAACACAACTAGATAACTATCATTCTTAATACTGGAGAAATCAACCCGAGGACTGGCAGAACAAACTGCACAATTAGAGGGAGAGAAGAGGCTGTATCAAAGAAGTTAGGAAGTGTGGAGATGTGGTTTGGGGGAGAAATGGACTGTGGGTGTTGCGGAGGGGAGGAAGCCATGGTTGCAGAAAAAGGGGAGAGAGAGAGAGGACTGCACAGGAGATTTCACGAGGAGAACACTTTCCTAAAGCCATTGGCTGGGAAAATGAGAGAGGCTGATTTTCATGAGTTTTTGCAACCAGTGGAGCTTGAAGGCTGGAGTTTTAAGGTCAGAGGGCTTGGCTGGGATACAGCCTTGAGTGCTGATCTACCGGAGAGAAGGCAGGCAAGCAACATGGGGTGGGGGTTTGGGGTGGGGGGAGATGGCGCCATCTGAGGAACATCTAAGGGTCACAGGGGAGAGATGGTACACTCTTCTTGGGGTGCATCTGTGACAGGCAGACATGCCTCTCCGGGGACAAAGGACCCAGTGGGCACCATTCCCCTCCCCTGCCCCTCAGCATAGATGTAGATCCATCTGCAAAGGGACGGTTGTCCTGGCTCTGGCTGCCTACCCTGCTTGCTCCAAGTCCTGCATCTCTGCTCTCTGGTGTGACTGCCTTTCTCAGTCAAACCTACCTCAGTCCAAGCATGGTGAGACCCTCTCCCAGAGGGCCAGCAGGCCCTTGCCCATCCCAGATCCCTAAAATCTGTGGTTTAAAAGTCGGCAGACTTGGCTGGGACAGAGCCCAAAGGGCACTGTGCTGCTCCAGGGAGGCAAGCAAACTAGAGACAGACAGCCTGAAAACAGAAATCTGAAAAACACCTGGGATGCACAAAGGGAGGTTATTTGCTCTTCTGGAAGTGCTTCCCTGAGAGCAGCAAGCACAGCATGAGACCCGTCTCCACTAAGGGAGCTGGCTGGTGCCATTTCCTTCTCCCACCCCTCAGCATAACCTGCTTCAGTAAACAGCCTAGCAACACTGGCTGCCAGACCTGCTTCCACCAAGTCCTGACCCCTGTGCCCTGCCAGTACTGCCCTTCTCTGGCAGGTGTGCTTGAGACCCAGCACAGCAGGCCCCTCCTCAGAAGACGAGCAGAAATCCCTGCACACACCACGTTTCCTGACTAGAGAGCTCTACAAGGCTTCAGTTCTAACGGAAGTATCATGAGGTCTCGTTTAACAAACAGACTTAGCACACCTCATTAAGACCAACCACATTTAGGCCCGTGTCCAATCACTGCCCACTGCAGGCAAGAAGAAACTGCAGAGGACTGAGCTGAGGGGTACAGCAGCCATTCCTAACACAGCAACAGCATGCATGAGCTCATACCAGACAGCACTCCCTGAAGCACCAGACCCTGGACACTATATGACCTCTTCTTCATAAAGTCCTTTCTCTCAGGAGCAGGAAACACATCAGGCTCTCCTAATACACAGAATAAGGCAGGGACTTAGACAAAAATGCCCACATGGAGGAATTTATCCCAAATGAAACAAGAGAAGTCACAGATGGACCTCTAAACAAAGACAAGTAACATGACTGAGAGAGAACTTAAGCAACAATCAAGAGATGACTCACCGGGCTTCAGAAAAGAGTGGAAGAGTTCAGAGTGGTTCTTACCAGAGATAAAAGAGCTACAAAACAGTGAAGAACGGAAAATGCAATAACTGAGATTTGAAGCAGACTAGAGGCAATGACCACCAGGATGGAAGCAGCAGAGAAATGAGTGATATAGAAGATAAAATAATGCAAAACAATGAAGCTGAACAAAAGAGAAAAAGAAGAATTATAGAACACAAGAATAGACTTAGGGAACTCAGTGACTCCTTTAAACATAGTAACAATTGTATCAAAGGAGTCCCAGAAGAAGAGAGAGAAAAGGGGTCAGGAAATAATAGCTGAAATCTTCCCTAATCTGGTGAAGGACACAGACATCCAAATCCAGCAGGCACAGAGAACTCCCACCAAAATTGACAAAAGCAGACCAAAAGCAGATCAAAACCACAGTGAGATATCATCTCACACCTGTTAGAATGGCTATTATCAAAAGCACAATAAATAACAAGTGTTGATGAGGATGTGGAGAAAAGGAAATCCTCATGCACTTTTGATGAGAATATAAATTGGCACAGCCACTATGGAAAACAGTATGGAGATTCCTCATAAAATTAAAAATAGAATTGCCATATAATCTAGCAATTTCATTTCTGGTGTTTATATGAAGGAAATTTTTATTTTTAACAAGAACATTGGTACATTCCCTCTATACACACTTCTTAGAGTTTTGGGTTTTTTTAGTATTCATAAGTGGATGTTGAATTTTGTCAAATGGTTTTTCTGTATCTTTTGAAATGATCAAATGATCATGGGCCTTTTCCTTCATTTTGTTGATGTGGTATATCACATGATTATAAAGGTTTTATACAACAAACCCACAGCTCACATTTCTATACACCAACAGCAAGACAGAAGAAAGAAATTAAGGAGTCGATCCCATTTACAATTGCACCCAAAACCATAAGATACCCAGGAATAAACCTACCCAAAGAGGCAAAGAATCTATACTCAGAAAACTATAAAGTACTCATTAAAGAAATTGAGGAAGACACAAAGAAATGGAAAAACGTTCCATGCTCATGGATTGGAATAACAAATATTGTGAAAATGTCTATGCTATCTAAAGCAATCTACACATTTAATGCAATCCCTATCAAAATACCATCTATTTTTTTTCAAAGAAATGAAACGAATAATCCTTTAATTTATGTGGAAACAGAAAAGACCCCGAATAGCCAGAGGAATGTTGAAAAAGAAAACCAAAGTTGGTGGCATCACAATTCCAGACTTCAAGCTCTATTACAAAGCTGTAATCATCAAGAAAGTATGGTACTGGCACAGAAACAGACACATAGATCAATGGAGCAGAATAGACAGCACAGAAAGGGAACCTCAACTCTATGGTCAACTAATCTCCAACGAAGCAGGAAAGAATGTCTAATGGAAAAAAGTCTCTTCAACAAAGGGTGTTGGGAAAATTGGACACATGCAGAAGAATGAAACTGGATCATTTCCTTACACCACACACAAAAATAGACTCAAAATGTATGAAAGACCTCAATGTGAGGCAGGAATCCAACAAAATCCTTGAGGAGAACACAGGCAGCAAACGCTTTGACCTCAGCCACAGCAACTTCTTCCTATGGACATTACCCAATGTAAGGGAAGCAAGGGCAAAAATGAACTGTTGGGACTTCGTCAATATCAAAAGCTTTTGCACAGCAAAGAACAGTCAATAAAACTAAAATCCAACTGACAAAATGAGAGAAGATACTCACAAATGACATATCAGATATAGGGATAGTATCCAATATCTATAAAGAACAAATAACCCAATCAAGAAATGGGCAAAAGACATGGATAGACATTTCGGCAAAGATGACATCCAAATGACCAACAGACACAGGTAAAGGGCTCAACATCACTCAGTATCAGGGAAATAAAATTCAAAACCACAGTGAGATACCACCTCACACCAGTCAGAATGGCTAAAATTAACAGGTCAGGAAACAACAGATGTTGGCGAGGATGTGGAGAAAGGGGAATCCTCCTACACTGTTGGTGGGAATGTAAGCTGGTGCAGCTGCTCTGGGAAACAGTATGGAGGTTCCTCAGAAAGTTGAAAATAGAGCTACCCTACAACCCAGCAATCACACTACTGCATATTTACCCTAAAGATACAAACATAGTGATCCAAAGGGGCACGTGTACTGAATGTTTATAGCAGCAATGTCCACAATAGCAAACTATGGAAAGAACCTAGATGTCCATCAACAGATGAATGGACAAAGAAGAGGTGGTGTATATATACAATGGAATACTATGCAGCCATCAAAATAAATGAAATCTTGCGGTTTGCAACAACGTGGATGAAATTAGAGGGTATTATTCTAAGTGAAATAAGTCAATCAGAGAAAGAAAATTATCATGATCTCTCTGATATGAGGAATTTGAGGGACAGAGCGGGAGGTCATGGGGGGTAAGGAGGGAAAAAATGAAACAAGATGGGATCGTGAATGAGACAAACCATAAGAGATTCTTAATCTCAGGAAACAAACTGAGGGTTGCTGGGGGTGGCGGGTAGGGATATGGTGGCTGGGTTATGGACATCGGGGAAGGTATGTGGTATTGTGAGTACTGTGAAATGTGTAAGCCTGATGTTTCACAGACATGTATCCCTGGGGCAAATAATACATTATATGTTAATTTAAAAAATCAAATGGCAAATCAAAATATGTGTCAAAAGGAAAAATAAAACAATATTCCAAAACCTATGGGATGCAGCAAAAATGAAAAAGTATTATGCTATAAATTTTTGTATTAAGAAAATAAAGTTCAAGAAAATAATTTCACATGACACCATAAGGAACTAGAAAAAGAAGAAACTTAGCTGAAATTTGGTAGAGGAAGGAAATACAAAGAAAATTCAGAAATAAACACTAGAATAAATAATGTAACATTGAAAATAATGAAAATTTTTTCAAAAAAAATTTATTGGTAATGCTTTAACTACATTAACTATGAGAAAAAAGAAGACTCAAAAACCAAAATGAGAAATGGAAGAGAAAACTAATACAACAGATACCATAGAAATGCAGTAAGATAACAGATTACTATAAATAACTGTATACTAACAAATTAGATAACTTGGGGGAAAAAAGAAACAGATAATTCCTAAAAATGCACAAGTTGCCAAGATTGAATAATGAATCTTGAATCCAAGAAGTAGGAGATCTCCTTAAACCAGTAACAACAACAAAAGTTGAATTCAGAATCAAAAATCTCCCAGCACAGAAAAACCCAAAACCACATGGTTTCATTGGTTTCATGGTTGCAAACATTAAAAATCAACAACAATGACAATCTTTTGATAAAAATCTTACAAATAATGAAATGGAACACTTCAAAATCATTCCACAAGGCCAGTACTACCCTGATACCAAAGCAGGATAAAAACAATAACAAAAAAGTCTAATTTGTTGTCCGATATAAGTATTGCTACTCAGACTTTCTTTTGACATCCATTTCCCTGATAAATGTCTCTCTCCCCCCGTCACTTTCAATCCACATGCGTCTTTAGGTCTAAAATGAGTCTCTTGTAGGAAACATATAAATGGATCTATTTTTTTTTAATCCATTCTGACACCTTATGTAATTTACCATATTTCTAACATCTACTGGAACTCTTCCCGCCACCCCCAAGGTTTTATTCCTAGCTATTTTGGCATGTTTATTCTTCCACGTGAACTTTAAAATTAACTTGTCTAGAAAGAAAAAAAAAGGTAGTGTTTTACTGAACTCGTGCTAAATTACATATTACCTTAAGATAAATTTATATTTTTATGATCTTTAGTCCTATTCAAGAACAAGAATTGTCTAAGCATCCAAGTCTACTTTTACGTCTTTCAGGACACACAGCAAATATCATGTGTATTATAAATAACAACAATAATAACAAGGAGCTATAAATTTCCAAATGCTTACATTGTGCCAAGCAATGCCTTAAGTGCTTTACTTGTATTACTTTGTTTAAACCTCACCAAAATTTTTTGGACTTTGTGTTATCATCCAGATTGTACCAATAAGAAAACTAATAACTATAGATTAAGTAAGATTATAAAGAATAGATATGCAAAATAATCATTTTTGAAGCCAAAATACCATTTTAGTTAATCAATTTGAGAAATATAAAAAATCCAAAATATACAGTTTTGCTGAACCTATAAGGACCCCAGTAGTCTCACACATTTTTTGGGGGGAGAGAGTATTAATTGTGGCAACCTTCTGTTAAATGCATATATGACATATAAACTGGGAATTTCTGATAGGATTTCTCATATAGTGTCACATGTATACAAATATGAAAGTATAAAGATCTTTATCCTTATATTTTTCTAGCTGCAAAAGACTAAAACAGTAACCATCGGTTAAATGAAGCAGGTCACACACAGACAAGATACTTGAAGGCCATTATTGAGTATGAGGTTGATTCCAATGTATGGATTATGGAAAGATTGTTAAAATTTTAAAGGGATAAAAGAGCAGAATTGTGGAAACAGTTTTCTCTCAGTTTTCTCTAACAGTTTTCCTGTTAAAATAAGACAACATGCTTACATATGCATGTAAAATTTCTGGAAGGTATAACAGAATTTTGTCTCCGAAAAAGGCACTGAAGTTCTGAGGTAAGAGAGACATTTACTTTTCATAATGCAGTGATTTTTTTTTCCATATGCAAGTATCACCTTTGAGATTTTGTAAAAGGACATATTATAAACAGAGAAAAATGTGGCAGGATTTAAAACAAAACCAGCTTTGGGGACAAGCATCTAGCCCAATGTGACTGTCTTGAAGGGAGAGCCTTGCTCTTTGCAATGCTGAAGTTCTGCGTGTTAGAGGATATACCCTCAACACATGAAATGCAGGGACTCTCTACTAACCTGACTCTAGGAACGGTTCCCATGAAAAGTGAAAATTGGTTGAGAGGGTGACAAGCATCGTTTGTATTTGGTTTTACTTGATGGAGAAATCAGATGTTGTGAGGCAAGCTTCAGAACTGATCATGGCAATTAGAGCTGTTGAGAGTACTGTTGATAAATTGGAGAAATGTTTTGGAGCTCAGGGTTTCTTTTGCACACCGGGAAGCTTGCTTAGCAGGTGGGACTCCACCAGCTTTAGATGCACTTGCAAAATCTTTCTGCCAAATGCAAAATCCACACAATAAGCAGTTTTCAAACTACATCCCTAGAGACTAAGCTTGTTAAAATTATTCTTCCCTAAACAAATATTTGAAAAATGGGAAAATACTTATTTCATGGTCATCTTTTTTTTTGGCCCTAGGGACAACTCAAGAGAGTCTCTTGTTGAACCAGGACCAACCTGAGGACATATTAGCTGACGCTGGCAGGAGGTCAGTCCTGGGCCCTGTGCTGCTTAATGATATCTTGTCCCCTGCTAAAGGACAGGTCATCAAGGATACAAATGACACCAAGCAGTCAGGAGAGAAGCAGCATTTTGGACACAAGAACAGAATCCAGGAGCGCCTGGGTGGCTCAGTGGGTTAAAGCCTCTGCCTTCGGCTCAGGTCATGATCTCAGGGTCCTGGGATCCAGCCCCTCATTGGGCTCTCTGCTCAGCGACAGCCTGCTTCCTCCTCTCTCTGCCTGCCTTTCCGCCTACTTGTGATCTGTCAAATAAATAAATAAAATCTTAAAAAAAAAAAAGAACAGAATCCAAATTATGTTAGTAAATTGAAAAGGCAAAGTGGAAAAACAAACAGAAGGAAGGGGAGAAAAAACAAGTACTTAAGATGGGAAAAGGAGTGTCTCCTGGGTGGCTCAGTCAGTTAAGCATCTGACTCTTGGTTTCAGCTCAGGTCATGATCTCAGGGTCGTGAGATGGAGCCCTGCTTTGGGCTCTGCACTCAAGGCAGAGTCTGCTTGAGTTTTTCTCTCCCTCTGCCCACCTCCACCACCTCTAAAATAATTAAATAAATCTTTTAAAAAAAAAATGGCGTGGTAAAGGAAATAGCCGAAATCTAGGTAAAGAACTGCTCACAATAAAACCTGAGGTTCAGAGTAGGAAACAAGTCCTTGGTCAGTGTTTATCCAGAAATTCCATGCTGTGAATCATGGACAATGGAAGAACATTATTCTTTTATATCAAGAGCTACTTAGGCATCATTTTGAGCTCTCTTTTTATTTCGGATTCTAATGTCTGCCTGGAAGGATATTAAATAAATCAGATGTGGTGATATGGTTGAGAAATAGGACCGAAATGGAACCACAGGAGCAGCAAATATCATGTACATAGATTTCTTAGAAGCATTATGTGAGTGGCTTCAGAAAGGGTGCCTTAACCTCACAGTAGCTGAGAAGTCTACAAGGAAGGTTCATGTCAGGGCACCACCATGTTTTAGTGGTGATGAATTAAGCCTCCATTCTCATTCAAATACCCCTGGGAGGGGGTTGACATGACTGCCTCTGTGCTACAGACTGCCACGGACCCCTATGCTTCTTACTCATATTACCCATGGAAATTGTAAATACATAATTCTTTCTACAAATATTTGAGTACCTACTGAGTGTCAAGCACTATTCTAGGAAGCTAGTATATATAATCCCTTTAAATTCTATTTTCTAGGCAGTTCTTCGTAGTGTTCATCTCTTCCTTAAAGTAATAAATCTTACACAGCTAGTAAAAGCCAGCTGACACTCTCAATTTTGCCTGGAGATCTCTTTGTGTAAATCCAAAACACCATTAGTTACACGTTCCATCTTCCAAGTTACCACAGGAGACTGCTTTCCCAAATATTTCACCGTTATATAGAATGGCTCCAATTTTTCCAGTTTCCTATAGCAATTTCTTTGACATTTTTTCCAGCCTCTGGCCATTTTCAGAGATGAGGCCAATGATGTAGTGTAGGTTTTAACACCTCACTCTTGGCATCAATTCCTGTAGAATTTCTCTTTTGTCACCGAAAAGTCACATAACAATCAACTGCAGAACATAGTTGCTTAAAACAGTAAGTAAATGCTCATGAACCTGTAGGACAGGTTTGCTGGTCATGACTAAGCTCATTTGTGTCTATGGTCAGCTGTAGGTTGGCTACACAGCTTTGCTGATCTACAATGGACTCCGTTTAGGTCACTGAAGTGACCTGACACTCAACCACCAGTCTTTTGTTCTCCAGTGACACAAGCCAGGTTTGTACTCAAGGCAATTAAAGACAAGCAACAGAGCAAGTAGAAATGAGCCAAGACTTTGCTGCTTGCCTCATATTCATCAAAGCAAATCACATGGCTGAACTCACAATCAAAGAGAAAGGAACTCTTCTCCACCTCTAGGTGAGAGCAGACTTAAAGTCACATGTGGAAGGCACAGCTACGGGGTGGGAGGAGGGATAAATAATTGGGGTATTAACGCAGTAAATCTACCAAAGACACTATGGCCATAATTCATATAAACAATTATTTCTTGGTGGCAGTGGAATGGTAAAATATTATATATATATATATATGGGTCTTCACAGAGGTTAAGATAGAATAGTCTGACCGACCAGATGGACATGAGAAAAAGAGAAAAATTGATGTTGACTAAAGTTTGGCCTGAGTGTGTGGGACAACAGACTTGGTATTAACTGAGGTAGAAAGACTGAACAATAAACAGGTGTGAAGGAGACTGTCAAGGACCTTTATTTTAGATACTGTCCCAGTTAAAACAACTTCAAAACACAGCACCTCAAAACTGAGGGGCTTATTAACAGCAACCACATTGATACTGCTCACAAATCTGTGGTTCCGGCAGGACTCAAGAGCAATAGCTCGTCTCTGCCCCATCTGGCATCAGCTAGAAAGCTTGAAGGCAGGAAGCTAGAACCATCTGAAGGCTTGCTCTCTCATGGGTCTGACAGTTGATGTCGGGAACATTCAAACAGCTGGGGCCTAGAAGAGCTGGGGTCCCTCAGGCATCTCTCTATGTGTGTGATCTCATCACAGAGTTTTTATAATCTAGAGGCTTCAGGATAGCGAGAGAGCTTACATGTCAACTCAGGACTGCCAAGGTATGCATTTTAAGAAGACAGACAGGCAGAAGCTTATTAACCCTATTAGCTTTTCTAAACAGGACTCGGAAGTCTTACACACATCACTATATTCATTAGAAGTTAAGTCACTAAGGTCAGTTCACTTTCAAGAAAAGGGGATTTAGACTCCCCCTGAGGGGAAGGAATTGTCAAAGCATTTGTGGACATCTTTTTCAAGCATCACAAGCATGATAAGCAACATGTTCATTAGAGCTCTTATGTACCAACCTGGAACTGAGAGCAGAGATCCAAGCTGGGAATATAAATTTAAGAACCAATGAAGAGATCCATATACTAAGTCTTAGGACACTCCAAAACTTAAAGGCTGGGGAGATGAGGCAGAAGCAGCAAAGCAGCTAAGAATGAATGGTTAAAAAAAAAAAAATTCTGTGGGGAAAAACCAAAAAGGATGACTTTTCTATAATTACTTTCCAAATAAAATGTAAGCTATATAGTGGCAATGACTGTTACCTTTCTCTTTGTGAATTTCCAGCACTATCTCTGTAGAAACTCAAAAATAAATAGTTTTTGGATAAATAGACGTTGAACTATAGAACGCTTCCAGGCAGGGACTCAGTGGCTGGGAGGGTGGGAAGGATATTACAGTGAGGAGTCTAATTCTTGGAATATACCTAGACCAGGTTAGAAATTCATTTCTGGAATCCTGTAGTAAGTCTGAGTCAACTGGTCTATCACAGAAATAGACTGTGACATATCAGGAGAGGATGAATGCTCCAAGGAGGAAGGCAGCAGAGAAATCAAGGACACAGTCTGGAGGAGTACAACTTCTTATACTGCCCCCTTCTATCCCAAGCTCCAAATGATCTTGTTGTCAACTTTCCAGCCTCACCTTTTATCTTCATTCTCTCTTAATTCTTATGCTCTAGCAACAATAAGTACGCTTTCTTTTCCAAAATGACCTTGTTGACCTGCGGCATAACAGGAATTACTACTTCTTTAAAATCACTCTATGACATGATTTGCCACTTTTCAGATATATTTGGTCAATCGCCTCATCCGTCCCTGCTGTTTGGTCTAGGATCAGGAGCAAAATAACAAGGGAGAATGAAGCTGGAGTCTAGCATATCAAGACCACATGGTTAAAAGACAGGCAGGATGGGAATAGAAAACAGGAAGAGAACATATATGGAATGTATGTAACATGCACTGTACATGTTACATTACTTAATTCTCACAACAACCATGTGAATTTGGTATTAACTTTATTTTACAGGAAAGAAAACAGAAGGTAAATTTTTCCTAGGTCACATAGCTAGTCATTGGATCCAATACTCTGAAGCACCGAATATAACAGGTATGAGAACTCAGTCCTGGGAAGACTGAGGCTCCAGCTCAGGAAAGTCAGCTATCAGCACCTAGTGATCAAAGTAGAGATTAGTCATCAAAATCTAGGTCCAATCCTTGGGATCTCAGAGGGTAAGCTAGAATCACAAGGGGAAGTAAACTGGGAAAGTAACATGTCGGGCACTATAAATTTGAGCAAATGAAATCATAGTTGACGTCTCAAATAGAATTATAGTGTCTGCATGAGTCCTTTTGAACAGCATCTAGAGATGGCATTTGCATTTCATATGTTTGTGATAATTAGCCATTTTGAAAGGTAGCGTTGGTGGAGATATTTACAGAACTACACATATATTTATAGTTCCCTATACAATCATAGGTGAGAACACTTCACTGTTCAATTAATGACTGTTTAAGTAATAGCCTGAATCACTGGATCAACTCTTGTTGAGATAATATAGCTTTGCAAAATAACAGCAGGAGTACAGAGAAATGCTCTTGGAAACCATGCTATAATGTCTAGTAGTAGGAAATTTAGTCCACAATAATGTGACATGAGGTTAATATACATAAGCACAGGAGGTCTTCTCTTTTACTACAGTAGAGGACTTGAGTAATCAAGCAAATATTTGTTGAGAATTATTATGTATGAAGTGCCAAGGGGGGACAGAAAGATGAAAAGAAATACCCTTTGTCCTCAAAGAACTTACAAGTGTCTGGCAGTCTCAGGTAACAAACTCACATGTTAGAGAAGTGTAAAACACATGGTAATTGCCCTCCCCAAATCCCATAAAAGAAAGAAATCACTATGGGTTGGGGATAGTTTGGGGAGAAGTCCCACAGACTGGGAAGAAAAAAATGAGCCAAATTCCAGAGGAGAGAAGGTGTGGAGTAGGTTGAGCGCATGGTGAGTGGCCAAGTCTAGATCAAAAGGCAGATTCACACTGCACATCAAAAGAACTTGGGACTTGAGTGGAAAACTGGGCCTAGCTTTAGAATTTGAACTAAATCCATTTAAGATATTTTTATAGAGATATAACATAATAAAACATTTTAGGAAGTATTTTTGGTAAAATATTCAAAATGATTTGGTCCTTCTAGTATTTTCTTTCTTCTCCCCCTCCCATCTAGAAAAATAATGTAACTTCAATCTATGTACCAATGAAACCATCTATTGTCATTTTCTGCATAATAAGATCCCTTCCATTTCCTCAGTGACTCTTCAAGATCCAAAAATGATATATTTACTAAGTTAGCCATCTTTGCCACATTATGGAATTCTCAATCTCCTTATTCAATTCTAATTTTATACCAAATTCTTTTGTGTATAATCAAACTGGTCCTTCCACTGGTCTCACGTTAAAGATGATAGCAATCCAGGGCACCTGGGTAGCTCAGTCAGTTAAGTGTTCAACTCTTGGTTTCAGCTCAGGGTGGTGAGGCCCCACATCAGGTTCTGAGTTCAGTGGGGAGTCTGCTTGAAGATTCTCTTCCTTTGCCCCTCCCCTCACTCTCTCTCTCTCATTAAAATAAATCTTTTTGGAACGCCTGGGTGGCTCAATTGGTTAGACGGCTACCTTCAGCTCAGGTCATGATCCCAGGGTCCAGGGATCTAGTCCCGCATCGGGCTCCTTGCTCAGCAGGGAGCCTGCTTATGCTTCTCTCTCTGCCTCTGCCTGCCACTTTGCCTGCTTGTATTCTGACAAATAAATAAAATCTTTAAAAATAATAATTTTTTTTAAATTAAAAACAGTACCAGTCCTTTGAAAAACTGCTGGGCTGTTTTGAAATTTTAGAAAACTGTACAGGCCAAGTAACTCAAATCAACTTCAGGAACTAGTTTCAGCCACCCACCTATCCTGGGTAAGGATCCATGGGTTCTGAATTTCTTCTACAGCAGATTCATGTTAAAACTGGATCTGAGGGAATGGGGAGATCAAGCAATAAATGACTAACAAAAGATGCACATAAAATGTAGAGCCATTTTCTAGCTCTTAGCAAGGATTTCTGATGCCACCCTGAGCACAGAATTCAGCCTCAACTAGCCAAATGATTCCAACAGCTCCTTCCTGTGTTGGGAGAACCTAGGATGGTCCTGAACAATCATCTCATTCATGAAAAGCTCCTAAGAAACGGCCAGAAAATTGGAAAGTGGAATTAGCATACATAGACACACAGGAAACGGGAGTAGAAGCAGGTGGGGTACTTTTGTAACAATTTGGTCAACAACCCATCATTTTTTTGGTGATGTGGCCTGCTTCCAGGTTTTAAAAATCTTGTAAAGTATGTGGGTCTGAGTCTGAGAAGAAAGTGGAATAACTAGGAGTACCACAAAGTGAAGGTCAAAGCAGAATGCAGTAGTAAACATCAGTTTCTTTGGACACAGGATACTGAGACCTAAAGGCTACTTGGCTGTCATGACTATGAATGATGTTATTTGTATTTCTCATATACGAAATTTAAAAAAGGATAGCAGTAGGCATCTGAAAGAAATAAAGACAAGAGTCACCCAGAAAACACACGACTTTTTTTTCTAAGCAGTAGACAACTTGACTTTATAGTCCTAAACCATGACGATTTGCCTAAATTCTGAGTAAAACAGCAGAAACCAAGAAACAGTTATCCATTGCTGGCTCAGAATTATTTCAGGCTTCAGACTAACAATTCTATCAGCCTTTACATAAGACCCTTCTGCCTCAGTTCCTTTATAATCCAACCATGACTATATATCTTCCATTTGGCAGACATTGTGCAAAGCACCTCATAGTAGATTGTTTAATATTTATAATATTCCCATAGTCTAGTGGTCATTCTTATGTTCTTTTTATAGATGAGGCTCAGAGAGGTAAATTTAGTGATTCCTAAAGGCATCCCAAGTGCATTTCTCAAACGCAAAGCTGGCTCTTAGAATTACTCAAGGAGTTGATTAAACTCAAGACACCATGGCTCCACACAGATTCTATATGTTAGAGATTATCAACTTTGGCTCACAAATCTACTTGCTTAAAAAAATTATTTTCCAGAAAATTAAGATAGAAAGGATTCAGAGACTAGGTTACTTGCACACTTAGTAAATCATGAAGTGAGAGTTAGAATGAAGAGGTTTTTCTTCCTTGACAGCCCATATTCTATTTCATATAGTTTTGTCTTTCCTACTCTATCTTGTGTGTTCTCAAGCCACCCCATGGACTACTTGGACTTTAGATATATTACCTTGGCTTCACTTTGGGCCTCTCATCTTCAGTTTCATAATCTGACCTCAGAAGAGAGTTATATTATCAGTGTTCACTGAAGGCATAGTTGTAGCCTACTGATCCAAAGGCTCCAATTCTCAAATTGACTCTGTGTAACTCGATGTAGATGGTCATGTGTGCAGTAACGCCAAGATGTCCCAATTTGCTCCTTTAAATAACCAACATTGCAAACATGAGAAGAAAAGAGAGAATCTCATTGTTGAAACACAATTTAAAAATAAAGAAAAAGTCTGAAATGGATATAAGCTTAGGGCTCATGGTATTCTTGCTTCTGCTAACATTTTGGATAAGGGAGGTACTGATAACTTGGGAGAAACAGAAGCCAGGACAAGAGACTGAAAGACACAGGGCAGTCTAGCCGCATTGTGTAGGTGACTCTTCTATACCAGAAACCCTCTTAAAGATGAGTGCCATGAGGCACTGTGAATTCAAAGGGCATGATCTTATTCCTTCATAGGAACACATTGCCTGGTCTATATTGCACTTCAGGAGAGAATAATTATCTGTAACCAAAAATATCCACAGACTACCAGAGAAGTCAATCACATATTCTGGTATATTTTTGAGGAATATGGTTCTTCTAGGGACCCATGGTCCTTATTCTATAATTCAGAGATTGAGAAAACAGTAATTATCTGGGCATCTGTTCTTCTTCCACACTAGGAAACAGAAGAAGGAAACTACTATTTGTATTACCAATGACATTCATCAGAGAACTGGGGAAGATATCTTCAAATTTGTCATTGGCAATGACATTGACTTTGAGCAAAACTTTACAAAGAATATCAACACAGGAGGACATGGTGAAGCCCAAAAGGAGATCACTGGAGAGATGGTATTAGAAAGTAGTTTGTCAGTCAGAGAAAGACAAATACCATACGATTTCACTCATATGTGGAAATTTAAGAAATAAAACAGATGAACATAGGGGAAGGGAAGGAAAAATAAGATGAAAACAGAGAGGGAGGCAAACCATAAGAGACTCAACTCTAGGAAACAAACTGAGACTTGCTGGAGGGGAAGTGGGTGTGGGGATGGGGTAACTGGGTGATGGGCATTAAGGAGGCATGTGATGTCATGAGCACTGGGTGTTACGTGCAACAGATGAATCACTAAATTCTACCCTACTATTAATAATACAGTATATGTTACTTAAATTGAATTTAAATTAAAAAAATTTTTTTAAGTAGTTTGAAAGATGGGTTCGAAAGATGGATGTGGAAGCCAGAGGACTGCCCAGAGGAAATGGTATCTACAGGTTTGGACAACAGGCAGGGGGAGCTGAATTGTGGAAAGGACAAGGCAGCTTTCAAGAGCTGTGATTCTCTGAAAGCACTGTTATCTTTTTCATTCAACAACTTTAAATCCTTCATCTTTCATTTTCTTCCCATTGATATGTCTTTGGCATCCCTACTTGTATTTCTGAAGAACACTAGAGGGTACATTCTACTGTGAATTTTCATAAATAGGTTGTAATGTTAAGTTTTAAAATTGTATGGTGATGAAGAAAAAAATTCTTGCAAAAAAGAGTTTCTTTTCCTTATTCTTCTATACTCGATTGCAAGTAGAAATAAACTGTCTACATAGCAAGCTTATTTCTCCAAATGCTGTATGAAATTAGACAGCTAAAAATATATTCCATCTTTTTCAAGCATGTCAAGTAGTTACAATATGTCAGGTTGTTACTTTGAAAATGATTGTGATATCAAAAATGAAAGATGAGGATTTCAGGTAGGAGAGAGGCAGTGATAGCCAGGGGAGATTTTATCTATAGAAGATATTATCTCCATGTTAATAGCCTCAAGACAGAAAAGGAAGGGAGCCCAAGGGTAAAAAAAAAAAAAAAATTCACTTGATATGGGAAAGATTCTGGTCTGATCTCAAAGGCTTTACAGAGTTTTAGATGTCAAATCAACATCTCTTTAGCCCTGAAAAGGTAAAAACAGAGTGCAATGCATTAATTCAACCACTTCAACGGGGAAGACACCCCTAGAAGAGCTTTTCTACTAGGCAAAGAGAAAAGGGAGCCAACACAATGGGGAAAACATAATGGTATATTTTTATAAGATTATAATGAAGAGAAATGAAAATTAAGGCACAGAACATACTAACAGTCCAAACCACCAAATTCTGTCAGCTTCTTTCCTCTCAAAGGGGAAAAATAAAGAATCACGGTAAACAGACAGTAGAAATGCTTACAAGTCAGAATATACTATCTTTTGAGATTTAAAGAAGACATTCTCCTTGGGGGGAAAGAATTGTTCCTCTTAATAGGAACTAAAGATTTCCAAGGGAAATAATCCACCAAGCAGTAATTTTCTTTGCCAGATTCTGACTTATTCGAGGCAAAATATTTTAGCTGTGGTTCTTTATTATTATTATTAACGCTGAGAAACAAAGAAATAAACAGATTTAAAACTCTAAATGAGGCATTTTAGATTCAAACATGTCAGCCAATAGCTTACACATGAGTCAAGATGGACTACAAAGGGGAAATTTATTAGTTCAAGAATGGACAGCTCTGAAATCCACCGTAATTTGTTGTTAATTCCTGTTGCAGGGTGGCCTGCAATTCATATAACTCTCTATCCTTATCTCCTAGACTGCAAAAGAATAATTTTCTCAACCCCAACCTTATAACCATATAATAAGACTTAATAAGATAATGGTTCTTAAGGGATTTCAATAACCTGAAAGAGAGAAGCAATAAAATATATCTTATTATCATCAACATATGCATTTTAGAATAATTATTTTAATGGCTCAATTTTCTCTCATAATAATGAGGACTACAATCTTGGCTAATTTAACTGAGGAGTGTCTTTCATGCTTGAGTTACTATACATGAGAATCAAGTAAAAGGCTTCCCTCTTTCCTTTCTTTCCCTCTCTCTTTCCCTCCTTCCATTGTTCCTGCTGCTTTTGTTGTTAGGTATTTCTTTCTCGAGGAAAGGGTATTTTTCCCTCCTGTAACTCTCCATTTGCTGAAATAACTTTACACTAAACTTCCCCATGTCTTAAGGTCTCAGTTTCAGCTCTTTGGAGATAACTCCACTGATTATTAGTGATAATCAAATCAGCCAAAAGGCTGATGTGATGTGATGCTATCTCTTTTCTGATCTTTCTTCCATATACTATCTATGCTGAGGAACAGACATTCAGAACAGCATCTACAGAGTGTATTTTTATTTAGCTTGGCTTTGAAGGAAAGAAAAGAACACAGTGGTATAGGCCAGAAGAGCTAGCTGTGCTAGTCAAACAGCCAGTACTTTGAAGGACTGAAAATGATAATGATTTTCAGAAAAGGGTGAAAAACTCTCCCCAAAATTTTGTAATATTCAGGAGACAAAGGATTGCCAACATGAAAAGGAAGTTAATACAAATTTTGGCATCCATTTATTTCCTTGCAATGACGGAGTTGGCACTGACACTATGGAAACAACTAGACCAAAAAGAAATGGGATGATTAGAGTCAAGGTGTTTGGTGGTTGGAAACACTTTGCCCAGGGTTTGAGGAATCTCAAGGATTAGAAGACCTGGGTTCCAGTCTCCTCCTTGCTGCTGACTTCCCGGATATTCTTGAACTTGCATTTCCACAAATATTCATTGAAATTCTCTTACCTGCTAGGCAATATGTAAAGCGCTAGGAATCTAAAGAACAGTATAAGACATTCTTTTCCTGTGCCAGTCACTGGATATGATTCTGTGTGGAATCCTTTTTAAAGATGGCATGTGTAAAAAAAAAAAAAAAAAAAAGATGGCATGTGTACTGATCCGACAAATGATCACTGGGTGCTTTTACAGAGCAAGGGACTATTGTTGGACAATTTCAGAAATTTGAACTTGTTTGTTTGAATACAAAGCATACTAGAGTAGAAGGTAAACTCTAGGTGGCAGATGAATAATAATATAGCAATAATAATTATTATTCAATAATAGTCCAGAAAGTAAATAAATGGTTTCTAGTTAAGAAGACCCATGAATGCGTCATGAAGAAAGTATGGTTTATTGCCTCTCCATTTAAAGATAGACATGATCATGGGCTCATGGATTACAAAAAGAAATGTTTGGCAAAAATACAGATGGGAATGCATATAATAGAATTCAATAATAGTATATGGGCTATTTGGATTGGTATATGGGGTTTATAAAGAGAGCAATGAAAAACTCTGAAAAATAATGACTTTATTTTAGATAAGAAATTTTCTCTCAATTTAATAGAAAGGAATGGGACCCGAGATCACAGGTAGGTATTTCTCAACTCTTAGGTCTCTCCTCAGATGTCACTGCCTTTGGTTCCATTTATTTTTTATTATTCTATTCTGTTTTATCTTTTACAGCCCCTTCTAAAATATTTTTTTTTTTTTACTTTTCATTGCCTGCCTCTTGCTTACACTGAAATCTACGAAAATAGAGACATTGCCTTTCTTATTTATCATTGCATAACAAGCACATAACATGGTGCCTGGAAGCAACAGGAGACACTTAATAAATATTCCATGAATATTTACTAAAGAAAAAAAAATCCCTGAATGAAATCTTGCCATTTTCAATAACATGAATGGACTGAGAGTGTATTATGCTAAGTGAAATAAGTTGAGTAGAGAAAGACAAATACTGTATGATCTCACTTACATGTGAAATCTAAAAAACAAATGAACAAACAAACAGAAACAGACTCATAAATATAAAGAACTAGTGTTTCCAGATGTGAGCTGGGTTAGGAGATGGATGAAACAAGTGAAGGGAAGTAAGAGTTGTTTACAGTTATACAATAAGTCATAGAGATGTAAGGGACAGCAGAGGAAATGTAGTCTTTGTATGGTGACAGATGGTTACTACACTTACCATTTTGAGCATTATATAATATATAACATTATCAAATCACTATGTTACACACCTGAAATTAATACAACATTGAATGTCAACTATACTTCAGTTAAAAAAAAATCCCTCTAAAATATCACTTCAGGAACTTCTTCATGGTCATCAGATGGAGGACTGGATGAGACCAAAGAGCCTAAGGCCAAGCGAGCACACAAGCTGTGGTCCCACACAGTATCAAGTGGTAAGAGCCACAATCAGGAAATGGAAGTGGGAAAGAATCAGGCTGAGAGATTTGGGAAGGAAAGGGTCAATAAAATTAGACATGGGCAGCCAAGAAAATGAGAGAAAACAAGAGGTCTCAAGCTTCAGTTTTCCTCACTGGGGGAAAATGAGAAAGCCAGAAAGGGGAATGATGTGGAGGATAAACCAGTCAGTGCAGCTTAAAACACATGGAGTTTAAGATGCTACGAGAGTATACAAGCAGATGTGCTCAGTAAGCAGCAGGATACTCAGGCTGGGGCTTTATAAATGGGCAAGACTAGGGATGTAGATTTGTAGTCACCCAACCAGAGAGGACATTTTGTAGCCTAATTAATGACACCTCCAAAAGTGAATGTAAAGAAAATGGAACAGAGGACAATGGAGAGCCAGAATCATGAGGAACATCCAAGTTAAGGGGGAAAAAAAAAAAAAAAGGCCAACAAAAGAGAGAGAGATCTAACCCATTATAACAAATAAGGCCTTGGATCAAACATCTACTATTTACAACAACCTGTAATAAGAAGAGCTTCTAATATCCCTCCCTGTGGCCTGCTGCCTGCTCTTTGCTCCCACTCACATTTTAGCTGTTTGCAATTTTTAAGTTCAAACACGTGTACCAAAGCAGCTGAACCAAAATGCAGTTCATGGTCCTTAGCTCCTCCATAATCATCACTGGACTTCCCAAGCCACTCCCTGCCAAGCATACGATCTAAATAGCACCTCATGCTTGTTGTGCAAATACGACTTCCAAAAAAACAATTCCCCTGGGTGCCAACCTTCCCACCCAATTGTGTCCGCTGGCCTCCTGAATGAAAAATATGCAGCTGCCGCTGGAGCACACTGAGGTGCAGCCTGATCTAAGCAGGCCCAAGGGACTGCACGAAGAAGGAACAATCCCTCTCTGGTAATGGTCTGTGCATTTTACAGTTGACAGAGGTAAGATGGCTTTATTGACCATTTTCCCTCAGAGACTCCTAGGATCAACTTGCCTGAGTATGTACACGTCTTTCAATTTAACCCCTATTAGTTACATAGTTTCTCTTAGACCAGGGGTTAGGAGACAGGTCACCTGTGGTCCACTCTTACTAAATTCCAAGATGAGTCACTTCTTCTGTTTGGTCCTCACTTCCTTTATTTAGACAGAATAATGAGTTTTTGTGATGGAGGTCACTTAAAAAAATGGCTTGAATTGGAAGGTGGGAGAATTTTCACGGGGAATGACGGTCGTGGTAGAGGGAATTCATCAGGTTGAGGTCCTCCCTGAAGGCAAGTAAAGAAACTATGAAGACTCCTGAAGGTTCCTTCCAGTATGATGGTTTTTCAAGAAGGGTGATAAATCCTTAGAAAGCCCTCTTGGTAATTAGTAAGTTAATAAATCAAATTGAGTATTAATCAATATATGAAGCCATAGCATTGACCTCATATTTGAAACAAGGAGAGCTTAAGCAGCAAATCTTTTACAGTATTCTGAAGCTCTGTTCCAAACTATAATAGTTCACAGTCTAGTCAGGCTACAATCAATTAGTTCATAGATTTAACTGGTATGATTCCCAAGATAACACAATGTCAGTCTGTAATCAGGGAGTTTCAATAGCTAATCAGAGGCTATAATTTAAGAAAATCAGGGTAAGGCCTACTTTTGACAAGGAATGATATTTTGCTTTTAAATTTTATAGAGGTGATAAAAATAATTTAGAGAAGTTTTAAGCACTTCTTTCAAAAGGAGCTCAAAGCACTTAAGCAAAATCAACGTATTATTCCTAAGAATACTTACAGAGGAAGTAGAGGAGAAAGCAATTATTGGGTTGTACAGTTTATAGATTCAACAGAGGAAATGCTATATACAGAGTTCCTTTTAAAAAAATAGCACATTTTATTCAAGTTCATGCAAACACTTTAGAAATAATCAGAAAGCTACAAAGCCCACACTAAGAATATAAGCATCAAGCTAAGGATCAAGATATTCCAGCTGAGTCCTGACTGGCAATGGTGCCATGCATTAAGTCACTGTATCTTTCTGTACAATGAGGGGACTGTTCTGGAAGAAGTTTCTCAGTCTTGTCACTATCCGTATTTTGAACTGGGTAATTCTTCATTGTGGGGTGCTTCCCTGTGCATTAGAGGAAATTCAGTAGCATCCCTGGCTTCCATCCACTGGGTGCTATTAGCAACACTGCATCCAGTTATTGGATTGTTATCAATCAAAACTATCTCCAGGTTTCCAGACATTGCCAAGTGTCCCCTGGGGGCAGGAGGGTAAGCAATAGCCCTGGTAAAGAACCACTGCTTTAAAGGAGCTCAAAGTCCCACCTGTTCTACCATCTTACCTTCCCTTTCAGGTAGTCAAATTACACAATAGAAGGATATGATCCTAGGAGCAAGCATATGACCTTCAAAAGAACTCACTAGAACACCACAAGGCTGTGCTTGGCCAGAGCCAACAGAGCTACATGGCACCTTTCGCTGTAGTTGATTTAGATCCTCTTGCTCAAAATCTTGTTACAAATGTCTGGCTCTCTCTGTTCTTGGCTTTATTGGTATGGCCTAGTACAACCCAACAACTGACTTGGCTTCCAGAAGTCTGGACTTTTGGTTGGGATGCAGCTTCCAGTCATTCTCTGACTCCTTATTCTGGTTCCCTCTGAGCAACTGTCTTGCAGAGAGATTTTTGTCCAAGGAATCCTCTGTCTCATCCCAACAGAAATTTAAAATTTCTGGGAAATTTTGTCAGAAAAATATAATACTTATATTAAAAACAAAAGGAAGTTTTCAATGTTTTGTTTCCTTTTCATTGGTGGTTTTCTTAAGGGAAAGAGGAAATGTGGGGAGCAGTGGAATTTGGAAAAAATAGAAATATAGGACTTTAAAAGGCATTATTACTTATTCAGTAGATCATTCCTTTATTTAGTAATTTCTGAACTAAGCATTGTGCTAGGCACTAGTTTAATAACAAAATGCTACCCAACGGAATTAAAATCAGGGATTTGAAAAATATTTTACATGAATCAATGTTTATAACAGCATTATTCACAATAGCCAAAAGGTGGAAACAACCCAAATGTCCATGGGCCAAAGAATCAATGAACAAAATGTCATATATCCATACAATGACACACTATTCAGCCTTAAAAAAATAATGAAATGCTAATGTATGCTACAACTTGGATGAAACTTAACGACAGTATGCTAAATGAAATAAGCCAGACACAAAGAAACAAATACTGTGTAATTCCATATGAGATATCTAAAGTAGGCAAATTCATAAAGACAGAAGTAGAGCAGAAGTTACCAGGAGATGAAGGAAGGGAAGAATAAGGAATCATTTTCTGATGGGTACAGAATTTCAGTTTGGGACAATGAACTTCTAGAGATGCATGGTGGTTATGGTTACATAATATTGTGAATGTATATAATGCCACAGAATTTTTCACTTAAAAATAGTTAAAATGATAAATTTTGTATCATGTATATTTTACAAAAAAATTTTTTTGAAAAGATATATAAGACAGTTTTTTTTCCTGAAAGTGTACATAAAAAGAGATGGTCATATATACAACTATAAAAGTCTGGGAGGGGCGCCTGGGTGGCTCAGTGGGTTAAAGCCGCTGCCTTCGGCTCAGGTCATGATCCCAGGGTCCTGGGATCGAGGCCCGCATCNCCTTTACAGTTACTGGAGTCTTCTTTGACTCCTTTTTAAAATCTCCTTTAAATTCTGTATGTCATCAAATCCTGTTATTTTTACCTTCAAAACCTATCTAGAGGGCGCCTGGGTGGCTCAGTGGGTTAAAGCCGCTGCCTTCGGCTCAGGTCATGATCCCAGGGTCCTGGGATCGAGGCCCGCATCGGGCTCTCTGCTCGGCAGGGAGCCTGTTTCCTCCTCTCTCTCTGTCTGCCTCTCTGCCTACTTGTAATCTCTCTCTCTGTGTCAAATGAATAAATAAAATCTTTAAAAAAAAAAAAAATAAAAAAAAATAAAAATAAAAATAAAAGTCTGGGAGATGCATGATAAACTGTTTTGGTGGCAGCAAAAGAGGCAGAGAATCTTTTTCATAATAATTTAGGGCTGAAAAGAGATAAAAATCAGAAGATCAAAAAGCTTCACAGCAAGGAAACCATAAACAAATCAAAATGCAACCTACTAAATAGGAGAAAACATGTGAAAATCCTTTATCTGACAGGGAGGGGGTTAGTATCCAAAATATATGAAGAACTCATACAACTCAGTAGCAAAAAAAAAATGGACAGAGACATTTTTTCCAGAGATGGAAATAGGGACATGGAAAGATGATCAACATCACTCATCATAAGGAACTGCAAATCAAAACAACAAAGAGACATCATCTCACACCTGTTAGAATGGATATTATTTAAAAAGACAAGAAATAACAAGTATTGGCGAGGATGTGGAGAAAAGGGAATCCTCGTGTACTGTTGATGGGAACATAAACTGGTGCAGCCACCATGGAAAACAACATGCAGATTCGTCAAAATGTTAAAAATAAAACTACAGTATGATCAGCAATTCCACTTCTGGGTACTGATCTGAAGAAAATAACAACACTAATTTGAAAGCATATATGCACCCCTGCATTCATTGTGGCATTATTTACAACAGCCAAGATATGAAAATAACTTAAATTTACGGATGAATGGATAAAGAAGATGTGGTACGTATATACACAATGGAATATTATTCAACCATAAAAAAGAGTGAGATTTTGCCATTTAAGAGAACACGGATGGACCCTGAGTCCAATATATAAAGTGAAATAAGTCAGAGAAGACAAATGCCATATGATCTCACCTATATGTAGAATTTAAAAATAGCAACAGAGGGGGGGAGTGACTGGTGGCAATATTGGTTTAGTGTCCAACTCTTGCTCTCAGCTCAGGTCATGACCCTAGGGTCATGAGACCAAGCCCCACATTGGGCTCCATGCTCAGTGTGGAGTCTGCTTGAGATTTTCTCTTCCTCTCCCTCTACCCCTTGCACTTGTGCCTGCTCTAAAATAAATATATCCAGGGTGGTGGGGAGGGAGGCAACGAAAGCCAAGCTCAGAGATATTGGTGGTTGCTAGACTGGGAAAAATGAGTAAAAAGTCAAAAAGTATAAACTTAGAGTGACAAAATAAGTCACGGGGATGAAATCTAGAGTATGGTGACTATAGTTAGTAATATATTCAAAAATTGCTAAAATATCCAGATATCCTTATCACTAGAAACAGACAGCTCTGTACAGTGATGGATGTTAACTGGAGTTACCGTGATCACTTCACAACATACGCAAATATTAAATCATTATGTTGTTCACCTGAAACTGTGTCAATTAACCTCAATTAAAAAAAATTCAGATTTGAGACAATATCACATATTATACAATAGCTCCAGAAAAGCTTAGGTTAATGTATCACAATTAAACAGAATATGAATATACATACTATAAATAAAACCACAGATAAAACAAGCCAGGTCAATTAAAGATCTATATCTATTTTGCTCTATAGATGTTGGGGGCAATCATTTCCTAATCGGCACACTGGTCTATGTGTGTCTAAGGCTGACTTTGGGAAGTTAAACAGAGAACCTGAACATACATCAAGAGAGAAGCTGAACTGAAGCCCTGAGCTAAGTGTGAAAATCTCAGCGTAGGCATAGCAGCGAGGAAAGTGGACCCTGGGAACAAACGCATTAAATCCCATAAAGGCAAGGTGATATCATCCATGATCCTGGTTGGCCCACCACAGGCACACCAGAATGTGCTGAATGAACTCATCCTGCCAAATTCACCCTCTTCACCTACAACTTCTATTGACTAGTTGTCTACATACAGTCACCAAAGTGATTCACTTGGCTTGGTGTTCCTCCAGGAGGCATTACCTAATCTTAAACTTAAGTTTGCTAAGTGAGAGAAGGTAAAGGGAATGGCATGAGCAAAGTCAGGGTGATGTGTATGTACATAGGGAAGATCAAGACGTCCACCGCGCCCAGGCCTCTGTGCTGGTGTGCGTGTGTGCAAGAGCACTGGGGTTGAAGGCTGTGAGGAAACTCAGGACCACCTTATGAGTTGCTACCTTTGCCTCTCACCTCTTGTGGTCACTTCATTTGTTGTGTTCCTAACTATGTATTAGCTATAAGTAGATTCACTTCCATATCAGGTTATAATAATGCACTTGTTATTCAATGTGATTGCAGTGTTTCTAACTTTTGTATTGAACACGTTTACTAGACTGTAAGTCATCTCTTTGTTAGCCTGTGCCAGATGTTAGAATGCCAGCAAAATGTGAGAACAGAAGAAACCAAAGTGCATTCCTGAGCTCTAAAGTGAGAATAATGATGCAAGGTCCTGGGACTCTCCTGAGGATACATGCTACACACCTCTCCTAATGCCTGGGATGCAGCCAATGTGCCCTGCAAGGTAGTTGTTAGTAATGTTCTTATAAAACAACATTACGGTGCAGCCTCTTCACCTGTCACAATCAAAACTAGCAGTCAATCAAAGTCCATTAAAACAGAAAAACATTAAAATGACACATAGAGGCATCTAATATTTTAACTGAAACAGGAAAATGTCGATTTATCTGAAAAACTCTTGATACAGAAATACTTTGGAGTGTTAGTGCTTTGATTAGAAGCTTCTATCACCTGTCTTGCATAAGCCATACCCTCATTATTTCCATTACAGTGTCTTTAAAGTGAGCAAGAATTTAAACTCCCTGACAAGGGGCACCTGGCTGGCTCAGTCAGTAGAGCACACAATTCCTGCTTTCAGGGTTGTGAGTTCCAGTCTGCCGTTGGGTGCAGAGATGACTTATGAGCTTTAAATTCACTCACAAAGCATTCTGAGTACAGAATCTGTCTAGATTTTAAGGACACGGAGTGACTTACCCACACTTAACAGGACCATTTTTCCCCCTAGAATAATTGGCCTTTGAGATTTTCAAAAGTTCTCAAGTTATTTGTCAGAATCACATAAGAGGAAAGTAAAACACCTTTCTTTTTACAGTGATATTTTATTGGTTTTTGAAATATTTAATACAATTACAGTAAGTTACACCTGTTATAAACAGGTTGACCTGTTTGAAAATTAACATAGCTGACTCTCAACTGGTAAAAGCAGCAAAGAGTGGGCCTATATTAGCTTCAAGCATCCATGGTAGAGCAGCCAAAGAGCAGTATGCCTTTAGGCCTGATATCGAGACAGACTATGTTCCCTCACCAACAGAATGGCATCACTTAGAGAGCCACTTAGAAATGCAGGATCTGGGGTCCCCATCACAGCCCTGCCAAACATTATCTGCATTTTAGCTGAATCCTCAGGTAAGTTTCAGGCACATGACAGTCGGAGAAACTTCTCAAACTTCTACCAGCATGTCTTCCTACCAGCCTCAACCCTGTTGCACTTTAAAATTCCCTTAGAGAGCTCTTAAAATCCCTAGAGGCTGGGTGCCAGACCCATTTCTTTTTTTTTTTTTTTTTTTTTTTTTTTTTTTTAAATTTTTTTTTTTTTTTTTTTTTTTTTTTTTTTTTTTTTTTAAAGATTTTATTTATTTATTTGACACAGAGAGAGAGATTACAAGTAGGCAGAGAGGCAGGCAGAGAGGCAGGGAGAGGAGGAAGCAGGCTCCCTGCTGAGCAGAGAGCCTGATGCGGGCCTCGATCCCAGGACACTGAGATCATGACCTGAGCCGAAAGCAGAGGCTTTAACCCACTGAGCCACCCAGGCGCCCGCCAGACCCATTTCTTTAAAATTTCTAGGGAGTGGAAATTCTGCATACTAAAAAAATAATGAAAAACAAAAACTTGACCAGGTGATTTCAATATGCAGCTGAGGTTAACTTCCCAAAGCTGAAGTGCCTCAGTAATCACCTGGGGGACTGGAGCTACATACAGACTACTAAGCCCCACCCTCAGAGTCTCTGAGTCTGGTCTAGCCTGGAACCCAACTGATGCTCCTGCTGTTGATCCCTTTGAAAATTGCTTGTCGGAAGGGCCAGAATTCACTTGGATCTGATCATCTGCATTAACATCAATGACTGACTGATTTGGTGGGGTTAACTTCAAACAGTGTCAGCTGTTTCCTGCTTTTGAAAATAGGGTCCACTCCAGGCAGACACATTTTAGATAATTTCTGGATTTTGTTTTTTAAAAGATGCAGTGGGAGAGAAAAGAAGGGGCGATCCATGCTAACAGAAACACGTTGAAGTCTTTGTGTAAAATAACCACCGTCTAATTGGTCTCATTTTCTGAGCAGGCACTCCTAACATGTTCTCTTTTGAAGCTTAATTGTTATCACAAATTCCTGAAAGTTAAACTTTGTCCAGCTTAAGAAAAGCCCCCTACATTTTTATGCCATTGGCCCATTTCCGAATGCAGAGCTATTTCTTCTTGCTGTCAACCGGGTAGAACTCTGGAGGCAAGAAGTGGCTGAAATGCTCAGTTGCACCGTTCAAAGGACTTGCAACAAATTGCCTGAACAAGGTGCTGGATCTCAGCCTGCATTTTTGCCTCAACTAAAGAAATGATTTTTCAAGCATACTTTTTATGTTTTAATTCTGCCAGCCTCAGCCTATGACAAGTCTTAAAGAAGTTTCTTTGGATCTCGACTCCCAAATCTAAAGTAGCATGAATTTCTGGGAAATAAATATTCTCTCATTTTCAGCAGAGTTTCAAAGAAATGTAGCACGGTTTAAGGAGGACCAATGTATAAAGAATTCCTGTTTACCACGAACAAATCCAATTTTACATATAAAACAACTAAGTCTTAAGTAAGACTGTATCAGACCCACAGATCTGGAAACTAATAAATTTGTGTTGTTTTAAGTTAAGAAAAAAAAAACCTAAGTCACTGCCAAGATTTAATACTGTATTCCACACATACATGTTACAGGATCACTTGGAAGTTTTGCTTACCAGGTGAATATGTTTGGAAATGAAATCAGCTCGACTACATATCCTACACAGCAATAAGATGCAACCCAGCAAAATGAGAGTATATCGGGCCAGGGAGGAGGGTCTCCTTGACTGACGGCTGGAGAGCTGACCATTGGTAGCTGTCCCTCACACACCTGAGTCCACCCTGGTGGCTCTGCCCACAAGTCCTGGGGTGTATCTAAGTGCCGTGTAGCATGAGCAGAGGAATCCGGAGGAAAGAAATGCTTGCCTGAAGACAGCAGTTGCTGGGAGCAGACAAGGCCATGAGTGAGAGATGCTGATACCATCAGGGAAGAACAGGCTCTCTTTGCAGCCATTTCTTCCTCTTTTTTTTTTTAAAGCCTTTTTAAAAAAATTAATTAATTAATTAGTTATTTTAATTATTTTGCCCCAGGGGTATAGGTCTGTGAATCATCAGGCTGCATCCATTTCTATACCTCACTGCTCTCTGGGCAAGGCAGGTGAGGAGCTGGGAGATCAGGATGGAAGTAAAAATATGGTCCGACACACGAAAATTGCCAGCAGCTTACAGGTTTGGCAGAACAAGAGTCTCAGAGTGTGCGAAGCCTGTGTAGGGCATAGGAATCCGGATGGGGTGGGAAGCCCTGAGGGACAATCTGCCACACTGTCATGCTTCTTGGGAGCACGAGATGATAGAAGCCCTGGCCATGTGGAACAGAATCTGCTCTGGAAAGATGAGAGGCAATCCTGAGAATCGGAGCACTGTAACTTCAGAGGCCTTGTATCCTGGAAAAAGACATCTAGAAATCCATTTGCTACGGAGACTTTTCCTAAACTGTGTGTGAGAGAAGCAAGCAAGCATGCGCGCGCGCACACACACACACACACACACACACACACACAGAGAAAAGCAGATTAGAAATACCCATTGGGAAACCCATGGCGAAGGAACAGTTTTGTCATTATCCTGGATTTCTAAATTGTCAAGACCTTGCAATCTCCTTCTTCTTTCCGTCAAGGACCCAGTTAGCTCCTCTCTTCTCTGGGATCTGAGCTGGTCTGTCCCGTGATTCTATTCTACAACAGCAAGATACAACAAACAGCTTTCTGGGCAATGAGAATATCTGTTCTTAGAATGAAAATACCCCTCTGGTGGGGTGCTCAAGCCCACCTTCCAGACTCCCAGCAAACTGTGGACTGTTCGAATGGATGCTGTTTGGCTTCAGTGCCTGCATTCGTGCTTCTGAGATGCCTGCAAGTCGCCCAGCTCACTGTCTCTCCGTCTCCTGAAGTTATAGCTCCCTGTCTGTCCCATCCCTCCCCCACTGACTGGCTAGTACTATCAGCAAATATTCTTTCTCCCAACCTGACTCCTGGCTTTACAGTGTGGTTCCCTGAGAGCAGGGGCAGAGTACTGAACATTTCCTGGGCTCTGCAGCCTACCCGCCTGGGTTAAAACCCAGCTCTGCCACTTCCCTGTTGGCTACCTTCTCTTTGTCTCAGTTTCTTCATCTGTTAAATGGGGCTATTGTCAATAACTTACCACACAGTGTTCTGATCAAGTTAAGATAGTTGTCTGTAAAGGATTTACAGTGACCACACACACACAGCAAGCATGATGTAAATGATAAGTCCATAGGAGCCCTTCTTAATGTTGACTTCTGACCCTCCTGCTGGAGTCTGAATATTAGTGTCCGTCCCCACCCAATTCATAGGTTTAAACCTATTCCCCATTGTGATGGTATCTGGAGGATAGGGCCTTTGGTAGGTCATTAGGTCATGAGGGTAGAGCCCTAAGGAATGGGATTAGTGCCTTTAGAAAGGAGACCCAATAGAGCTCTCTGGTCCCTCCTGACATGTGGGGACAGAGAGAGAAGACGACTAAGAGCCAGGAAGCCGGCCCTGACCAGCCACCAAATCTGCGGGCACCTTGATCTGAAACTTCCCAGTCTCCAGAAGGATGAGAAATAGATTTTCTGTTCATTATAAGACATCCAGCCTACAGGATTTTTGTAGCAGCCGGAACAAACTAAGACACCACCCTTTCTCTTATCCTAGACTTGCGGTTCTCATTTTTTCTTCCCCTTTCACAATCTTCTACTGCACGTGGAAATACAACTCAAGCCCTTTTTCTGCAGCTTTCATTTCAGGGAATTCTTCAATATACTTAGTCAAGCACTGTCCCCCTGGAATTCTAAGACCTTGTTAAGAGAACTTTTTTTCCTAGCACTCTGAGCATGAGGCACAAGGCTCTTCAATGTACTTCTCCGGGAAAGTTGTTCAGAGACAAGGACCAGAGACAGGCCATTCAAGTCAGCCACTGAGGGTACCAGAAGACTGCATTTGTCCTCAGGTAGCCAAAGTCACTTCCAACCCTAAAACTGCAGGCTCCAGAACTTTTTTTTTTTCTACCAGTGCCATCTAACATTTTAAAAGAAGCTTGACCTGATTAGAAATTCTCAAAGAAGCAGCAAACTCTAACTCATTCAGGAGATGGAGCCAGGTCAGTTGAATGACCCCTCCATATCCCATAAATAATATAATTTGTACCTATTAAAATGAATCAGGCATTGGATGGCTCAGTGGGTTTGAGTTACAGAGACCTTCATCTCAAGGTCATTGGTCTGAAGTCAGCCCACTCTAAGGGGAAGCCTGTAAATCTAGGCCTCCTTGTGAGCCAAAAATGTATTTTTGGTAATTAGTACTTATGTGAGTCTAAAGGATAATGAAAATATATCTGTTCATTTACTCACTGAACACAAAGCTAATACAAATTACCCTGAGTGTCTATGTTCATCTATGCCACAAATAGAGCTTCTGTGAGAAGGAAGGAAAAAAGACAGCAAAAGAAAAGAGAAGGCAAAACTAGAGACAATAAAAAAGACCAGGGGTTAGGGGCGAGGGATGAAGAGCCACAGCACAGAGGATTTTTAGGGCAGTAAAAATACTTCGTATGATGTCATGAAGGTGGATACATGCCATGATACATTTGTCCAAACACAGAGAATGCACAGCACCAAGGGCAAACTCTAATGTAAACTATGAACTTTGGGTGACAATGACATGTCAACGTGTGGTCATCCATTATAACAAACGCACCACTCTGGCGAGGGAGGTTGGTCATGGGGAAGACTGTGCATGATCGGGAACATATGGGAAATTTCTGTACCTTTCCCTCAATCTTGCTGAGAACCTAAAACTGCTCTAAAAAATAATAAAATTAATAATAAATGTATAAAGAAAAAAAAATAAAAGGCATTGTCCAAAAAGGGAAAGGAGCCAATCTGTTTACGTCCTGCTCTGCCCACAACATGAACTGATGCCTCTCTTCTACGAAGTTGAATGGCACAATGGTGACGGAGAAAGATGAAGGAGACCCCAGGATTTAGGCCTCAGGGAAGCCACAGGACCTGATCAGGTAGACCACACCCTTGGCTCTGGGACAGAGGCCAAAGCACTCATCTCCACATTGGTACAAAATAGGACTACACCAAAGAATCCCTCCCAGTTTTGAAAGACTATGAGTCTCTGCAGTAGTCCTAAATGAAAATGGAAGAGTTATTGCTGGTGTTATAAGTAGAGGCCTATCACTAAGTGGGAAGCTGCCAATAGCTAAATCAGCCTTGCCATATTACGAGAGTTTATCAGTATGCAAGAAGCATGTAATTAGACCCATTGTATGTGAAGCACTTTCCACAGCTGAACTTTGGTTCTATCATGTAAGGTAGGTCCTCACATGTAATCAGGATCCCTGCCCTAAATACTGACAAGCATTCTCTCTATCATAGTTTGATACTTCTGGTATTTTGCTCTGGATCTATTTGTGTGTTGTTACCTTTTATGTGGAGTTGTCTTTCTTGCTAAACTACAGGCTGTTGATAGATTTAGCTAAACAGAGTAAGCAAACCTTAAATTCTGCCAATGAGCTGTCACTTCTTCTTGTCTAGTAAAATCATCAAAGCAAAGTTTTCAAATTCAGAATGACTCATGAATATATCCTAATGGGTTTTTTGTTTTGTCTATTTAGAGAACACCACAAGTAACCTTGACTTGTGTATTATGAATATCACCTTTCAAAAATGATTTAGAATAGTCCCAAAAAACTTCCCACTTTAGTCAGGGACGTATTATTCCTTCAGGCTTTCTAATAGATAGATTTCAACAGTATTTATCATGCAGCTAAAGAGAGTTCAGCCATGCAATTAAACACTCAGGCGGCTTAAGGTATAACAGTAGACAATCAGATGGTCTTTTCTTCTGGTTGCTTGGAAGGCACCCACCAATTCTCCCTGCTCTCAGAGAAGAATTAAGTTAGAGAGAGTCATGCATGGTGGCAGTCAGTAAAAATAGGAATTAAATCAAACAGAACCTGATAGATGGAAATTTGGGTGGGCTGGTGAAAATCCAGTCAAATTGCTAGATATGTATGTCCAGCTGCAAAGGTTAATAGTTAAATACATTTGTTAGATTGCCACAAGAAATCATGCCTTGACAGTGAAACCTCAAAGGGCCATCACTGAAAAATTCAAACAGCAGCTGTTATTGCCTAAATGACTAAATGCCCTTAATAAAAATATCAGATAATCCAAACCCAATTAATTCAGAGCTCATTATTCTGGTCCCTTGCACTTCAAATTAACAAAGTTTTTACTCTACCTGACTGGTAAATGTTTCCTATCACATTCTATTTGCATCTAATTATTTCTCAAGGCACCAGATTTAAGTGGTCTGTGAAGCATGGATTATTACCCACTTTCTCTACAGGTGGAGATATCAACATCGTCAGACCTCACCTGCATTCGTGGTCCATAGTATTAGTGTCACATGCTTATCACATTTCACTACAGAAGACAGATAAGTGCCTTCTAATAAGATACAATAATCTTGTGTCATGTGGATATACTACCATATGTGTCTGAAACACCAGCTAATCCTATTTGCATTGGGTATTTGCTAGGCCCTGCAGGCTAAGCTCTGTTGTGCAGAAAGGCCATGATGTTCCCTGCCCTCAAGATCGCAGGACATGTGTATTCAAGTTGAGAAAAATCACAACACATGCACACACGACCAGAAACTGCATATGAAAATTCTACTGCATAGTTATGAAGGAAGAGGTTTGCTTATTCTTCATTATCTGCCCTGATACCTACAGCAATTCCCTAAACACAATAGCAAACCATAAACATTTGTTAAGGAAATAAAATCATGAATGAAATTTCAAAATGCTAATTAAAGGATAAACATTAAAAAGTCTATAAGGATTTACAAAACAGATACACTGCTGCAGGTGGGAATATGCATGAAAGCTCTATGAAGGAGGCAAAACTTGAATTGGTTCTTGAGGCATACATAGATCCTAAGGAATTCAGCTATCATTCACATAATTCAGCATTAGGTTTCCACTACCTATTAGATAAACTGTGTTAAACACTTCTGAAAATGAAAATATGATTTATTCCAGGCCCCTGTGCCCTGTGACTTACAATTTAGTAAAGAGCATACAACATAAATAAAACATGTGAGAAGATGCGTGATACAGATAACATACAGTGTAATGGGAAATTGGAAAGCAGCTTCTTAAAGGTTGTGTTGGAGGAAGCCATTCAGTTGAATTTCAGTGGATTAATGGTAACCAAAATTTCAATGAAGACAGATGGGAAGAAACGTCATTCTAGGTGAAAAGAGACGAGCTGCTTCTCACGAAAAGTGAAAAGTTCTAAATTTTAAACCATTGAGTAATAGGTCCTACTAGGTTGAATTTTAAATCTGTTTAGCAGCAGAATATTATTCACTTCTTCACCCAATATATATTTATTTAACATTTATTATATGCCAGGCACTATTGCAGGAATTGATTATGTAGCAACCAGTGAGCCCAGACAAGGCTCCTAAGACAGACCATACAAGAATACAATTTCAAGTAGTCAGAAATCTTAAAAGAAGATGAAATAGGGTGAATTATCCTCCACTTCCATCCTTCTACCTTGCCCTGAAGCCTTGGGAAAACTCCTGGATGTGAATCTCAAGTTTGGAAAAAGGGATCTTGAGACATAAGGTTTGAAGGAATGTATCCTGAACATCCCTAAGGTTCCTCAATGCCACATTAAGAATTTTGCTTGGCTCATGAAGACTCACTTATGAGAAAAATGATGAAGATAAAGCTGTACTTTATTATACTGCTACTTAGTCCCTGTGGCCCAGGGACTGGTTCTGGCCATGAACTATGTGATGGGACCACAATGTGACACTACCTAACAACCAAACACCCAAGCAATGGATTCACCTCATTGACCAGGTTACAGACCAATTTGCATATTGCTGAACTCAAGTATTGAGTTGAATGTTGTAGGAGCTTCACATAAGCCATGCTCAGTAGGGCCACAAATAGATACATAATATAATTGAAATTAAATGAACAACAACAAACTGGTCTATTACCACAGAAAGTATGAGTGTCATTGCGTTATAATAATGGCTGCTGTTATATTATTATATGTCAAGAATTACTGTCAGTGCTTACATGGATTTTCTCATTTCACACTCACTACAAGTAGCCCACTAAGGGTGGGCTACTTTGTACAGCCTGATACACTCCAGCATCCAGGAGCTGTTGTTTATAAATGGAAAATATCTCTTTCCTTTCCAAAGCCCATGGTTTTTCTCAGAGTTAGTGCTGGCGTGAATATTCTTGGCTCTTTTTAGGTAAGAATGTGTCTGTGTCAGGATAAGAATGGATGATTTCCCAGTACATAGTGTCTATGTCAGAGACATATTCTTATCTATAAAATGAACAGTCATTTAATTATGTCATGACTTATAAAAGAACTATGTGGGATTTATCCAGCCTTCTACTCTGTTGTACCTGTAATTAAGATGACTTCTGTATTTCCTAAAATTAATCTATTATCCTACTTCATAGTATTTAACCTGCTGATCTTTTTATTCATTTAAAGTGTCCTTAAATTTAGCAGAATCTCATTTTCTTTCACAGGACAGTTGACATGGCTCTTTTTCTCTTTACTGTATCATAAATCTTGGCAAGGACACTCAATGAAAAGGAACCGTCTGTGGAGGGAACCCTGGCTCAGAGACCCTAGGGAAGGTGAAACAAGCTGACAGTAGCCTGGGCCATGTCTCCAGGGAAATTTCACTTAACCCTCCAAGGCTTAGGAAGGTTAAGAAAAATACTGCCTGAGCTAATAGAACCCTTAATTCACAGGGAGAAACTTCTCTATGAGGATAAGAAAAATTCTTAAAGCTGGAAGGCTCAGAGTAAGAAAAACTAGAGAGGCCAACACAAATGCAGGCTACCGCAGAGATTCTTCATATTCCAGGAGCTGGGGCAGGGCAAAAGAGCGCCGGACAGGCAATCCCTGCAGGTCACACCCTGCCAAGGGCAATATTAAATTGCTGTCAATGCTTGCTATGCCACTGGGAATCAAGGAACCCAAATTCTGGCTCCTCTGCTAACTTCTTCTGTGAGCTTCAGAGGTTCACTTCACCCTTGGCCCCAGTTTGTTAATTTGTAAATCAAGAGATTTTTACTACATGAAGCTACAGGACCCCTTTCATTTATAATGCTCTTTAATCAATCACCCTCAGCTCCCTCCACCTAGACCACAACTGCAGTGTAGCTTGGGCCGGGGGGACTGCGAAGAGTGATGGGCAGATGGATGGAGGAGGTGAGCCACAGGAGGGGTACAGAGGAGAGCTGGGGGGAGGGAAGCATAAAGAAAAAGAAAAGGAAGTCTTCATTCCATGACACTGGCATCTACTGTTATCTTCCCTTCTACTACTAACATCTCAGAGATAATCCGAACTACATCATGTCTTGAAGATGCTTTTCAGAGGTCAAAGATTGGATAACATATTTGGAGGTAGGGAGGAAAATAAAAGAGACTGAGGTAGATTTCCTTTAAAGGTAGAAACAAAATAATAAACGAGACCATAAAAGAAAAGAGGAAATATAAACTTGAAATTCATACAGAGAATGGCTTCTGGAGGGTACCTACAAACATCATTTTCTCTGAAATCTTACCCGAATACATACATATTCAAGCATTCAAGATATATTTATTGTGACAGGCAAAATTCTAGACATTAATATGTGGTTTCAATATTTATGTTCATGGATCTCACATAACACAAACATCTGATTTTGTGTTACTCAGTTACAAAAACGTTTTTACATTTCATGCACTTTGATATATCCTTCGTATGGGATACCTACTGACTTTAGGATAAATGTAGTATCTGATGGGTTTCTGACCTAAAGTATGGGACAAGAAAGTATGAGACACTTGCACTTATCAAAAAGTTTTTATTATTATGAACTTGATCAAGAATTCATCCAACTTACAGAGTCAGTCCAAGTGTCTGCCACAGCCTCCTCACACTACAAGAATCAAGCTGCAGAGAAAAGTAACATGAAAGGTACTCCAATTCAGTCCAACAAATATTTTTAAATACCTTTTCTGTTTTAGAGGTTTGGGAGAGATTTAAAGATGAAAGAGACAGCAAGGAATTTACAGATTAGTAGGAGAAAGCAAACTCACAAATAATCAAGTACTTGGCAAAATATGCTAAATTCTGTTAGAGATACCTACATGAGGTGCTGTGAAAGAAAAATCCTTTCTGATCAGGGATGAGCAAAACTTCATGAAGTAGTGTCTGCACTTAGTTTTGAAGGATATTTAGAATTTCAAGGAGCAAAAAATATAGTGATGTTGAGAAGCAAAAGAAGGGTTGATAATAGGTAGGACATTTATTGAGCAGTTACCCTAATAACAAACCGTATAGGATTTTCTTTCAATCGCATAAGATCCTTAGAAAACAAATACATCAATTCTACACCAATCAGGATCTAGCCAGGAAAACAAATTGCTTTTGATATTTATAACTAAGGCCATGTAAAGAAGGAAACTGAGGCAGCACAAATGTTGGCTAAAGCAGGAAGAGGGGGAAAGGGGAGATGGTAGGAGCTTGGGGCCCTCAGAATCACAAAGAGACCAGCTACTCTAGAAACAGTTCTTGAGGGACAGAGTAGCCTCCCTGCCTCCTCCCTACCCACTCTATCTCCTGCCAGTGCCTCCTGTAGCCCAACCCAGCCAGAAGCCAGATGACCAGACCTCCTATGGGGTGAACCCTCCCAATATACCGCAGAGCAGGGGAAGGTCAGAAATGTGACAACGGAACACAGGCCAGGGCTGACACAAACTCACTCTGCTGATAAGAAATTCAAGTGCAGACAGATGGAGGTGACCTGACCCATGTCACTCAGTATATGGCAGGGCTGATATGTGGACCCAGTGCTGACTCCAAGTCTAATCTTTTCTGAATGTCACAGTTGCCAATTTCATGAATGTCCAGAGTATTTGTCTGTGGCAGAGACAGAGTTGCTTTGGTGAAGGAATCGGAGCCCGTTCCGAGGAATTCACTTCATGGAGGAATGGAAGCTCTGACTTGATGGAAAAGAAAAGAATTAGCCTTGAAACCTACTAGTACATGTGAGGGAAGAAGAAAAGAAACTCATTCCACTCCCTCGCTCTCTACATATTTCCGTACACTAATCTGTTTTTACTCACTGACAAGAAAACTGGGAATCTAGGTTAAGAGGTCAAAAAGAGGTAGTCAAGGCTGCTGGCAGGAGTAAGACATGTCAGCAGGAAGAATGTAGCATCCATCGTCTCTACATCCAGTACCATGAAGACTAGGCTACTTGATACTGTTAAACAGGTTGGCTAAATCTCCAAGGCCGCCTTCTTCCTCTCCTGGGCAAATGACAACAACAGTATTTAATACTCTCACGATACTTTGCTTGCGGACACTTACAGGCCACCTGAGCTTGGTGTGGAGATCCTCCAAAGATCATCCGCATGAGGGCAGGAGGAAGAGAGAGGGAGCCTAACTTGCATGAAGACCACCAGGCACTGAGAGGTTAAATAACTTGCCTGGGGATCCCACAGAGCCAAAGTAAGGAGGAGAGGGAAAGGGAAGGCTTCCAATTTCTCCAGCTCAGGGCTCTATCCTGCCACTGGAAATCTCATAGGGGACAACAGTACTCATGAAGAAGCTGGACTCTGGCAGCCCCTCAGACCAGCCTAGAGATCAATGCTTATTAGCACTTCTCCTCAAGCACCTGCCCAACGTGAAGCAAGCAGGCTGGAGAAATTCCCTGTTCCTTATTAACTCTTTCCACTGGGTTTCATTCCACTTTCCTGAAAAATCATAGTACTTAGAGTAAGAAAAACACCTTAAGTGTCAAACTTCCTACAGATGAGAAAAACGATAGACCAGCAAGGTAATTGCAAGAAATCACATAACTAATTAGTGGATTGTTGTTTATGCTCCACGCCAGCAAAAGTTTAACAAGTAGTTCTGGGTGAGATGGGGGACAAAGATCCCGAATTGCAGTGTTTGCTGATTTCCATGGCAAACTCCCATAATAAGGATTTCAAACAAGCATTTCTCAACCTGCATGCAAAATTCCTGAACATTTAACAATTGGCTCTCATGAGCCAGCGAGAGCTAGCTCTAACACACCACGAACTACTATACCCCCAAATCCCAAATCCTATTTGCTGTATGTCCAAACTCAGCTTCTCTCAAGATTCAGCCTAAATGCCAAGCACAGTGCCTGCATATGGTTGCCACCCACCCAGTATCTTTTCAAGAAATCAAATGTATAGAATGCCAGCTATACAAAGGAAGCCTTCCCCATCTGGACCATTCTCCCTGACAGCTAGAATTAAGTTTTGCCTTTTATGACCTTAAGTAGCACTTCTTTTTATGTCTCCTTTAGGAAATTTTGGTGTGTGTGTGTTTTAAACCTTTTTCAATCCACGGTATTCAACATTTATTCAACACTTACATACCTGGTACATATTTCATCTCTTGAGCTAGATGCTAAACTCCTTGAGGGTAGGAATAATGTCTTATTCATCTTTATATCCCTGAAGGATACTTGCCTGTGCCTTGTACAAAATCAGCACTCAACAAAAATTGAATGAATGAATTCTGATGAATCAAGGTTTGCTCTGGGCTACTTATGGATTGAAAATAGCTCAAAGCTGCTCTGTGTAAAACAGGAAACTGAAATGTTAATGACTCGAGCTCTGATGTGCCTATAGGAAAAATGAACACAAGTTGCTTGTCTTGATGAAATTGTACTCCTTACCACAGCAAGGTAGCAGAAAGAGCTTTTCTTTAATCAGGGAAAAGCAGCCCAGGGGGTACTGTATAATGAGAGGGAACCATGTGGCTGCCCCACTCCCTGCTCTGTTGTCTCTTATCAGTGTTTTCTTTTTTTTTTTTTAAGATTTTATTTATTTATTTGACAGAGAGAGGGATTACAAGTAGGCGGAGAGGCAGGCAGAGAGAGGAGGAAGCAGGCTCCCCACTGAGCAGGGAGCCTGATACGGAGCTCAATCCCAGGACCCTGAGATCATGACCTGAGCCGAAGGCAGAGGCTTAACCCACTGAGCCACCCAGGCGCCCCTCTATCTTTATCTTTTATGTGTGCCCTTCCCTTGAGTACTACCCTTTTCTGAGTCGGAGAAAATCAGGCAGGGGTTTAAAGCAGGTGTTGGCCACAACACTGGTTCCAATGCTTCTGGCTGGGGAATGTTGACCAGGGTTTTAGTTAGAACAGATTGGTGAAAATTCAAAGTTTTCCAAACTAATAGTAAGTATATTGTAAGAATGCTTTTGTGCTAACATTTTCTGAAAAACTGTGCTCAGTGTTAAGTATTTTTGTTCATAATTTGGACATTACTCATTAGATAAAGAGTTGTAAAGGAATGTTGAAGTTTATGGGGCACCTGGGTGGCTTGGTTAAGCGTCCAACTCTCGATTTCAGCTTGGGTCATGATCTCAGGGTTGTAGGACTGGGCTCTGTGCTCAGTAGGGAGTCTGCTTGAGATTCTCTTTCCCTCTCCCTCTGCTCCTCCCCCCACTCACACTCTCCATCGCTAAAATAAGCAAAATCTTAAAGAGAAATGTTGAAGTTTTGTTACAAAAAAGCTTTCAAATACTCAGTGGTTAAAAGTCAAATGTTGTTTGTAAATAGGCATTTGTAAACAAATGCAGTAGGATCTGACATCAAAGGAGTTCTGCTGGTATAGTTTATGACATCCAAGTAAATTATGTTAATGTTTATAGAACTTATTGGTTAAAATTATATTATCTTAATTTAAACTAGATACATTTTTTTTCTTTAGCAAATCTCTTCTTTGGAAATGATAGCACATACAGTACTTTATTTTTAACATTTTCTGTCTTCGTATCATAAAATACAATATAAAGCCTCCACGTAATCTCTGCAATTAGTCTTATTTCATATTCTGTGGAAGAAGTACTTCATGGTGGTATAAATATTCTGCCATAGAGTTCCTTCTGTCTACATACTTTCTCAATTAAGACTATGATATCAAACTGCACTTGCTGTGTCTTTAACAGCAGGGGTCCCATTTTTATCCACCACCCTGTATTTCATGGAGTCCTATCAACCCTGAATGCAAATCTGATATGGAACCAGAAGGTGTTTGCACCTCTGAAACCTTTGGTAGGACTCGTTAGTGCTGCCATAAAAAGCTGAACAAGCAAAACAAAACAGCACGTGCAGAGACTCAGGGGCACAGAATTTTTTTTTTTTTTAACTTGTCCAGATGTCTCTCTCAAACCCACAGCTTTCGTGAGTTTGTGAAGTGCAACAGTATACCCAATAATGTACGGATGGTCCTTGCATTCAAGGGGTATCCACATTTGTGAAAGACTTTTATTCTGGGTAACTAAATTGGTTAAATAAAATGATGCTTATGTTACCCTCTTGTCAATGCTGTCAATGTTGCATAGATTATTGTCTTGTTTTTGATACATAAGTGGGGTTTGTGAATTGATGCTAATGGAGGATTAAGATTGAGAATACTGGCTGAGTGAATCCTGGCTTTGACGCAGAGTTCACCAGTGAGCTTAGCATGTGTCTCAAAGGAAGAAGGAGTGCTAATGAGTGTAACACCCACAAGAATGCTGTTTGTGGCAGTTCTGAGTTTTGGAATTAGATGCTTTTTATATGGTTTTTAATGTTAAAATTCCAAAATAAACTTTTTTTTTTTTTTTTTAAAGAAGGAAACCAACTAGTCTCACTTCCATTTTGGATTAGAAGCTGGGATTCAGAGAGATTAGGTAATTTGTTCAAACATCCAATGACTGGTTGGTCACAGAGATAGGACGGTCAGGTCACTCACTGGCTTAAAATTAACAATTCCCTGAACACTTCCCTCCCCATATCACATATACAGGGCATGCGGTATAACTTTTTTTCTGCTCCATTCGTAGCCTCCCAACTTTTTTTGCAGCTACCCCTTCGTGGCACCTACTGTTGGGTCTATCTATCACTTAGGTAGGCTTGTTTGAAAAGCCTCAGCTGAGGCACATGGCACAGGCATACCTCACTACCTTGGACACAGAGACTGGACCTCAAACGGGCATATGACTCAATGAGACCAATCAGTTCTTTTTAAGGAACTGGTATTAAGGAGGGAAAAGAGAAAGGTTCCTTCTCTCATGAGAGTATGACCTGTAAATTCCACATCACTTGAAACTTCCTGATGCCATTTTTCCCCTCTGGAGAGATCTTCCTGAGAATGAAGCCAATACAAAGAGAAGCAAAACGAAGTTATCAAGAAAGGAACAATATCAAAAGAGCCTCTGGATTCAACCACACCTGAAGTTAAGTGAAGTCCTAAATAGTGGCATTGTTAAAGCTAAAAATGTTCCTGATACTACTCAAGCTAATTTGCCAATTTCTGCCAAGCTGTGACTTTTACTTCACCTCTGCATGGTACATCTCTTCTGTACTCTGTCTCACATCATCCATCTTCAGTCCTTCATGTTGCTTCAGATCAGCCTGCAGGTCCATGCAGGTAAAAACTCAAAGTATCTGGAAAGCATTGTTTCCTCTACACCATGAATCTCTCATTCCTTGAGTGGGAGGTTCTGATAAACACTATGTGCAAAATTAAAAATACAGGGGTCTTCCCCTCCTTTGGGGGTAAACCCTGAGCAGTGGAGGGCTGGAGCCAGTAGGTTACCATTCCCCCTTTCCATCCTCAGGCAGTCAATTCAAGGTCCAGCCTCGTTTGTCCAGTAGTGATGAGCTAGATAGTTCAGTTGATGCTCACTTCCCTCCTTCCTTGGCTTTCCTTCCCAAAATAAACTACCTGCGTGGCTAGCTTGTGTTTCAGGACTCCCTTTTAAAAGGAACCCAGACCACTCTAACACACTCTAACAACTTCTTGGTGACATTTAACAGACCCCATCATTCCTTTCTTGGGACTCTTGCCTCCCTTTACTTCTGAGATGCTGGTTTTTCTTTTTTGGTTTTTTTTTGTTTTGTTTTGTTTTGTTTTGTTTGTTTGTTTTGGCTTTGCTTTTTTTTCTTCCGACCCCTCTTTAGCATGTCCTTTATGGGCTTCTCTTCCTCCATTTGCCCCGTAAATGCCAGTGTTGCCAGGATGCTGTACTCCCGAGCTCTGCCACACCAATAGTTTCACACACTACTTACAACCACTCTTGAACCTCAAACACAGACCTGCATGATAACCAAATTCTCAGAGGAAAAAGATCAGAAAATGCCCTGTTCGTGTTTTGTTTTTTCGACTAATTTGATGCCTAGGACTGAGCTAGTAACAGCAACATGATGTCCAATTAGATGAGTGCCTTTCACTCTTTGTTTGCAAAGACCCTGGACATTGGGACTCTGGAATCTCTGTAAATTCTATGCAACATAATAGATCTTAAGTCCAAGACTCTGAACACCCAAAATTGTAAGTGACTAGGACAGCTTAACTGAGCTCACAACTTAGTTCTCTTCTGTAATCTATAAATTTAGAGTCCTACTCACCAACTCTGTTCTCTATTATCTTCGCATACCCCCAGCCCCTCAGGATCTATGCCCCAGAGGAAGAGAGAACAGGAGGCCGACTGAGCCGCCAGCCACTCAGACACTGGAAAGGTGTGCATTTACCCATCTTGCCAGTGACTTTTTTTTTTTCTGCTCCCAAGGTGCTAGTTCCTGAATTCGATCACATTATAACCAATTGCTGTCTGCATAATGTAAATTCAAACCATGTTCTCTAATTAATCTATTGTGTTCAATCCAATTTGCATTATAAGTTGTAGGAGCAATGCCTGTAATTGCCTTTTTTCATGGCTAGGCTTATTAGGGACCTGTTTTAGAAAGGTGTGCTGAGTGAGAAAATGCTGTGATGCTCTTCTAGTACAGCAACCTTGTCCTTTAGACAGCCTCTCCTCTTGCTGCTCGGAGGTTAATGGATCCTGAGTCTCAAGTTAAATTCTCTCTAGCTAACGGCTTGTCTTCACAGTTTTGAGCAACTAGGTGCAGAGTAGTGGAAAACTAAGAGGAGCTAACTATACTAGGATGCTCCAATTTTCCTTCCGAAGACCCAGGGTTGAATGTAAAGAGAGAATTTGGTCTTATCTCATAAAAAAAAAGCAAGCATCTGACTCAAAATCCTTTCCCCTGGATAGCATGATGACAGTGTGTGTTGGGGGGTGAGGGAAGCAGGAGATTTTCACTCATGCCACTCCACACTCAGCCTCCAGCTATTCATCAAAATTGCCATTTAAGTGTGTCTGGGGGTTTTGGCTCCAGGTAACTGGATCTCAAATCTGATTCTCTGGATTCACCTGTTCACTAGATTTCAGAGTAACAATGTGCGCTGGGATCTCAGTTCTCCAGTGAGTCCAAGAAAAGTCACTGAATTTTCAGATTAACACTTTTGCTTTTTTTTTTTCTTGTTGTAAGGATGGGAATGACAACTTCCAAGTTCTTAGCATGTCACCGCAGAAAAAATAAGCATTTATATACATTTTTATATTTTTGTCATCTTCTATGTTAATATCTTAGTCTTACTTGCCAAGTGAAACACATGTCATGCTATTTAGCTTAACATAAAGAGCACTGTGTCAGTACACCTACACTCTAGACCTTTCTTATGCCAGTGACTCTAGGTCTCCATTTTCAAAATGTGAATCATCACCCATAAAAATGGCTTTACAATACAGAAAATATCAAGCTTGGCCAGGACACGGGTGAGTCCAAAGTTTCATCATATACTGCTAGTGGGAGGTTAAATAGGGTTTTCCACTGTAAACTGTTTGGTAGCATATTCTAAACCTGAAAACATTCTTAGGCCCTATTAAAAGCCAGTGATTTTACCCATAGGTATATAAACAGAAAAATTAAAAAGTAAAATATGTTCCCAATAACACTGTTTGTAATAGGCATAAACTAAAAACAACTCAAATGTCACTAGAATGGATAAATGAATTGTAGAGTACATACTGGAATATTACACAGTGATAAGAATTAAAGAAAATATCACAAATACAACACTGAGTAAAGGAAGCCAAACAAAGCACAGATTATATAATTTCACTTAGTTGCAGCTTACGAGCAAGCAAAAGTAAGCTACAGTATTAGAGATCAAGACTGTGATTACCTGTTACGTTGAGGGTATTAGTGATTAAATGAGCACAAAGGGGTATATGATGCTGGCAATGACCTGTTCTTTTAGCTGTTTACATGGAGTGCTTAATACATTAAGATCCAAGAAGCTACAGACTTATGATCCTGTACATTTCTTCCATATATATTATACTTCACGACCAAGTTTATAGAGACATGATTAATGGAATCCAGCAATCTTGTTTGGTTCATGTTAGAGTCTAGAGCAATGTATGTGAAAATGCTTTGAAAAATCCCAATGCAACAGTGATGTAATGAATTATTATTACTATTATCCTCCTCATCCTCATCTACTCCTTCACATACTATTTAAGCAGTATAACCCCAGGTAGTTGCCACCTTTCTAAAACAGAGAAGATTCTCGCCTATTTAAATTTGTCTTAGAAGATGGGATGCCTGGGTGGCTCAGGTGGTTAAGCAGCTGCCTTCGGCTCAGGTCATGATTCTGGGGTTCTGGGAATGAGTCCCGCATTGGGCTCCTTCCTCAGCAGGGAGCCTACTTTTCCCTCTCCCTCTGCCTGCCACTCTGCCTGCTTGTGTGCTCTCTCTCTCTGACAAATAAATAAAATCTTTTTTAAAAATTTGTCTTAGAAGCAATGAGAAATCTGTTATCAATTTTTTAAAAAAGATTTTATTTATTTGACACCGAGAGAGATCAGATTACAAGTAGGCAGAGAGGCAGACAGAGAGAGAGGCGGAAGCAGGCTCTCCGCTGAGCAGGGAGCCCGATGCGGGCCTCGATCCCAGGACCCTGAGATCATGACCTGAGCTGAACGAAGGCAGAGGCTTTAACCCACTGAGCCATCCAGGCACCCTCTGATATCAATTTGAATTGTCTCAGTACTCAGATTCTTGAATTTTCTCTTTTTACAGCAACATTTTATGGAACTGAAAGGTAACCTAAAGCCAGTGTAAAAAAAAAAAAAAAAAAGACTATCAGAATTACCAAGCACAAGTAATTAGACAAGGGCTCACTGAATAAAAAATAAAGTCCTTTATTCTACACATGCAGCTTGTTATTGTCACTTGTGCTAGAAAGTACGTTCTCTCCATATCCTCCCCAGTCTCCCTCTCTGGCTTAAAATATGGAGGCTATTTGGATAACTCCTAGCGTTCAAGTCAATTTTGACAAAATCTCTGATCCTTTGTGCAGCATTTACCTTGTACCCCTCATTTCACAATCCATGTAACTGTTCTTAAAATGGTTCAATTTGCAGATCCTAACTCAAGCCCTTTAAAAGAAAGTGTGTTAGATCAAAGCTATAAACAACAAGAGGTTCTTAAAATGAATTAGAAAATGAGCTAATTGGATGCAAAAGTAAATGATTTAGGTATTAATTTTTAGCAGTAACATAATATCTTAATGGTTAATTAAGGTCTTTCTCCCACCATACATGGTAAGTGCCATGAATGCAGGAACAAGACTCTGTACTGATCATTGTCTCCCTGGTGATTAAGCCCAGTACCTAGTAGGTACTCAAATGAGCAAATGTGATAGCTGACGGAAAGGGGGACATTTACATAGTTAAAATTATCATGATGACAACTTATTAGGCCAATAACAGAGGCAAATATCAGTAAGTAGAAAGGGGGGGGAAGCCCAGTAAAACATGAGGATTTAAAATAACCCACAGAATGGGGGAGAAAATTGCAAATCATGTATCTGATGGGGATTTGTATCTAGAAAATCTAATGATTAAAAGTCATTTATAAAAAGACAAATAATCTAATTTTTAAATGAACAGATTTGAATAGGCATTTCTCCAAAAAAAAAGAACACAAAGGGCTAATGTGTGGTGAAAAGACACAGAACATCATCAGCCATCAGAGAAATGCAAATCAAAACTACAATGAGATACCAACTTCACACTCACTAGGAAGGCTGTAATCCAAGAGACAGATAATAACAAGTGTTGGTGACAATGTGAATAAATTGAAACCGTCATACCTTTCTGGGAGGAAGTAGAATGATGTAGCTGCTTTGGAAAACAGTCTGGCCTTTCATTAAAAAGTCAAAGAAACATACCATATGGCCTAGTAATTCTATTCCTACATATATGCCCAAGAGAAATGAAAACATATGTCCTCACAAAAACTTGAACAAAAATGTTCATAGCAGATTTATAACAGCCAAAAAGTAGGGACAAACTCCAAATGTCTGTCAACTAAGGAATGAATAAAATGTGGTATATCCATATAGTGAAATACATTTGGCAATTTTAAAAATGAACACTGTTACACGCCACGATACAGATGAACCTTGAGAACATCAAGCTAAATGAAAGCAGAGAGACCACCTATTTGGACCACCTATTGCAGGATTCCATTTATATGAAATGTTTAGAATAGGATAAAAAAGAAAGCATATCTGTGGTTTCCTAGTGCTGGGAGTTGAGTGCAAGTAAGTGACAGCTAAGGGATATGGGCTTATTTTGGGGGTAATGCAATGTGTTAACCTGTGGTGACAAATGAACAATTCTATGAATACAGTAAAAGTCACTGAACTGTGACTTACTTTAAATGTGTCACTTACTTTAAATGAGTCAGTTTCATGGTTTGTGAATTATATCTCAATAAAGCTGTTCAAAATAAAAGTATGATGATTGAGATGAGAGAATAGGGACTTCTGAGAATGGCAATGTAATAGAAGGCAGTAAAAAAACAATCAATGAAAAAACTTCATGTATGTAATTAGCTATTTTGCCTACAAAGGGCCCCAAATTAATCCTTGACTCTAGGGTAAGACTAATTCCTCCTAAAATCTGGGGGCTTATTTTTCCTACATAAATGCAACTGTAAATGGACAAAGAAAATATGGATAAATCAGGACTCCAAAATTATAGTAAACCCTTTAGTACAGATTCTAATTTAATCATGCAAAACCAGGACCTGTAAATCAGAAAAAATAACTTCTCAGGAAAAAGCATCTCCTGGCTGGTCCTTGGCAATCAAAACATCTCTTCGCCAGAATGTATTTTCTTTCTCCAGGTAGGTCTCTCACATAGCCCTCAAATATTCTATTAAGAGCATTTCCCTTTCTGCATTCCTTTGTAGCTCATTGTTGCTGATGCAATACTAACAGACCTTAAGTCAGACTTTCAATTATTATGAAAGCATGAGACAACCTACCTACAAGTCTGACAGTTTCTAATCATTTTTTCCAGACATGTCTGCCATTGTTAGTTTTGCTTCTTTCACAAATAAAATGTCTGTGGAGTTATAAACAAGCATGTTTCTGGTCTCCTAGCTTGGAAAATATAAAATTCCTAGCATTTTCTAGACATCTCCTAAAGTTCATCTGATATTTAGTAAAATTTTAAAAACTTTCCATAAAGATCTATGGAGTTTCTCTACTTTTATAATAAAAACTCTTATGTTCTTACTGGGAAAACCGATGAACTTTAGAGACAAAGGACCATAAATTTAGATTGGTGTCCAGGAGGAAAGACTATTTGGGTCTCTCCTGTTCTTAGTTTGCTCTGCTTTTCTGACCAGACTGGTACCTAAATCTATCTTGACTCCTTAAAACCTACCCTATTTCATATATAGACACATACAAATTCCATATGAGAAACAAGTTAACAAATTGATACACTGTGCTATTTACTGATATTGTCTAGATATGAATGGAAGGTTGGACAGGATCTAAAATATCATATAGTCCAACCATATACTGATGACATCTGAATACCTTCCACCAAACTTATAATCCAATTCCTCAAAGAGAAATAGTCAATTCCATTTTTATATAGCTCTCACTGACTTAAAGTACTTTATAATTAGAATTATTCTAAAGTTCTTATCTTAGAGTAATATATAAAAGCAGCTTATATATTATCATACTTACTATCTTACTCAATCCCCACAAAAGTATAATAAATTAAATAACTATCTCCATTTAAGACCTGTTGAAAGTGAGACTCAAGAAGTTTAATTTTTCCAGACCGAAGCTGCCCACGGAGTGACCGAGCCAAGATCCAAAAGATGGGGTTTACCCAAAAGTTCTTGCTTTTTCACTTTGTTTATTGAGACCTGCAAATATCTTTACTTCAAAGGCTACTAATCCACCCTTCTTTCAAACATTCTGCATCTAAGATTTTTGGAGTTTTGGGTCTATTTCTCTCCCAATGTAAGACTTTCAGAATTCCTGGAATGGTCTTATCAGGATAGAGTAGAACGAAATCACCACTTATCTCTTTCCACACTTATATCCACAAAACATGAACTGCACTTACAGATTTTTACTGATGGTAGGAGTTTGGGTTGCTTTGTTATTTTAACAGTAATATTTCGACCTATATTTTGGGAGTATTCAAAGTGCCTTTCAAAACCTCACAACATTCACTCCCATTCCCTTGACTTGCAATCAACCATATAAGGCAGGTGGGGGCAGTTATCAACTCTTTTATAGAGCAGAGAAGCACAGCTGAGAGAAACTGTCATAAAAAAAACAGTGTAGAGGTAGAAGTGTGACTTGATTGTATGTTTTTCTCCTGACTTCAACTCATGTTCTATTCACCACACAACACTAGAACCAAAACTGAGTACCCAACACCCTGTCAAGCCTGCCCTCTTTTTCACATATATTGTAACTTCTTTGTGAGCAACTGTTTTTTAAAATTCAACTATACATTCTTGCTTCACAGTGCTTAACTTCACCTTTTTAGGTACCATTATCAAGATCTAAGAAGTTGGCTTCTATATGCTCCACGACAAAAAATCTGATAAATGGCAGTGAATTCAATGTTGAAATTAAAAGTCTCAGAGCTGGGCTGACAGTTTTCTTTCTTTCTTCAGCATTTTAAAGATGTTACTCCATTGACTTCTATCCTCCATTTTTTTCCCCAAGTCGGCTGACATTCTTACTATTGCTCCCCTAAATAATCGTTCCTTTCCTAGATTAGGGGTTGGCAAGCTTTTGCTGAAAATGACCAGATAATAAATAATTTATACTTCCGTGGTTCTGCTTTTGGATTCTAGGTCATATTTTCCTACATATTTCATGGTTTATCAAAAAAACAGTAATAGAGACTGTATAAATAATGTTTATTCCCTTTATAAGGTCACACAACTTCCATTCTCACATCATCATCTTGGTGAAGCTGACTCTAAGATCTATTACTGGGCTAGGTTTGGACTCTGTTGGAGTTTTAAAAAGATTGTCTTCCACTGTCTTCAAATGCTTTTACAGTGGTAGCCCAACTTTCCCTCAGTAGAGCTTAGGATCTGAGAACCACCAAGACTCCAGAGATTGTTCCATGTTTTATAGCCAGTCACCAGCCTCCTGAGCTACAGCAGCAGTAGGTCTGAACCCTCAGCTCTATAGCTCCACATAGCCACGCTTTTGGGGTCACTGAAGAGTCTCACCTTTCTCCCTTGTACCTGGTTTTTCTCTGCTTCAGGAAATCTCTCCACCTTGCTCCCCTACCCCCTATCTTTTAGTGAAGACCCAGTATAGCTCAGGGGATTCTCCTCAATACTTCTGCCTTATCACCATCCTAATTAGGTGATTACCATTTCTTTGGTAAGGTCTCCTGCATCTTGGGGAAGGGGTTGAGATCTCTCCTAGCTCTCCTGCCTTGTTCTCATCCTTTGCGGGTGGCACTTTCTTTTGGTCATAAAAACCCCATCCTGAGGGATGGAGGTGGGGATCTTGCTTAGTTGTTCGGACCTGTTTCGGCTAATGGCTGACCTGCATTCAATGAAGTAGCATTTTGCCTCAGGAATGTCCTCTCACAAGTCTGCCTCTTCTTCCCTTCAGGGATGTCCTCTTTTCTGCCCCTAGTCTTTGGTATTCTATCCCTGTGCACTCATTCAAGGCACCATGGGAAACATACAGAGACTGGATGTGTATTTGCTTTATAACTGTGGGTCCCTGGGATTTCCACTTATTATGCCTGTCCACAGTTGAGCATTAAAAGATAGTCAGAAATCAAGTGGACTTCTCCTTAGCCATATTATAGGGGGTTTAATTCTTTCTGTTCTGTCCCTAGGGATGACACGAGCCATGAGACTCCTCTTTCCTAGAAAGAGCCTATTCCTTTGTGAAACTTAGTTGATTTGTATCCTCAGGTATTTTATGTGTTTCATTTTTTTTTTAACTTATCCAGTTTGTTCTTGTTAAGATATAAGTGATGGTCTCTTTCTCCTACCAACTTCCTCTGTTTTAACCTGGGTTAAAATTCTGCCCCACCATTCCTTCATTGTAAACTCCATTATAAACTCCATTATCTCAGTTTTCTCCTTCATAAAATGGGAATGATAATAGGCCTCATGTTTTAATAAAAATGACAAGAGAAAATACTCGCACAAGCCTTTCGTGCCTAGTAATGGCAAGTAATCATTAAAGAGTATGTGAGGAACTATACTAAACATTTTCCTAATCACATACTTCTTTAAAACATACAAAATTGTAGAGAAGTGTTACTGTCACCTTATATATGAGGAAACTAAACTACAGTGAGATAAGTACCTTGCTGCTATGCATAGGTAGTAGGTGACTTATTAGGGAACTGAACCCCAATTTTTCTTATTCCTATAGTATTTTTTTACATCACTGTCTAATCATCAATAAACGAACCAACTAGACCATCTAAAATAAGGGTCCAAAAGACACAGCAAGCTTAAAAATGTGGGTAGTTTTTGATGTCAAAAGTTCTAATTTAGTAGCAGCATTCAGTCACGACTAAATCATAATTTGATTTGAAATTAGACAACGGGAGATTTGATCAAAAGTAGCAGGATAATCGGTAAGATGCCCTACCCAACCTCTCCCCATGACTTTTATAGCCCAGTCTCCTACTAAGATATGAAGAGCAGACAACTAATCCTTTTGAGAAAATCCCCTCTTACCAGGAAACTACGGCCAAGACCTATATCACCTATTGCCACAATAAGGCAGCCTAAAAAAAACCCAAAACTCAGTGTCTTAAAACAATAAGCATTTATTTTCATACTAATGGGTCCACAGATTGGCCACCATGACTCGGCTTTGTTTTAGGTTTGGTCTGCAGATCTCATTCTTAGGCAGGACCTGGAGAAGCAGCAGCAACCTGAGGAATGTCCACTTATGGACGAAGTCAAAAGTCCCCAGAGAGCTGAACAGAAACCTGTGAAGATTCTTAAAGCTTTGGCTCACAACTGTCACTGGTGCCTGTGGTCAAACCCCACATCAGTGGGGTGAGTACAGAGCTCCAGTACAAGCTGTGAGAAGGATGTAAATACTTGCTGGTGATAATTTGCTATGCTCGAAGACCAGTACTGGCTGTGAGAGTCACGCTTCAACATCAGGAATGATGCCATCTCTACATCTATCAATAATTGAAGGACTATGAAAACGTGCCTAATTTGAGATAATAATCCACAACAGAAGAAACCTCCTTTATGGCCTTTATAATCACCATTTAGTTCTTTTTTGACATTTTCAAAAGGTGTATATTCCAATGCTTATAAAACTTTGGTTAGGAGATACCTGAGGAGCGATATAATCCCGTATGGTCTAATGACAGTCTACTCAAATTTTTTCCCTGTGAACTTACTTTAGAAAATATTTCTACATTTTATTATTTAAAGTTATAGATGGTAAGGGCATACGTAAGGGATATTCAAATTCATAGGTCATACAAGATCATTTCTCTAGAAAATTGCTATAAAGTTAGTTTAGCTCATTAGTGACTGCCCAGATACCACTCGGGCATTGTAGTTGAGTATTAGCCCACAAATGTTTCCCATAACTTGAATGAATTATTTCCAGTATTTAAAGGCAACTTCTTACTATGAGTGCTTTATAGCATAACGAGACCTTAACTCTACCTGATTAAATGCACTGATAAATCAACATTATTGAAAAGCACTAGGGTGACAAGGATCATTTTCCAACTTGCCACAATGGCAAGAATGTCTTTCTCTAAAAAAAAAACAAAGAATAAAACAAGACAAATGATAGGTCACACCAAGATCTACCACAGGGCTGCACTATCCTGAGAGCTATTGACAAATCCACAAAGTGATGGATAAAATTCACTAGGAAGAACACCATCATACACAAATGCAGAAAATGGTGAGGGTTTTCATTCATCTTTGACTTTTAGAGATGGACGAAACAGTGCTGAGAAGTGACACCAAAAAGTAAAGACTCTGGAACATGGTTTATACCATATAATCTTCTGGGTTGTTTTTTTTTTTTTTACCCTGTCTTTTGAATTTCTCGGTCCTGAGTTCACAAGGGCCACACCATTAGTATTATAACATTTACATTACCACTTATCTTACATTGGACAGTGCCCTACGTGCTTTAGGTAAACCAAGTCAGTTGATTTTCATGATTGCCTCATATAGTATCTTTCCTTATTTTCCCATTTTACTAGAGGAACAAACTGAGAAACAAGACATAAAACTTGCCCAAGATCACACATAACAATGTAGCAGAGCTGGAATCTGGACCCAGACCTTCTGACTCTGGAGCCCATGATCCTAACTACTCTGCTAGCCTGTTTATGTTCTCCTACCTCTCCTATAGCTGGTAGCTATATGTTGGCCAAAGAGAATCTCTTGAATATGTTCCTCTGGAATGAGATTCTTGCTAAAATAAATAAATAAATAAATAAATAAATAAATAAATAAATAAATAAATAAGCAAACAAACAAGCAAGCAAACAAACAAACTCAACCAACCAACATTCATGTTTTATCTCATGTTCTTATAATTCCCTACATCTTTATGCCTGGAAAGTTCTGTTCAAAAGGATTCTGTGATTGCATCCTGGCGCAGCAAAAAAATAGTACTTTAACCAGTTAGCAGTATCTGCCATGTTATAATAGTACACATACCAGTAGTAAAATACTGTCTCTCTTTCAGAACGCTGACTCCAAATCACACTATTAGTGATCTTCCTCTTAATCCTAATGTTTGTACTTGCTCTATTTATAACATGCCAGTGTAAATACTACAGAAAATTGCTGTGCACCTTAGCAGAATGAACACAGAGTTTAAAATTACTAGATGTAGGATTCAATTCATCTTTAGGGGCATGTGTGTGTATATACATATTTGTGTGTTTGTGTACCCATATATGTATGAAACCCCTCAGCTTCTCTAAATAACATGGAGTACTTAGGAGTTAATGATAAGGCCAAGGACAGCAAGCCCTGCCTATAAAGGGCTGGATAGTATCTATGTTAGGCTTTGTGGGCCATAATTAGCTGACAACTGAAATAAAGGAATGTGAAATCATATCTTACCTAAGCAGTCAAGAATGTAGATTTTTCTTCGATGCTTAGAGATTCATTTTTTTATTATAAGACATTGAAACAGTTTATTTAATTTAAAATGCAAACGTATAAAATAAAAAACATGAGAAACAACAAGTGTTGGCAAGGATGTGGTGAGAAAGAGACCCTTGCATACTGTTGGTGGGAATGCAAACTGGTATAGACACTGTGGAAAACAGTGTGGAGGTTCCTCAGAAAAGTTAAAAATAGAACTACCCTATGATCCATTAATCACACTACTCAGTATCTACCCAAAAAATACAGAAACACTAATTCAAAAGGACACATGTACCCCTGTGTTTATTGTAGCATTATTTATATATGTTGCCAAATTATATATGTGTCCTTTTGAATTAGTATTTATATAATATATATCTCTCCAAATTAAGGAAGCAGCCCAAATGTCTATCAATAGATGAATAAAAAAGATGTGGTATATATCTGCAATGGAATATTACTCAGCCATAAAAAAGAATGAAATTTTGCCCACCTGCATCAACATGGATGGAGCTAGAGAGTATAATGCTAAGTGAAATAAGACTTTGTCAATCAGAAAAAGACAAATGTATGATTTCACTCAAATGTAGAACCTAAGAAACAGAACAAAGGAGCGAAGGACAAGAAAAGGGACAAACCAAGAAACAGACTCTTGACTATCAAGAACAAACAGATGGTTACCAGAGGGAAGGTAGATGGGGATATGGGTGAGATAGGTGATGGGGATTAAAGAATACACCTATCATGATGAGCACCAAATAATGTACAGAATTGTTAAATCACTGTATTGTACACCTGAAACTTATGTAACACTATGCTAATAATTATACTGGAATTGAAATAAAAAACTTAAAAAAATAAACTTTTTAAAAATAAAATTAAATGCAAACCTAACTTGGCGATCTATAATAAATTGTTAAATAATGCCTTAAGAACAAAGCTCACTGAAGATAGGTCAAACTTTGATTGTGTAGTTCCTCAGTAATTTTTTTCTTACATCCCAATAAATACATATATTTATAAGTTATATGCATTACAACTCCATCATATTTTATACCTTATAGACAAAATAGAAATTATTTAAGAATAAAGATGGATAGAAACTCTAATGTCACCTTGCCATGCTCCTTGGGTGATTGGAGATGACTATCCTACAGAATGGGGAAGAGAACGAGCACGCCCTACTGTTAGTTGGGTGGGAGTTTTAGGTACACAGTTCTCTCAGCCAGTATGAAAGATATTGCTAAATTATTACCCTATTTTGCTACTGAGAACCCCAAAGAGTAAATAACTTCCAAGATTTCAGCTAGTAAGTAATTATCTGAATACAGCTCTGTATGTATCCCAAAGTCTTGTACTTCTTTTACAAGGTAATAAAGGGGACAAAAATTGAAGCATATCCTAGAGAGACCATGTCTGAAGGGAACATCAAAGGAATGACCTTGCAGGAGCAGGTTCCACACACAGGGACATCTAATACTATAAAGCTCAGGTTGGAAATAACTTGGGTGGGGTGTGTTCATAAATGTTTACACGCTCTCCACAAGAGAGAAGGACCCCTGATTTGTAGAGTTTGCCAATTACTAAGAAGTGCACAGTGGACCTCCAAGAGCCCATATGGGCTGGCCCCACTACCAGTGAACCTGGGACAGGCCATCTGGGTGCAAGGATGAAAGAGAGCCAGCTCTGAGGAAAGCACTGAACCAATAAGACCATCTTTGCTTTGCTCATTCCCAGCTAACAAAGCTGTCACTTAAGCTCTGGGTTTCTTCCCCTGCTGAGGATAGGGTACCAAATACACAGGAAGAGAAAAATAGGGTGTCAGGCATTCCTTAACTATTTGACATGGAAAAAAAAGGCTGCTTGAAAGTCCATATTTCACTGCCTTACAACAACATTGGGTCTACTGTGCATTACCGCAAGGGTAATGTTAGCTTCTTTCCTGGTTATTCTAATTATTCACTGAACATGGAAGATAAGAGGAAGAAATTAACTCTCATCTTATGAATCACAATATATTTTTTAAATACCATTGCTTCTATACAAAGAAATATATATGTGATATTCATGCAAACATATCTTCTTCGAATTACTTTATTTACCTCGGCACAATACCATTAGCGCCAACTTGAAAAAACTGAGATGCCCATGTAACCTCAATGTCTAGAAAATGTAGCTGGTTACTTCCAGAAAAAGCCTGAAACTAGTTAAGGCAAATTCTGTTTATCATTGCATGATTCTTCTAGGCATTTTTAAGTGTTCATTTAATAAATGGAATTGTCCTATATTCTAAGATCGTGCCAAAATAGAGTGTAAATGTAGGACACAGGATTTATCTTCACAGAGAGACAGTGGATCCAGATATATTCTTGTACTCTGTTCCTAAGCACAACTCCAACCTCCCCCACCCCACAAGTCCCAGAGGGAGACCAAAACAACATGCTCCATAGAAATGCAAAGGAAAAAAAAACCAAAAAACAAAAACAAAACAAAACAAAAACTCTCCTGGCTTTCCTAAATCATTTGCAGAAGCAGATGAGGCAAAAAATCATGGACTTCTATCTGGCACCTCTACATGACTGCTGTACCCCACCTTCTTTGATCTTCATAATTCTCTACATCTGTAATGGGATTCATGCTTTTCTGAGCGCTTTTCAAATGCATATGTAATATAGAATCTCAGTATACGAAGTTGTCTCAAGTCATCCCATCCAAACACCTGCCAAGCCTTGAGTGCCCTTGACATTACCTTGTGTGTGACTCATGGTGACCCTGTGGGGGTGGAAAAGATACACGCTCATCCCCCCATTTCACAGATGAGGAAAAAGACTACACGGAGAGCCAGTGGCAGTGCCTATATGGTGGGTCAGGTCTCAAACTTTGAGGCAGTACTAATCCTTCTCTCAAATCTCAGATTTCCATGTAGAGAAGACCCATTAACGTGGATTTTCTCTGAACCTTTATGAAAATATCCATTACTCTTCAGCATTCTGACAGCAGAGGGAGGAATCCCAAAACAGTACAAAGACACAGATAGCCATCCCTGCCCATCCTACCCTTTGGCTTTATTCCCCTCTCCCCCATCACATTCCCCTGTCTGTGCAAAACAGGAGGCTTTGAAGCCCTGGGACTGAATTCCAGCTCCATCTGTTGCTATCAGCTCTATGACTTTGGGTAAGTTACTTTGACCCCTGTCAGTCCATCCTCTCATCTATGAAACCTGGTCAATAACACTTCACTGATGATTGTGAGAACCAAGTGAGATGAGGAATGTAAACACTTACCTTTAGGCCTCGCACATAGAAAGAATTCAACAAATGCAAGCCACCTCTCTCTGATAAATCTCCACTAGGCTGGAATCACCAGTTCCAGCCTCAGAGTCAGAGAAAGTTGCTACAGAGGAGTGTAGGCAGGAAACCATGCAGCTTAATTTCTTTTTAAACGATTGGCAAATAAGTATTTTTTAACTCCATTATTAATATCATTATTGAAATAAAATGTGTTGCATTAATGTGTTCCATTGTACAAAGACAGAACTGCTGCCCTCAAGGCGGAAAAAGGAGAAGTCAACAACAGATGATAAAGAGGAACATAGGGATGATGTTTAGTAGCTTTTTCTCTCCTTTGCCAATAAATAAAAGCAGTTTTATGTGGTTCCTCAATTCTAATCTTATATTTCTTGCCATTCTCATTGAGTTCCCAGAGGGGAGCCATCCTATTGTTGACACTTAATAATGCCAAACAATAATCGAGGGCTCATTAGGCCAGAGGAGGCTGGAGGAAGTGTTCAGTGTCAGCTGCTTCTGGGTAGAGTCCCATTTAAGCCATCTTAGAGAGAGAAGGCTCTATGCCATTTTTAAAGCTGTCATGAGAAAGAAAAGCCACAGTCAATGTTCCAATTGTGAATAAAAGATGATGAGGACAGTGGTAATATTGCTTTGTGCATGGGCTAGGAAGACTGAGGACAGGTGGAATTCAGAACTTCAGCTTGACCTTGAAGAAAGAATAAGATTCGCAGAAGCTAAGAGGAGTTTTGGATGTATTCGACATTGGTATAGAGTGAGGAAAATGTCCATCTTGCTCAAGGCACAAACAGACTACACACATTACTACTTCAGTTTCCTTTTTCCAGGTTAAAATATTGCTTTCGGTACAGAGGACAAAGGTTGAAATAGGATTTTTCTCATTTGCAGAGGTGAAAACTTCTATTACCCAAGGAAGTCCTTTGTCTCCCCTCCATTCAAAGCTTTACCAAGTGGTATTCACACATCCCAACCTGCATACCGTATAATTCTCCTCTATATCCTCCTTGGCTCCAGAAAAGCTGGGCCCTGGCAGCAGATAGCTATCTATTACCCATGCATCTTGCATCTCTAATGGCAGCAGATTGCACTGGGCCAAAACACTTAGAGAATTGGAGGCTTATGTTGGTTTTTAGGAAGGAGAGCTTCTGATAAACTGAATTTTCGGTTCAGAGTTAACAAGCTGAACACTCGACACTGAAAATCTCACAGGTAATGATTAAGTCTTCTATTTGAATGGACAGGTTGGTGAAGGCAATGGAACCCTTTCGTGGTCATCTGGGAAGCCAGAGATCCTTAATCATTTGAGTATCAAGTATCACACTGCCTCACACTGGACAGACTGAAAGCAGAGTCCATGACAAATCTCAAGAAATCAAGAGGAACTATTGCTTTCCTCTCTCCTTTTAAAAAATAAATTTATGATACCAATTTGTTTTCATGTCACATGTCTCTTTCCCGTGAAATGGAATAAAAGAAAAAACAGTTAATTATGATTTTTAGAAGCTGGAGTATGGTTAATCAAGGCTTTACTATATTTTACAATCTCCTCAAAAGTCAAGACCTTAAATTTACTTTCTATGTATTCACCCTCAACATACAGCATGCACTGTAGCTGGGAAGAGATGATTTTTGTTAGTTAATGTGCAGTGTAATATTGGTTTCTGAAGTAGAATTCAGTGATCCATCACTCAACCCCTAGGGCACATCACAAAAATACTCAGATGAATGGATAAAGAAGATGTGGTATACATATACGATGGAATATTATGCAGCCATCAAAAAATGAAACCTTGCCATTTGCAATGACATGGATGAAACTAGAGGCTATTATGTTCAGTGAAATAAGTCAAACAGAGAAAGATAAAATTATCATATGATCTCACTGATACAAGGAATTTGAGAAAAAAGACAGAGGATCATAGGGGAAGGGAGGAAAAAATGAAACATGACAAAACCAGAGAAGGAGACATAGCATAAGAGACTCTTAATCTCAGGAAACAAACTGAGCGTTGCTGGAGTGGAGGGGGCTGGGAGGGATGGAGTGGCTAGGTGATGGGCATTGGGGAGGGTATGTGCTATGGTGAGCACTGTGAATTGTGTACGACTGATGAATCACAGACCTGTACCCCTGAAACAAATAATATATGTTAAACAATTTTTTTAATTTAACTGGAAAAAAATGCCCCTTTAATACCCATCACCCAGCTAGTTCATCCCCCACCCACCCCCCTCTATCAGCCCTCAGTTTGTTCTCTATCATTAAGAATCACTTACGGCTTATTTCCTTCTCTTTTTTCTTTTTCCCCTTCCCATATGTTCATCTGTTCTCTTTCTTAAATTCCACATATGAATGATATCATATAGTATTTGTCTTTCTCTGAATGACTTATTTCACTTAGCAGAATACACTATAGCTCCATCCATGTCATTGCAAATAGCAAGATTTCATTCTTTTTGGTGACTAAAATTTTAAGGTGTGTGTATATACATATCTCACATCTTCTTTATCCCTTCATCAGTTGATGGACATTTGGGCTCTCTCCATAGTTTGCTATTATTGATAATGCCGCTATGAACATCAGGGTGCATGTATCCCTTTGAACCTGTATTTTTGTATCCTTTGGCTAAATACCTAATAATGCAATCATAGGATAGTTCTATCTTTAAATTTTTGAGGAAACTCTAAACTGTTCCCCAGAGTGGCTGCACCAGCTGGCATTCCCACCAAGAGTGCAAGAGGGTTCCTCTTGCCCTACAAAGAACTGGAAGTCTTGGCCTCAGCAATCACACAACAACAACAAAAATAAATACATACATACATAAATAAATAAATAAATAAATAAATAAATAAAAGGCATCCAAATTGGCATAGAAGAGGTCAAAGTTTCACTATTTGCAGATGACATGATTATGTAGAAAACCCTAAGGACTCCACCAAAAAATTGCTAGAATACATGAACTCAGTAAAGTGTCAGGATATAAAATCAATGCACAGAAATCTTTTGCATTTCTATACGCCAATAATGAAGCAACAGAAAAAGAAATCACGGAATTGATCCCATTTGCAATTGCACCAAAAACAATAAAATACCTAGGCATAAACCTAACTAAAGAGGTAAAAGATCTATACTCTGAAAACTATAGAACACTTATGAAAGAAATTCAAGAGGACACAAAGAAATGGAAAACTATTCCATGCTCATGGATTGGAAGAAAAAATTGTTAAAATGTCTATACTACCCAAAGCAATCTACACATTTAATTCAATCCCCATCAAAATACCAACAGCATTTTTCACAGAGCTAGTACAAACAATCCTAAAATTTGTATGGAACTACAAAAGACCCTGAATAGCCAAAGCAATTCTGAAAAAGAAAAAGCTGGAGGCATCAGAATTCTATTTCAAGCTATATTACAAAGCTACGGTAGTCATCAAGACAGTATGATCCTGGCACAAAAACAGACATATAGATTAATGGAACAGAATAGAGAATCCAGAAATGGACCCACAACTCTATGGTCAACTAACCTCTGACAAAGCGGGAAAGAATATCCAATGGAAAAAAGGTGGTCCCTGCAACAAATGGTGTTGGGAAAACTGAACTGAAACAGGAAGAAGAATGAAACTGGGCCACTTTCTTCACCATACACAAAAATAAACTCAAAATGGATGAAAGACCTAAATGTGCAACAGGAAACCATCAAAATTGTAGAGGACAACACAGGCAGTAACATCTTTGACCTCGGCCATAGCAACTTCTTATTAGATGTATCACCAAAGGCAAGGGAAACAAAAGCAAAAATGAACTATTGGGGCTTCATTAAGATAAAAAGCTCTTATATGACAAAGTAAACAATCAACAAAACTAAAAGGCAGCCCATGGAATGGTAGAAGGGATCTGCAAAGGACTAATCTGATAAATGGTTAGAACCAAAATCTACAAAGAACAGCAGGGTGGGGGGTCGTGGGGGGTAAGGAGGGAAAAATAATGAAACAAGATGGGAT